>CM066915.1:10183150-11383150 GCA_033964015.1 Scolanthus callimorphus
AAGAGTTTGTGTGGCCAAAAGCTTAATTCCAGTTTTTTAAAAGAATTTGATATATGACTTTTAGATATGATCGACCAAAGTTTGCATGATTCATGATCAAAGTGCTAATTCTCGCATAAACCGGCCCAGAAACCAAAGTTTAAAGCCTAAGGGACGTGTCATTATTTAGCGGGGGGTGGGGTGGGGGTGGAGGGGAGGGCTCCAATTTTTTTTGGGAGGGTCCTAATTTTTTTCGCGTGCCTAAAGGGAGGGTCCAAATTTTTTTCAATCCTGTTTGGGGGAGGGTCATAACTTTTTTCAGCAATATTTGGACGATGAAGAAGGTAAACAGATGCCGATAGTGGTTATTTCAGCAACTTCTCTATAAAAATTTCGGCGCGCTTCGCGCAAATAAAGAAGGACATCTATTATACTATTTCACCAACGAAGACACTACCCTCACGCCATTTACAAGAACAGTGTATCTGGACGAGGAAAACCAAACTCTCCCAAAAATGCCCTGTAATGATAGGCCTGGCAGGCAGTCACTATATGTTTAAAAGAAGACCCCATAGGTAGGCGTGAGTTCGACATTATAAGCATAGCAATTCGTCATTTGGGCCGCGTTTCACGCACATGAATAATAACTTCATCATTTGCGGCGCGCAGTAGTGCACATGAATAATATAACCTTGTTGGCTCAGGAGCCCATCAATAGAAGCTTTCATCTACCTTGGTAACCTATATAGTTGAGGTAGCGTACTTCCTGTGCTCCTGGCTGTGGGACATCTATTTGAGGGTATTCGCTGATTGGCTGATTTTGAACGTTCGGGGCATGCGCAGAAAGTTATTTCTCTCTCACAGCTCTGTATCAAAATTCGCGCATGCGTCACTGGATGCCACCCCACGAGGTGACGAGGCCGGGGCGGCTGGGTTCGAGATGGTTTGAGAATGGTCTATTCACTAAAGTTCACTGGAGTATGACCATGCGTGCGCAAACAAGTTGTATATAAATATTGGAACAGAAAATTACGGCATAATATCTCACATTTTCCTGCTTTAGGCGACCCAAACTCTAAAAAAAATTCGAACTGCCATTTGAAATTCGCCCTGGTCAGCCACTCCTCTGTTATTGTTTTCATTCGAAACGTAGAAGTCTCGAAATAGCCAAGTGGAAAATAAGTTTTGAGCTTCATTTATTGAATTCAATCGAAAATGTCGGTTTGCATTCCCAAAATCAGCTGGAAATGCATGCCCTCTCCGACTCGATATGTTGCAGGGCAGACAAAATGGCGGCTGACCACAGAGAATTTCTGCAGAAACGCATCCATGGGAAAAGCTTAATCTTTTTGGATAGCCATAAGAAATCCGAACATGGGAAATTCAGCTTTTCCCGCTGATAGGTTTCTGCAGAAATTCCCTGTGGACTGAGGAGGCTCTTTAAATATAAATGCCTTTTCAAATTCATGTTATTCTCAATCCGGTTTTGTGAGTAAAATAATGCACCATTTGCTGTAGTCGTTGCTTTTATTTAGATTTAGAAATTACGCATCCCTGAAAATAAGATTGTAGGTGGCCATCGGCTAATTTGAGAGGGATAAGTAAATTTAATAGTTTCATTTCCTACCTTTCGGCTTGAAGCTTTGACCTTCAAAAACGCTTGTTAAAAGCTTGTACTTGTATGGGCCCAGGTAGCCGTGCTGTAGCAGTTTCGGGTTAAATGGCAGACGGATAGGAAGGAAGAACTCTGAAAAGCCACTATGCAATGAACATGTGCGTTCCTTTGGTTGAACGATGTATAGGAGTTCCTGAAATAATGAATCTTAACTTTTAACCCGCCGCTACAATAAGTCAAGTTTATCACTAGGATCGAAACGAATAGTATCTTCGCGGTATGCAAATTTAGGGATTTGGGTTAGGGATTTGAGCGGAGTTGTTCCCAAAAAGGCCCATTGCAGATAGGAACAGGTTGACAGGAACATCTGTTTCTGTTCACTCAAATGAACATAGTCCAGTAACTATTGTCTCAATAGTCGCATGACTCATCATCGGGTATGGGGGATAACGGGTTCCAAGGGCACGCTTTAATCTGAGTAATACATACTTATAGTTCATTGGTCATTTTAGTTGAAATTTATACCCGTCATACACTCCATAAACACCATATCCGATGATCTCAAAACAAGAATGCAATGTTTCGGATGCATGAATATTAATAAAGCAGTTGCAAAATTGGCTGTTTTCTATGAGAGCATCAGGTATGGGGGTAAAAGAAGTTAACAGATTTTCTATTGACCTATTAACTCGACTCCAATAACACTTCGCAAATCATTAGTGCATATATAAAGTAGCATAATAATTGCATAATAACATGCAATTGAATCCAGGGAAATGTAAAGTGTTGTCAGTCGACTTTCTTCACTATAATAGTTATCAATGTCCGCCAGTCGCTACGGGCGGTGTTGTATTAGAGCAAGTCAGATCATTTAAGCTACTCGGGGTTTATATAACCGAAGATCTGACTTGGGCGGTTCACTGCAACTTTATAGTGAAGAGGGCCAACCGTCGTCCTTATGCTCTTAGGGCACTTAAAGGGCTCTGGTGTCCCGTCTGCAGATGTAGTTATTGTGAACACTTCTTTAGTAAGACCTATCTTAGAGTACGCATGTGTTGTATTTGCAAACCTACCACTCTATCTATCGGATGCCATAGAAAAAATACAAATACGTGCCCTAAGGATCATTCATCCAGCATTGTCATATAGTGAAGCTCTAAGAGAGAGTAGGCTACAACCACTCTGCGAGAGAAGGGAAATCGCCTGTGAAAGATTCATCAGGAATCTAAGCCCAGAAAATCCCGTGTACAAGTTAGTCCAAAGTCGTATTATCTCACCCCAATGTAATTATGCTTTAAGACCAAGAGAATCGAACATTATCATCCAAAACACTGCTACAACTAGATTCAAGAATTTCGTGACGAACAAATACGCGAATTGTATCACACGCGAATAAGTTTGCTATTGTATATACTTTTATAATGTTCATCCATTATTCATAACGCAGCTGTCCAATCTGAAAGCGGTATTCAGGTCACATGCACAGGCATGTAAACCGGATACAACTCCCATCAAACTAAAAGCACGGGGAGGGCTTGAATAGTCAGCAGGGAAAGTGTGGGGTTAATGAATAAATACAATAGTTAATAGATCTATTAGTATTCTATAATTTTTTTATAATACTAATGTCGATATTAGTATTCTAAAAAAAATATAGAATACTAATAGATCTATTAACTATTCAAACAAAATAGTCAAACATTTAACAAAACACATGGCAAGGAAAACATTTTAATCACAGTAGAACTTATCTACTTAACATTGAAATTGATTGTGCAGTTATTAAATACTGCATTACTTGCAATACTTTTAAGTATAGCAGAAGGCGCAGTATTCTCAGTAGGCATATCAATACAAGCTAAATCTTCATCTGAAATCTCAAACAAAAATTCGTTGGTGCTACTATTGGCGCCGAAATTACCAGAAGGCAAATCAATGTTTGCTAGAACGTCATCAGATAAATCATAAGCAAAATCACTAACTGCTCCAACTCTAACACTCTCCTGACAGTTACGGGCACTATTAAAGTTAAATTCAAATGTTGGATATTCATTAGCAGATTCAACTTTAGGCTCTTCCCTCTTTACTACGGAAATAGCGCGCGGCCCAAGAACGGCACTGGCCTTGGTGGTTTGTGTCTCACTGGGCCTCTGGTATTTAAATAGCGCATTCGATGTATGACCAGTTCTTTGTCGAATTATCTTCTCTTCCACGCCGCTTTGAAATAGTGCGGTAGCACAAGTAATCCTTAAACAATGAGAGGTCTTGCGTGGCAAATTCGCTTTTGCACAGAGTTTGTCAGGTAAAATCTTATTAAGACTGCCTAACCCAATCGGAGCCCTTTCATAACCCATACTCCCATCCCTCTTGGGTCGTAAATAGAAAGCATCTACACCCTTCGCAATATCTTTGACTTTTTCTATGTACAAAGCATAAATTTCTTGTAAACATGGAGTGTGAGCTTCGCCAACTTTATGACATTCTTGTTTGATATATCTCGGTTCTTTCTTTAAATCTTTTAACCCTCCATGAAAGGTTTTAGAGGCGGATTCGTCAAATACAATAAAGTTATCTATTAGCTTAATATTGCAAACACGGAGCATTCTATGCTCGTTAGCACGAAGACCAAATAATTTGCCGTTATAGTAATACATTGTATTAACAAAAGACTCAGCTGAATTACAGTTGCCCAGCAAGTTGAGTTTCCATAGCGTGTTCTCGTCTTCAACTGTCACGTCTTCCCTCTCTGGTATCTTGGAAGTCGTTGCTATTCCCGCCTTCGTTGCGTCTCGCATCTCCGCATCCAAGGCTTTGCGAAATGTTGAAAACCTAAAAAATCAATATAAAGTTCAGTGTTTTATAACATCTAAAAGAAAAGCATAATGTGGCCTACACATTAACTAAATCAAATTAACTTACCTCAAATCACTCTTGTTCAATACATTAACAGCATTTTCCGCCTTCGTCTCCTGGATGTGCCTGTTAATTCCGCATACAGTCAACTGTCATTGATCTCAGTATGTTCCCCCTATACACGCCTTAAGGTGACTCATGCGAAAGTCAGAGCGGATTTGGCGAAAATATATTTTCGTCTACAACTTTAAAAATATACTCGCTATGAACTTCAATCTTGGAGAATATAAGCAGGCATCTTTTGGTAATATGTATGCATTATCAGATCTCCATTAGCGTTAATACTTTTAATAATAACTAAGCTTAAATGGACCGCTTCCTTGAGAGATCAACCCCGCGCAAAAAAAAGTTTCTGGTATTTTTGAACGAAACTCCGTTAATCATATTGAAGTCAGTTGGACTAAGTGTTAACGAAGTTTCAGGAAATTCGTTGGAAGCAAATTGCATATTTTAGAAAAATAGGCCAAAAACACGACTAAAACTCTAAAACACTGGCTTTGTGTTAAAATACTTTAGAAAGTGTACACTTTATCAAGCGAAACAGAGCTTTATTTGCCGTTTTTACAAGAAACGATGCGCAGTTTAAAAGTTTTATTCGTAATACTTATTCAGTTATAAACTAAAACTTTCTTTCCAGTTTCACACATTTATGTCTAAATCGGAAGTTCGTGTTAGTCGGTCTGCTGGCATGTGTTGTGAAATATTAGTAACGCGAAAGTAACAACTATAGGCTTGTGCTTGATTTTATGGCGAGACATTGAATGCATTATTCATCAAAATTTTACTGGAAAGAATATTCTAAAGCTCTATAAATTTGCGATCTTTAAAATCAATAGCACGGCGTGTACAGATTACTCGATTTGCATCGCAGCGTGAACCGAAGTGACCCGGTGTTTATAACAACAAAACACACAACATTATTAAGTAAAGGTTATTTTTATCGGTGTATAACATAAGACTGAACGTAAGAGTGGAGTAACCGAGTAATTTTAAATTAAAACAGAATTGCAGCTACCATCAAATAAATGTTGTTCTGATTGTTGAGCGAGAGGAACCTGGTGTCGGGCTTTCTTCGCTTCCGATTGGTTAAATCGCACTTTTGAAACAAAGGCGGCCAGACACAAACGGTTGGTACGTGGCAGTGTAATGCTCGCATGGCATGGCCCGCGGCTCTCATTCTGGCAATACAAACTTCGTTACAGAATCTGTCGATTATATTATGGTTGGACATTTCTCCCAGCCTAATCCTCGAAAGATACTACCAAAGAATAAACGCGGATATTATTGACATATAATATGTAAGAGGTGAGTTAGAATTGTTGTTATTCTCAGGTCTAAGTAGTCCGTAAAGTTTCTGTGCTGAGTTTTGAGCTTATATTCCCGACATCACTTGTATAGTCTTTGTATTATTGACAAAAACTATCATAGTGGCGGGGGTTGAGCAAATCAAGAGAACTACCTATGACTTTTTTTTGTTTCGTATCAAGGGTTCAGATTCGCGATCAATATAATCGGGTCGAACTTATGAGCAGTGATAAATCTCTTTGCAGTAATCAGTAATAGTCTTTTGATCGGTTGTTTATTTATAATCTCGCCCCAGCGGCACAACGGTTGATCTTAGACCATTTCGAAGTTAGGGGTTACTACAAAGAAAAATTGAATTATTCCACCTTTTTTCTTGTTTGTTAAATGTTCATGCAGCTAATTTTAGAGATTTTTAGTACCGAGCCACTGCTCAAGAAAAACGCGCTTTGGTGATAGTGAGTCATTCACAGCATTTTCAGATCTGGTTGCAAAGTTTAATCATGCGAAAAAAGTTTCTCCACGTAAAAAACTACACACTTGTCTCACATCAAGTCCAATTTCAGTTTCACATAAGTTAACATTTCACATACGCATCAGTTTCTCACGCCGTTATTTAATGTTTTGTACGCAAAATAATCTCCCAAGTTTGTAAGATCCAGGAGGTCACCCCAAGATTGTGAGAGGAACTCCCGCATAATCAGAGGTGCCAAATCTTCATTTTTATTAATGAAAAATGTCAGACTGACTGTAATTGGGGAAATGTAGGCTGCTCTCAGATCTCCTAGGAACTGCCACATTATTGAAGGGTTGAAACTTGCGTTAATTTGGCTCCCGTATTTTCCTATGAACTCCCAATTTGTAAAGCTTAGCTTGATTGCTATAATTCACAAAAGTTAGGAGAATCTAGGATAACTCGGGAAATCCTAGGATTTGCCAAATCCTGGGAGATCAACTCGCACGTGGCCTTTATTTTACAACATCGCGGTATCCCCATCGCTTTAAAGTATAAGGAACACTGCTTCCCAATTATGCATCAAGGGAACAAATCGTTCCTTTTAAAATCGGAACGCTTGTTCCCAAGATCCATATCTAGGACCTCATACGTTCCTTTAGTGAAAAGGACCGTTGTGGATCATAGGAACTCTTTGTGCTTTATTGTGTTGCAGTAGAACAAAATATTCCTATTGCTAAAAGGAACAATATGATCCCATTTGCTCAAATGGGAACAAAGTGTTACCTTGTCAATGAGAGTCACCTTGTGTAGATTTCAATTCGTGACGGGAAACATCTCGAGACACACGGAACTCAAAATGACTTTATTCGTCTCTGACATCACACGAAGCGAAGTGGTTCACTTTAAAACAAATCCAATGTCATACATAATGAACCTACAAAAAAGGCAACTGCTTACGATTATCTGCCCTCAAAATATTAAGCGAGATAAGATTTGTAGTCCAGATTTCGAGTCTTAGTGACGTCTGACGTCTGGTAATCACTAACCTTGTGTTTTTTTGCTAGCTGTCAATTAATTGACTGAACCGGAACCTTGACTGAACCGGAACAGGAAACGAAATCTTATATTCCGACCCCTAAAGACGAGCCTTATTTATGAGTAAGATTTCCGAGCTACATAACAATGTCAACCAATCAGTGTTCATTAAAATAGTTCATAGAATTTATCCTTCAATTGCACCCTCTAAGAGTACTATTTTGGTGATCGGACGGACTAGTACTGACGACTCAGTCTTCAGAGTGACGCTCCTCACTAGCTCATCGTTGCAGTTCTTGTGGACTTTTGTGACACGACCGAGCGGCCATCGGGATCTCGGGACCTTCTCATCAACGACAAGCACAATATCGTCTACCTCATAGCAGCGTGATGGTTTTACTCACTTCTGTCGTTCTTGTAACTGTGGCAAATATTCTTTGAGCTACCTCCGCCAGAAGACGTCTGCTAAATATTGCACATGCCTCCATCGTCTGTACATATAGACATCTTCTCTGGTAAAGACTCCAGGGGGCAAGCTGGGCTCTGCACGTAACAGACGAAGATGGTTCAGGGTAAGCGCTTCTAAGTCATTCGGATCGTCTGAGCTCTTCGTTATCGGTCGGTTATTCACGATCGCTACCACTTCGCATAGGAGTGTTGAAAGTGCCTCGTTATCCAGCACTTGTTCTTTGAGCACTGTACCTAGCACTTTTCTCACCGTTCCGATGCTGCGCTCCCAAATACCACCTTGATCACTCAAGCGACGCCGTCGGAGAGTTAAAAATCCATCTGATATTCCTCTGGAGCAGGTATTCATGTATCTGTAGTTGGTTCCGTTGAGCAATTGCCTCACGAAGTTCCTTGTTTCCGCTTGTAAAATTGCTCCCATTATCGGATCGCATTTCGTCAGGAACACCTCTCCTTGCCAGGAGTCTCCTTATTGAATTGATGAAGGAGTCCGTGTCTAAGCTAAACGCTATCTCAATATGAATAGCTCGTGTCGTCAAACAAGTGTGCAAGGCACCATAACGCTTCATCTCCCATCTTCCTCTCTTGACGGTAAACGGTCCAAAACAGTCAACACCTACAAAGAAGAATGGTGGTTTATCGGGCGTCACTCCTTCAATCGGGATGTCTGCAATCTTCTGCCGAGAAACTGGAGCTGTTGCTGGCGACAACTGACACAATGGATTAATATCTTCCGAACTGCCACACGAGCCTTGATTATCCAAAATCGCTCTCTGATCGTCGATAAAACTTGTTCCAGGCCCACATGCTCTGATGTAGAATGCACGTCTTACGATGAGGTCCATAACATGATGTTTGCTGGGAACTATGATGGGATGCTTGTTGACTTCCGGTGGTGCATGTGCCAGACGACCACTGACGCACAACAGACCATTGACAACAACTGGACTCAAACGGTAGATCGAACTACTCTTTTTTATGCCGTCAGCAATCTTCTTTTTTCTCTTCTTGCTTGATCCGTCTTTACTCGACTCAGTGGACTCCGGACATTCTACACCTGACCACTCATCTATAAAACTCTGCCTCTGGACATACCTCAACAGCTCCTCCTCACAGCTTCTGCTATGCGCAACTCGTCTACGGTCAACAGTTTAGCTTTATCCGTGGGGCGCTCCCTTGAGACTTCTCCGTGCTTGCATCTTCTATTTGCATCAAGCAGATTGGCTCGGTATCTCAGGACCCACGCAATGAACCTCTTCAGTCGATGCCACAACGAAAATTGTTGAATCATTCTATCCAACGGGTTGTTGGGGTGTACGAGAGTGCGAACGAGGTAACTTCCCTTCTGATTTCTGGATCACATTCTGGAACACTGCAAAGGTCCTCTACTTCATCTGGCCACCGATCGTCTTCCCTCCACAGAATCTGGACCATTAATCCAGCGATGGTTGTGAACCAGCTCTTGGAACCGTTAAGCCTCTACAGGCATCATCCGCCGGATTAACATTCGTGTTCACGTATCTCTATCGATCCGGTCGAGTAGCTCCACGAATCTTGGCGAGCCTATTGGCTACAAACGTATGGAAGCGTTTTCGTTGTTGATATATCGTAGCACGCATGTGCTGTCCGTCCAGTAGTACACGTTATCAATCTTGACATCTAACTCCTCTTGAGCCATCTGACTTAACCTTGTAGCTACGACCGCAGCAGACAACTCCAAGTGAGGAATTGTGACTACTTTCTTTGGCGTTTGCCTTGATTTGCCAAGTAGAAATGCACAATGAATCTTTCCTTCGCTGTTCACAAGTCGAAGAAACGAAACAGCGCCATAGCCTTGCTGAGATGCATCACAAAAGGTATGCAACTGACACGATAGAACCCTTTGGTATCAAAGGACGTGGAATACTGAAGTGACGTAACTTGAGTTATTCCTCCAACCAGGAACGCCAGCGTTCAATATGCTCCGAAGGGATCTGATCATCCCAGTCCAAGCCCCTTACATTCAGATCTCGTAACATTATCTTGACTGGTAGGATGATTGGGGCGATGAACCCTAGAGGGTCATATATAGAACTCATGGCCGATAGAATACTTCTGCGCGTCAGACTCTTCTCCTTCGTAGAACCGCGGGAGAGCTTGAGGCCCACTTGGTTAAATGGAATCCACCATTACTGAGAAGCTGGGACACCTCGTTCATCACTCGGATGGCTTCTTCTTCATTACTGACCAAAATCAGGCAGTCGTCTACGTAGAAGTTTCTTCTTACCGTATCTACGACATCCACCGAGAACACGCTCGCGTTATCTTGGGCAGTCTGTTATAGCCCAAAGTTCGCACAACTAGGCGAAGATACGCCTCCGGAAAAGGTGCACACTCGTTTGATATTCTTCAGGTGTATTCTCTAGGTTGCCTTCACGCCACCACAAAAAAACGCAGATAGTTTGAGTCCTTCTTCTCTACCCGGACCTGATAAAACATAGACTGAACGTCTGCCACTAACGCTACCTCCTCTTGCCTGAACCGAGTGAGGACCCCAACCAGAGAGTTGGTTAGGTCGGGGCCTTGCATCAATCGGTCATTGAGTGATCTTCCTTGAAACTTCGAAGCGCAATCGAACACCACCCTTACCTTTCCACATTTGTTGACATTCAAAACCGGATGGTGTGGGAGAAGCCAGCTCAGCTGACCGGTATCTGAGACTTGATCATCAGGAACGTTTCGGGCGTAGCCCCTTTCTAACAGATCATCCATGAATGCAGAGTACTTCTCATGGTATTCGCTGTCCTTCCTAAATCTCCTCTCAAGCATCAGCAGACGATGTTCTGCCTGGACTTTGTTATTCTTCAAAGGAGGAGGATAAACTCGCCAAGGAAGCCCTATCTGGTAGTGATCATTCGCCAGCTTTACTGACTCTTGCATCATACTTAGCGCTCTCCTATCCTCTACCACCATCGATTTCTTCTCGCTAAACTGCGTATCGCTGAATTCCAGTTCACAGAATCTCTCAAATTGTTGACTTAAATCTGCGTGCGCATCGATTCGATTAGAGTGGGCCATTGATCGTCCAACCGAAAATCGTTCTAACAAATGGTCCTCCGTCTTCGCTACGCCTAACTTCCTTTGGCTCGTGAGCCAAAGGCACATCGTTGCCGATTAATAAATCAATAAAAACGGAGTTTACTTCAGGTAGGTGGATACCGCTCAAGTGAGGCCATGTGTTTACATCCCTTTGACGCGGAATATCTTCTATAGTCACTGGAAGTTTCGGCCTTGAAAATACATTCGACAGTTCTAAAGTGTTCTCCCCTTGTAGGTTACTCACTTCCAGCTCAACAACTACGCATTCGCTTTCGACACTATCTTCATCCATAGTAGTCAATGACAGAGTAGGTTTCTTACCTTCGGCTTCGAGTTTAGATAAAAGCTGTTGCTGGTACAAAATGTCGTATTGGAGCTTGAATCAAGGAATGCGTAAGTGTCGATCATTCTTCTTCCTCCTTTCGCCTTTACTGTTACCCTGACTGGGACTATGGCGAGTCCTGTCGCGCATCCGGTCCCAGTAGCACTACACCGACTCTCTACGTTTACGAAACCATTTTGAGCTTGGGGTTCATTCTCTCTTTCTTGAGTCTCGTCTGTTCTGCATCTCACCTGTGTGGCGACCACGTTCCGAAGATGACGTACCTCTCTCAGTAGGAAATCACTAACCTCGTGTTTTTTGCTAACTGTCAATCAATTGACTGAACCGGAACCCTGACTGAACCGGAACCGGAAACTAAATTGACACCTTGTTCCTAATTCCTGTTTAATTGGGAACAGCACGTTCCCTATTTTCAGACAAAGGAACTTCACGTTCCCCTTTTGGTTAGGTCCAATTTGGTGATGGGAACAGAATGTTTCGAATTGGGAGTGCGTTCAGGAACAAAAAGTTCCTGATTGAGTTCGACAAACTCGGTAATAGGAACTGGTGTTCCCATAATTTACCTTAAAGGAGAACGAAACATCGACATAGGAACTTAGCAATTCGGAACTGTTGGTTCTTTAGTGCTGTGTAAAGGAACAATGGTTCACATTTGATTACGTTATTGGGAACAAAACGTTCCCTTTCTTCAAAAAGGAACGTCATGATTAGGAACGTGAGTTCCTAATTGTATAAGACAGGCCCAGCGTATTTATCTGTTTAGGAACAATGCGTTCCTAATCAGTGATACTTTTGTTCCGATTAACGCAAAATGTGTTCTTATTCATGGACATCGGGATGTTCGTATATCGAAGAAAAGGAACAATTGTTTGGTTCCTAATTTAGTTATAGGAACAAGGAACAAAAATAGAGGAACGGGGGACCCTTTCAATTGACCGATTGTAGCACTCGTGCATCTCGGTTTTTAACGAAATAAATGATCAAGCTATCTGCCCTGGAAGCTAACCTAGTTTTAGTCCAAGTTTTGCAGCAAACCTCAAAGCAAGTAAGCAGAATTTCGGGGCTCTTTAAACAATTTACGATAATCCTCATTTTAAGTTCGAGGTCAAGTTGGACGGACAAATTAATTTACCTCCTTTAGAAGGAAGAAGGCCACAAACGCTGATGAATATTTTCCATATGTGTATGTGGCATTCAATGTCAGACGTTGACCCTCTTTGTCGTAGTCCATGTTGCCATGTATGTGTCCTATTTGCTCATTTGCGTCACTCTTTACCGTGAACTGTAAAAACCATAAAATCATGTCAGATTTGTTGCAATAGCATGAAAAATGCCTGAAAATAATGGAAAAGAACCTGTAAGGCTAAAATTTTTATTTTAAACCCCCTCCACATAAGAACCTATTAAGGCTAAAATTTTAAGTCTGGTTGTTATCAGTGCCAGTGGAGTTGCTGTAAAAGATGGATTAGGTAAACCTGCTGAATATTACGATCATCATCTGATTACATTTTAAAATACTTGACATTAACATTTCTGTCTCATTTCAAGCTTTAGTGCTATGTTGAATGTCTAATGTGTTTACCATTTAAATAATTACTCAAATTTATTTATAATATATTCAATTGAAATTCATATGAAAATTTAAGAACTTATTTAAAGAACCTTGGTAGCCTAAATTTGCTTTACGTACCATTTATATAAGAACCTGTTTAGGCTATATTAAAAAATCCAGGTTCTTATACGCGGGTTTTTACTGTACTGTTATTATTATTACTGTACTCTATTATTATTCTCCTCCTTCGTCCGGTGAAGCCCATCTCTAGGTAGTGGAGACGATTCTTGTGAGCACGAGTAATACTGCTGTAGGTGACATACTTAAAATTTGAGTCTCTAGTGGCCGTGAATAAAATAATAATAACATTTGGCTTGGTCAGCGTTTTTTTTTATTTTTGGCAAAGTGGTCCCTCTGCCGTTGCCACCGCTGACTTACATACCGCTGACTTACATCAGCGAAATCTATCAGGTGCAGCTTCTCAAGTTAACGCCCATTCAGTGTAAACAGAAACATTATATTCTTACCATCTCAACTCTGCCATGAAGTGAAGGAGTTGCTAAAAAGGCAAATATAAGATATCCGTCAGTGATATGGTCGAGGATGATACACACATCAAAAAAAGCGTCTATTAGTGTGGCATTTGCTATGTGAATAACTTGGCTGACGCTCCGGCTTTACGCGGAGATTTGAAGAAATTTTGAGAAAATGTTAAAGTTACTGAGAATTCGCGCACGTCCTCGGAAAAAAAATCATACACGTCCTTGGTTTAACCAAAACATGTGAACCTATATATCGTTGGAAAGCGTTTAAAATGGACTAGCGGGCTGTGGCAAAAAGAAATACCTTATTTAGAGGATTTATTAAAAATTTGGGTGTGCCATTTTCACGAGCTTAACGCCGTCGAACTGCTGGACCTAGACTCCCAAGTAACACAGTGTTTTAATTCTTGAAGGTGTTTCTCAAAATAGTGTCTGAGTTTTTTTTAATTTTGTTTAGCTCAAAAGTTATGGAACTTTTGAATTTCGAAGGTCAAATGTTCCAGGATTTTCACGCTCTAAAAAAGTTTTATAACTTGGAACTAAACAAAATTTGTAAAAATGCAGACACGGTTTTTGAGAAACTCCTTTAAGGTTTTAAACAATGTGTAACTTGGGAGTCAAGGTCCAGCAGTTTGGCGGCGTTAGCCCCACTCAGACTATCTAAAAAATAGTTTCAGTGACAGTGGTGTAGTGCTTTGGAATAACCTTCCGACTGAGCTGAGGCAAGCAAATACCCTGTGGCAAGCAATCGCCCTTATTTCAACCAATCAAAGCCAAATGCAAAAGAAGATGGATAAGTTTACTGCAAGTCCTGCAACAGCCAAAAGCGTAGTACTTAACAGTAAACTGCAAGAACACAGAACGACGTCGACAACTTCCATAGCAGTGACAACATTTTGAAACCAGAAAATCGCAGAGCTGCTAGAATATGATCATATCTTTCTCTAAACTTTTGCACCTCGCACTTCAAGGCCTGCACCCGAGCCGAAAATTATGATTTAAGGTAGCCCGCGGCTAATTATTTGTGTGACGACACATGTTTTGCAAGACCAGTTATTGGCTTTCAACTTTATCTGATCGCTCTAAAATTTTGCGTACACCTACTAACCAATGCTTCTATTTTGCTGTAATTAAAACGAATTTACGACAACACTAACTAAACCGAATCAAAATGCTTGGAAAATATATTTTCTTAAGTACTGCGTTTTGACTCGGTTTGCTAGGATGCTCACGTGCATATGTGTTCCAGTTATTGCATATCATTAGCTACACTATTTATACGAGATGTAAACGAATTTTCATTATCCACGTATCGCTTTTCTGTACACAATTGGCGGTTGACTTTTTTGGTCTTGGAGTTAAAAAATGTCCTATACAGAAACCCATAATTCAGAAACTACAGAAACCACAAGTTCTTTGGACGCCGTTTTTGATAAGTTCAAAAGCTACATTGACTCCCGACTAGACCAATTTTCTTCTCAGAGGATTGCAAGCCCTTCTATCGACTCTAAAGAAGTTGCGAAAGGCACAAAGAGACTACAACGAGAGACGGAAGCCTCCAAACTCAAGAAGAAAGGGAACAATAAGCAATTCCTTTTCAACGCGGAGGTTATTGACGAAGTAAAGTCTATTACAGAAAACATTTCATTGGAAAACGTAGATTCAGCCAAGAAATCTGCAAAACGAGCTATCAAGTTAATCGAACGCCGTCAAAAGTTGATAAAGCTTGTCGACAAAAGTGAAGCTGGTTGGTTGATAGTCGACGAATATGAAAGTGATCAGCTTGCAGAAGACTCCGCCGATGAGAAAAGGATTAGAAAAGCTCAAGATAAAGCAGCTAAAAAGAAGTAATGACAAATGGGAAAGCCCTTGCAAGGTTCTCGTTCTTATAGCGCTATTGGTCGGAACGCTTCTGGTTCACAACAGAGCAATTTGCTTTTTCGAGGTTCGTATAATTCTATGATTCTTTCTTCGTGATGTCCATGTTGTACAATGCGATACAACTTCCTATAATGTTGTGCGTGTAGTCATTTAGCGGGGAGTAAGAAAATGATTTTCATTTGTACGAGCTGGCGAGGGAGAATGAAAATATATTTTCTTAAGTACTGCGTTTTGACTCGGTTTGCTAGGATGCTCACGTACATATGTGTTCCAGTTATTGCATATCAGTAGCTACACTATTTATACGAGATGTAAACGAATTTTCATTATCCACGTATCGCTTTTCTGTACACAATTGGCGGTTGACTTTAGCATGTAGACGTAGGACCCTTCCTAAAGTGCAAACGAGTTTTAGATTAATATTAATCTCTGTTTTTTCTTGTTTATCGATTCTAAGGCCGTCGACAGCCTCGTCAAGACGATATCTGTTTCACATGCGGTTATCCCGGACACTGGAGCAGCACCTGTAGAGTGCCACCATACAAGTACAAGAGGGCAGGCCAGCATAAATCACACACAGGAGGACAACAATTCAGCTGGCCCGTCACTCCAGGACAGACAAATACAAAGTAATCTGGATCCACTTTGTCATGAGCTCTGTACACAGTCATATGAGGATATGTTAGAGGTAGTAGATAATAATAATACAGTTGATTCAATTAATGTTAAGGGCAGGCTTAAATCACATCTGCAATTTTGGATCAATATTCAAGCTCCTGATTTCATTTTGACCGTTATTTCTGAAGGTTATAAACTTCCTTTCGTTCATACACCACCACACTTATTTAGTAAGAACAATTTGTCTGCAATCAACAATAGTGATTTCGTTGAAGAAACTATATCAGAATTGTTAGCTTCTGGTAGAATTGTGGAACATAACAAGGATAGCTTACATGTTGTAAGTCCTTTATCAGTTTCTGTTCAGTCTTCGGGAAGAAAAGACTTATCCTAGATTTGAGGATCGTCAACCAATACATTCTTAAACAGAAGGTAAAATTTGAGGATTATAAAACTGCACTTGACTTGTTTTGTGGTTAGGCATTGTTTGGAATTTTTCCAACGGTTCTATCTCTATCACTGAGCAAAGAATTACAAAACTCGAGAACAAGTTATCTGCTCTTTTGGAGAG
The DNA here is from genome assembly GCA_033964015.1 of Scolanthus callimorphus. Lineage (NCBI taxonomy): Eukaryota > Metazoa > Cnidaria > Anthozoa > Actiniaria > Edwardsiidae > Scolanthus > Scolanthus callimorphus. The sequence continues at coordinate 10,199,505 of CM066915.1, forward strand.
TTGGCCTCAGTAACAGGTTCTATTATTTCGCTTTCTTCAGTTTTTGGCAACTTATGTAGAATCATGACCAGGCATTGTCAAATTACTGTTGCTGCTGCGTCTACTTGTGACATGCATTTTGAACTTGACTCGTTTTGCATTTCTGAACTTAATTTCTGGTCGTCATCTGTGAGAAAGTTCAATTTCAGAGATTGTTTTCAGCACAATACTCATAACAGAATTGTATACTCGGATGCTAGCAGTTTTGCGTGTGGTGCAGTGCTTATAGATAACGAATCACCGATTTGCCATAAGCTCTTTACTGAAGAGGAAAAGACTTATAGTTCCACTCACAGGGAGCTTATTGCTATAGAATAAAGCATTAAATCCTTTGGATCCCTCCTTAAACATTCTAAAGTTCAGTGGTATACAGACAATAAGTCTTCGGCAAGAATTGTTCAGGTCGGTAGTATGAAACCCACATTGCATAAATTAGCTATCAGCATTTACGAATTTGTATCAAGAATGGTATTCAATTGTCTATTGAATGGATCCCGAGATCTTTGAATGAGAAGGCTGATGCAGTTAGCAAATTCATTGACATAGACGACTGGCAGCTTACACAAGAGTTTTTCAATTCACTGGACCAAGCTTGGGGACCTCACACTCTGGATTGTTTCGCTAATTATTATAATATGAAAGTTCCAAAATTTTTCTCGAGGTTTTGGTGTCCCGGAACGTTTGGAGTCGACGCTCTGTCTCAGTCATGGCGAGACCAAAATTGTTCACTGGTTCCCCCAGTTGATCTCGTTTGTAAGACCCTCAGACATATGGAGGTTCAAGGAGCTGTCGGGACTTTGATCGTTCCTGATTGGCCCTCCTCTTCATTTTGGCCGTTATTATGGGTTTACTATGGAAATGCAATAATGAGTTTCATTCGTTACAAAGGGAAAGAAGTATTGATGCATGGAAGAAATACGAATTCGTTATTTGGTTCCCGCGTCTGGGAAGGTCACATTTACGCCATTAGCTTGATTTTCGCAATTCACATGTGATTGATGAGACACTGACACCGTAGTCATATCATCTATTAATGGATTAATAGCCATTGAGGTTACCGAGAGCAGGCTATGTTGATATGTAACGGCAGATGTGTTCACCGAGAACAGCCTTGTTATATACAGTGAATGTATGATTTATCGTATGTTTACATCGTGTGTTATTTATTCAGATCCTAATGAGCTCAAGTTCTTCATTTGTCCTTATATCTCTCAAATTTGCTTCATAAGAATACCAAAACTGCAACCCTTATAGTTTATTCAGCTTTAAAATGGGCTCATGGTATTTTACCAATCCTAACAAATCCTTTGGAATCTTCGATTTGTAGAAATCTGGTGGAGGCAGAAAGAGACTGCCTCATAGTCCTATTGTCAAGAAAGTACCAATTGATCAAGATGTTATAAAATCAATTATACGTGTGTTTGCTAATAAGGATTGCAACCTAAAGGACATTAGGCTCGCTACAATGTGCACTGTATCATATGTGGGATGATTGAGATCACAAGAACTGTTAGACATGAAATTGCACGATTTGACCATAAGAGATGATTATTTAGAGATTCATATTCCCAAAAGTAAAACTGACATATATAGATCAGGTCAGACAGTATACATAGCGAAAACGGGTCTGTTTACCTGTCCATATTCATTATTCGTCAGGTATCTCACCTTATCTGAGTCTACTCTACATATTAATTCTGATATTTATGTATTCAGAAATGTTATATATCACAGCAAACAAGATAAGTATGTATTGGGTATCAAGAAATTATCATATTCTACTTTTAGAGGTATGTTTAAACAATGTTTGAAGAAACTGGGCTACAATGAAAAATTGTACGGTTTACATAGTTTTCGTTCAGGGGGAGCCACTGCATACGCCGAAACTCTAGACAATAATCCCTCTAAGGAACGCCTCCTGAAACTTCAAGGACGTTGGAAAACAGACGTAGCTAAGGATATGTATATCCAAGATTATGTTACATCTAGAGTAAATATATCAAAGTCTCCGGTTTGTAATGATTGTATCTTGTAATGATAATGTGATAATAATGTAACAAATTGTTGTACAATGCGATACAGCTTCCTATAATGTTGTGCGTGTAGTCATTTAGCGGGAGTAAGAAAATCATTTTCATTTGTACGAGCTGGCGAGGGAGAATGAAACAAAATTTTATTTCGTGATTTCTCAAAAACCTTAGCTATTCTACTTCTATGAAGCAAAAGGTAGTTTCCATTGAAACCACACACTTCGAGAAATTCACAAGGCTCAAAATCAAACACAGAAATATATGTCCCATACATATTTAGTTAATGTGTATAGCTAAAGTCGTCGCAGTAAAAATTCGCACTCACCAATAGTAGTCAACTCTTTCACTTAAGCGCCAGGACAGAGTTGATGGAGAACAGGAAACGGCACCTCGAAGAAACCATCTTACGAATACACTCATCTGTTGCCAAATTCTTGTGAATAGTAGATAAAACAATCATTCTCATCATATGTCCATACCAGGCCATTCTAGCCGCCCTCCCGCGAATACGAAGTAATTAAAACAATCGAAGATGAAGTACCTTGCTCAGTCTGAGCACATTTCTACCAACAGATAGGAATTGCTTGTTTTATCTATTATTCACAAGAATTTGGCAACAGATGAGTATATTCGCAACGATGGTTTCTTCGAGATGCCGTTTCCTGTTCTCCATCAACTCTGCCCTGGCCCTTAGTGAAAGAGTTGACTACTATATGGTGAGTGCGAATTTTTACTGCGACGACTTAAGCTATACACATTTTGGAAATATGAATGGGACATATATTTCTGTGTTTGATTTTCAGCCTTGTGAATTTCTGAGAAGTGTGTGATCTCAATTGAAACTACCTTTTGCTGCATGGAAGTAGAATTTGTAAGGACTTCGTACATGCCATACTAAGTGATTTGCAACTCTAGGTTTTGAGAAATCACGAAGGAAGTAAAAATGTAGGTTTTGTTTCAAAGCATTTTGCGGTGGTTTAGTAATTATTATCGTAAATTCGTTTTCGTTACTACAAAATGGAAGCATTGGTCAGTAGGTACGCAGAAGTTTAGAGCGGTCAGATAATGTTGAAAGCCAACAACTGGCCTTGCAAAATATGTGTCGTCACACAAATAATTACCCGCGGGCCACCTTAAAGTCAAAAGTTAGCGTTCGCTGTTGTTAGGTAGATTAGATAAGTGCACCCAAGTTTGGTCGCCTAGCGATGTTTCCTTCTCGAGATATTCACTTTTCTAATTTTGATGACGTCATCGATGACGTCATGCCACGTGACCTTGGTGGTGCACCTCCCTTGCCTCATTGATAACCTAATCAATAATTACCCGCGGGCCACCTTAAAGTCAAAATTTAGCGTTCGCTGTTGTTAGGTAGACTAGATAAGTGCACCCAAGTTTGGTCGCCTAGCAATGTTGCCTTCGCGAGTTATTGACTTTTCTAGTTTTGATGACGTCATGGATGACGTCATACCACGTGACCTAGGTGGTGCACCCCTTGCGACCAAAATAACTTTACCCAAGTTTGGTCACCTAGCGATATTGCCTTCTCAAAATATTCACTTTTCTAGCTTTGTTGACGTCATCGATGACGTTTTGATGACGTCATGCCAGATGAACGAACGAACGAACGAACGCACAAACCGGACGTCCATGACAGAATCGTTCGATGCATATACACTTTTCTTTTGTTCCTTTTTCTCCTGCATGTAGCTATGGGGCTCCGCTACACGGGCGTCTCGGCGCTTGTGTGTTTGTATGTCTATTTCAAATGAATCGAGGGCTGGTTAATTATACTGAATTGACGTTTATTTTTGTTTTTGGATTTGCTATCTTTTCTGGATTTTTTTCAATTACAAATACTGGTAAGTGGTCTGATATGTCACTAAAGATTAGTCCTGCTTAAGCTTCAGGAGTTAGAATTCTATTTACAAATATGTTGTCTATTAAAGTTGCTGTATGACTAGTGATTCTAGTAGGCTTATTAATTTATGGTAAAAAAACCTGAAGAGGATAGGTGATTGAAGAAGCGACTGGAGTAGTTACACTTTATATCACATCATATTTTAGTAAACCAAAGAGGTAACCAGGGTTTTATCTCTTTGTCTATTTTTGGTAAAATATTTATCATGTTTTCTTCAAATTCTTCATATTTTTCATTAGGTGGCCTATAAATTGCTCCTACCAATTCGTTTTTAACTCGTGGCTTGTTGCGTAGCAACAGCCAAAGAGTTATCGTGGTGACTCGATGTCACTCGCTCACTCACTCACTGGATCACCCCTACGTTAGCACAATATTAGCATAATTTATGCTGAAGTCATCCAACGGGACCCTCGAGTTGCGGGACCATACGAGCTATTTGCGGGACATGGCGTGACTAAAACTCAACCGAACTCCCTGTTACCTCTATACCTTCGTCAACGTATATATAGGTCTCATTGGCAGTAAATTTCTCCATGTGGGGTGTTACCTATCTTTGCAAAAAAACTGGTTTGTTTCAATTCGGTACTTTTTTAGTCATCTCAAAGCCTACACTGTGTAAGGATTTTGATCCGAGCAAACCCAGGTGCAGGGAGTTACAAAACGTTGGAAAATGAAAAGTACACTACCAATGACGTCATTAGCGCATGCGCAAAGATCTAATTGGTTTAAAAACGTTACTGTCTAGTTATTTCAAAACCTACATTTAACGAGGACCTTCATGAAGCAAAGCCAACGTACTTAGTGCAGGGTTATGAATGCAGGGGGTGTTTAATTCACATTTCCCAGAAATCCAAATCCCATTTTAGTGCATCATCTGCACACGAAAATAGGAACCCCATTCCCCCGAGGCAACTCAACAGCAAGAAGAAAATACAACGCGCGGGGGCAACAATTCGTGGTAAAAACAAGGACCAACGACCGACCTGCTCCCCCCTAAACCCTCCTCTATACCACAGGGAACCCAAATCTAGCAATATATAGCGGGGGAGATCTGGGTTCTAGAATGCTTTTCCTTCTCTCTCGATGTTTCGTTCTTTTCGCGGAAATTCGACTGATTATGATGGCTGTTTTCTCGAAATACCAAGAAGGAATAACCAAGTCCACACTCGTGAACTCATAAGCGATTTATCAAGTAGATCTGATCGTGTTTCCAGTTTGGATAAAGACAGATAAACGTTCGCACCTCAGCAAGATAAGATCAAGCACGAGTCCTGCGATCAGGGTCAAACTTCCTTTGGGAGGTTATGACGTTGGACTGTTTTGTCGCTTATAAAGCTACGGATAGCACTATTAGAAAATTACACAGAGACAGCAGAACAAAGGTATGCATGATTTTCATTATCAAACATCGTATTGGATCAGCAATTTCGGGCATATTTTAGTATTACCATCTGGTATCATACGAGTTGTGTATGTCATTACAAATGCAAACAGATTTAACTGAATACAAGGATCACGAGCTTAGGCGCCCTGTGATACAATAAAAGGAAAATTACAGTGGCTTGAACATATGAATTTTATTTTCTCATGTTAAAAACAATGTTACTCTTGCTGTACTTGTCTCCTTGTCTCTCGAAAATAATATTCATATTTCTTCACGTCTCTATTTACATGTAACTTAATATCCTCTATAAAAATTCCAGTGGTACCTCTATATTAAGCAGCCACCTTCGGGACCGAACCAAGTGCCGAAATGGAGGTACTTTGCTTAGGGACTGGTCATAAATTAGGGGGAGGGCTGGTGCAAATATGGGAGGGCCTCTAATTTTCATGCAGGTGAAAAGGGAGGGGTCAACAAATTTGGTGCAAATGATAAAGAAAGGGTCATTATTCTTTTCGCAAATGTTGTTAGGGCAAGACAGGGCCGTCCCTGTAAATTGGTTGTCATGGAAACATCAAATGTCAAAGTTTTGCTAGTACTAGAATTAACATTGATGTAAAGTTTTGTTGCTGTAGCTGTGTTTTCGTTTCTGAGATATTTGCAAAATACTTTTCTGTCCAGATCTGAAAACCTGAAAATTGGTTCAGTCAAAAAAATTGCTGTTCTTGGGATATAGTACATTTTTATGAGAATATCACAATTTACCCAGCTAACAGAGGGCTTCACAATTCTTTGTTGTAAGTATATGTGCACATACAGTGGTACCTCTATTACAGCTGTTTCAGGTAGCACGCGACCAAGCACGTTCAAAACATTTTTGGCAGTTGGGTTTTTCTGCGACGTCAATCAAATCGCCTAGTGCAGTGAATTGGCTTCTGTCGCGACATGTCTCGCAAGGGAAGCCAAACAAATGCACTGGGGAGGGATTTGATTGGCTCACACAGATTGCATTGATTGACAACGCAGAAAATCCAACTGCCAAACTCCAAGAATCTGACAACGGCGAAGTCGCTTGTTACCTGAAACAGCTGTAACAGAGGTACCACTGTGTGTGCACATATACTTACAACAAAGAATTGTGAAGCCCTCTGTTAGCTGGGTAAATGTGATATTCTCATAAAAATGTACTATATCCCAAGAACAGCATTTTGTGGGACTCCCATAAATCAGACACAAATACTTTGAGGTAATGGCATAGCTGTCAACTCACCCGCATTAGGCGGGTGTCACAAGATTTTGAAGCCTGTCACCCGCATAATGTTTGCGAAAATGTTCATACATTTACTGTAAATCACCCGCATTGTCACTCACATGATTTTTCATACATTTACTGTATTTACCTGTCAATCTCAAGATTTTTGACAAAGTGGGGTTGACTGGTATGTAATGGGCACAGGCAGTCACCACTGAAATTAACTACTGCATCACCCAAATCTTTCCCAATAGGTTAAGATTGCAATAGGTGCAATCCAGCCAGCTAAAATCTGACTCATTTCTCTTTCTAATTCAAGGCTCATCCATTCCTGTGAAGTGGTCTACACAACAGCTGAAGGGCAGAGCACTATATTGTTCGCTTGAGGTGACAACTATATAATACACACCCAGAAAAAGAACACACGAATACTAGAGGAGGAAAACCAAATACAGCTCCAAATTCTGCTGTATGGATGACTGCTATGCATGGCTTAATCTGCTATGACTTATGTGCATTGTTTCAAAAACTGTAATGCAACTTCCAGAATTAGCTTTAAAAATTAGCCTAAAAAATTGTGCCCAAAGCAACAAAAACAAAGGCAACATTGAGATCTGGGATTTTAACAACTGACAGCAAAATGCTACAAAAAAGCCAAACCCAATTCAAGTCTGATTGACTAACACTGTACTTTGTTGCTCTGCTTTGTATGAGAACTAAACTGTATAATTGCAAATGCCTGCATAACATGTATGGCAGTTGTTGCATAACTAAACAATGATATAAAGTGTCATCGTAATGACAATATGCTTTAGGGTATACCGTGTGCTTCTGACCCATTTTGAAACACTTGGCAATAAATTAGATGCTACTTTCTAGTTGATCATTCTAATAGCAACAGGAAAACATTCAGGTAGTTGTAACTTAAGCTAATACATGTGTCAAATACTGCAGCAATGCATTTGTTGACTTAAAAGAAGAGATATGTTTGTCACAAGTACAGGTGACAAAGAACTACAAAAATGGTGTGACATATGATTGTTCCTAAAAAATGTCTTAATGGTATTTTTTGGGGCTACATCGTTTTGGTGTCAGTTAGAGGTCAAAATTGTTTTCTCGTTGAGCACTCTGCCCGAAAAGTTTTTTAAAGGAAAACAGCCACGAGTTTGCCTATGGCATGCCTTTGATTCTTTCCTGTGTTTATTATCTCAACAAAATAGATTCTATGAATACGATAGTATTTATGTTAAGATCAGTGCGAAGTTGGATTTCAATACCGTCCTTGGTATACAGACACACGCCCCCTCCAGTTTTGTCTTCTCTATTTTAAGTAAATAGGCTATACCCCCGAATATTGAAGAGCTCATCTTCATTGTCGGTTGATCATGTTCACTTGATGCAATGATAAAAAATTTATGTTGTCAAGTTTGTTGCGAATACTCCTTGTGTTGAGGTGAAACATTAACAAACCAATTCAACATTATTATCACTACGCGCGGCCAAATTGTAAACCGTACTCTCTAAAAACGCTCTATTTTTGCGGGCCAAATAGCAAAACAGCGGGCCGCAAATACATTTACCGCCCTCATTCTGATTGGCGATGGTGGCACTCTGCTGCCAAGCTAGACCAATCAGTTCACGCGGATACCATTTTAATGCGAGTTTGTGGCGGGAATTCACTCGGTGAAAAATTTTCGTGTTTTTCTCTAACTTTTTCTCGTTTCTTTATTGCCATGGAATCGGAAGAAACCCCGTATTTCACTCTCAGCATAGCCAAAACTCAGACTTGAACGTTGATCAGTTAACTAAAAGCACAAGCAAAAAACACAAAGAATGCGACCGAGTGGGGAATAAGGAAGTTTGAGAAATGGTGCCACAAGCGAAGCGTTGTTGTCGATTTTACCATCGTACAACCAGACAAGTCATAAGTGAAATTCTACGGAAATTCTACGCCTTACTTTAAACAGTGAAAGGGAAGCCTTGACGCAGAGTACTCTGACAGGAATTAGAGCAGCGATTCATCGCCAAATCACATCTGCACCGGTCAGCCGAAATTTCAACATATCCTTCCAGATAGCGAGTTAATTACAGAAGCGAAGCGAAGGCGAACTTGTTTACAAAAAAAAATAATGTGTACTAACCGAAACATAAACTTGCCATTTAGTCTGGGGAATCAGTACTTTTAAAATTCGACAGCCACGGACAGAACACCGACGGAAAATGGAGGGATCCAGAGATTTATCTGGTTTTTGTTGTGCTTTCATTTCGCGGGTCGAGGACGGGAGGGCTGGCGAGAGCTGACTAGAAGTAAGCCCACAAAAAACTGTAGTTAAAATACTTGGTATAAATAGCTCGGTCAGCCCTGGCAGCATCAGTCCTCGTGCAGAACTTTCAAGATTCATCAAATTTCCCACCTCCTCCCCACCAGCCTGCCCTGCTTTTTAGGTCACTCGTACAAGAGTTTATTGTGAAAAGTGTGGCGGTTTATCTCCCCCACCTTTGCTGAAGTTACTCGTGTAATCTGATTATCGATACTTGTTGCAATCCTTTTGTTAAATAAATGTCACTCTACGTGGCCAAAAACTCCAATATTGGGTTGTGTTGTTCCACTCTCTTCAGCAAACAGAGCTGGCGCGCATAGAACCCGTCCTAGCCAGATCATATTAATTCTCTTTGAATTCGCTCGGGATAAAAAACATTTGCCATGTTTTCATTTGTATTGCCTTTTGGGATTTTTATTGCGTTGATTAGCAGGTAGATTTTTATGTGTTTTTAAAAGGTGTGAAGATTTTTGTTTTATGTATTAACCTAAGTTTGTAATCTCAACGGGTGAAATAAATTGTGACCGATACGATTTTTTGGCCTTTCATCTACAGTATTCAATTCGGTTGGACGGAAACTATCATACTTTTATTATTTGGCATTAGGTAGTGATAATAATGATAATAACATGACTTTTGGAGGGCATATAGTTTATTTGTGCCCTCAAAAAGTCATGTTATTGTCCTATTTTCCCAGTCTAAAGCATCTGCAGAGTTAACAAGATCGTTAATAGTGTAGTATTTACTGTCTAATTATATGGATGCAAAAATTTCTTGATTCTGATTGGTCGAGAGCAGTGCAATTACAAAAGTAATTTGCACTGCAAAAAGTAATATGCACTCAAATGAGTGCAAGTATTTCAAGGAGCTGATTAGCTAATAAACAATGGATTTTGCGTACGGGCCAATCAAATGCGCGCTAGCTGTCTCACGCAACCCCCCCCCCCCCCCCCCCCCTTCGTTGACTGTGAATCTAGCGGGAAAAGCCAGCGATGAATGGGGGAACTAAGTCTGCACGAACGCATGAGATAAGGACAGTTTCCTGGGTCAAACTCCTGTAAATCTTGGTTGTTTAGTTACAAGAAAGTTTACACACAAGAGAAGACTTCAGGTATGTCTTCTGTGGAAGCTTATCTTGCTATGTATACCTTTCTGGACAATATTTTGCCTTGACCGAAAATGCACAAACAACTATTTTTGATTCAAAAGGCAAAGCAATTCAAACTGTCTAAAAACGAAACCAACCAGGCTCTCCTATGTTATTTTACCTACCTTGGAATCTGAAATAAAGTTGATGGTTGACAAAACAGAATTCCACCTCCTTGTATAAAATGATTTTGTTGTGTCTAAAGTTTATTTAAGTTTATTTAGGTTTTGTACTTTGGTCGTTTGTTTTGGCACGCGTTCGGTGCATTTGTGATCGCTGCAAACCTGCTGTCTTTCTCTGAATTTTTTTCCATCTATATTATTAATAGCGGAGCTCCGAAGGCCCGCGCAAGCGGAGCACCATACCTAAGGGAAAAACGTATAGTATACTATCGAGTTGATTTTTGAACGTCACGGGCATTATGGATCATTTTGATGACGTCATTGATGACGTAAGGGCACGTGACTTTGGTGTAGAGTTCCTCTTATGGTCTTTGAGACGTTGTCCAAGTTTGGCTTCTATAGAAGCTACCCTTCGGGAGATATGATTTTTTCTTTCTTTTTCTGGTATTAAACCTATAGCGTACGCCGTTCGTCCGTCCGTCGTCCGTCCGTCCGTCCGTGCAAAGAAAAAATTATATCTCCTCAAGGGAACATGCTAAGACAACCATATTTGGGATATTTTGTCTATGCCACAAGGGGGGTGCTGTAACACGGACACGTGATGTGACGTCATCGATGACGTCATCTATGCTTGAAAAATCAATATCTCGTGAAGGGAAGACTCTAAAACAACCAAACTTGGGTAGTGTAGTCTAGGCCACCAGATGAGCGAAATGAGGTGGTCACGTGATATGACGCCATCGATGACGTCATCTATGCTTGAAAAATCAATATCTCGTGAAGGGAAGACTCTAAGACAACAAAACTTGGGTAGTGTAGTCTAGGCCACCAGATGAGCAAAATGAGGTGGTCACGTGATATGACGTCATCGATGACGTCATCTATGCTAGAAAAATCAATATCTCGTGAAGGGAAGACTCTAAGACAACAAAACTTGGGTAGTGTAGTCTAGGCCACCAGATGAGCGAAATGAGGTGGTCACGTGATATGACGTCATCGATGACGTCATCTACGCTTGAAAAATGAATATCTCATGAAAGGAACACTCTAAACCAACCAAACTTGGGTAATGTAATCCAGGTCACCAGATGAGCGAAATTAAGTGGTCACGTGGTGTGACGTCATCGATGACGTCATCTATGCTTGAAAAATTTATAACCAAAGGGGTGCTAGTGTACTAGTCTATAGCCAAAGGGGTGTGAGGTGATAAATTCATTCAAAAAGCGGGGGTATGCATCAGTAAATTATTCACACTAACTACTATAAGTTTCCCGGAATTTTCAATTCGTTATTCATCTTTCTCTTAAACAAACTCAACGCAGACACAAAGAAGCAATCTGAAGCTTTACGCCATGAAAAAAATTACGAGAGATAACGGTGAAGAAATCAACCGCCTAGGAGACAGAAACTTGTATGCATCGGTCTGCCTTTTTGAAGGTCAGGTGAAGTTTCACCTTCGAACATTCCTGATGTTCAACGGAAAGTACAAGCCAATGCCTAGTGGAATGTGTCTTAATACGAGAGAGCTCAGCGATTTAAAAAAAGAACATCCAAGAACTATGGGAAGTGGCCACAGCACTTGAAAGTTTCGTAGGCGAAGAAAATCAGAGCTCTCCTCCTAAAGTGATAGCAAACGAAGAAGCTCCCGAGATCCTGCCGGCCTTCAAAGAAATAAAGGGATTTCTGACAGCCCTCCGAGAGCGGAAGTAGGACCTCCAGTGCCACCTGGAGCCCCAGGGCCGCTGAGGCCTAGTTTGAAAATACTCGAGAAAGAAGAACAACCCCCCACTAAGAAAGTTAGGCGCAGACTGAAATTCACTGACACGCAAGCCGATGCAGTCTTCTGCAAGTGGGATGATGACTTGGACGATTAAAAAAAGAACTTTCTTTTCGAGATTAATTTTTGTAAATATTGTTCTCACACCAACGGGTGGTCTATGCATGCATTGATAGAAGGATTAGGAAATAAAGGCATGTGTTTGTACTGAATTCAGTTATTTCGCGAGAAAAGAAATACGCTACTAGAAACAGCGTATCCGAAATAGGATTAGGTACATATTAGTAAAACTGGGCAAACAAACAACGGCTAAGCGTTTGTTTCTTGTCTTGCGCGATAATTTATTAAATCAAAAAGGGGTGGGAGGTGAAAGGAAATCTATTTTCTTTGCCCTGCGTTTCTGGTCTTTTCTGATTGGCTAATTATGCTTTGCCCAGACTCGCCCACTAGGGCCTCATTACCACGAAATGGCTTCCGTCTGGCGCTAACCTCGTAAAAAGAGACAAGGGATGAAACAACCGCTCGATTTTCGTCTCGAAAAACCGTACGCGGGGAGGACGGAAGTAGATGTTAAGTCGGTGAAAATGGCTTGTCGAAGTTCAACGTAAAAACACCGAAATTCACCGTGTTCAGATGTTTTAAGCGAGACAGCGCTGGTTTATAGGAAAGATGTATGGCAAGACGGTTCTCCTGGGGTGATTAGGTCACTGATCGAGAGGCGATTTATCGCAGAAATTAGGTCGCAAAGTGAGGCGCTCGAGATTCTTGTATGGGGCCTTCGCCTCTGGTTAGAGGGGTCAGGTGGAACACTTGGAAACACTCTTCAACGCCTCTAGGCGAGGAAAGGACAACAGGACAACTTAATGTAAGAATGATTAGAAAAAAGGACTTGGCTCTACTTTCAGATGATGGCTCTATGAACTGTACCTTATGTAACTCGTAGTATTTTTTAATGACATAGAGTATTTTATTGTACATACATAGTTTTATATTTTTATAACAAATATTTAGCTCCTGTGTAATTTTTTTAAAATTTTCTGCTGTGTCCCAACATTACTTAGCGAAGCGACGAGCCTCTGGCCTCACGGCCTTGTTTTTTCAGTTCCGTTAGTACAGAATTTGTACTACGGAGCTGATTGGCTGGTTGCGTATAATCCACAATAAGATGATTCGTGAGTTGACAGCACGTGAATCTTATTACATTTGACCTTTGAAACCGACGCGCACTGGCACAGGCAAAGTTAATTGATTCTAGGCGCGTAATAATCTACGTTTTCAGGTTTTCGAACTAAAAAAACTTCAAAGAAAGACCAAAGAGAGGTTCTATTTTAAGTTTGTTAAACGAAAAGATTGACTTTTGCCGTGGTTCTAGCAGTTTGAGTAAAGCTTTTCAGCTTTGATTAAATCGTCGAAGCGTATCTTGCAACATCAAACCATCAAACTTTGACAGCTGAGACAAAGAAACTTGAAACCACGCGTTGGCTCATAGTAAAACCAGGAAAAGAGGAAGAGGCGAGAAAAGTATTTTCAGGAACTGCTATTAATATAACTACTGAAGGTCAAAAGCACCTCGGAGCTGCGCTAGGATCAAGGTCATATCTTGAAGGATATGTCAATGCGAAAGTCCAGGATTGGGTCAACGAGGTTAAAAATCTCGCAGATTTCGCGATTACTCAACCGCAAGCCTGTTACACTGCTTTCACGCACGGTTTAAAGCACAGATGGACATTTTTCTTAAGAACGTTACCCGACATTGGCGCTTTGCTGGAACCACTGGAGCATGCAATTATGGAGATTCTTATACCATCAATTAATGAGCATACTTGCTCTTCATCTGAACGAGACCTTCTAGAGCTACCAGTGCGCATGGGTGGTCTGGGGATTACAAACCCAACGCAAAACGCCACCACTGAATATTCAGCCTCGGTCTGCATAACTGCCCCACTTGTGAAACAGATAGTTGCGCAATCACATAAACCCCCGGATGAAGCTGATGTACGTGAGTTGCAGCGGCAGACGAGCAGAGTGAAAGATGAACGGTTGCGTGACCAGTTCGGAAATGTGAAGAGTTCTATTCCGGAGAGAGTATTGGAACTGGCGAGCGAAAAAGGCTCGTCGAATTGGCTCTCAGTCATTCCCCTAAAAGATCTGGGTTTTGACTTGAATAAGCGAAAATTTCGCGACGCCATAAGACTGCGATACGATTGGCAAATACCTGACACCCAATCAGTATGCGTGTGCGGTGCGCGTTTCACGGTAGATCATGCGATGGTGTGCAAGCGTGGTGGCTTTATCATTCAACGGCACAATGAGCTGAGAGACCTAGAAGCAGAGCTCCTTAGCATGGTTTGCCATGATGTAGAAACTGAGCCCGGATTACAACCTGTCACTGGAGAGGAGCTAAACAGAGGTACCAACCAAGCCCCAGATGCAAGACTAGACATCCACGCTAGAGGGTTCTGGGAACGACAGAGGTCGGCGTATTTTGATGTTAGGGTTTGCCACCCGAATGCCGCCTCATATAGGGACCAGAGCCCCAAGCAAGTTTACCGACAACAGGAGATGGAGAAGAAGAGGAAATACTCATCCAGATCATGGAAATAGAGCAGGGAACTTTTACTCCCCTTGTCTTCAGTACCACCGGCGGGATGGGCGACGAATGCAGCCGATACCATTCTAGGCTTGCTGAACTCCTAGCTGCCAAGAAAGATGAAACTTACTCCGCCACAATCTCTTGGATTCGTGCTAAAGTGTCGTTCGCGCTGCTGAGGGGAGCACTCCTTTGTCTGAGAGGCTCAAGGTCAATTAGGAGACCAACTCCTAAAGATTTAAGAGACACGGACTTTGAGGTTGAAAATGGACAGGCGAGAATTTCTTAGATATTTTTAGATACATGTACTATTATTGTTATTTGTAAATACAAATTTTCTTAGATATTTTCAGATACATGTACTATTATTATTATTATTATTTGTAAATACAAATTTCTTTAAAAATCATATTATCAATATTTTAATATCTTTTTTGTAAATAGCTTGAATCTTATAGTTTTATCAATAAAGATTATATTATTATAAAAAAAATTATTATTATTATTATTATTATTATTATAATTATTATTATTATTATTGTTGTTATTGTTATTGTTATTATTGTTATTATTGTTATTGTTATTATTATTATTATTATTATTATTATTATTATTATTATTATTATTATTATTATTATTATTATTATTATTATTATTATTATTATTATTACCATTCCCAAAAGTGATGATAGCTTATAAGTGGACCTAAATTACTCTCTTTATCGCCATAAAAATTTCTGTCTTTGGATTTGGACCTGATTATGACTACCACATATCAAGAAAGTGCTGTCGTTTTTATTGCAAATCCGCGCGGGCTGCCTGTGGTTTTCAAAACGTGTCTCAGGCCCCTCGGCGGGGGGCAAAAACAAAATGGCGACCAAAGAACGATGTTTCTCGAGTATCTGCAAGTTTTGGTAAATATGATATGATTATTCGATATTTGCTTTTAAACTGACGCGACATGAAAACTGACAAGTTTTTCAAAGCGCTAGTGTTCCGCGCGTTTTTGATTTCATTCCTTTTAACAGGGAAAATACCTATTTAAAATTGCATAGAAAGGCCCTGTTGTTCCTTTCCTTAAGGTGTGAAAGGAACCAATTGACTAATAAACGGAACAAAAGGACCTTTTAAAGTTAAAAGGAAACAATCGTTCCTTTCGACTGCGTTCCTTTTTACTTAATAGGAACAATAGTTCCTGTGTGAACTGTTCCTATCTAAAAATTCGGATCAATTGTTCCCAATTAGTTGTCATATAGGAACACCAGGTCCGAACAATGCTAAAACGGTTCCGATTAGCACCTTAAAGGAACGATTCGTTTAACTATAAAAGGAAACGCATTGTTCCTTTTTAACAGGGTAAGGGTAACAATGCGGGTTTCGTCTAATTTGAAGGCATGTCTAAACTTGCAGATTAACCAGCTTGTGTTAACACGTAATAATAAGTCTGGGCATGTTTAATTGTCATTTTCTGACAAGCCCAAGCAAAGTGTCACGTCTTCTTTTCATCAACATTTCCTGCCTGGGCTTGTTAAGCTCTCTTGGGTATTGCCAAAAGGGCATGTTTGTGCAGATATGGTCACAAAGAGCTGTGATTCGCTAGCCCAAACATACGTCTCCTGGGAACAAAAACTAGTATAAAAAGATAGCGTCGTTTGGAGACTCAATCATTTTAGTCTTGACTTCTGAGTGAGATGAGCAAACGAGGAGAGGTAATCAACTGGTCGAAATTACCAAATGCTTCGCTCAAGCCTAAAAGACTTCACCTAGAGGAAGACGAAGTGGATGGCCTTTTTCACTGTCCAGTTCAAGAATGCAAACACGATGGATTCGCCACACAGCAAGGATGCAGAAAACACGTAAAGAAAAAGCATCTTTGGTTTTATTACTTTGACGAAAAGCCTAATATCAACCTTGCTAAAGAGAATGTGAGTACCTCTGTAAAACGTGAAGCTGCTGGGAACTCTGCGCGTAATTTGAGATCAATGCCTACGTATGACATTTCAAGTAAAATTGCTCAGCATGTTTTTTTCGTGCCTAACTGGCACTGGAGGTGGCTGTAAAAGTGATCGCCAAGCTCGGGAAATAGTTAGCAGGTGCTTGAAGTTCTTGAAATTTTGCTGCGAAGACGAAGAAGACTTAACATTTGAGATAACAGACTTCAGTTTGTGCTCTCCTAATCTGCTTTTTAAGTTTATTGACGTGCTTCAGAATGAAATGAAGCTTGGGCATGCTGGGCAGGTGGGGTACATCGACGCAATTGCAGAACTTATAGATTTTAGAAAGGTAAACGGAGCGTCGGCAAAGGAGCTAAGCAATTTTTCTACCACGGAAGTCTACTTGAAAAAGGTACGCAGAACAGTTTCTAAAATGATGCGCATTCAGTGCACTAGAGCGACCTCGATATAGACGCACTAGAAGCTAAGGGACATTGGACAACATTAGAGGAGCTCTTGGAAGCAGTTGGTCATTATTTGTCGCACTACGAGAATGTGCTTAAAACCTGTAAGGAACGTCCACGCGCAGCATCGCCGCTAGATTTATCATTTGCCACCAAATTCCTCGCGCTGTATTTGTTTATCAAAGTTAAAGGTTCTCGCCAAATGACGTATCCACATGGTCACAAAAGCCAAGACAAACGGTGGATTTATTGACCAGAAAATGTTGAAGACTGCAGGAAATATGGGTTTGACTCTATTTATTTAACCGACACAAACATGCAAGTACTCGAAGGATTCATCACCAATATTCGGCCGCAATTAAAGCCAACATGTGATTACGTCCTCGTGACAAGAAATGGAGGCCAGCACAGCAAACTTGGAGAATTAATGAGCAAGTTGGTGTTTGACGCGACCGGCAAATACGATCATCCCACCCGCTATCGACAGATCGTCGAGACCGCTCGATAAATCTGGACAGCAGTGCGCAAAGCACCATCTCGGAAGACCAAAAACACACTTCTGTTGTGGCCACGTTACACTAAAAAAACAAAGATCGCGCGACGTTGTGACAAAGGCGCACATGTTTATCAAAGGTGACAAGGTGACAAGGGTTCAGAGCTTCAAAACGACGTGCGCGCACGGCTCTCTGACAAGTCTAGTGCATCCTCCCAAGAGCAAGATGAGAAAGCAGACAGCTCTTCTACTGATGAAGTTCCGCCCCCTGAAGTCCCCGCTTGTACGCCAAAGCTCAAGCGCGAGAATGCATTAAAAGGGAGAGCCTCGTTAAGCTCCTTGAGACGGAAGAATGTCATGTATACTTCCGAAGAGGACAGATATCTTAATGCTGGACTTAAAAGGTATGGGTTTGGCCAGTGGAAGATTATTTGAGTGTCGTTGTCGATCATCTTTTATTAAAAGCACGCTGCTTTGAAATCATGGCGATATATCTGAAAATCAGTTAAGAACAATTGTTAAGATGCGGCGAAGCTTACCTAGCCTATTGTTTTATTATGCAGGCTAACCTCCTTTGTAATTAAAAAAAAAAGATATAATAAAGTTGAAGTTGAAGTTGAAGTAGTATGATGGCTGTTATTGCTGCAAAGAGGGAAGTCTTTCCACTGTTTGGCTCGCCGGTCAACACCATCAGCTTCTCTTTGTGCTGTTTGCCGCCGTGATTACGCAATCTCATGTAGTACTCACAGAAGTAGCGTAATTCAAGGTCATCCAAGCAGTTCTCCAAGATTTCTCGGAAGTAGCCAAGGTCGGGAATTTGTGTTGGTCATACGCAATATAAGCTCTCGGCGTGGCCTTTCTTGCGTCTCCGATGGCATTTTGTACAAACTTTCTGCCCTTTATGGAGAAGCACCAACCATCGTTAATTTCCATTTAGAAGTAGAGTAATTATTTCGCTCTCTGGATCACCCACAAGGAATTCCAGCCATACATCGCTTCGCAAACTAATCTTGAGCTGAGCCCTCAGTGAAGCTGCTGACCTGCTGTTATTTCGCATGCGCAGTAAGAGAAAATAACCCCCTCCCCACAGTCAAACTCTGAAGTTGCAATTCTGTTTGAAATGTGTCGGCAACGACAGCGGAGCGGAGTTTTATAATTATATTTTAGCTGATCGGAGAAACGAGGAAAGCTGAAAACTTCAACTAATCTTGATGAACATCCGTACTTTGCATCGAGCACAATGATGAAGCTTTGCATTTTCCAGGGATCGCGTTTTAACTCACTGAATATTCCTGAGATATTTTCGCAAGATGAGCCATGTGATTCGAGAGAGGATATTTGGACGTCTCATTCCTCGAAAACTGAACCAAGTACCACGCTAGAAATTCCAAATACATTCAGTTTTCCTTGGAGGATTCAAGCAAAAGCGGAGTGACTTTTGTAATTCGTGTCGAAGTTATTTAAGAAATTTATTTTCTTCAAGCGGTCGTTTCTAATTGTATTTCGAATGAAAAACATTCATTCAGTGATCCTCGCTGATCCGAGGCACTTTGAACAGCATTGGAATGGCACATGTAATGCTTCGAGGTGTAGAAGATATTATTTACCCAGAAAAAGCATCATGAAAGTATATTCTGCTGAAATTTCTGTGTAGTACTTGCCATCTGGAAATTGACAATGTTGTAGCAATAATTATTCAGGTCAAAATTAAGTAGTTTATTGTGGAAAAACTGAACCAAGTACCACGACGAGAGTCGGAACAGACATTCTACCATCTACATTCATTCGTATCGCCGTGGAGTTGTTCTTGGAATTTGTGTCCAACATACTGAAAAAAATTCATTCAAATAAGTATTCTTCCTACTACAGTGCAGCAATGTCATTTGCAATTACACTCCAAAAAATTCATTCAGAGATCGTCGCTGATCCGTGACTCGATTTAACAGATTTAAAGCAGTGGAAACTGAAAGTCGTATGGAATAGAATGCTACGAGGACTTTGACGCATTGGAGATATAAAACATTTGAATTTTTCAAGGAAAGCATATCGAGATTTCAAGTATTCTTCGCTTGCCAACTTGAAATTAACAATGCATTGCAAGTAATTATTCAGGTGAAAGTTAAATATTTTGTTGTGGAAAAACTGCACGAAGTACCATGACGAGAGTCAGCACAGATATGCTGCTATCCACATTCGTTCGTATCGCCGTAGAGTGGTTCTTGGAATTTATGTCCAACATACTGAATATGAACGAGAAACATCAATAGAAATATATGACCGGAAATGGCTAGAGTCTAATTAGTAGTAATTGCTTTTCGAGTTAGGTTCCTAGTATAGCCACGCCATAACGAAGCAGATTTAAGGAAGATTATAACATAAAAACATAGCACTGATCTAAATGGATTGATTTGCAATAAAAAGTTTCATAGCTGGATGGCTTGCGAAGTTATTGTCACCAGCGGTGATAAAGTCATTGCCTGGAGTGCTGGCACTTGAAAGGTTCAAAGTATTCTTAACTCCCTATTTGTGTGTTTCCTGACATTACGTAAGCCGCATTTTCAGTTGATTAGTTTAGAAAAATCCAAGAAATCGCCTCTAGTCTTGGCCGCAATAAATTTGTACAAGCGCAGTTTGCACCAAGCGTAATTATAACCATATTATCCGCTCTATCACAAAGACATTCAGAAACTTAAAAGAGTGCGCACATCAGAAAATCGTGGACTTTCTGAAAACATACACAATATTTTCTTTTATTAATACAAATCAAGAGAAGAGATATCATTTTCTCTTGTTCAAATATGCTATTATCGCTTCGGAATCATTCACTCGATGTGTTATCTGAATCGTAAACGCTATTCGAATTCTCGCTTCGCATCGAAAAGATCACGCAATTTGGAATTTGACTGCAGCTTTTACACAAAAGTCAGCTGTATATATAGATTTTACAATGTGGGCTCATGAATAAATTCCAGCGCGCGCATATATTTAGGCAGGATACGAGTCCGCACAAGTTTTGCTCGTTTCGATTAGATTTCCGCTCGAATTCCTTGTGCACCATCAAGGAAACCAGCTGACCTAGGTGCTTTATTATAGAAGAGTCAGAAACTTCTTGACGGTGCAACAGTGCTCAAATGTAAATTTTGAAGCAGGATTTTTCTTGTACACTTCCCCTCTATACAGGCCATACTCTAATTTTCTCATTGCCCTCTCGATGTCATTCAACACCACGACAATAGATGAGGCCAAGTCTTGGCGCAGGTCAAGTTAGTTGCTTTCGTTTGGTTCATCTGCTATCCCAAAAACGTCAACCACTAGACCAGCTCGGGTCAAGGCAGGGATCGCTTTGTTTCTAAGAGTCGACTTAAACTCAGACGATACCACTTGAAGTCTGACAACCATCTCGCTGCCCGTCGGGGAACCTATGGGTTCACTTGCAACTTGATCTTGTAAACTTTCCAGACCATGCAGGAAAGAAGCATCGACCTTACTCTGCGTAAAGGCATTTTTGTGGTCTTTTAGGACAGTGGCCAGCGGCGACGCGCTGTTTTCCTCTTTTCCTCTTTGGCAGGAATAAGGTAGCGAGTTTGGATCTGCTTCAACGCCCATCTCTAGCAGAACTCTATGTATTCGACTGTTGATATCCGAATACCGTTCTCTGATCTGATGGCTAACCAGTAAGCAATTGCTGGTATGAACATTTTGCCGTCTACAGTTTCGGTTTGTGATGCACTGACATCAGTTTCTTCGGCGTTTTGTTGGCGACCAGCTTTCACTTCCTTACTTGCAACGGCCGAGAAAAAAACGCCATCCCTTTTACTTTTCTTAGGGCCTGGTCGCACTGGTCTCGTTTACTCGTGACTCCTTTCCACAGGTTCTTGACATCTAAAGGCTCTCCTTCCTGTTCACTAGTGCAGGGTATTTTCACACTCATGAGAAAACATCCATGTACCGCGGTCAGAACTGTGCTGATCAACGCAATTCTTATTTTCTGTGGAACAAAAAGAAAACGTTATGCTTTCCATGTATATTTTTGACGATCAAAGTCAAATCTTCCTATTTTAGACTTACCTTGATGTTGAGCTGCTTGGCTGGTACGCTTGCCATGACTGCGAGTGTTAGAATGACGAGGGCCGTTTCAAAGCTAGCCTTATTTATACTGTCAAGCTTGTGAATACACATTCTCACGCAGTTTTTGCATTTTTCTAACATGATTTCGATAGAACAAATGCCTTGTGATGTAACCTCTAGGGTTCTTTGCCGCCAATAGCTTGCGTTCTTTGCCGCCAACAAAGGTTGTTTAGCCACGGACATTGATACTGAAAAATGTGTGAGTGCATGCATTCTCATGCAGTGTCGCATTTTTCAAACTTGATTTCGATAGAACAAATGCCTTGTGATGTAACCTCTAGGGTTTTTTGCCGCCAACAAAGGTTGTTTAGCCACGGACATTTATTAGATTTATGCTGAAAAATTTGTGAACACACATCATGCATAAGAGAAATCGTATCCACACTTACTCCGCTTAGCCCTGAAGCTGTGCCGCCAAAAGAAGTTCGCAAACCTGAAGAGAAGGTGGAAATCTGGACCGTGGGTGTGTTTTTGTTGGAAAAGATTCACCTTGGGCAAAGTTCTAATTCAAGCGATTTCTTAAGCGAGGGACAAAGCCGCCATCGCCGCCATGTTGAAAATCTCCCACAGAAACTAAAAAAGAACTCAGTTCGCGCAGCCGAAAGCACCAAAGACATTGAAACCTAAATGGTTGTCTTACAGATTACATACAGGAATGTGCAGGGATAATTCTAGCTTGAAAGATTTGAGCTGAGAACATTTTTCATTCAAGTTTCAACAAACGTACGCACTACCTTTCTTCCCTTGGAGCACGCGCTAAGTAATGCTAAGTCGAAATAACACATTCACAAAACAAAGTCCGTGAAAGTCATGAATAATATTCTCTAAGTATAAATCCTGACGGCTCTATCGAAAAACGAAGGACACAATCCCGAGGAGAAGGAGGAAACCCTTCCAGTGGGCATGTATTTGTTGGAAAAGATTCACTGTGGGCTTAGTTCTAATTCAAGCTATTTTTTAAGCGAGTGATAAAGCCGAAAAATATCAATAAGATAAACTTATTTAATTAAGAAAAAATTCTTAGTCCTTCGAACATTTTTATTTGACCTGTTTCTTCTCTCCCCTCACTGAGATATTATTATTATTATTGTCATTGTCATTGTCATTGTCATTGTCATTGTCATTGTCATTGTCATTGTTATTGTTATTACCAGAACTCAGTGACGATTTTATAACAATTTAGCAAGTTTATCGATTACTCCTATACAAAAACGACCATTGTACTTGGGCTGCTTGTGTTTTGCCATTTTGCATAATATAAACATGCGGAAATTTTGTTCGAAGAAATGTAAGGCGTTTTACCGATTTTGTGCTAAAAATAACTTTTTATTAAATGTAGTCAAAGGCAAGCAGATGATTTTGTGATGATGGTGGCGAAGGATTTCAGTCCCATTGGGGAGAGGTTAAGAGCCGCTGCCTGTAAATATCAAGCATCGTCCGACAGATAAAAAAAATCGACCTCCAGTTTATTTTATAAAATGAGCCCCCATATGGAACTATTTTCGAATGTTTTTTTAAGAGCTTTACTCTTCTTTTTTTCAAGAGATGTTTGAGAACTCATGTTTCTGTATCCAGGAAGTCGGTAGTTGAGTGAGGAGATGCGGTCTTGTTAACACCCCCTAGCATATCTGTAAAACAGCAAGATTGGAGACCAATTATAAACATTCAGAGACCAAAGAACTGCAGACTATCAAACTATCTTACCCGTTCTTCTTGACGGAATAAAAGGAGCGATAAAAGTAAGAGCAATATTGTATGTAAGTGATCTTCTGAGTGGAAATTGTGTCACGCAAGTACTGTCTCGCTCTTAAAAAGCTTGAAGCTAAGACAGCTAACCTGACTTCTTATAACAATTTCTATAATAATATGTGCCTTTTTAGAACAAGTTAAACAAGTAAATCCGAACATTTTCCTCACTGGCATGAAGTCAATTTGCATTGCGTGATATGTGAAAAAGTACTTCGACGTTTCGTTCTCGTACAAGCTAAATATTCACGGGCCGCGATTAACGTTTTTATATGTTAGAAATGAATGGTTGGAAAGTACCAAAATACATTTTTATTGAAAATTCGATGATATTTTTGCGGTGAAGACCATCTAACAAAAGAAGTTTCGCATGATAGAACACCAGAAGTAGACAAAGCTTGATTTCATGTCAAGTGAAGGTATAAACGGCCCTCAAAATATACCAAGATGATTTTTTCAGCCGTTAAAACAAGCAAAGATAGTTCGGTTTCAATGAAAGGATGACCCTGTGAAATTTTAGTTCTGGTGCAAAAGCTGGTTTTTCGAATATGTTAATATTTTGTATTTTTACACGCAACATTTGCCGGGAACTAGGTACATATACAAGTTCAAGATCTGAGTATCAAACTTAAGAACCACGATCGCCCTGGATATTATTACGCGTTAAATGTGTATGTTTCTATGTGTTCAGTCCCCAAGGCAATCAGGGTACGTATGGCTGATAATTATTGTCTTCTTGTTAGTTTGTTCCAGACAAAGTCTGCGTGTAAAAATACAACATATTAACATATTCGAGAAACTAGCTTTTGCACCAGAACCAAAATTTCACAGGGTCATCCTTGCATTGAAACCAAAGTACTTTTGCTAGTTTTATGGGCTGAAAAAAATGTCTAGGTATATTTTGAGGACCATCTATACCTTCACTCGACATGAAATTGGGCTTAGTTTACTTCTGAACGTTCAATCATGCAAAACTTCTTTTGTTAGGCGGTATTGACTGTAACAAATAATCCGTGCCGATGCAATAAAACAAAGAACGAATTAACCTGCCCGCACGAAACTTTGCCAGGAATGCGAAGTTTTCGACGCCAGCATAAACTCACATGCCTGGCCTCACTTTGACGAGCGCATGCTCTTTACAAATTTCCCACCTGCTCTTCGGATCTCGAATAGGATGTGTTATTTTCTTCGTCCCGAACTCGCGTTCTGATTCGTTACCTGCCATCACGTGAGGAAGCACAAACCGGGTCATACAGGTTTTGATCACGCGAGGATATTTCCTGTTACGCGATTGTCATTCGGGTCGTAAAGTCATAACCTAAAGATTGCTTTCCCGTTGCTTTGCATCTTGAAGTGAGAAACCCTGCTACGCTACTAATTCGTTTCGAAGTAGGCGCCTTTCAATCGATTGATTTCTAAGAAACACGTGGGGATTTCTACCACGTGGCTAACCAGAGGTTACCCAGAGAATACCGAACCAATTGTTGGCTCAACCGTGGAAATCAAGAAACATCCAACGCTCGAATATATAACCGTCAATACTAGTGGACGTGAATTCGTTTTAATTATCAGCTGTTTACTACTAGTATACTCCATTTCATATGGGGGATCATTTTATGAAATAAACTCTAGGTCGATTTTTTTTTATCTGTCGGACGATATTTTATAACTACAGGCAGCGGCTCTTTTAATGGTAATAAATCGAAGGTTTTTATACCCGTAGCCCTCTCGGGCTCCAAGTCTAATTGTTAAGAGCGAGTTGGCGTAAATATCGCCTATGGCCCACAAAAACTCAACAATCGAATTTTCAAAAACTATACCAGAATAATGCATTGGGGTCACAATGTATGAAAGTATTATTCTTAGTTCGATCAGCGAATTTTTTTTTCACGAAACGACTTTCACCGATCGATTGGCAAAAAATCACACAGAAAATTGTCTCAAAATCGTTCTAATTTTCATTGCCCAAACTACATCTTTAGCAACATTTGAGAAACTCCAGTAGCAATTAAGCATCTTTTCTGTTGTCTAGAACAATTAAAAATGGGTTATTTCGATTGTGCGAAGGTTGAGAGCTTTTTAAAATTTATCATTTTGCGGAGCCGTGTCGCGGCTCAAAATTTCCCGATTGTGATGTGCCCTAAATCGACCTTGGTACGTTGCTCTTGACAATAATGATACATTTTCTGAAAAGACCAATCCTCCTTCTGTTCATTTCTGCAAAAAACATTTTTGGGGAATTTAATTGAAGCGAATGGAAGTCACTCTGCAGCAAAAAAATTCATCGACACTTGTCAAGTTATTTACCATCCCATCCTCGCCCCTTATTTTCATACAATAAAACGTTATAAGGTACCTGAATACTTGTTTACTACATAACTAGCGAAGAAAAGGCATAATTTCCGTTTTACATACTGATAATAGCTCCCAAGTGCGTTCACTTTGTTGTTTTGACATGTCTCTTCCCACGTGCGATTACAAACCCCAAGACAATATCACGCCGGGATTGCCAAATAATAAAATCAGAGCAGAAGAACCCTTAACACACTAAAAGGTGCAGGATTGCGGTTTCTCAAAATATCATGATTGTATATCATCAAATTGATAAATGATTTTATGATATTTGAGTGATATTTTGGTGATAATCTCAAATTTCAACGATTTGCCCATTACATATCAGTATCTCATTATCAATGATATTATCATGATTATTGTTGTATTTTTTTTTCTTGCAGATTTTCAAATTATCAATATCATATCACCATCATATCACTAACTCAAGTCCTTAAGGCCTAGTACGCGCCGCTCTTATCATGAGCCGTACCAAACTGTTACCATGAAATACTCGAAACTCGCGGCGTTAAAATCGATTCTACATTCCCGGTTTTATTCAGAATACAGTCGAAGCTCTCGTAAGCGACCACCTCGGGAACTGAAAATTGCGGTCGTTAACGGAGCTGGTCGCTTACGAGAACGGCTCTCGTAAGCGACCACCAAGCGGCTTCCTACTTGAACAATAGGTGTTGGTCGCTTACGAGAGTTTAGTACAATAAATCTAGAAAATATCATGTGATACTAATACTTAAAATAGTTTGATTTATTTCCCGACTTAAGGAGGCTGCCTACAATTTGTTCTGCTCTCGACCACCAAACTTTGTTTGCCTGCCGTTCAAGTACACAAACTTGTACCGGTCTGAGCTTTCACATGTTTACCCTGGAGGGTTTGAACTTTGTTGTAATGTGTATTTTGTTGTGATCGGAGTTGCTATAGCAACGTAATAACCACACCCTCGTTTATTATTAGGGGCCAGTAGAAGCGTTGCTCGACCTAAACTTTTAAAATGACACCCCTCGCACTAATCCCTGAGTAGCAGACAGTACTCCCAGCAAGTTTGGATAGAATTCATTGGGCCGATTTTATGTTATTCGAGAGGACTTTTTAAGGCTCCAAAATGTCAAAATTATTATGCCGCGAGGGTTTCCTGTAAAAAAATGGCTGATATTTGCGTAATTAGAAGATCCTTGCCGCCCGAATTATCTACAAACCCAATGCAATATGTCAGCCAAATTTCCCTTCTTTGAATCCTTTCGATTTTGTTTGGCATGTGTTCAAGTATCGACAAGTAAACTGCAAAATTTGATAAATT
The DNA here is from genome assembly GCA_033964015.1 of Scolanthus callimorphus. Classification (NCBI taxonomy): domain Eukaryota; kingdom Metazoa; phylum Cnidaria; class Anthozoa; order Actiniaria; family Edwardsiidae; genus Scolanthus; species Scolanthus callimorphus. Next base: position 10,226,494 of record CM066915.1, read on the forward strand.
TTAGCCAGAATTCTAAATCTTGCGTTTTTCTCACCTGACAAAAATCCCATATGTTAATTATTTTGCAACTTGCGTAAATTGTTATTGAATATATACCAAAGATAACACCAAAGTCTTGAGTTCATTGATGTATTTTAAGGCACCGAGAAAAAAAATCCAAACTTCATTACTCTTTCGGTTTGCTTGTCCCGGTTTTTCATTGTACTTTGTTTTCGCCTGTTGTAGCTTTCATGTAGATTTTTCCCGTAGCGAACGACATTCCAGCGTGTTGTAGTTTTTGCGGCCATAGAATGCGCATTTATTTGACTCTCAAAGCGTAGCAAACAAGGTCACGCAATGAACAATACCAAAACATAGAATTTCATTTTTCGCACCATAGTGGTATATTTCATTTCAGATGTCTGATAACATTCAGTAGAAACATTCTGTTTATCTCAAAATATATATGACCAGATGCAACGTCTTTACAGCTTTGCTTCTTAGAAGCGTGACAGCGTACTGTGTGGAGAATTCACTGAGCCGTAGAAGCAGTGGTCTATTCCCATGTTGGAATGTGGCTCGCTTAAGGGAAAACCGACATGAAAGCTATAACAGGCAAAAACAAAGTACAATGACAAAAACCGGGTCAAGCAAACCGAAAGAGTAATGAAGTTTTGATTTTTTTCTCGGTGCCTTAAAATACTTCAATGAACTCAAGACTTTGGTGTTATCTTTGGTATATATTCAATAATAATTACGGAAGTTGCAAAATAATTAACATATGGGATTTTTGTAAGGTGAGAAAAACGCAAGATTTAGAATTCTGGCTAAAATTTCTCAACTTTTGCAGTTTACTTGTCGATACTTGAACACATGCCAAACAAAATCGAAAGGATTCAAAGAAGGGAAATTTGGCTGACATATTGCATTGGGTTTGTAGATAATTCGGGCGGCAAGGATCTTCTAATTACGCAAATATCAGCCATTTTTTTTACAGGAAACCTTCGCGGCATAATAATTTTGACATTTTGGAGCCTTAAAAAGTCCTCTCGAATAACATAAAATCGGCCCAATGAATTCTATCCAAACTTGCTGGAAGTACTGTCTGCTACTCAGGGATTAGTGCGAGGGGTGTCATTTTAAAAGTTTAGGTCGAGCAACGCTTCTACTGGCCCCTAATAATAAACAAGGGTGTGGTTATTACGTTGCTATAGCAACTCCGATCACAACAAAATACACATTACAATAAAGTTCAAACCCTCCAGGCTAAACATGTGAAAGCTCAGACCGGTACAAGTTTGTGTACTTGAACGGCAGGCAAACAAAGTTTGGTGGTCGAGAGCAGAAAAAATTGTAGGCAGCCTCCTTAAATTAAGAATATATAACCGCAAATATGTACATAGAAAATATGTAGAAAATACCATTTCAATGGTGCAGCTTGTATCAGTTAGGATATTTATGAGGTGATGACTGATGTTTTAAAGACAAAAAGTACTGTGGTCGCTTACGAGAGCTTAAAAACAATAGAAAATCTATGTTGGTGATTTGAAATTGTGGTCGCGGAGCTGGTCGCATCGATAAGGCGGTCGCTTACGAGAGCTTGAAATAACAGAGTTTATGTGACATTTCAAACGGGGTTTCGGGAAAATGGTCGTTATGGGAGCTGGTCGCATACGAGAGTGGTCGCACAGAGAGCTTCGACTGTAGTTTAGGCTACAAGCAGACGAGAGATGGACAAAAAATATTGTTTTATTGAGATTTTGCATTAGGATCGGCTCATGATAAGAGCGGCGTATGTACTAGGCCTAAGAAGAATATTGTCCTCATTATATATTCTGATAATCTCATGATGTGTCACTATCATTACGTATTTAACAACTCAAGTAAGCATTACCAGAATATCATTATCATAAAGTTATTGTTTTTCCCCATGTCTCAAATTATCATTATCAAAACATAATAGTAAATTATCATTTTCAAATCTCAGTCAATGATGAAATAACCATTAGAAAATAACACCTATGTTGTATTGTGAATGTGCGCATTCTGATTGGTTAAAAAGCGTGTTTGTAAGAGACCTGAGAAACACGATTGTCACGCAACGCTGTCGCGCGTGTGTATGTTATTTTCTAAAAGCAATAAAAATACTTTCTGCGTGCTCTCTGGTTTCTTACATACACTCGGGGAATGTTGGTTGAACTGATAAAACTTGAAAGACACTCGCCTTCGGCTCGTGTCTTTCAAGTTTTGATCAGTTCTCCCAACATCCCCCTCGTGTTTGTAAGAAAGCAGAGAGCACGCGGAAAGTACTTTTATTGCTTACAGATGTGTTGAAGCCAGAGTGATATTGTGATGTATCATGAGATTATCAAAACTTTCCTATATTATGTAAATATCTCCATTTTAGTTATCATGATTTTTCAGATAATCACGAACTCGTGTGATATATCACGATAATATAAAATTACTGCATTCTCCTTTTTCAGTCCTCTAAGTTAGTATTTAAAGTTATCATAGCCAGGCGCGTTCTTGACAAGTCCTATAGAAGCCCAGGAGACCTAGGGTTTGCAACCATTTCGCAAAAAGGTGCAATAAAATCATCAAAGAAACGGATGGAGCTTTAGCTCACTATTTCTTTCGGGTTTACAAGTGAAAATGTTCTACAGAAATGCCCCTAGTTCATTCTCAAGGTTAGAGTTGAAACAGTCATTCACAAAACTTGTTCTACAAATGCGCAGCAGATAAATCGATGCGCAGGAGAAAAATAGTTCACTATACACATAGCCTTGTTATACAAATGCGCAGGAAAGAACTAATTCACTATACACATAGCCTCGTTGTACAAATGCGCAGGAGAGAACTAGTTCACTATACACATAGCCTCGTTGTACAAATGCGCAGGAGAGAACTAGTTCACTATACACATAGCCTTGTTATACAAATGCGCTGAGAGAACTAGTTCACTTATACACATAGTCTCGTTCTACAAATGCGCTGAGAGACCTAGTTCACTATACACATAGTCTTTTTCTACAAAATGCGTTGAGAGAACTAGTTCACCATACACATAGCCTTGCTGTACAAATGCGCAGGAGAGAACTAGTTCAATATACACATAGCCACGTTCTACAAATGCGCTGGAAAGAACTAGATCACTATACACATAGCCTTGTTGTACAAATGCGCAGGACAGAACTAGTTCAATACACACATAGCCACGTTCTACAAATGCGATGAGAGAACTAGTTCACTACACTATACACATAGCCTTGTTGTACAAATGCGCTGAGAGAACTAGTTCACTATACACATAGCCTTGTTATACGAATGCGGAGGAAAGAACTAGCACTACACGTAGCCTCGTTCTACAAATGTGCTGAGAGAACTAGTTCATTATATAGATAGCCTTGTTGTACAAATGCGCTGAGAGACCTAGTTCAATATACACATAGCCATGTTCTACACATTCTACAAATGCGCTGGAAAGAACGAGTACACTATACACATAGCCTTGTTATACAAATGCGCTGGAAAGAACGAGTTCACTATACACATAGCCTTGTTATACAAATGCGCAGGAAAGAACTAGTTCACTATACACAGTCTCGTTCTACAAATGCACTGGAAAGAACTAGTTCTCTATACACATAGCCTCGTTCTACAAATGTGCTGGAAAGAACTAGTTCTCTATACAAATAGTCTCGTTCTACAAATGCGCTGGAGAGTACTAGTTCACTATAAACATAGCCTCGTTCTACAAATGCGCTGGAAAGAACTAGTTCTCTATACACATAGTCTCGTTCTACAAATGTGATGGAAAGAACTACTTCTGTGTACACATAGTCTCGTTCTACAAATGCACTGGAAAGAACTAGTTCTCTATACACAATAGCCTCGTTCTACAAATGCGCTGGAGAGTACTTGTTCACTATACACTTGCTGGAGAGAACTTTGGAGAGAACTTAAGTGGAGAGAACTAGTGTGCTGGAGAGAACTAGATCTCTATGCACATAGCGTTGTTCTACAAATGCGCAGGAGAAAAATAGTTGACTGTTTCTTCCGGGTTAATGGGAGTCAAAATGTGAAGCCTTCTATCCAAGGTACTACCGTATTCGTGTCCTTGGTTAATGGTCAGAATGTGAAGCCTCTTGATATTTTAGGGACCCATCGCTACCCCTTAGCGTACTCGTTCGTGTCCTTGGTTAATGGATTCAGAATGTGAAGCCATATAACCAAGGTACATAACGAGCCAGAGCTTCTTCGAATCCGGAATTAAAACGCTGGATCCCGCAGAGATAGGGGAAGATTGTTCCCCTATCTCGGTTGGGTGCCAAACGTAGCCAGAGATGGATCAAAGCCCTAAGCGTCAAAGTTGGCGCTTATCTCCGTGCCTTTGGTCAAACAAAATGGGGTTCCTCTTTCAACACCTGAAACCTAACACTAGTGGTTAGACACTTACCGAGCAGTTCCCATTGCTTTGATGAAACACTGAAAAATCGAATTCTTCAAACCCCTAAATCATTTTAGCACACAAGGCAAACATTTTTACAGTAGTCCGGTGTGATTACTCAAGTATCGCCGGGATAAAAACAGCGGTTCCGTTACAGCTGCTACACTGAACTAAAAATCTACTAAAGTGCCGAACTGAAGCACGTCTGCGCGGAACTTGAATGTAAAAATGTATTTTTTTTCTATACCGATGCGCTCCGTCCGAACTTACCAAACTTCATGGCTCTGTTATCTACAATTACGCGGAAATGTGTGAGGGAACAGGCAAGTTTACGTTATTATTTTCTAGGTGCCAGTATTGTTTTTAATTACATGAAAATAATTTCTCGAGTTCACTATCCCGAAGCATTCAGGCACGCAAGCATACGAGAGCTTCTACCTGGATAAACCAGCTAAGATACAGGAAAAGGCCGTCAATTCGATTGGATCCCGAACGCACGAAAAAGAATTTCTCGAGTTCAGTATCCCGAAGCATTCAGGCACGCAAGCATGCGAGAGCTTCTACCTGGATAAACCAGCTAAGATACAGAAAAAGGCCGTCAATTCGATTGGATCCCGAACGCATAACAAATAATTTCTCGAGTTCAGTATCCCGAAACATTCAGCCACGCAAGCATGCGAGAGCTTCTACCTGGATAAACCAGCTAAGATACAAAAAAAGGCCGTCAATTCGATTGGATCCCGAACGCATAAAACATAATTTGTCGAGTTCAGTATCCCGAAGCATTCAGGCACGCAAGCATGCGAGAGCTTCTACCTGGATAAACCAGCTAAGATACAGAAAAAGGCCGTCAATTCGATTGGATCCCGAACGCACGAAAAAGAATTTCTCGAGTTCAGTATCCCGAAGCATTCAGGCACGCAAGCATGCGAGAGCTTCTACCTGGATAAACCAGCTAAGATACAGAAAAAGGCCGTCAATTCGATTGGATCCCGAACGCATAACAAATAATTTCTCGAGTTCAGTATCCCGAAACATTCAGCCACGCAAGCATGCGAGAGCTTCTACCTGGATAAACCAGCTAAGATACAAAAAAAGGCCGTCAATTCGATTGGATCCCGAACGCATAAAACATAATTTGTCGAGTTCAGTATCCCGAAGCATTCAGGCACGCAAGCATGCGAGAGCTTCTACCTGGATAAACCAGCTAAGATACAGAAAAAGGCCGTCAATTCGATTGGATCCCGAACGCATGGAAAATAATTTCTCGAGTTCAGTATCCCGAAGCATTCAGGCACGCAAGCATGCGAGAGCTTTCGATTCGATTGGATCCCGAACGCATAAAACATAATTTGTCGAGTTCAGTATCCGAAGCATTCAGGCACGCAAGCATGCGAGAGCTTCCACCTGGATAAACCAGCTAAGATACAAAAAAAGGCCGTCAATTCGATTGGATCCCGAACGCATAAAACATAATTTGTCGAGTTCAGTATCCCGAAGCATTCAGGCACGCAAGCATGCGAGAGCTTCTACCTGGATAAACCAGCTAAGATACAGAAAAAGGACGTCAATTCGATTGGATCCCGAACGCATGAAAAATAATTTCTCGAGTTCAGTATCCCGAAGCATTCAGGCACGCAAGCATGCGAGAGCTTCTACCTGGATAAACCAGCTAAGATACAGAAAAAGGCCGTCAATTCGATTGGATCCCGAACGCATAATAAATAATTTCTCGAGTTCAGTATCCCGAAACATTCAGGCACGCAAGCATGCGAGAGCTTCTACCTGGATAAACCAGCTAAGATACAAAAAAGGCCGTCAATTCGATTGGATCCCGAACGCATAAAAAATAATTTCTCGAGTTCAGTATCCCGAAACATTCAGGCACGCAAGCATGCCAGAGCTTCTACCTGGATAAACCAGCTAAGATACAGAAAACTAGGCCGTCAAAACGATTGGATCCCGAACGCATAAAAAGTAATTTATCGAGTTCAGTATCCCGAAGCATTCAGGCACGCAAGCATGCGAGAGCTTCTATCTGGATAAACCAGCTAAGATACAGAAAAAGGCCGTCAATTCGATTGGATCCCGAACGCATAACAAATAATTTCTTGAGTTCAGTATCCCGAAGTATTCAGGCACGCAAGCATGCGAGAGCTTCTACCTGGATAAACCAGCTAAGATACATAAAAAGGCCGTCAATTCGATTGGATCCCGAACGCATAAAAAATAATTTGTCGAGTTCAGTATCCAGAAGCATTCAGGCACGCACGCATGCGAGAGCTTCTACCTGGATAAACCAGCTAATATACAGAAAAAGGCCGTCAATTCGATTGGATCCCGAACGCATAAAAATAATTTGTCGAGTTCAGTATCACGTACGCGATCGTGCAATAACTTCCACCTGGATACTAAACCAGCTAAGATATGGCCTGACGTCTGATTCGGCTGTATACCTGGACCATTACTTCTAGGTGAGACTTGTACAGTTTTACAGCTTGATTTTGTCATCTCCCGCGTCTTCGAATCTATTTTCGGTGTATCAGTCGCTGCCTTCGGCCTTGTTGTTGTGGGCGACCGCCATCTTGTCTTGCTAGTGGCCTAGTCCATCTTGTCTTCGCTGAAGGTCATCGTTCTCGAATATCGAACCCTTCTAGCCTTTTTATCAGCACAGATATAAAGTCGTTCTTGCAGAATGCAGTATTACATTGCCTCAAGAAGGCAGCAATTATCCCAAACGTCGATGCAACAAAGGCCGGCTTGTCGTTTTCAAAGCTCCTCTTGTCCCGCCGGCGGGCAGGATCAGTTCATCAACTTTAACCTCACGAGACTTGACCACGAAACTGCTTGCGGCAATTTTCTAGCTTTTCAGACCCAATACATACACACTCCACATCAAACATCGAAACCCATTATAAATACAGGCAACAAAGACGACAACACGTGCACTAGAATGGCGGGCCTTATTTAGCGCACTTGTCATTTTATTTCCGAAGTCCAACCCTATGCATAAAACAGACCCCCAAATACATATCGTGAACGCAAATCTTGTTATCGCCTCCTATGAGTCGATGAAAAGGGATTATGACACCTCCTCTTAAGAACCAATATTGCAGAAATTCAGATTTCCGGAGAGCTCTGGCTCGTTATGTACCGTACTCGTGAGAGAACTAGTTCCCTATACACATAGCCTTATTCTACAAATGCACACTTAATTACAATGTAATTACAGCTGACCATCTGCGATGCACATATATCAACATATTTACTGAGGTAGCATCCACAGAATAGAGTAAAATAAAGTGAAGAGAGAACTAGTTCACTGTATTCATAGCCTCGTTCTACAAATACGCTGGAGAGAACTAGTTCACTACACACATAGCCTTATTCGAAAAATATGTGCTCGAGTTACTATGCATATGGCCTCCTTTTAAAAATGCGAAAGCTAGTTCACTATTTTGTGTTAGTATGCGAATTTTTTACGCCCACTTCAATGTACGGAAGAACCTGGAATCTAGCAAAATGCGAAATTTTACTTCCGGTCTAGAAGAAGTTACTTCGTCCGCTGTTTTCGACAACGCACGCAATAAATATTATTCCGTATACATGTAAGATGTCTTATTGAAATAAATTACATCTGAACTGGATTAAGTCTTTATCTTTCCGTCGTATTTTTGCTCCAATTCGGCTATCATTCGGCGAATTTATATCTCAGTGCGAGACCTGCAGACACAAGGCATACAATGGTTGTGCTGTTTCTCAATTTAACTGCCATTCCAGGCCTCCAGCTGCCTTTCCAGGCCTCCAACATTATGCGTAGAACCTTGATCATCTTGGTTGCGAAGTGGGCGTAAATTGTGATTTAGATTTCTCTTTACGCCCACTTCGAGACTAAGTGTTCTTCCTACCCAAATTCGCTTTTTATGCACAGATGACCAAGTTGCGCGGCAATGATTATTTCAGTTACTGAGAAAACAGCACAACCATTGTATGCCTTGTGTCTGCAGGTCTGCACTGAGATATCAATTCACCGAATAATAGCCGACAATTGGAGCGACAATTACAACTGAAATATAAGGACCAAATCCAGTAGATGATGTAATTTATTTCAACAAGACATCTTTACATGTGATCACGGAATAATATTTCTTGCTTGATTGTGTTTAAAGACAGATTATCTAAGTGTTTCGAGCAGCGTGTGGTTACTAGAAAGTACAGAAACCTATTGACTTTATCTTAGCGTGAAAGGTTTGCATTTCCATCAAGAAATCTTGAAGGGAACCTATGAAAATACATTTCGAAGTTTATTTACAACTAGTAAGTACCCGTGAAAAATTCACGAATTAAATTTTCCTTGAATGACGAAAAATATCGGATTGTCTGCCGTTGTAGAATGAACGGTTATACCGCTACGTTTAGAGAGATGTGCTCAAACAATTTGTAACTACGCCTGTTTACTTTAAAGTATTAAAGTTTGTTATCAGCTTATAGATAGGTGGCATACCGGTGTGAAATATTCGCACCATAGCATACGATGGGAAAGGCGTTTTAAATTAGATCTTTGAAAACAATGTTCCTTGTGAATGGAAATGAGGCAAATGCCACACAATAACCCCCTACAGTCGAAGCTCTCTGTGCGACCGCTCTCGTAAGCGACCAGCTCCCATAACGACCATTTTCCCGAAACCCCGTTTGAAATGTCACATAAACTATTTTATTTCAAGCTCTCGTAAGCGACCGCCTTATTGATGCGACCAGCTCCGTTAGCGACCACAATTTCAAATCACCAGCATAGATTTCCTATTGATTTTAAGCTCTCGTAAGCGACCACAGTACTTTTTGTCTTTAAAACATCAGTCATCACCTCATAAATATCTAAACTGATACAAGCTGCACAAATGAAATGCTATTTTGTACATATTTTCTATGTACATATTTGCGGTTATATATTCTTAATTAAAGTCGGGAAATAAATCAAACTATTTTAAGCATTAGTATCACATGATATTTTCTAGATTTATTGTACTAAGCTCTCGTAAGAGACCCACGCCTATTGTTAAGTAGGAAGCCGCTTGGTGGTCGTTTACGAGAGCCGTTCTCGTAAGCGACCAGCTCCGTTAACGACCGCAATTTTCAGTTCCCGAGGTGGTCGCTTACGAGAGCTTCGACTGTAAATATTTCCTAACAAAGGTGTTGAGGCATTGGTTTCACTGTGGTTTCCCGTGCGAACTGAAAATCTGCGTATTTGCGATGTTTGCCGATTTCGTGGAAAATTCTGGAAGATCGCGGTTTTTCTCAAAAAATCCTGATTGACCCAAGAGGTGTGAAAAAGCCCATTCGGATTTCCAACGATATTCTGGAATTGCGTAAAGCCGATTTTTAAGGACTCTTATTTGACATGGATATTCCACGATATTCCACGATTTCGTAACGCCCTTATTAAATTGTATTAGAGCCGGAAGCGAATTACTTTATCTGCTCTGATTTTCTGCGATTTTGTACGATATTTTACGTCACGGCTTCCGGACCCCGTAGATTGTTTACCAAATCATCTTGACCGCGGCGGAGTTCGTTGAGCGAACATTCAAACTTCTGCAGATTAGAAGGGGAGATGTAAACACTGGCTGGACGTATATTCTCTTGGTTTTCACGCTCGAAATAACGGCATTGTAACAAATGGCGATCAAAAGGGACATTTAAACAGGTATGAAACTAGACAAAACTATTTAAGTGACAAGTATATAGCTTTGAAAGTATATTTTTGCGGTCTCAAAGGTCACCAAAGAAGCAACTTTATTTAACGTTCGTTTCGAAAGTGTTGAACTTGTATCAACGGAAGCGGGGTGGCATGTGTTTCGCTGGCCACCATTTGAGAATTATTAAATTTCCATGGTATTTCCTTATTCTGTTATGTAGATTTATTTCATGATATTTATCGTGCTAGTAGTGCCCGTAAGCTCGTCGCTCCAGGTCGGACCGCTGGCCGAAACTTAATTTGAAACCAATCCTGTTATAATGAAACTCATGTCTGGTAAATCTGTACCATTTTTTTCTGTGAGCATTTCATATCTTCGTGCTTAAAGCAACATTAGCTCGCGATTTCTAGTGATGTAAAGTTAATTCTGGCTTTGAATTATATAAGTTTTTCCGGGCTATTTGTACCTTGTTTGTCAAAGTGATAATGACTTTAACTGATGTTCTGCAAGTAGATGTTTGTGTAAAAGGAACATTTTCTATAATCAAGTAACGCCTACATAATCTATATTTAACAAAGGTGCTAGTTATTCTATAGTAATATTGTGAAAATTGAAATAAACAGAGTCTCTAAGGTTGGTACCACAGCCGCGTTGCATAATCGGGTGACAGACATTCTTTAAAAACCCGAGAACATCCGAAAACATTCTTGAATGTTCCGGGAAATCAGCTCTGTGCTATTTTTTGTGTACAACAAAACGTTCAAGAACATCGTGGAAGGTTCCAGAATTGTTTAATTAAATCTTCCGGAAGATCGCAGAATATCCAAATAGTTAAGCATGTAGCGTTCTTTTTGAATTATTCCAGAAAATCCTGGAACATCCAGAGTCCAAATTTACCGTGAAAATTCACACCTTATTATGCCAGAATATTCCGTAAACTTCCAGACTTTTCCGCAACCATAATCTTAGAATATAGTTTAATATTCCGCAATATGCTGGAATATTCAATCGACAGCTCGCACGGGTTTGGCGCGAAAAGATCGCGCGTGTGTCGGTCGAGATGGTCGTATTTTCGGTCAAGAAAGAAAAAGGCTGAGCTGTACCACTCGAACTTCAACAACTATTGGTTTTAGATGTAAATAATTGCTTATAATTGATTATACCAAGAGACTGGTGAATAGGAAGGTTTAGGAAGCGCCAGAAAGGTAAACTAAAACTTTTTAGATTCTTGCTGTTTTCAATGGAAAGTTGCTTTGCACTACTTGTACAAACTCGGTCAATTCGAATTCAAGTGTATGTGATTTTAAAACTTAGCTTTTAAACATCTAAGGTTATCAGTGAAACTTGGGAAAATCGCTTGAATTAGACCTTAGCTCAAGTAAAACCTTTTCCAACAAAAACATGCACACTGGAGAGATTTCCTTCCGCTCAGGTTTGTGTCAACTTCGTTTTTTCGGCTCGAACATCTCCGTTTTTAGCATAGATTTCGAAAATGTCATACATTTCCTCCTTCCGGTCGGGTTTGGGAGCTTCGTTTTTTCGGCTCGAACTTCTCTGTTTTTAGTATAGATTTCGAAATAAATAGGCTCTCAAAGGACTGTTGTTTGTGATCTGAGTGTTTGTTTATTTGCAAGTGGCGCGCCGGGGCTTCGTGCAACGCGCCAAAACTTTGAATGGGATATCTTGTCCACTCTCATATTTTTGGGAAAGCGATATTTGCCTGAACATTACTGTGTTATTTGTGCGAGAATCGCGTAGGTTTGGACGTCTTTGTTGCTTTCGGCTGCGAGAAATTGTTTACTTTTTTGTTTCTGTGGAAGACTTAAAATGGCGCCTTTGCGAACTCGATCTTCTCGCTTCCGAAAACGCTTGAATTAGATCTTCCGTCGACTTTGTCCTTTTCGAATAAAATGTATCCTATAACACAGTTCCCCAAGTTTGCAAGAGAATGGCGTTGTTTTCAGTTCCGTGGTGCAGCCGTTTTTCCAGGCTGCTGGGCCAACAGTTTGACCTTGACCCCGCCCACATCACGTATTATATAAAAGATGGTATAGGGATTTGGAGGAAACCGGCTTGACGTGGGGTTTCCTATTCTTGATTCTTGTACTCCATGGTAAACTTTGAAATATACATTTTCCGCTTTCCGTGCGAATTTCATGGCGGAGCGAACCCAATACTTATTCGCTATAGTTCTTTCAAAGCAAACCCAAATCAAGCCAAGGGATTCTTTTAAGTTTTGAGTTTTGAGTAGCTGGATTTTTGGCCACTTTTTGACAAAACTGCTCGAAATCCTGGTAAAATCTGTCTCAAAATATTCTTCTTGACCGGAAGTAAAATTCCGCCCTTTGCTAGATTCCAGGCTTTCCCGTACAGGGCCGCCACCTTGAAGTGGGCGTAAAAAAAAAAATTCGCCCGGCGTGGTACTACATGGCAGAAGAAATTCAATGAAATTCAAGCACTATATCATGGCCTAAGTAGAAATTCTGAGTGAATTAAATATTCTGATAATATCATGATTTATCACTATATCATGGACATAGAAGAAATCCTTAGCTAATTAACTATTCTGATATATTAACTACTTATTAACCGAGCGCGAGGTCTGTACTGAGAAATATGAGCCCGAGGTGGGACTTTTCAACAGTTCTGAAAACGAATACAAATTGCTTCAACATCAGACGAACTTCAGACGGCATGGAAAACGAAAATCTTGCTGCGTTGTGCACTTCGACTTCGAAATATTAACCCTTTTGGACGAAATATATAGATTTAGCCACTGGCTAAAAGCGGAGCTCCTGGTTATAAAATTTTCTATGTGAATGAAAGGGATTCCCATGTGTACATGGTTTATATGGTTGCTTTAGAGTCTTCACGAGATATTCATTTTTCAAGCATAGATGACGTCATCGATGACGTTACATCACGTGACCACTTCATTTTGCTCATCTGGTGACCTAGACCACACTACCCAAGTTTGGTTGTTCTAGAGTCTTCTCTTGACGAGATATTCATTTTTCAAGCATAGATGACGTCATCGGTGACGTCACATCACGTGACCACTTCATTTCGCTCATCTGGTGACCAAGACCACACTGCCCAAGTTTGATTGTTTTAGAGTCTTCTCTTCACGAGATATTCATTTTTCAAGCATAGATGACGTCATCGATGACGTCATATCACGTGACCACTTCATTTCGATCATATGGTGGCCTAGACAACACTACCCAAGTTTGGTTCTTTTAGAGTTTTCCCTTCACGAGATATTATTTTTTCAAGCATAGATGACGTCATCGATGACGTCACATCACGTGACCACTTCATTTTGCTCATCTGGTGACCTAGACCACACTACCCAAGTTTGGTTGTTCTAGAGTCTTCTCTTGACGAGATATTCATTTTTCAAGCATAGATGACGTCATCGATGACGTCACATCACGTGACCACTTCATTTCGCTCATCTGGTGACCTAGACCACACTACCCAAGTTTGGTTGTTTTAGAGTCTTCTCTTCACGAGATATTCATTTTTCAAGCATAGATGACGTCATCGATGACGTCACATCACGTGACCACTTCATTTCGCTCATCTGGTGACCTAGACCACACTACCCAAGTTTGGTTGTTTTAGAGTCTTCTCTTCACGAGATATTCATTTTTCAAGCATAGATGACGTCATCGATGACGTCACATCACGTGACCGTGCTACAGCACCCCCCTTGTGGCATAGACAAAACCTCCAAGTATGGCTGTCTTAGCATGTTCCCTTGAGGAGATATAATTTTTTCTTTGCATACCACAGGGTTCCCATGTGTACACGGACGACGGACGGCGGACGGACGGCGGACACTATAGGTTTAATACCAGAAAAATAAAGAAAAAATCATATCTCCCGAAGGGAAGCTTCTCTAGAAGCCAAACTTGGACAAACTTTCAAAGACCATCAGAGGAACTCTACACCAAAGTCACGTTCCCTCACGCCATCAATGACGTCATCAAAATGATCCAAAATGCCCGTGACGTTCAAAAATCAACTCGATGGTATACGTTTTTCCCTTAGGTATGGTGCTCCGCTTGCGCGGGCCTTCGGCCCGCGCTGGAGCTCCGCTATAACTGAATATGAATACTCGACAAAAGCGGGTTGCACAGTGTTGGATCTAAAGAGAACATTATAAAGATGTCTGGATGGATTGTAATCTGCCGATTTTAGAAAAACCTTTGCCTCAAGTGAAAGAAAACAGCGTGCTGCAAGCTTTGAGAAGAAAATTTCAAACAAAACTCAATTCAACCATCTCTAATACCGGTAAGCAAATCGTTGTAAAATTTACACCCTAATGAGACCCTGTATATGCAAATGATATTTACATTTCCCTTTTTCCTTTGTCGACTTGTGAGTTATTGTTTTTATAGTACGGGAGCTGACCCCAGAAAAAGTGGTCTCGTTCAACTCACTTTACATACAAGAACTTACTGTTCACTTTGGCTGCCAGATGGCTGAAGATCATCGCCAGGTAGTTAGTACATTCAAATTGTGGTATCAGTTTCGAGCTACAGCCAGATTTGTCAGGGGGGTGGGGGCTCTTTTCAGCCACCAAATTCTAGCAATTTTAGCATGTTGCAAAACATCAAATCAGCATATCTTTTGACTGTGGGGTGCGAATCGATTGATATTTGGACATCATCTGTTATCCATGGAGGTCTTCTTTTGCACTTGTCTTATGCGAGATTTATCGTAACCATGGCAACGGTTGTCAGGGGAATGAGTTTCTTGGACTTTGGGCAAACATTGTGCTCATAGCGATTTTCAACATGCCCTATTGCGTGCATAGTGGACTCAGAAACAAGTAAGTCATATTATTCCAAGTGCGGGTGCCCCCAAAGAGTAACATGTTACAAAATAGGATCCTTTGAGCACTGTGCCATCTTACGGTAAAAGTCCAAAGTTGCTAGAACTGCTCAAAACCCCACTTTCTATCTCAGTTATAACGAAACTACAAAAATATATATAACTTTTGGCTATGTGATGTGGAGCAGATGATATTTCGCTATCGTAACCAACTTATCGAGTTCTTTCTTTTGCACTAGTTTTATGTTGGTTTTCCGTAACCATGACAACGGTTGCCAGGGGCATAAATATTGCTAGATTTGTGTAAATATTTGAGGTGATTAGTGAATTTTAGGTGCATTTTCGCATCTTTCAAAACCCTGAAACTATATTGATCATATCACTCCAGGTGTAGATGGCCCTAAAGAGTAACATATTATAGAATAAAAAAAATTGGAGCATTGTGCCACCTTGCGTTCAACATAAAAAAATGATAAAACTGCTCAAAATCCCCCTTAGTTATATCACTTTTGTTGAAACTATAAGAACACATTACGTTTGACTATGCCATGTAAATTGGTAGATATTTCTCTATCGTAAGAAATCTATCAATATCTTTCTTGTCTATGTTGACTTCGTAACCATGACAACGGTTGCTAGGGTTAATGTTTTTTTATATTTGCTCTAAATAGCGATGTTTATGTATTTTTTCGTACTTCTAAACTCATAAAACATGGAAGTCATATTCCTTCAACTCTAGATTACCCATAAGAGTGACATATTACGAAATAAGGCATTTTGAGCATTGCGCCACCTTGCTGTGAAAGTCAAAAGTTGCCATTACTGCTCAAAAGCCCACTCTGTATCTCCGTTATTGCGAAACTGTAAAAATATATCTTTTAACTAGGTAATGTAAACTGGATGATATTTCACTATTTTAAGAAATTCAGCGGGTTCTTTCTTTTACACTAATTTTGATGAGCTTGACGTGTAAATATTTGCGCATAATGGTGAATTTAAGTGCATTTCCACATGTTTTTATAGGTCATTTCACTCAAAGGTAGGCGACCACATATCACAAAATAGGATATTCTGTGTATTGTGCCACCTTACTAAGGGAATCAATATGTGCTAAAATTGTTCACAACCCAAGTTTTGTACACAATCGAAATCCATAAAGTCTATTTGCCCATTTGTTGTGAATGGATCAATATTTGTTATCCAGAGAGATCTTGCTTTTGCAGTACTACTATAAATAACCGATTTTTGTAACCATGTTAACGCTGTTGCCAGCTATGTGAATATTTCATTGATGTCCGTAATATTACGCCGCCCCAGTTCAATGTATCAGGGCATGGCTTTGTCGTTGTCCAGAAGTCATTATTCTATTAAAAGCGCCCCTGTTTCCCAAAGGTCACGAGAGGGAAAAAGCTACTAAAGGTACTTATTATATAATGTTACCAGATATCCATGTGATAAAGCAGTGAATAAAAATCGTATCAGTGAAGTGATACGATATCACTTCACGGCAAGAATAAAATGCAATTTGTCTTTCTTCAGAGTATATAATAAACAAATTATGACATGGCGAGCGAGTGAGCGGTATGACACGAAAACAAGTGACTAATTAAAGGCATGCCGTAGGCTAACTCGTGGCTTTTCCCGTTGAAAAAAACGTGCAGAATATCGGAAATACCGCACTTCTAGCTGCGCTCGGTTATTAGTATTTTGCAGTTTATTTGACAGGGGACATGAGCTTACTATTTCTAATCTCGCAGTTTATGAATGTTCTACTCCATAAAGTTGTTCTTTAGCCAAAAAAAACTTATGGAGAGGTGATACTTAGATCAGAGCAAAAATATATGTTTTACCATCTTTGTGCAGAGGAGGTAAGGTTCTTTTTACAGTTTAGGCTTAATTAAAAGAAGCCTTTAAAACTAATTCGATTTTTGCGCACGCACCTCTTATCTGCCCACATTTTGCACCCTCTTGCCTCTAGATGCCTTAGCTTTGCATAATAAAGACCCTTATACAATGTATTATAAAATGGCTCCCACATGGATACATTTAGCGACGATCTGTTGTATATATACTTTGGTGAAGGTACAAGGGTAACTGAGAAAAACAAGGTGTTTTATTTGAGTTTTGAGTTTTAGTCCTGCAAGTGGCTAGCGGGCGTCCCGAGGGATTGGATGGATGACTTCAGCATAAATTATGCTAATATCGTGCTAAAGTAGGAGTGAGTGAGTGACATCGAGTCCCCACGATAACTCCTTGGCTGTTGCTACGCAACTAGCCACGAGTTAAAAACGATATCAAGTTCTTGCCATATAATCTCTATCTGACCCTGTGATCCAAATGGCTGTTTGCTTTCATGGAATAAGCCAGTCGCCTGTTACTTATAATTGGTCGTCTCAGGAACCAGGTTCCATCAACCATGGAAACAACGGCTATGAAAAAATATTTTCTTTGGACGAAATTAGAATTCTTCCTTTCTGCAAAATGTCATTCCACTAACCAGGCTGTCCAAATATAGATATTGACTTGCATCATATGGACTTTCGGCTTTTTATCATTCACTTTATAATTAATAAATAACAGAACTCCATGGTTGTCCAATTAAGATCCCGTCCACACTACTCCGTTTTCAAACGAAAACGGATACTTTTTTGCTCCGGATACGGCTGTCGTCCACACTACAACGCCGAAAACGATCACCGAAAACGGATCAATCCGAAAACGCTCTCCAGAGTGGAGCGATTTAAAAACGGAGCTGTTTGAAAAGGCTGTTTTCTAGTGTGGACGGTTGAAAACGATGCTATATGAAAACAATGACGTTACCACAGCAAACCCGACCAATTCCACAGGCCAACAGATCGAAATGCGCATGCGTTCAGCTTATTTGAGCATGCAACCTCGTCCCCAGGGTCTTCTCGGTCGTTTTCAAAATGGCGGTTAGCTCGGGAGAAGACCCTGGGGGAGGCTGAGTCACATGACCGTTTCGAAACAAAGACAAACCTCGTTCCATGTCCTCAGACAGTGGTCACCAACCGCCATCTTGAAAATTACCCACAAGACCCTGGGGACGAGGTTGTTGAGCATGCCCACTGAATGCATAAGAGCGTTTTCGTAAGGATACGCGTTGTAGTGTGGATGGGCGAATACGATACGAAAACGATAAGTGTGGACGCAAATATTATTGAAAACGGAGCAAAAAGTATCCGTTTTCGTTTGAAAACGGTGTAGTGTGGACGGGGTCTAAGACGAATGAGTTTTTGCAACTGATCCGGGGTCATTTTCGAATCCAGAGCAGGCGAGAAGATTGCCTTCGCTCATCGGCTGATTTTGAAAGTTGGGGCATGTGCGTAAAGTTATTTCTCTCGACGGCTCTTTCATGACATCATGGCATCATGACTTTTGATACATTTTTCCAACCCTTATCAAGTAAACACAACTACAATACTCGTTTAGCCTCAAAATTAAATTATTACCTTCCAAAAGCTCGCACGAATTTTCGAAAATTTAATATAAGATTCTTAGGAGTTAAAATCTGGAATTCTATTGACAAAAATGACAAATTGCTCCATCGAAACCTCTATAAAAATAAATTAACAGCCGACAGAATTGCAAATTACTAAATTTACTTTCTCTAATATTAATTATGCACCACCTTCTGCATCCTATCTCGCTTTTTTTCGTACTTTTATTTTATTTTGTTTTGTTTGTATACTCGTCGTGAAGTCTTCCCTGTGCTTTTTCCCTCTGCAACACACAATCTATAGTACCATCAGTGTTTCCTTTTCTCTCCGATACATACATTACAATTTTTCCAATCTTAAGCGCACCCTAGCTCGATTAGTCTAGTGCTACTCTAGGTTGCCTGTACAAACTATTTTATGTCAGATTTTGCACCTATAAACTACCTGCCTGCCTTACCTTAACTATCTTTTTATAACCAAATGTAAACTGCAAAGTACAAATAAAGATTGTTGTTGTTTTTGTTGTTGTTGCATCAATATTGGAATAACAAGACTTACATATTTTTGCGTACAAAAACAAGCAAAATGCGTTTTAAACGTTGTTATACCGGAGTGCTGCGAGGACATTTTTTTAACGTTTGTTGCAAAATGTCTGAAATCGAAACAATCAATCATCTGATTATTTGAAGTGATTTATTTTAATAGTGCGGGGGATCGCTAGCCTGCGAATCGCGTGTACCGGATATTCGCAGGCTAGGGATCGCAAACGAGCCCTACCCCATCTTTGACCTCTTCGATTTCCGCGTTTCACGCTTCGTTTTGGGGGATTCCACGATTTTTTGTGCTAACCACAAAACCGTGAGATTTTGCTTCCAATACAAAAATTGGCGTGACGACATCAAGGAGTGGACTGGCCTGTCAGCGCTGGGTGCTCCACATTAGCACTCGACAGGCACGCTTGGAGAAGCATGTGTGTGGTCCCTAGGATCGCCGACCCTCAACCATGGAAGGCAAGGCAGGCAATAGGCAAGGCAAGGCTCCCTCGGAGTGACATATGTTTGATGAGTTTCAAAATGCGCGTAAATCATTATTAAGCGCAAATATTTACACAAGTTCATCAAACTTCATGTCCCTGGCAACCGTGGTCATGGTTACGAAAAATAAAGAAAATTATTGCAAAAGAAAGAATTTCTTAGAATAGTGAAATATCATCCTAGAAGATATATATTTTTACAGTTTCGCAATAACATAGATATACGAAGTGGGGTTTTGAGCAGTAATGGCAACTTTCGCCTTTCGCTGCTAGGTGGCGCAGTGACCAAAATGTCCTATTTCGTAATATGTCACTCTAGGTATAGGGTCATCTAGAGTTGAAGAAATATGACTTCCATGTTTTATGAAATACGCAAAAATACACTTAAAATCACTATTTCGCAGGAATATTTAATAATATTAACTTCCCTGGCAACCGTTGTCATGGTTACGAAATCAACATAGACTAGTGCAAAAGCAAGACCTTGATAGATTTCTTACGATAGAGAAATACGAACCAATTTACATGGCATAGTCAAAGTTCTTATAGTTTCAATAAAAGTGATATAACTAAGTGGGATTTTTTGCAGTTTTATCATTTTTTTGATGTTCATTGCAAGGTGGCACAATGCTCCAAATGTCCTATTCCATAATACGTTATTCTTTTTGGTCATCTACACTTGATATGATTAATATGGTTTCTAAGTTTTGAAAGATGCAAAAATGCACTTAAAATTCACTTACCCCAAATATTTACACAAATCTAGCAATATTTATGCCCCTGACAACCGTTGTCATGGTTACGGAAAACCAATATGAAACTAGCGCAAAAGAAAGAACTTGATAAATTGGTTACGATAGTGAAATATCACCTGATTCACATCACATAGTCAAAAGTTATATATTTTTGTAGTTTCGCTATATAACTAAAATAAAGTGGGGTTTTGAGCAGTTTACCAACTTTTCATGTTCCTCTCAAGGTGGCGCAATGCTCTAAATTTCCTTTTCCATAATATGTTACTCTTTAGGGTAATCTACACCTGGAGTGATAAGATTAATATGTTTTTGAGTTTTGAAAGATGCGAATATGCACTTGAAATTCACTATTCACCCCAAACATTTACACAAATCTAGCAATATTTATGCCACTGGCAACCGTTGTCATGGTTACGGAAACCAACATAAAACTAGTGCCAAAGAAAGAACTGAATAAATGTGTTACTATAGCGAAACATCATCTGCTCCACATCACATAATCAAAAGTTATATATATTTTTGTAGTTTCGCTATAACTGAGATAGAAAGTGGGGTTTTGAGCAGTTCTAGCAACTTTGGACTTTTACCGTAAGATGGCACAATGCTCAAAGGATCCTATTTTGTAATATGTTACTCTTTGGGGGCACCCGCACTTGGAATAATATGACTACTTGTTTCTGAGTCCACTATGCACGCAATAGGGCATGTTGAAAATCGCTATGAGCACAATGTTTGCCGAAAGTCCAAGAAACTCATTCCCCTGACAACCGTTGCCATGGTTACGATAAATCTCACATAAGACAAGTGCAATAGAAAGACCTCCATGGATAACAGATGATGTCCAAATATCAATCGATTTGCATCCCACAGTCAAAAGATATGCTGATTTGATGTTTTGCAACATGCTAAAATTGCTAGAATTCGGTGTCGAAAAAGACCCCCCACCCCTCTGACAAATCTGGCTGTAGCTCGAAACTGATACCACAATTTGAATGTACTAACTACGTGGCGATGATCTTCAGTCATCTGGCAGCCAAAAACAACAGTCAGTTCTTGTATGTAAAGTGAGTTGAACCAACTCGTTTTCTAGAGCACTTTTTGGAAATCAGCTCCCGTACTATTATATAAGCTTATCCCCACGTGAAAGTAAAACTGTTTTTTCACAGGAAATTCTCAGTGAATTCACTTTTTACCGTTTCAGTTGGCAACCGTCTTTTGCAGTTTGCAGCTTCTCTCGTTTTGTTAGTTTTCCCGTAGATACACATTGCATAACTACAAATTGCATAGTTATAGTAAACAAAGCTACGAAATAGAAATGTGCAAAAAGTCACATTAATTTCAAGCTTAAGCTTACTTTCTTGAAATACACCTAAGCTGAATTTGTTTTTAGAAGGCGCCCGAGTAGCGGAGCCCCATAGCTACATGCAGGAGAAAAGGAAACAACACAAAAGTGTATATGCATCGTCCTGTTTTGTGATGGACTTCCGGTTTGTTCGTCCGTGCGTCCGTCGTCGCAGACGCGTGGGTTGCCTGTCTCGGTTTTAGGCGGGAAAATGAGCACGCTCGCGCGTTCAAATAGTTGGCGATTTTATTTGAAAGGGGATTTTTTTTTTCTTTGAGATCTACTTCGTGTGAACTTCATGTCAGTTTTCGTCATGCGGACGGTTTTTCTGCTCTTCATCAAAAAATGAAGCGTTTTAAATCAAGCTGACAACAAATTGAGAAAATGAGCGGGAAGAAGTTGAGACCGATGCCATGAACAAAATGTTTGTCGAGGGAAAGAAACAAAGCGACTAGAGAAGAAATGTCGAAAAAGGATGACATGTCGAAAAAGAAGACGAACGAAGAGCTAGCGCGCGAGAGAAAACGCAAACAACGAGAAATCCATTCTCAAGGTTGGTACTTGAACTTGGTAGCTAGAGTATTTATCAATCGCAAACTTTCATTCGAGTTTTACCGCGCTTTTGCGGCTGTTTCTCGGCTCGCTACGCTACGCTAGTTTTGAAAAAGATGAAAGTTGAATGAGATGATAGTGGCCGCGCGCGCGAGAGATTTGTCTCGGAAGATTTGTTGTTTTTACACGCTCAACTATTGTGTTAAACGTTTTTTCAGGATTGCAATCAGAATACCGTATTTTCTAGTGATTCAGCAGTTCGGTAGAGCTGGTTGCCGTTACCCAGTGGCTGTGTTTATCCTTTGGCAGGGAGACTCGGGAGAAAGTCATGTAATAAGTGTCCCGCATCTAGCAGCCTCTTGATCTCGCGAGCTTTGGTCATCAAAGGGCAAAAAGCAGTAAAAGGCAATCTTCAAGCGGTTCCAGACTTCAGATTTAGATAATGGTACAGTGATTCTTGAATTCTCTAATGTAACTAAGCTAATTATTCCTAAAATTGAGACACTTTTGATCTATTTCGACTTCTCAATTTGGTTTGGCTCCTACGCGGCAAACAAAAGATCGACGTTTGAAACAGGCCTATATATTAGTAGGAGAGAGATACTTAAATATAATACCCTATAGTAGCTTGCGCTAATTACTATGGGCGAGATTGATTTATTACGAGGGCCGATTATAAAACTTTTGTGCTTAATTTAATTTTGTAGAAACTCCCAAGATGTATTCCAGCTGCAGGGGATGCTTCACAGAGTATTTCACATATGACAGGAAAGTAGAGATCTGGTCGTAGGTCTGTCAAAACGCCTTATCAAGAACATAGAGATCAATCTAGGAATAATTATTGCTCTCTGTCAATTATGCAATGGCATTTTAGTTTATTGTTTCTCTGTCGACAGTGTCAGAAGGCATGAACTTAGAAGTGGTAGTGTAGATTTTGCTCAACATAGATACAATTCATAATCCATATATTTAAAATATCAACAAAGGGGATTCAACATAGAAGATGTTTTTCTTCGAATTGTCATTTGCTTGAGGTTTTGACAGGCCCCTGAAATTGATTTTATAACATGACTGCCTGTATCAGGCACTCCTATCATTTATGTTTTCAATAGTAATGAAAAATATTATCTAACCACAATAATAATGAGTTCATCAAATCAAGGGTAAATGAAATTATTTCTTTTTTATCATCTAATTGGTTAATTTCATATATTTCAATTTCGTTTTTTGGCAGATCAGATTTTAGCTGAGGAATGTTATAATCGTATAATAAGAAATACATTTGGTAACAAAGTATAGAAGGAAAGATAAAAAAAAATAAAACTTCACCAGTATTGACCCCCCCCACCCCACCACCACCACCCCACCCCTCCACCCCTCCCCCCCCCAAAAAAAAGGCAGTAATTTACACTTATATCAGGTGCAACTATCTTGTATCAGGCCCTCCTATCATTATTTACTTTTTCAATTATAATGAAAAAATATTATCTAACTTGCCTTCCAATAGAAGACCACTTTGTGAGGGTCCCTAACATGCTCTGGATCATCTGCATCCCGAAAGCTGGAAACGGATATTCACCATTTTGGGAACCAAAACAATTTAAATGAAATTCTCCCTCAATATTAGTTTCATTCAAGGTTGTACATTTCTTTGTTAATTTGTTATTATCACTTTTTGTGAATGGAAATATACAAATGACTTAAATGTACGCAGGGGGTGGGGGTGCCAAAGAGGCAAAACGTGAAGTAGACACGTAATTTCGTTTTTCATGTTTTTACCTCACATACATTTTGATGAAAATATGTCACAGTATAATCTTAACCCCTACGTTCTCTGAGCCTAATGTCAAAATAGAAACAAAAAGGACGCGCTTCTGTCCTTCTGTTCCTTTTCTTCTTTACGTGCAAAAAATATATCTAGCTTCAACACGGTGATTTGAACCGTGATCTGTTCGACCAGAAGTCTTTGCAATCATCGAGTAAATGGACATTTACCTTAAGAGCGAATGCACACAAAAATCGAGCAAATTCGGGAAAATGCGGCCAGAGCTCAAAATTGTTTTATCCTCATTTTAAGTTTGTAGCAAGATTTTAGTGAGATTAAGACCGTTATAGGGTTTTTTTCGCAGTCCGGGGGGATTTTTTCGATTTTTTCGAGATTTACGTTTTCGCCGGTCTGAGGCCAGTTATTTAAGCGAAATTCAAGGGGCTCACAAATTGCCTCGCATAGTTTTTATAACGATATTTGCAGTGGATTTAGCACTTAATTTTCGATCAACAGATAATAAACAATTGATCAGTGGTGAATTTCCGGATTAAGATCATATTTATGTCCTCGATTAACACTATTCTTTCGAAGCCACTTGACAACACAGTATTTTACTGGCTAAAGTAAATGCCGAATTTAGGCACGGGGCCATTCTTCAAATCAGCCCAAATTCTAGAATTGGAACAAGGAGAGGTAGTATTTTAAGAATATATAAACATTTCTTTGGCTCTTTTCTTGAGCGCCCTAAAACTGAAGGACGAATTCGGTAGATTTCACGCTAATAGCGGGTTATTTGACCCGCCGACCTGTGCGTATCAAGTTGCCGGAGTGAAATCAAACTAGAAAACAGCCTCTATTTCCCAGTTAATAGAATTAAGATTGTGAGACTTACGTTTTGGTGGAGTTATTTCAAGGGATCCAGTGGTCTTTGCAGCAAAATAATCGGTTTCGGCGTGGTATATAGAGAACTCCCTTTGTGAACGCGGTAGACATGAGCCGCATACATTAAAACATTCCCGAAATATGTTGTTTGCATCCAAATTCGAATGAAAAGGCGCATGTATGAACCACTTTCTCTTGATGTTTTGCAAATATGCGTAGCAACGGGATCGTTTCAGCTGGCAAGCCTTGCTGTCCTGTATAGTGGGAAAGATTGAAATACAGCTACCGGTACTGGGTACTGGTATTGTTATTTCATGTGGTTGCGTGACTAGTCACGTGTCAATGTGATTTGTTTCCCTCGTGTCGCTGTATCCCTAAAACACAACCGGCTAGAAAAAACAATTTCTACTCTAAAAAAATATCGGTGTAATAAAATGTATTGACAATTGATTTTAATTCTAGCCATTCATTTCGATATTCATCAAATACATCCTCCGGTTCAGTGTACCTAATTCATGAACCCCAAGGAAATACCACAATTTTCTTCTTCATACCGTTTTCGATTCCCTCCGGGATGACTCCGCTTTTTTGGGGGCGGGGGTGCTCGCCGTACCTTTTAGGGTGTAAAATTCGAAAAACTTCCTTTTTTCCAGGGTACCTGTTAGTGGCCATGGGCTGGGGCATAGTCCTCGCGCGCCAAGGTCCTCCCTCGCCTCCCCCAGGGGAAAGAGGAAAAGGTGGGAGGTGAGAGGGGAGGACCCTGGCGCGCGCAACGGTTGGGGCTGGGGAGGGGGGTACTCCCTATTTCATGTTTCCCCTGGGGGGAGGTGGGGGCGCGCGAGGATAGGGCTGGGGGTACTCCCTATTTCCAGTCTTTCCCCTGGGGGGAGGTGAGAGGACCCTGGGCGCGCAAAGATGGGGGGGGGGGGGGTATTCCCTATATTGGACTATACGGCCCGAAAGGGGTACTAGTAGGATTTTCAGGCTGGACTGGGTCATAAAGAAGGGTAGGGAAAATTGCAATTTTGGAATAAAAAAGGGCCTGTATTTCACCGGTTTTTTCAACCGCGCAACGCGGGAGCAATCCGTTTGTTAAAAAAAAACACAAAGCCGATTCAAAGTCAAAGGGGTACCTTTTCTCGGCTTTGGTATAAGAAAGGGTACCTTTTCTGCTCTAAAATAGGTTTCACGAAGGGTAAGGGGTCCAGAAACTGGATATTCTCTTAAGGTTACAGGATACATTCGCGGCCTTCTATTTGCGAAATTTTCGAAAATCACAGTTCTTCCGCATCGAGGCCTGATCTTTACTCTCTCGAAAAAAAATTCCTGAAATCTTAAAAGCAACGTGAGAAGTGTATAGAAAACTAGAAATGCCCGAGAAAAATGTATTTCAATACAGGCGAGATAATCCTTTAATCCTATTGTGATTTCTACTCGGTTCAGCGCACATCATTAGCATTTTCGCGTAACATACGGGACATTTAGGTGACTGTTATGGTCCGCCATATTTTGTCACACATTGTTGTTCGGAAGTCACTATATCCCAATGCTTGAAACCAGAACAGACCCAAATACTTAGATTTTTTCAGAAAACTTCAAAGAAAAAAAGCTTATAAAAATTATTGCTGATTTGATCCTGGACCAACATCATTATAAACCCGAGACTCTAACCACTAGACTACGAGAGAGTTTGCTGGTCAGGTCACTAATTTTATGGCATTTTATGTAATTTATCATATATAGAACGAGGAATATACAGTAAATATCATATCTAAACAAACCAAAACCCCATCCTTACTCTAATCCCTAACAAATTACTGTTTTGACAGTTTTCTCTTCATTTCTTGAATAAAACGAAGTATGATAAAAGATTTATATAGATTTATATAGATTTCTGGTTTCAACCATTGGATATAGTGATTTCCTTGTTGTTCTCTGGTTTAGTATAAGTATCGTGTAGAAGCGATTTTTCTGAAAATTCTCTATTCCCAATCATAGGGAAGCGAAAAAAGTTTGACCGCAGTCCTTGGCTCTCAAAGCGTGCGAAAGGAGTAAAAAAAGCCAAATCTTTAAGCTTTCAGAAGAACAAGAAAGAACAACTCGCTCTGTCTGACAAAGCGGGCTCGTGGTTCGATCAACCCAAATCCAAGGAGAATGCTGAAGACGAAGAACAGCGGACAGAAGATCCAACAATTGCAACAAGTTCGAGAATAAAGATATTTTGGACTTGATAAAGAATCGTCTGAAAGCCAAAGCGGTTTGTCTTTGTCGTTTTTCTCGGCGCGCGCCTTTGCTTTGGTTTCGCTTTTCCCTTTTCAAAGTTTGGGCACTTCTTAGAACTCAGTTTTGGACGCGGCTTAACCATATGTACCGTTTGATTCGAATTCCAAGACGATAATAAATGTTCGCTTTGACAATTTAATACAAGAGACCGGAAAGAAGCCTCATTATCTATTCCGCGCGAAAAAGTATGTTCTTGCTGGCACACCGGGGGTGCCTGCCGTGATTGGCTGGAGGTGAAGTGCGTGATGACAGATTCGCCACTAATCCCTCTTATGTTTACACAACTTTAGAAGCCCAAAACTCGCCTCTAAAATTTCGCTAAATCTAATGTATAAATGCTTTGATAGACCAACAGGGTTTTAACGGAATGCTTTGAAATTTTGCCATGAGATAGATAAATGGGGAGCAAAAGTGTGTCGGGCTTTTGTGAATTTCGAAGTATTTCAAAAATTATTCATCACGATAGGGTCCCAGTTAACTATTAAACACAACATCAACTTGATCGTTCGATCTTTCCTAAACAAAGCCTTCAATTGAAAAAGCCCGACACACTTTTAGAGACAACAATATGCTGATTGATATTGTGCAGTCAGATTTGCCAAGCCTGTAAACTGCCGGGGCTTATCAAAGCGTTTATCAGGGGCGGTCGAAAACGCGGTTTTTGCTGTGCGCCGTAAATAATTTTCATGAAACTGCTACAAAAGCTTAACAGCAGATAAATTTCACATTTTATCTTTAAAATGATGTATTGGATATGGCGATGCGATGAATATTTGCGCTGCGACAAGGTTTTGAAAACGCACACCCAGCGAATGTATCCTGTAACCTTAAAAAATACGTCTTGTTTTTACCTTTTATCAAAGCGACTCCATTTTTGGTACCTTTTATATTAGGTGTGAGTAAAATCGAAACTTCCCGCGAGCACTAGGGAATATAGGGGAATATATATATATATTTACCAGCTTGTCGGTCCCTGTATAAGGTGGTATCCGCCGAGCCTTTGAATACCTACCGAAAAGAGTACCTACCGTAAAAAGTACAAATGATCGCTTTCCCAATAATAGAGAGCGATCCTCCAACCGCCACATCCCCCCCCCCCCCCAACCACCACCACACCCAGGCAATAGAAATAATCCGAATGAATGAATGAATTGATAGAGCAGCCCCTTCTGCCCCCCCTCTCCCCCCAAATTCAACCAGAATTTCCTTCAAATTCCCGCGCCTTTCCCATTATTATGTGGTTTGAAGGAGCACAGGAATTCTGAGCGTTTCGATGAAAAGATCGATCACGATTTTTTGTGTTACGAGCATGGATTTGTGTAGACGCCACGCACGTGCCTGTCACGCCAGTAATACACACAAGGGTATCGTTTATTAGTGCGAGCATAGGCGACAGGCGAGATTCAAGCACGATGATTTTGCTAACTATGAGCAGCAAGCACTCTTCAGTTTTGACTGCAGGCACATGAGCAGTTATCGACCACATACAGTACATTAATTTGAGGATGCGAACATTTGTAAGGATAAGGCCTGAAGTGTGGTGATTTGAGAAATCAGTACACGAGAATCATGAATTCTGTTCCAAACCATTGTGAATTCTCACGTCGTCCCTGACATCCTACACAACCGAGCAAGATCTATAGATGTTCGTCTGTTTCCTTTAGAGTGCTGATATTTCTCTACAAGGATTTATCCTGAAAAAAACTAGCTGAACTAAAGTTCAAGCAGTTATGTTGTTATTTACTTTGGACTGGGAGGACATGCCTACCGCCGCGCACCGCGTTGGAGTTCCCTATTTAATACCACGCCGAAACCGATTGTTTTACTGCAAAGACCACACTGGATCCCTTGAAATAACTCCACCAAAATGTAAGTCTCACAATCTTAATTCTATTAACTGGGAAATAGAGGCTGTTTTCTTTTCTAGTTTGATTTCACTCCCCGCAACTTGATACGCACACAGGTCGACGGGTCAAATAACCCGCTATTAGCGTGAAATCTACCGAATTCGTCCTTCCGTTTTAGGGCGCTCAAGGAAAAAGCCAAAGAAATGTTTATATATTCTTAAAATACTACCTCTCCTTGTTCTAATTCTTGAATTTGGGCTGATTTGAAGAATGGCCCCGTACTTAAATTCGGCATTTACTTTAGCCAGTAAAATACTGTGTTGTCAAGTGGCTTCGAAAGAATGGTGTTAATCGAGGACACTGGTCAATTGTTTATTATCTGTTGATCGAAAATTAAGTGCTAAATCCACTGCAAATATCGTTATAAAAACTACGCGAGGCAATTTGTGGGCCCCTTGAATTTCGCTTAAATAACTGGCCTCAGACCGGCGAAAACGTAAATCTCGAAAAAATCGAAAAAATCCCCCCGGACTGCGAAAAAAACCCTATAACGGTCTTATCTCACTAAAATCTTGCTACAAACTTGAAATGAGGGTAAAACAATTTTGAGCTCTGACCGCCCATTGCTCGATTTTTGTGTGCATTCGCTCTTAAATATGCTAAATAACATCACCTAGTCGCAGTTTGCTGCTTCATTGCAGAGAAAAGTAACAAAACTCAATCACAATACTTCACTAGTCTCAATTGAAGAAATGCAGGCAATAATTCGAGTATTTATGTTCATCTAAAATGCAGACTCACTGGCTGTTCCGCTTCACTTCCTCTGGCAAACTAAGTAACCCTAAGTAACAACACGCGAGTTTACTAAATATCCAGATTTGAGCTGCTAGTTCGCCGCTAAGATCCAGATTCTTACCTAGATAACTTGGTAGAAGACTACAGCAATCGTAGGCATAAAATCCAAAGAAATTGATTCAATTAAGCCCATAGTTTGTCACATTTATAAAACAGATCCCTTTGATCCCTCTAAATCCCTCTAGTGGATCCCTTTGAGAAATGCACAAAGAAAAAATACTAAAACTTTGTCGATTCTCTCGAGTTTGGTGTCATTCCTGCTATTTTTAAATTTGCTATCCATTAACCTACGCCTGCGGAGCGAGTTGAAGTCCGCTGAGGGGAAAATTTCAGTCCAAAATCCATAGCGTGACGGGGAAAAGCGGTGTCATTTTCACACTAGGACAATAATCTCCAAATCGCCGTGCAAAAAGTAAGGGTGCTCAGCCCCCCCTCCCGTTCAAAAAGTGGGGGTGCTCGAGCACCTCCTGCCCCCCTGGGTCCGCCGCCTATGGTACGAAAACAAATGACATTGAAGATACATGTACATTGTATGTTTATTATTATGTATAAATAAATGAATACATATTATTCATTCGCCATATTTTCCCGCTTCTGATTGGTTGAGCACCACTGGAAAATTGTTTATGTTTCTAAAGGCCATCGATGATGTCAAAGATTGGATAAGTTGAAAATTATTGCAAGCGTGAAATCACGCGCTTGTAGACAGGATGGCAAACTGCCTACTCTCTCAAATAATTAAAGCTGGGAAATTAATTTTGAATGGACAATAAAGAACAATTAAAAGTTTGAATGAATAACAAAACAATCAATGAATTCAGCTTTGTATGATATGGATAATTATTTAGATCTAGGGGGTGTTATCCAGATCGACCTTTGGCCTTGATGGATAATACCACCCTCGATCTGAATAATTTTCCATATCACACTCACAGAATTCATTAATTGCTTAGCTGCATGGTCACCTCCTGCAATCACCTTTTCAACAGATTTAGAAAAAAGTTTTTTTTTATTAAACTAAAAATATTTATCAATTCACCCTACAACAATTGAATGAGAGTAATATGGAGGGAGAATTTCATTTCATTTAAAATGGAACAAGAGGATCCAGAGCACGTTAGGGACTCCTCACAAAGTGGTCCTCTATTGGTAGGCAAATAGATAATATTTTTTCATTATAATTGAAAAAGTAAATAATGATAGGAGGGCCTGATACAAGATAATTGCACCTGATATAAGTGTAAATTACTGCCTTTTTTTTGGGGGGGGGGGGGGGGGAGGGGTGGAGGGGTGGGTGGTGGTGGTGGTGGGGGGGGGGGGGGGGGGTTTGGTCCAATACTGGTGAAGTTTTATTTTTTTTTATCTTTCCTTCTATACTTTATTACCAAATGTATTTCTTATTATACGATTATAACATTCCTCAGCTAAAATCTGATCTGCCAAAAAACGAAATTGAAATATATGAAATTAACCAATTAGATGATAAAAAAGAAATAATTTCATTTACCCTTGATTTGATGAACTCATTATTATTGTGGCTCTTACAAAAACGATGGTACTCCAGTATGTTCACCTACTAAAATCTCTAAGTATCCATAGCCATGCATGCTTTACGTAAGACTGGTAAATAAAAGATCTGTCTTCAAGGCTCATGGTTATTATCTTTCGATTTCAGTGACCACACAACATCCGCCAGAGGTGGCTTTTGGACACACCATACCATGACACAAGTAAAACATAGTTAGAGCGGTTTTCACGTGACTGTCGTGAGAATTACAAATTACTTTGTAATTGCGATTGGTTTGGGTTGTGATTGGTCAAGAGCATGATCTTTGACCCTTCTGCCAATTATATCGCATAGAGAAAATACTTACACAACTATTTGTAATTACTTTGCTCACAAAAAGGAGAGATTGTGAATCACCTTGCTCTCTGATTGGTTTGTTGTCGAATTTCCATTTTATTTGATTGGATAGTAAATTACTTATTGCTTTCATGACAGTCATATGAACACCGCTATACGGTGTATTTTTACTATAAATCAGGGGCATAGCTAGGGGGTGGTCCTAGGGTGCCTGTGACCCCCAATACAGTAAACATTAAGCAAAAAATTGTAAAGCTGGAAAGGGGCACTATACATTTGTACAGTGTGACCCCCTTTCTCAAATCCTGGCTACGCCCCTGTAAATACTTGTCAATGGAATCAGTTAGAGAGCATATGATGCTAAATCAATTTGTTGTATTCTTAAACATGATTAGAGATGAAATACTTATTAAAACTTTGGGTATGATCCGATAAATAGCCTTGAAGTTATGGCATTGAGAAGTTTCTGTTTTGCATGTGACATGCCTTTCTCCAGGTGTGTCGGATGTCTGATTTGCTTCGGGAGGCGGGAGGGTAGTCACCTAGGTTGCTCCAGTTGGTTGCAATCAAAGCAGAATTTTGTTAATAATGTAAAGGTTTTGCGAAAACTGTCTTTATCACTAGTGCGAGTAGCCATACTGACATACATACCCTACCAGAGACAAAACAAACTATACCCTACGGCAGACCTCAGGAGCCCCCAAAACATACTTTATATGGCGGTACATACCCGTCTACCATATATGAGGGAGTGCCCCACCTCAAGCCCATTCTCAGTGCGTATAATTAATTAGAATGGCGAAAGATCGATTAAAATCATCAAAACGTGACCAAAGGGCATCACATGACCACGCTAGTACTTAATCCTGCGTTCCTGCCATCTTATCATTCTGCCTTCGACCAGTTTGACATAAAGTTCGAGAGTGAAGTTTGATAGCCAGTATTGCCACTGAGTTGCAGCACCATTATTCCCTAGAAGAGCGGAGTTTTGTCATACTGTATGCTGTACGGATCTTCATACTACAGAGAGGAAGCGAGATTTTTCCCATCCTGGAAATGTTTACCTCGAGTCTCCCGACCTTGCGAAGCAAAACTCATAAGTAAGATAAGTTTACTGCACTACTGTTCAGTTTTACCCTGACAGTGATTTATATGCTACCTTTGTATCTAATGGTCCTACTTCCATGCCTTGCTGATACAACGCTTGTACAAGTTTATACTGTATCTGTCGGTATTTCTAGTCCATTGCTACTCGTCCGGATTTGCATATTTCTTCATGCGTATAACACGCAGAGTTCGCTTCCCGTCGCTTTCCTTTCGCCGTTTAACTTTAGTCATCTCCTGCCTGTAGTTTTCATACCTTGTATTTTTAAAATGTTCTTCTTTCTTGCTAACTTTTACTTTGTATTTTTAGGTACCATGTGTAGTTAATATTCTCTGCCTCCCCGGATACACAGTAATAATATGAATTCAATAAACTGTACTTGTTAGTTGTTCTTTGACTGCATTCTGTTTGCTTTATAACCATTATGTATCTTACATAATCTTCCAGCACTTTTTAAATCGGCCGGCTCATTTTCTACGCCGGGATGCCATCCAGCCTTACAATTTCTAAGGTTTGGGCCGGTGTAAATTTTCTACCGGGTTGTTAGCCAGCCTCCAATTTCATCAAGGACTGGGCCGGCGATAATTTTTATGGTGCCGGGTTCTTATCCAGCCTTAGCAATTTCTAGTAAGGCTAGGACCGGTGTAATTTTTATACCGGGTTGTTAGCCAGACTTCAATTTCTTCAAAAGTCTGGGCCAGCACTAATTTTCTTGTGCCGTGTTCGTTATCCTACCTTACCAATTTCTAGTAAGGCTAGGGCCGGTGTAATTTTTATACCGGGTTGTTAGCCAGACTTAAATTTCTTCAAAAATCTGGGCCAGCACTAATTTTCTTTTGCTGGGTTGTTATCCTGAGCCTTAACAATTTCTATTAAGGCTAGGGCCGGTGTAATTTTTATACCGGGTTGTTAGCCAGACTTCAATTTCTTTAAAAGTCTTGGCCAGCACTAATTTTCTTGTGCCGGGGTTGTTATCCAGCCTTAACAATTTCTAGTAAGGCTAGGGCCGGTGGAATTTTTATACCGGGTTGTTAGACAGACTTCAATTTCTTAAAGTCTGGGCCAGCACTAATTTTCTTGTGCCTGGTTGTTATCCTGCGTTAAAATTTCTAGTAAGTCTAGCAGTAGTGTAACTTTTATACCGGGCTCTGTTGACCAAAGCTTGAGCTTTGATTTTTCTATGCCGGTTGTTTGATAAAATACAAATAAAATGAAATGAAATGTTTTGAACTTGATCCCTCAAAGATATTATGAATTTAGTATTTATAGGTATGTCAATCATATTTTCGGTCATTTCGGACTTCAGACTTGCACCCCACTGGTTCTAAGATTGGGCTGACTTAAGCCGTATCTCCGTTTCGGCGGGGCTTTCTTGGTTCCAGTGGCGTGTAGGCCTGCCTTCCAACAAACCAATTATATTTTCCCTTAGTACAGAAGTATACTCAGCTCCCTTTGTTCCAAAAGGCAATTACATTGATTGTATAACGGATTATGTCCTATATGATTATGAGCTGATTACTTATTGCAATTTGTAAGGCAGGCCTAACTTACGCCACTGGACCAAGATAAGCCCGCACTCGAGGGCCATAAGTTAGAAACCTACTTGTATGGTTACTATAAAAGTCTTGTGAAATAAAGTTTCTTGTATTGTATTATATTATAGGAAATCATCATATCCTCGGTAACAGTAGTAGAATCTTGTATACTTGACTGACATTTCAGTTTCTGTATGGAGATGATTATACTGTTAAGGACTGTGCACTTCTCCTCAACTTCGCATTAAAAAAATGTATGTCACAGTAAATGTATCAAAATCACACTCTTTCCACTTATCTAAAGTCGTAAGGATATTTTTGCAGGTGACAAGTCCCCGTTTCTATTTATCATTTTATTTCTCTCGGCCAAACTAGTAATAGTCCAATTTACCTGGTAGACCCGGTAAACAAAGTCATTGGATATTGATACGTAATTATTAAATTTACATCGTCAATTCAAGGAGATTGGCTCAAAAAGGGGATCCCATGACGTTTTCTCACCCATTTTGTATTGACTATTTGCGCTTCTCGAGGTATTTTGCGCTTATTTGAGGATAAAGCCCTGAAAATTTCGGGACAGTTGGTATAGGTACACAGCCACTTTGTTGTTTAGTACAGCCATGTTCTCATATGCCAAGTTTCATGTTGCGTAGTTACCGGACTTGTAGTCACGTGTTGGTACAAACTCTATAATGACAATCCTAACATTCAAGTAATTTCCCTGTATCAATATACACACGCGCACCAACGTGATTGTTATTATCGATTTTTGTACCTCAAGACACCATTCTTCATCTGTATATCGATCCAGTTTCTAGCAGTAAAGGTGGCTATGAACTCGCTTTCAAGCTGATATTGACATTTTTTATTTTCAAAATTTTGATAATTTAATTAATTAATTTGCGCCGGGGAGCACCCTTTACTTTTGCAAGAGGGCTTTTTCGTGGTATACTCCGATTGAATTGATATTTTGTAACAAAGCTTCATGAATTTCACGAAGGGATTGCCACTGCAATTCCTTCCGCTTTATTAAAAAAAAATATGTTGCCATGAAAACCAGCTTCACCTCGGCATGTAATAAAGTTTTGACCCCCTAGGGGTCTGCATCCGCCACTGCTTATTTAACTTGTCAACTCTCATTATGAAGATGTGACATCCTTATCAGCATCGCAATCCCCTTAGTACTCGTGATTTTCCCAATAATACGCATTCGGGTCATCACCGAAAAAAAATTACAATATATATTATTTTTTAGAATCCTAAATATCACGAGGCAACGGCTCACACTAAGGAACGTTCCAAAATTTAAAACTGGACGAACATTAACTAGCTGTTATTATACTCGTTTTGAGTATATTCAATTTCAAATCTTAATGAAGCTGTAAGGTGATTTTATACATTCACATATCTCATTTTATATAGGAGCCATACCTTTAAGCTTAATCGTATTTCTTTTACAATTTGCAGCTCATACTAGAGACTCGCTGCAGTCGTTTAGGCAATATTTAGTAAGCGCATGCCAAAGAGGAAACAAGCACAACGCGGGTTTAGTGAAATTAATGACGACATTTATAAGGGGCGTTTTCTTTCAAAGCCAACGGACTTCAACTTCAACTTTATTATATCTTATTTTTTTAATATTACAAAGACAGCACACCGCCTGCAAATAGCATAGCTAGTTGAGGCAGCCGGTGAGAGGACAAAGAAGCAGAGAGAGACGAAGGGTAAAAACGTGAAAAAAAGAAGAAAACCGTTAATAACAAGCGAAAAAGAGAAGGATGTAAACTAGAAAATAACACAAATGATTTGATTTTATTCATTTCATTTGCTGTAATAAAAAAAAAGAAAATTTGAGACAGTTTATAATAGAAGTAAAAGTTTTCTATGTTTTTTTGGGGTATTTATGATCACAGTTTATTTTCAAAAACTTTCTTGGAGAAAAAACATGCTATGTATATTCGAACAAAAACAAGGAACTAGAAAGGCCGAAACTTATTTGTTTACAAATGAATAGTTAGTTATTTACATAAAAATATAATTCAAAGAGTTGACAAAGACGACAGTGAGATTTGAAAGTCGGTATTATGTGCAGAGACTTAAAGGGTTTTGGCCTGACTCGCCATCGTCACATTCTCGTTACATTCCATCGCCAGAAGAAAACGCCATGTCCGCCATTTTGAATCCCAAATCTGGGGCTCAAGTGACACATACAAAGAGATCTCGATACAGTAATTATGTGGGCCCAAATCACAAATCTGTTTTTTTCTCGCGTTATAGAAGTCGAGTTAAAATTACGAAAACGATAACTTGTGTTTCACTCTTCGGTTTAAAGCAATAGCTAAGAATTACTAGAATTAAGATTATTTTGAGGTTTCCTTTTTGCATTTTAAACTTAAAGGTGTCATGACCCACTGTTTAACAAGGAATAAGTGAGAAATACACGGCAATAATACACGGTCATAGTTTATAACTCGCCATAAAAATTGTGATATTACCTGACTACAGTTTCCGAAAGCGGAGATGTCTCCTTCGATCCTCGAGGATGCCTTTCACAACAATTATTATCCACCAGAAATACATTTGATGATTCCTTCTTAGTTCTATAATGATGCAGTAGTAATAAACGCTTGAAATTCCTCCATCTTGCCCGCTGAATCTCCCAAAATCGACTGAGTTTGGATGGCCATAATTCCGCTCAGAATTCGCAAATAAACAAACCATTGCTACTAAAATGAAGTTTGGGCCCCCTTTGTGAAGCTGCGATCTACAGAAAATCCTAAATCAGCGGAAATCCTAAAGAAAAGTTCCCGATTGTATCCTCTATGGAAGACCCTTCGCGGCTTTGGCGGGTTTCCTGTGGCCAGCACAGGAAACCCGCCAAAGATTCAGCGGTTTTTTCCAAATTTTAGAACGCAATTCGAATAAAAATAGCCAAAAATCCTATACTGGAGCTCCAAATTAACTTCAGAACACAAATTGATGTACAATAATTTGTCAACCCTTTATTTATATTGCGTTCGCCATCTTGCATTCGAAGCACCTCATTAATTGAGAAACCGCTGACCACTTACTGATGGCGAGAATTTCTGGCGATGCCGACTCTATGCTTTCCATGCTTCGACTATGCCCGATGCAGAGCACAGGAAAAAATTCCTAAAAACCATAATGGTTTTTATGGTGGTTTTTACTGGAAAAACCATTCAAAACCATGAATGGGTTGGAGAACCAAATCCATTCATGGGTTTTACAACAAAAACATTCTTGGTTAATGTTATAATATCGGAATGGGTTTCACAGCAAATACGAGCTGTTTTCTGCATATTTCCAACATGGTTTTTCCGATTAAAACGTTAATTGTAAAATGGTAAGTATGTGAAATCCATTTACAATAAATAGGAAAACTGTGGATTTATTCATTTCTTATATTTTGGAAGCGTTTTTTTCCACAATAACCACTTAATGCGAAATGGTTACTGTGTAAAATCCATTGAAAGCCATCAGAAAACATGATGGATTATGAAGCAAACCCTTCATGGGTTTTACATAAAATACCTACCAATTTTTCCATGTTTTAAATGGTATTTCTTTGAAAACCATTGGATGTAAAACGTTTTTTTCCGTAAAAAACCGCTTTCAAACCAAATGGGAAAATGCTTTTACACATTTGGGAGCTAACCCATTACGGATTTCAATAAAAAACGGCGTGGGTTTTGCTTAATTACCAACTCATTTCTTCTGCATCGAGAATGGTTATTCGTTGAAACCATTTTGAAAACCATAGCAGGGAAAAAGAAAAAAATCCTATCACCGTTGCAGCATGATTCGAACACTCGGGTTGATATTCCTTGTGTGATTAAAGTCCGTCGTACTAACCATTAGGCCACCCCTGTTAGCCTGACTTATAGCGATAAGATTTAGACTTCTATATGGCTGACAGTCAGATTTTTTTTTTTAATATCTAGGAAATGACGTCTTATGACAGCCAAAATGTTTTGTTTTAGGAGCGGCATTTTAAACCTCAAATCTGCGCATGTAGAGTTTTTGCCGTTGATAATTTTTTGGCCTTATTGTTCGAGCGTCGCGCCACTTCGCAAATTCTCTATTTCAATAAGATGCAGAGACGACTTCGAGACATAAAACATTGAGCTGCGC
This sequence comes from Scolanthus callimorphus, assembly GCA_033964015.1. Classification (NCBI taxonomy): domain Eukaryota; kingdom Metazoa; phylum Cnidaria; class Anthozoa; order Actiniaria; family Edwardsiidae; genus Scolanthus; species Scolanthus callimorphus. The sequence continues at coordinate 10,264,892 of CM066915.1, forward strand.
CGTCTTGTATTTTGTACTTATATGGCAACAACCATCAATGAAAGCTTGAATCCAGATTGTTTTAAGCTAAAAAGTGACATCCTCTTATGGGAATGCACAAACCATCCCGTTGTTGAAACACAACCAATCGCTGATAACGTTGAATCCAATCTCTTTGCAAGTCATAATCCTTTCATGGGAAAATGGAAACCATTGAATCCGTGGGACATTGTGCCATTTCGTTTTTATGGCTGATCTACAAAATTGAAAAATAGTAAATCAGCGTATTTTGTCGATTTTACATTTCATATCAAATAAAGGTAATGAGAAATTGTATTTATTAATTTTTCGTTTTCCTCTTTTTCGAAACGATTTTTATTTATGTGTTTATTGATTATGGAAAGTTATCTAATAATCGTTTTTCTTTTACCTAATGAGTGTTATAAAAGCGATGCTCAATCGACGCTCAAACGATTCCCATTCGGAATCGCTCCCTAGCCGTTCTTGTCCTCAACCCTCGCTGTACCAATGGGAATTGTCTTTAACAACTCCGAAATTATTTCACGGTGACATTTCCCTTCCCAGACAAAGGCCTTGATGAATTTTCATCAATTTATGGTTTTGCGTAAAATACAAATTAGGAACGAAAATGTTTTTTGTAAGCGATAATCCATTTATGGAAAACGATAACCATTTATGGGTTTTGCGCAAAACCCATATTTGGATCGAAAATGTTTTTTGTAAGCGATAATTAATTCATGGAAAACGATAACCATTTATGGGTTTTGCGCAAAACCCATATTTGGATCGAAAATGTTTTTTTGGAAGCGATAATCCATTTATGGGAAAACGATAACCATTTGCGGGTTTTGCGCAAAACCCATATATGGATCGAAAATGTTTTTTGTAAGCGATAATCCATTCATGGGAAAAAGGTAACCATTAATGGTTTTTATGCAACAAACAATTCTGGTTGAAAACCGTTTTTTCAAAGATATAACCCATTCATGGAATTATAAAAAACAAAAATGTTTTTTACTGAGAACACGGAAATGGATTTTATAAACCCATAAATGGTTTTAACTTCGTGTGGTTTGGTGAGGTATATGGAAATTTCCCGATGTTTATTCCATAAAAAACATTTCTAAAATGGAAAAACCATAAATGGTTTTCTCTAAAATACATTGATGGTTTTTATCAAAGATGGGAAGTACATAAAAGCCATTATGGTTTTTAGGATTTTTTCCCTGTGGAGGTTCTTCAGTTCTTAAGATGAAGAACTTGCTTATAAGATTTCGGCGGTCTTATGGACGTTGAGGCCGGTGAGTGATCAAAGAGCTTGCTCATAAGGAAAACAAGACATATGAAGCACGTTATATATAGTACCTTCTACGGCTTGGACTAGATATAGAGTGCTCTATATGCGTAACCAACGGACCTATCAATCAGATTATCGAGCATACAGTATATTTGTGCAACGTCTCCACTGGCAACAGAAAGTTTCTTAGGAGCAAAGAGACGCCCATGTCTTTCTAGAAATAGCAACTACATCGCAGTCGTAAGCCGAGCTGATGCCCTGAGAAACGTAGACCGCAGACACCTAGTAGGTTGGGACGCATATCACTAGAAAGCTAAAACTTATGTACGCCATATTCTATATAACCTTATAATATAACGAAGGCAGTTTAGAGGTGCAGAACGATTAATCGAATATGGCCAAGGACAAGACATTCTCATTTTAGGAATTTTACTACGCGTCTCTCTCAACACCTAAACGGGATGGAACACGATTGTTTCATCATGCCCAAATTAACCCTATAATTAATTACTCGCCCTTCATGGTACCTACTAGCCTTGCTTTAATGTTACTAGCTACACCTGCAAAGGTACTTGGGGCTCATACGCGTGCAGAAAATACTTTTGCCAAGAACTCAAATAAGAAAATAGAGCAACGAAAGTTTGCTCGTCAATGTTAATTCCGCAGTACTAGCAAAATTTTGGATAGTTGATGTTTCTATGGCAACCAAATTAAAGGGACCTACCTCATATTTTTCCTAATGTGGGACTTAACAACAAAATGCAAAATGGGGAACAGAAAAACCTCAACGTATTATTTTCCTTTACTGGGTTGATTCCTTCAACATATCTTCTTCTTAAGGCAACCACCTGCATAATTAACAGAAACAGTTCTTTTCGATCTATCACGTAACCCTGGACAAAATAAACAAGATGCTATCAACTGCAAAAATTCATGAAGATTAGGAATCTAGGGTTAAAAGTTCGACCATAAGTTTTCCCCGTATTTTATCGAAAGTTAATTGTAAACGATACTTAGCTACAGATAAATGACGTTTCCATGGCAACTAAATATAAACATTTAATGCTGGTGACGTTTTACTCATACAAGTTCCACCTCTGTAACTATTGTCCTAATACAGTTGTTTGCAAAATTGCTGAGACTAGCTTACTCATTGACGCCCAAATCTGTCACTACAGTTCTGACTGTAACTACAATACTGATAGTTATAATAATAAATGGGTCCCGGAGCGTCATGCCAAGTTTCAACATCTTGCATCTTATTGGGCTGTCCCAAAAATTGCCTACCTCTCCCTATATCGAGGAACTGCATATTTTCAAAAATTGTTCTACCCCTGTGGAAATTCCATACTTTCTACAACCTGTGTGGAAATTTGAAGCAACCACTGTGGAAATTCCAAATCTGCAAATAAATGCCCACGTAAATTTTGGAATAAAATAAATGGTCCTGTGGAAATTTTAGGGTCACCTGGATGAAACACTAAACACTATTAGCCCGGTGGAATTTCCAGTTCCTCGATAGTGAGGTAATAACAGATATAAAATGGAACCAGCCCATATAAAACATACTTAACTCTGGAACTAGGCATGGAATACTGGTTAGTTTACCAAAGCAGCCACACACCGTTCTAATCGGCCGTTGCCTAGCCACATACTCGGGACATTTTCCTAATTGAAAGGCTACGCTTTTGCTCAATTGACTACTACTTTTACCACAACATATGCTCTCCTTACTCAGACTATATCTGCTGTTATATTATTTGGCCTAGTAAGAGTCATCATTATTATTCGATTAACAAATTTATCATACTCTCATTGACAACGATAACACCATCGTTAATCACTTACTTCATTCTACTATAAAACATCTAGTCCATTGATGATGTTTTAAGTTACAGAATTGGCTCGTCCCGATAGTTTGCATATAATAGTGGATTAAATTTTGTTCTCTAATATTGTTTGTACACACCGTCAGGTCATTTTGCCATTTTACTGAGTAAGCATCCATAAGCAGTCTTGCACTGCTCTTGCTCTTTACCCCTTTATTCTCTTTCGGTAAAAAAAAAAAACAAAAAAAAAACAAGCACATCTGAAAACAGGCACATCTGAAACAGCTTCAATGATATATGCCTTGGGACGGACAAGATGAGACGTCAGTTATTATAGGTGTGGGAATTATGCGGAACATTTAGATTTTTGCTATAACTATCCTAATAAGCCAGACAAGCTGAAGGCATGGCATTCATGCTGTAATCCCTTTTAGGTATGGGAATTAAGTTTTGAATTAGGTTTGGGATGTTTTAGGTATGGGATGTTTATGGTATTGGTATGGGTAGTTTGGTATTGGATACCACCAGAGGGCGTGGTAACGTATTTGAAGACTTGGGCAAGCCTAGCCGAAGGTAGCTCGCCCCTCTCTCCATATCTTCTTAATTAGCTCTGGAGCCATTCTATTAATTCTAGCAACGAAAATATTATACTATTCTCAGTGCGTATAATTAATTAGAATGGCGAAAGATCGATTAAAATCATCACCACGTGACCAAGGGCATCACATGACCACGCTAGTACTTAATCCTGCGTTCCTGCCATCTTATCATTCTTATCTTATTCGACCAGTTTGACATAAAGTTCGAGAGTGAAGTTTGATCGCCCCTCCCACCTCCCGAATAATGGTGCTGCAACGCCACACCCTCAACTCTATTGCAGGACCCCGTCCTGCACCTAGCCTCCAGAGCTCGCCCCTCTCTCCATATCTTCTTAATTAGCTCTGGAGCCATTGTATTAATTCTAGCAATGAGAATATTCTACTATTCTTTCATACCGGAGAAATACATTTCTTATTGACTGTTCAAGTTTTAGTTCAAACAATCGTGCTATAAATTAAATATACGCTTTTCAGCTTGTAATGTAATTGTTAAGTAGGATCATAGGATCCCAGAAAATATCCATACTCATTCCACCATGGTGTGTTTTATACAATACACTAACATTTTCAATAAATTTGGAGATTTTGAATCACACATTTTAGTAAAAATGGTTTAAATAAAAAGCTCATGTCAAATAACGTTTTTACTCATTATTGCCCTTTTGTGCTTTGCTATAGTATCACTCCATTGGAAGTTGTTAGTACCTTAATGGAAACCCTTTTCCATTCACATGGAAAACATATGTAATTGGGAGCTCCGCTTTTAGCCAGTGGCTAAGATAGATAGATAGATAGATAGTTTAATTCCATAAAACGTTGCGGTTATAAAAACTGAATTGCGGCTAAATCTATATTATTTTGACTTGATCTTTCTGCTCTGCCGCTCTATCGTTAAAAAAACTGGTTTTTGTTTTCCTCCTCGACTTCAATTCATCGGTAGTAATACAGTTTGAGTGCTTATTTCTGCCATCCGTATATAAATAGATACGCTTTCTTTTTTAAGTTAAATTGTGTTTTTTCGGCGTTTCTACATTTTGTTTCAGCATTTTGTCAGTCGCCTTTCTTGGTCTGTTTCGTGGATTTCTCTCTCTTCGGAGCAGTAAAACTCGCTTTCATTATCAGATATCACATTTGAGACTATTCAATTGCTTTCAGTAATGTTTAAAATCATTATTTTTCTCTTTTTAAATGAATTTTCAAGCTCAAATTTCGCGCGAGAGAATGACACAAACACAAAGAGCAAGAGCCGGTCCGGATACGGAAAAAGACGGCGGATACGCGATCTACGGACCGTGTGTCGAACAATCAGAGAGCGCGTACTTTCGATGCCATATAATAACATGATTTATCACTATATCACATGGGCATTAGACTAAATTCTTAGCTAATTAAATATTTTGATAATATCATAATTTATCACTATATCATAGGCATTACAAGAAGTTTTAGGTAATTAAATATTCTGATAATATCACGATAAGCAGATGATTATATGATAAAACCCTTTACTGAATATCAAAAAATCAACCCCCTATCAGACAAGTGATATATCATGATATATCACATTTTGATAATTAGCCTTGATATAATGATAAATGCAATCCTGCACCTCTCTCGATGTGCCTAAATGTTCTTCCCGAGTCGCGGCACAGGGAGTCTGAGATTTGGTCGATCGTGTTTATTTCTACTCTTAGTGCCTCTAAGTTAAATTCGCACAACGACTACAAGACGTTTGAACCAAAGCAACGAGTAGAGGAATTTGGTCACTCCACATGACCTTCAATCTATCGTATTGAAAACTAATAGGGGAGGGTTCTACTAGCTGGAATTAATTCCAAGGGTAATAGTATATTTGAGACCTGGAGGGGAGGGATCCAGAGCATTCTCGTACCCAGAGCTCCCCCGGCTCGTCTGCTCGCATTTTGAGAGTTGGAGCGTGCGCTGAAAGGTCTTTCTCTCAGCAGCTCTGTATTAAATCCCGCGCAGGCGTCAGTGGCTGTCACCAGAGACTCCCCCGCGAGGTGACGAGCCGGGGAGCACTGGGTTCGAGAATGGGTCGTCGAGGACTTGACCCAAGGGTAGGTAATAGCACTGGTAATAAGCACCTCCTAATTCACCATCCCTGTATGAATCTTTTATTACAACATCTCGTCATATAAAAACATAAATATAAATATAAATACACGTCGTATCATATATACATTGCACAGATACTGTAGGCCTGACACTTATTGAGGTGTGTCTGTCATATCAATTATTGACATTCGAAATTTATATAATCGAAAAATCGCCACAGATATGTAGCGATCTATAACAGTGTTCAAATGAACGTCAAATGGCAATACAAGGCCACCGAGCAGGAGTCTGACTTTACATGGGTCATCAAGCCCACGTAAAAAATTAAAGATTGCTTGTGAATCGCATGGACTTATCGAGTACCGCTGTTTTAACCTCCTCCGCTTATTCTGTTTATTCCATAAATTCCATAAAAATGTTTTGTAAAAAAATCGATTGATGAATTTCGCGTAGTGGGCATTATCGTCAATTTTTCACACGTGCAACTCAGTTGATCCTGTAAGGCATGGCTCTCGAAAATCAGTCTATTTTCATCAGTTTTAACAATTTCAAGATTGGACATCGTTCAGCATGTAAGTGGCCAAGAAATAAGTATGTTTTGAGTCTTGTATCCATGACAACGAGGAATATGACCTTTGAACTCTGTGTTTTTTGATCATTTTCCAAAACTGCCTTTGAAAACGTAGAAAGACTGGAGTTCCTAAATATGTTTCAATGTAAGGTAATTCAAGTCGGAGGAGGTTTTACTGATCCAACTGGAAATCGTGACTTTTTCAACGGGAACCATATTTAAGGGGATTTTGAAATTTGATACCTTCCAATAACTTTGCCATCTAAATTGGTGTACATGATTTCCAGTTGTATTTGTAATACTTGCTCTTAGTTGAATAGGTTTTCGTTTAGACATGCTTGGAAAATCTAGCTTTTCCCCGTTTTCAGAGACGGTTTTTTGAAAATCTTAGAACCCAGAGTTCAAAGGTCACATTCCATGTTGCCATGGAGACAACACTCAAATCTAGCTATTTCTTGGTGCCCAATAACATGGGTAAAGTTTAGTAATGAAATTGTGATATGTACTCAAGATAGATCACCCCTAAGGTTTTGGGCCACCACCTTTGAGAGCCATGCCTTACAGGAACTGAGAAATTACGATACTTCTCAGTGGAAGAAATCTCGATAACACACTGTAGCCCAGATAATAAGATCGTCCAGATCTCGGACTCCCTGTGCCTTTTTCCGTGTGGGCGGCCCGGTTACTACCGTCGATTTTATCTATGCGAAAACACTTAAAAAGAAAACTGCCACTAATTAGGAGCGGTACCTCAAAGTTTTTGCACGTGAAACGTTGACTTTTGCCACGCCAACTTTGCGGTTTTGGCATGTAAACATTACGGTAAATTTTCCAAACCGTTAAAATTTGCGCCAGATTCGGCGGGGAAAACATGATGATTCGTACAAATGCTTTTGGACGTAATTATAAACCGAAGCTTGAATCACTTGAAGCTTTTCTTGGCAAACGTCAAAGTTTGAAGCGCCAAACTGTCTAATTTTAGACATCAAAACTTTGAGGTACCGCCCATAATTAGTGCCATTTTTCTTTTCAAGTGTTTTCGCTTATGAAATCACGTGTTTGTTTTGACAGCACGTGACTAGAATCTGTTATTGCTCTTGTTAAGGGTTCTGCTGCTCTAATTTTATTATTTGGCAATCCCGGCGTGATATTGTCTTGGGGTTTGGTATCGCACGTGGGAAGAGACATGTCAAAGCAACAAAGTGAACACACTTGGGAGCTATTATCGGTATAAAACGGAAATTATGCCTTTTCTTCGCTAGTTATGTAGTTAACAAGTATTCAGTACCTTATATAGAGGATATTACACGGTGGCGCGAAGATATGAGTTTTATTTTCGAGTGGCAAGACAATATTTTACGAATGAGCGCATCTTCAAGCCACCGTGTAATTTTCTTTTTATTATATGGGCAAACCAGAAAAAATCATTACAAATTGATTTCCAATCACTTTTGTTTTGACCGACATCCTCACTAGTGAGGATATGGAAATATGTCACTGAGGACCCGGATGTGGCTTCGTACGAGATCTACGAGTGGCGTATTTCCCAGTAAACACTCTTGTCCATATAATAAAACGTTTTATTGTATCAAAATAAGGGGAGGATTTCAAAAAAACACGAAAATGGTAAATGGTTTGTTAGTAACTTGACAGGTGTCGATGGAATTCTTGCTGCAGAATGACTTCCATTCGCTTCCCTCAGTACTCGGCAATTAAATTCCCCCAAAATGTTTTTGCAGAATGAACAGAGGAAGGATTGGTCTTTTCAGAAAATGTATCATTATTGTCAAGAGCAACGTACCATGGTCGATTTAGGGCACATCAAAATCTGGAAATTTGAGCCGCGACACGACTTCGCAAAATAATAAATTTCAAAAAGCTCTTAAAACTTCGCAGAATCCATTTCTAATTGTTCTAGACAACAGAAAAGATGCTTCATTGCTACTGGATTTTCTTATTGTTGCTAAAAGTTTGGGCAATGAAAATTAGCATGATTTTGACAAGACAATTCTCTGTGTGATTTTTTGCCGGTCCGAACCTCGATCGGCGAAAGTCGTTTCGTAAAAAATATTTCGCTGATCGAACTAAGAATAATATTTTCATACAGTGTGACCCAAAGGCTTATTCTGGTAAAGTTTTTGAAAATTCGATTTTGAGTTTTTGTGAGTTTTTGAGTTTTTTGAGGGTTTTTTTAGGCGATATTATACGCGAACTCGCTCTTAAACAGTCGTGCTAGGGAGAACCCCCGGGAGATCCATAAATCTGGAACTGCTCCGCTGTCCCTATTTCATTTCTGCCCTTATACTCAATTTTATTAAAATACTACTTTTGAAATCTATGTATTCCCCTTAAAAACTCACCACAGGTGTTCGAGGGTATCGCTTGTGAAGCAGAAAACGAGAGAATGTTAAGCATGAAAACAACGAGTGCTCCTCTTCTCCAAGACGTCATCTTTGAAATCTCCGCTCTTGTAGCGACTACTTTCACCTCCTTTCCTACGTCCTTTCTTAAACTAAATTTTATTGTTGTTAACGCCCGCTTTATACTAAATCATTTAACAACCATTGCTACAATATATCCGTGGATGAACATAATGGACTTTTATTGTATTTGTTATACTGAAAGTGCTCGAAATTATTGGTTTCTCATATTTCACGGCATGTTCCCTCGACCTTGTCTTAATCACGTTTATTTAACGATACCGTAAACCTTCGCGGTGTCATTATGATTTTTTTTTTTTGGCCTAGTCATAATCAAGGGTAAGATCTTCAATATTCGCAAAAAAATATATATTGAATTATCTTAAATTTCGCGGAGAAAAATAAATAAAAAAATCAAGTTGCGTTATTTATGGGTAAGAGAGACTTTTATTTCGTGTTTTGTTCACAAATACACGCACTTGCTGGCAATACAATGAACGATACATTTTTGAATACTCGGCTAACGCCTCTTGCAGTATTAAAAAAAATAAAAGTTCATTGTATTGCCAGCAAGTGCATGTATTTGTCAACAAAACACGAAATAAAAGCTTCTAACACTTTTAATAGAATACAATCTGAGTTAACGGCGTGGACCTGCGTGAAGAAGTATCAGAATGGTTTCCCTCACTAGACTCAAAATCAATTACAACTTTTTACTTCAATACTTACAAGTATTTAATTGAAGTCGGAATATTTAGGTACATGAACTGCATTCTGATAGCTCGGAATACAGAAAGCATAAAACAAATTATTGATTAGTATTAATAAGTTGTAAAATCAAGAAAGATTTGCACTTGCAGTGAACACTGCACGATTTTTAGCGGAAGGCGCCCGCGTAGCGGACAACCAAACTTGGGTTTGGTAGCGGACAACCAACTTGACCTCAGACAACCAAACATGGGTGGAGTTGTCTAAGTGGCAAGGAGGGTGCAACGGTCTGGTCACGTGGTATGACGTCATCGATTACATCATCAAATGGGAAAAGGTGTATATCTTGGGAAGGGATGAACCTCAGACAATGAAACTTGGGCGAAATTGTCAAGTGGCAATGGGGGTGCGATGGCGTAGTGACGTGGTATGACGTTATCGATGACGTCATCTAAAAAGGAAAGGTTTATATCTTTGGAAGGGATGAACCCCAGAGTACCAAACTTGGGTGAATTATCTAAGTGGCAAGAGGATGGTAGTGTTTGGTCATGTGGTATAATGGTGACCGGCTATGTAAATTGCTGCCTTTCGTCTCATTAACACAAAAATATGTAACCGGGAGCTCCGCTTTTAGCCAGTGGCTAAATCTATATATTATGCATTATGACCAATACGCACTGGCCCCGTTTGATGTCGCAAGGTAACGAAAACTCACGTGATCAGTTTTAAACCAATGGGGTCTGCGAATTTTGTCCAGTGAACGAAGACTGTATATTATGCGTTATAATCTTAATCCTGTTTACTTTCGTCATTTCGGTATGCAACAATGTTCTCATATATATATAGTTTCTTTTTCCTTTATGAATACAAAAAGATGACGAAATTCCTGTCACACACCGCGAAGATTTTGTGGTCCAAATCTCCCGAAGAAAGATGCCATACGACCGGTAAGGACATAAAGTGATAGAGGACACTAATATCAATAAAATGCTAATTGTTAAACATGCATAATAAAATTTAGTTAAAATAAAATCAACTTCGCACATCAAAACTTTTCCTTTTTCAAAGGATGCCACTACATTAGACGTTATAATAAGAAAACTATCTATTGTTTTGGATTGGAACGTCGCAATTACTCTGGCACGACGTTTGCCGTAGGCCTAAGAAACGTTCAATCTAAACATTTTTTGTGAACAATAAAGTAACTGGAGATCAAAGCTAATTGCCGAGAAGAAATAATCATTGATGGTAAAATGCGCTGTCATAAAAACACATCTGGTCCATCTGTATGATTTCAGAGGTTTGTCAACCAATTTAGTAATCGGCAGTTTAGATCACATTTCTATTCGCTCTTTTTTGACACTGGTTGATGCACTGAAATTCGAAATGTGCTTATACCGAGGCTAACTACATTGCAAGGCACCGCGGAGCCGGGGGCTAGGGGGGACTTGGCCCCCCTCCCCCCCCCCCCCCCCCCCCCCCCCTTACGTCCTTACTAGCCTAATTGTAGCAGAGTGGTTTTCATTGGACTGGAATAAATTGTAGCTGTGAGTAAAAGTCTACTAGTCATAATCATCAGAGAAGAACAATAGAAATAAACTGTGGGTGTAGCCATATGGGTCTCGATAGATTTTGATAACGTGTCGATTTACTCGTAAATTTACTTCGATAACTCTCAGGCTCTACAAACATTGCGTCCATAACTACACCGTGCAACGTAGCCCTAGTGCGCATGCCTGGGTTCACACAGGCAACCCATCAACACAACCCAAACAAAGAAAGATTATTCAAATGAACGCCACGTGATCTTAAGCCGCAAAAAAACTGGAGGGGCAACTGGAGGGGCACAGCTACTGAGGATCCGCGAACCGTTATGAATTAACGTGTGACCCTGCCTCCTAAGCGCACGCTGTCGTTCTATGGTAATAATAATACTTTATTCGCATTCTTTTTTATACATATTTTGCTTGCTTTATATACAAATATATTTATCGAGATATTTTTTCCAGATTTTTGAGTGGGATTGTGTTATGTTTTCTGATTGGAAATGTTAAATTTCTTTTGACGTGGAAAGGCCAGATTCAACTTTCCAGTAAGTTGCAAACTCTGAAACTTGTTAAACCACGATTAGAGTTTTCTTATTATTCGACTCCTGTAGTCAATGTCCAAGATGTAGACAAGCGGTTACGAGATTTTATGAGCACCGATTCGTGGTTGAAGCTGGAAGATACACGGGGACCGATTAATGTCGACGAGGAAGTTTGCTTTCTGTGATTGTTGGAGATGAGTTACATTATTTTTCGTTTTGTTCAAATGAAGAAATTTCTATGATCAGGAGTACATTTTTGCCTAGCCTGAGGGGTGTGAATTTAGCGTTTTCTCTTTTCAATGATAGAGATCTATTTATTTATTGTGTATCTATGATAGATGCATCGATAATTCCTTTGACGGCTAGATTTATATGTGATTTAATGTTTCAATATTTAACCATTATCCTACGAGATTGCGCAGAGTTGGCTTAACATCAGACGATATTCTTGGTTTGCACTCATTCCTATGGGAATAAAATCACAAAAGCGCAACAACAACAACAACAACATCAAGCCTTTATTTCCTGAAAATTTACAATAGTTTTATAATAATAAATTTTGTTTTTAAAAAAAGAAAGAGGGCTGGCTAATTAGAATAACTAAAGACTTAAACGTTTTAGGCAGCCAGTTTTATACATATAGATTTAATACAAATATAGGTCGGCATACGAACACATACGCTTACAAGACCCTTAGCGCCGCGGCCATGTTGTTGTACAGAACAAAGTGCAACAACTGAACTTTCTTTTGCTCCTGTACACCAACATGGCTGCCAATGACGTCGCGTGCAAACCAGCAATTCTGCAAAAATCGAGCAAGATATTGGTTTTATATCAGCACATCAATAGCACAAAAAAATCCCAGAAATGATTTCCTTTTGCGTATTAAATACGAGTTCAACACATCATATTTCCGCCTCAAACGACGGATATCGCAGGATGTATGTCATGTACCTTACAGACATATTCTTGGTTTTCACTTGTCACGTGACGAAATTTATTTCTCTAAATTTACTTCTAAACACTGGATGCCTAATAGAATTATAAAGAATATACAAAATTATGTTTCCTGGGTAAATTTTAGGCCGATTGGTCACTTTCCGAGCGAGATATTAGCAAGTGAATGTGCGCCATTTTGTACAGTAATTGTATGGAGCCGCCATATTGGAGCCCCAGCAGAGGGGCTCCATAATGGCGGCCAATTAATCGGGTCTCCAAAACGACGCTATTTTCAATCCCAATTATAAGAATAGTATCAGAATGGTAAGATATGAACTTTTATAACATACTGACGTGCCAAAAAGGTAAGAACGGTACAAATCGAGTGAAATACGGCAAGTTCAAAATATGTGACTGGTGTTGCGTGACATAAATAGCTTTGGCGATATCTCGAGGAGTACTTGGCAGAAGGTGCCAAAATTTCGTTTGACAAATCCTTGAATAAAGTTATATCATCATAGAAAGGACATCTCTGTAGGTCTCTTGGTTTAGAAGTTAGCATTTTGATGACGTCACATGAAAACCGAGAATATATACATTAAATATAGACAGGAATACTAAAACAAACGTGGTAGGAGACCCTAAGAAACCATAAGGCATATCCGAGTAGGGTCCCCCATGTATAGCTCTATGTTTACAAAGTAAATGTATTTTGCATTAGCTGAGCCAATATCCATGCTTAGTTTACAGTTGACGCGGTTTCCATTGTTATTCGTAGGGTTTTAACTCGGATAATGACTCTCAACAAACTAAAAGTCGGGGAGGGATTTGAATTCTCCAGGGAAAGGTTGGGGTTGATCAATAGAATTGAATTGAATTTCTAGGTAAATATATGGCTCATTGTGGATTCATAGGTAAGTATATGGGTCATTATGGATTCATAGGTAAGTATCTAGATACTTACCTATGAATCCATAATAAGCCATATACTTACCTATGAATCTATAATGTATGGTTCCAGAAAATACTCCCCCCCGGAAGAGTGTTGAAAAGTGACCCCCCACCTCTCTGGCATTTCCGAAGAAAATACAGTATTTGCATGGAAAAGATATATTATCCTCCTATTATCCTTCCTATGGATAATTTCTGGGATCACACAATAAGCCATTTTTACCTAGACTTCAAGGGGCACTGTCACGGTTGTTTCATCAAAATGTTTTAAAATAAGACCAGTGTTCTACAGAAACAACTCCGAACCTATATTATGTTTCAAATTAGTCTTAGAAAGAAAAAGAAACTTGTTCAGCCACATTAGTTACGAACCAAGTTAATGAGGAGACTAAGTGCGCGCTTTCGCATTACGTTCAAGCACCAATTTAATTGATTCAAGAGACAAACTCGATTTCTGAAATAAAATTTGAGGGAGTTGAAACGCCGAAATAATATGACCCGAAAAGTAAACACTGTTGAGCGCCGATAAAACGATAAGAACTGAACAATAGAGGTCACGATGTTCCACAAAATCACCTACCTTGGTACAAGACGAACTAGCCACAGCAAGTAAACCTTGGAAAATCCTCTATAATAGTCCTGTGTCATTGTTATCGCTTGCTGGGAGTCAATTGATGCCGAGATATCTAGAAATCTCGTCAGTATTCCTTCGCCTAAGTAAATAAACAGTCCGGTAAGCGAGACACGCGTTAGCAAGATTGTACGTTTCTCTCGAAAACATTTGAATTGAGCGGTCATTTTACACTTACCGGAAGAAGGAAACCCCTAGTAATTCCTGTGATATTTTTGCGAGCGAGCGCCAGCGAGCGAGCATATCTAATCTGGACGGAAATGGACAAGTCATAACGCCCTTTGTCCTAACGGCCATAGTCCTAACGCCCTTGGAATGTGACGCATGCGCAGTACGATCATTTTCTCGGCTGAGGCCAAGCGATTTTGGGTTAGGTCGGTCGGTCGGTGGCACACTCCCCCAGAGTCCTTTGCTCGGAGAGTTAGCGACGCCATTCTTGTCAAGATGGAAAACATTCACGATTTGTCGATCGGTTTACAGAAATTGTTGTTTAAATTCGGAGGTTATCGGTAAGTAACAGTCATATGCCTTTTTCAGTCGTGATTGCATATTTGCAGTCCAGAATAGTGCCTTATCTGGAAACCTCTTTTTGTTGTGATATTTGAGAGATGAAAACATTGGAATGGCCAATCACAGATCGGCATAGACAAAATTCTAACAATGACGTCACTTCAGTTCCTCCGGGGAACTAAAAAAATCATGGCGGACATCGGCAGACAAGAACTTGTTTCGTTTATGCATGGTTTATGGGATTTAAACATATTGGGACTTGAAAACAAGGCGGAAAACCCTTTCGAGCTATGATTGCGTTAAGGTTTTAGCTCAGAGAAGTGAAAACCGTCTTCGGTGGTCTTGTTGAGACGAAAATTGGAATGATCGCGATCTATCAGATGTCAGAATGCTATTTGTCACAGAAAAACTATATATATCTCGAACTACTTCTTGTGATCATGGAGTTATAATAATTCCGCATAATAACTCCTCCATGTTGTGATTCATTCTTTGAGGCGATGATTTTTATGAAGTTTTTGAGTTTGAGGTTTTTCTTGTTTAGAGTGGTTTTCATAAACCCGTGGAATACACTTTAGAGTATTTTAGTACATTAGCAGCAATAAGGGTCAAGATGGCGGCGGCTCGTATGCAAATTAGGTCAAAATGGCGACCGTGTCTAACAGAAAAACATATGGGGAAAGATAATTACTCGGGGAAGATGCCGTCGGTTCAGTTTTGCGGGAATTAAAATCTGAAAGAATGATGTTTATTGTACTCACCGGGCTACAACATAGTTTCCTAGTCAGACAATAAATGGGTTCCTGAGCTTGTCCTTTTCAGTGCTTTAAGAAAGCTCCTTATGTTACACATTTCCTTATAATCGAGGTTCACGGCAGTTGAGATCATGACAAACAGTCGCTGATTCGAGAACAAACGCTTTCGAAATGTAGAGTTGCGCGACTCGGGAATGCTTCTACGATATACATAGTATCCAAATGAGGGCAAAATGTTCCGTAAATCTCCCTTGAATGTGGTTCCATGATTGAATAAAAGTTCCCTATTTCCCGGCCGTGGATTCACCAACAGGACGCCATGTTTATAGTAAATATAAGGCCGCTAACGAAAGCAGAAAGACCGAACATCTCGCAAGCTTCACGAGCAGCCATGTTGTTTGTTGCTGCTTAACCAGCAATGCTTGATGGGAAATCAGGGCCCCAGGCTCTTTTCATAGCAAAATCAGGCTTGGTTTCTTCAGAAGCACACTGAGCGGGAAATACAAAGTGAATCACCAGAAGCTCGATAACAGTTCCAATGCTGAAACATTGAACTGTACAGGCTTCTGATAGTTTCTTCTGTCCACTATATCATTTATGAATCTGTATAATCTACAGAGTTTTAATTTGGAAAGAAAAGGGTACCGGGATCGCTTTATTGCTCTTCTAAATTATCGAAATTTCAGTGTAATGGGATATACCGCTGACGAAATCGACCAATTTTATCACGGGCTCGTAATGACCTTCATTTCTGCTAATGCTAATACACTCTAATTTCTTTGTTTTGTTTTGTGCTGGCTTGACTTCTACACTTTGTTCCACGGGTTTATGAAAACCACTCTATCGATTTTTTTTTCTAGATACGCTGACACATCTGAAAGCGATTCGTGATTAAAGGCTATTTACACAGGCTGCTGTTGTAGTTACATATTTACTTGGGCAAGCTTAGGGCCAATGGAACAAAAGGTCACCATTTTGGAAAAAGGTGTATGGGCTTTCAAATGTGACCATGAATCCTCAAAAATTTTCTTGAGTTTGAAGACAAACCCCCCAAAATGGCTTATGTACATGTATGTTTTTAATATTTCTTTTTGTATTCTGATAATACATCAAAATCTTGGGACTCCCACCTAAATCGGGATTGTTGACATAGCCTGAACATGGACAATGAAACCCCCAAATACCAATGTACAGGGACTGCAGAGCAATATTTTCAATTGGGGGACTAGTAAGCAAGAAAGTAACACAAGATTGATAGGGACCGGGAGGCACTCAATGTTGAAAAATTCTGGAGCTTAGCCCCCTCCAGATCTTAACTTTCAAAGGAAATAAAGTTATCAATGAAATATCTATTTTCACCCAATAATCTCCCCCCAGTAAAAGCAAATGTTATAACCAATTTGCATAAAACATCCACAAAAGCAAATGGATACAGATGTTTTGGAATTTTTTAATATTATTTTTACAGTAAGATTTCAGGGAGGTGTAACTTTTGCTTCTTGCAGACATGACAACTTACTATTTCTGTAGCTTTTTCTCAGATGTAAACCAACACTTTGCTAGGTTATACAGAGTCAATTACCAGTTCCTAGAATAGTGTCTTGCTTTCATTGTACATTTACATCAATTGTTTAATAGCTGTATAAAAGTGTCTGGTAAATACTGTGAGTCAGTTAGATACATGTATCAATAACAAATCAAATCATCATAAACAGGGAAGCTTCCTGCAGTTCCTTTTTAAAACTACAACATTTCTAAACAAAACCACCACTATATTCTTACTATGAGCTTTGTGGTCTAAAACAATCCCACTATGGCATTCAAATATATTTAGATTACCATGAAAAAGAACACAGGAATAATATTCAACACATTAAAATATATAGATTTAGCCACTGGCTAAAAGCGGAGCTCCTGGTTATAAATTTTCTGTGTGAACATCGGGCACAATCCAGCGACATGCATCCGGGACTCTACGGTTAAGCGCCGCCAGATTTGAAAGCTAATTAGCCATAACTACAGACAAAACGGAGCTAAACTGCTGACCTTGACTAAAATATTGTCAAATTGTGATGTTGCTACTTTTTCTGTAAAATAGCTGAAAGTTGATTTCTGTAGTTTAAATATCAAAGAAGACATTTTGCCAGATAGCTGTTATTAATTATTTATTTTTACTTCCCCCACGACAAGGTGAATTTTGGCGGTTTTAGCCATTTTCAGTGGGGGGAAAATATTCGGAGCTAGTTTTACGCTCTGTCAAGTACTTTTATCAGTTGCTGAAAACGGATATTAACGGTTCTGATTACGAAAAAATGATTTTCACCGTCTTTGTTCAGTTAGAGTGGGATTTTACTTCCCCCAGAGAGAGATTTTGCTGTAGGCACACGAATTAGCTCGCCATCTTGAAGTCGAAGTTCCCGCTTTTGGTTTGAATCCGAATAATAATGAGTCGCATCTCCCTCGAGACGAGTCTAACAAAAGAATCCAAAACAAA
This sequence comes from Scolanthus callimorphus, assembly GCA_033964015.1. NCBI lineage: Eukaryota > Metazoa > Cnidaria > Anthozoa > Actiniaria > Edwardsiidae > Scolanthus > Scolanthus callimorphus. Next base: position 10,282,761 of record CM066915.1, read on the forward strand.
AAGAAAGCCAAGAGTATTCAGCCTTTTGTTTAGGTGACGAGCCTTTTGTTGTGGCAAATAAAAGAGCTCCAAGACATGGTATAGCACCAGGAGCTGAGCGACGAGCTCACTCACGCATAGCCAAGTCATGAGATTTGTTTTGGTTTGCTTGATGTCGCTTAGAACAATAGGATTGTGCCCGATGATGAAAGGGATTCCCATGTGTACATGGTTTACATGGTTGCTTTAGAGTCTTCCCTTCACGAGATATTAATTTTTCAAGCATAGATGACGTCATATCACATGACCACTTCATTTCGCTCATCTAGTGACCTAGACTACACTACCAAAGTTTGGTTGTTTTAGAGTCTTCCCTTCACGAGATATAAATTTTTAAGCATAGATGACGTCGTCGCTAACGTCATATCACGAGACCACCTCATTTCGCTCATCTGGTGACCTAGACTACACTACCCTAGTGTGGTTATTTTAGAGTCTTCCCTTCACGAGATATTGTTTTTTCAAGCATAGATGACGTCATCGATGACGTCACATCACGTGACCACTTCATTTCGCTCATCTGGGGACCTGGATTACATTACCAAAGTTTGGTTAGTTTAGAGTCTTCCTTTCATGAGATATTTATTTTTCAAGCGTAGATGACGTCATCGATGACGTCATATCACGTGACAACTTAATTTCGCTCATCTGGTGACCTGGATTACATTACCCAAGTTTGGTTGGTTTAGCGTCTTCCTTTCATGAGATATTCATTTTTCAAGCGTAGATGACGTCATCGATGACGTCATATCACGTGACCACTTCATTTCGCTCATCTAGTGACCTAGACTACACTACCAAAATTTGGTTGTTTTAGAGTCTTCCCTTCACGAGATATTGATTTTTCAAGCATAGATGACGTCATCGATGACATCACATCACGTGACCACTTCATTTCGCTCATCTGGTGACCTGGATTACATTACCCAAGTTTGGTTGGTTTAGAGTCTTCCTTTCATGAGATATTCATTTTTCAAGCGTAGATGACGTCATCGATGACGTCATATCACGTGACCACCTCATGTCGCTCATCTGGTGGCCTAGACTACACTACCCAAGTTTTGTTGTCTTAGAGTCTTCCCTTCACGAGATATTGATTTTTCAAGCATAGATGACGTCATCGATGACGTCACATCACGTGACCACCTTATTTCGCTCATCTGGTGGCCTAGACTACACTTCCCAAGTTTTGTTGTCTTAGAGTCTTCCCTTCACGAGATATTGATTTTCAAGCATAGATGACGTCATCGATGACGTCACATCACGTGTCCGTGTTACAGCACCCCCCTTGTGGCATAGACAAAATATCCCAAGTATGGCTGTCTTAGCATGTTCCCTTGAGGAGATATAATTTTTCTTTGCATACCACAGGGTTCCCATGTGTACACGGACGGACGGACGGACGACGGACGGACTGACGGACGGCGTACGCTATAGGTTTAATACCAGAAAAATAAGAAAAAAAAATCATATCTACCGAAGGGTAGCTTCTATAGAAGCCGAACTTGGACAAACTTCCAAAGACCATAAGAGGAACTCTACACCAAAGTCACGTGCCCTTACGCCATCAATGACGTCATCAAAATGATCCATAATGCCCGTGACGTTCAAAAATCAACTCGATAGTATAATATATAGATTTAGCCACTGGCTAAAAGCGGAGCTCCCGGTTATAAAATTTTCTGTGCGAATGAAAGGGATTCCCATGTGTACATGGTTTATACTTATAGGCTTTTTAAGAAAAAAAAAATATCTCTTGATATGTATACAACAGTGTTTTCTTCGGTATGTTGCTGCATTGACACAATACAAATACAGGGACGAAAATAAGCATCCTGTTAAGTGAGATAAAAACCTCCTTCAGAAAAATTAAGGTATTAATTCCTCCAAATGGAATGATTCAAAAGTGCAATAAAGAGAATATTTTTTCAAGCATAGATGGCGTCGTCGATGACGTTATATCACCTGATCACTTCATTTTGCTCATCTGGTGACCTAGACTACACTACAAAAGTTTGGTTGTTTTAGCCTTCCCTCGCAAGATATTAATTTTTCAAGCATAGATGACGTCATCGATGATGTCACATCACGTGATCACTTCATTTCGCTCATCTGGTGACCTAGACTACACTACCCAAGTTTGGTTGCTTTAGAGTCCTCCCTTCACGAGATATTAATTTTTCAAGCATAGATGACGTGATCGATGACGTCACATGTGACCACTTCATTTCGCTGATCTGATGATCTAGACTACACTATCAAGTTTGGTTGTTTTAGAGTCTTCCCTTCACGAGATATTAATTTTTCAATCATTGATGACATCATCGATGACGTCACATCACGTGACCATGTTACAGCACCCCCCTTGTGGCATAGACAAAATATCCCAAATATCCCAAAGTAGTGACTTTGGTGTCTTAGCATGTTCCCTTGAAGAGATATATTTTTTTCTTTGCGTACCACAGGGTTCCATGTGTACACGGACGGACGGACGAACGGACGGACGGACGGACGGACACCGGACGGCGTACGCTATAGGTTTAATACCAAAAAAGAAAGAAAAAATCATATCTCCCGAAGAGAAGCTTCAATAGAAGCCAAACTTGGACAAACTTTCAAAGACCAGAAGAGGAACTCTGCACCAAAGTCACGTGCCCTTTCGTCATCAATGACGTCATAAAAATGATCCATAATTTCCCGTGACGTTCAAAAATCAACTCGATAGTATACTATACGTTTTTTTTTTAGGTATGGTGCTCCGCTTGCGCGGGCCTTCGGCCCGCGCTGGAGCTCCGCTATTAGTTATGTATAATGGTAACACTGCTGGTAAGAATTATTGATACCTTGGCTTTATTATCAACCCTTACAACCCATCTGCACTATTTGGTCGTTGTCGAATGCTACAAGTACATCACCCTCTAGAAATGGCAGGAAGGCCAAAGATAGATTGTTTAACAATCTAAAAGCCAAGATTTGATTGTTGCATAAGAGCCCCTTGGATGGAACTAGCCATACAGATCAGCTACAAGTACCTTGCTAGATGTCAGAGAGTAGAACATGGTTCTTGTGGAAAAGCTTAGAGGAGATATAAATCTCCTGTGACAAAGCTGATAAAGGTGCCCAGTACAGCAACTTTCATGAGTCTGGGTGTGTCTTGCATTTTGGTCACTTAACATCCCTCGACAATTGATTGCACATTGGGGACCCTTTCTGCCATCCACTTGTGGTTTGTGATAGTTTGAATGTTCTGAGGTACCCCTGATAAACCCCAACATCAGACTTTACTTGTTCTTTTTGGGATTCTATAATTTCTGCAACTATCTGGTCCTGATGATGTCTGTCAATCTTAGCGGACAGGAGCCTTTGGTGTCACTCATATCAATTATACAAAAATCATGGCAGAGTCAAGCTTCTGCTAACTCGATCCATACATGAACTAGCCGACAATGATGAACTGTCGTTGTAGTATTTGTGAGAGCAACACTTCCTGTTCATAATATCCTGGTTTCGCTGACCGTATCAGTGTCTGATGATTTCTTGCTACATTTAAGTAGAGGCACCTCCATCTTTGCTGGTCATCCACATGTTTTCTTTAAACATTTGCTGCTCTCAGTAGATCCCATCCATTGGACAGGACATTTGTTGGATGAATAACAGCCCCGTTTTTTCGGTACTCGTGGCATAACTATGGTGGATGAACATCCACAAAATCTTCCCGAAGTCGTAACTGAAATAAGCAGTCACTATTATAGAGGATTTTCCAAGGTTTATTTGCTGTGGCTAGTTCGTCTTGTACCAAGGTAGGTGATTTTGTGAACATCGTGACCTCTATTGTTCAGTTCTTATCGTTTTATCGGCGCTCAACAGTGTTTACTTTTCGCGTCATATTATTTCAGCGTTTCAACTCCCTCAAAATTTTATTTCAGCAATCGAGAGGAGAAAGGATCAGGATACCAAAAGTTCCAGGATTTCCACGTCTCATCGGAGATATAATATTCTAAACTGAAGCATAGTTGGAGCAATAAAAAAACGGAAGAATAATCAAAAATCGCTCAACATTTATCTTTGATCGGGAAGAGTTCGCAATTGACTCTGATTGACACTGAAACTATTATCTTTAGGATTCTGTAGTTTTTATTTGCCTCCGGTCTTAGTTTTGTGGAGATTTTGGCGATTTTCCGATGACGTGAAAAATGCCGAAAAATCCAGAATTTATTCGATGAAACAATTTCCTTTGCCGTTCTCGCGAAGTATTTAACGCATCGATCTTAAACTTTCACAACATAACTGGTCATCTAGGGTGAGCTTCTGACGAAATTTGAGAGTTTTTGAAATTCTCATTCTGACCCCTCAGTCGATATTTACAGACGGGCGCTCCAAACTGGTTGTATTATTCTTTTGTAGATTGGAGCCTTTGTCTACGGATACGCTAAACTTCGCATGTTGGGAGTTTTACTATTCTCACTGCATACATTATTGCCACGCCACGAAAGAATTTGAACAACAACCCAAATATGGAGTCTTTGGAGTCTGCGCGTTGTAGGCAACATGTTTGGCAGCGTATTTCACAATCAGTCACCCATTTCCCTGAGTTCGGTTCGCAAGAAGCTGCCGCCGGGGAGTCTTTCGCAAGCCGTGAAGTTCACAATTCCTCGTCGACCACCACCAGCACCTCAAGCGTACTGTACTTGTAATAAATGGCCGCTAGAGATCTCCCTCTTCCTCCTGGCGCTCTTCCTGCCGTTGTTCCGGCTCCTGTGGCAGTTCCAAACCCTCCGGCAGTCGTTGACCCAGCGCCAGTTTTGGACGTACCGGCACCCGGTTCCCGCAGCAGTCGCTGCTCCAGCTCCGAATGAAGCCGAACAGGTAGAGCTTTATTCTTGAATGCCTTTATAGTATTTATTTATTGTCGCACATTCTGTCCCGGCTCTCGTCCGTCCCTGTATTCAGTATTGCCTTTACACGTTCGTCCCGGGGACTTGGTTTGTGTAGCTTACGTTTACACCTGTTCGCTCATCTCCGGTAACTATTTTTAGTCCGAATTTGCAACTTCGGTTGATTTGTTTAACTCGGTTGGTTTGCTTTTTCGTAACATGTTTACATTCGCTATTCCATTTGCACTACGGCATTCGTTTGCTTTCTTACTACAGTACCCAAGGGAGTTCACAGGACGAAATCGCTAATTTTGTTGTCATTCATTATCAATGAATCGCCCTGAAAGTTAAGGTTTCACCTTTCATGACCTTTCAGTCTGGCTTGAAAGGTATATTTCCCTTTTAGTTGACTTTAGTGTACCTTTCAGCATTTTCGACTTTTCAGGTCCTTTCATTTTGAAATAAAAACTTCAAAATACACATTTGTCTCGTTCTGAAAAGGTCCGAAAGATAAACATGATCTTTCGTGGTCTTTCAGGGTGGCTTGAAAGTTTACATTATCTTTCATGGTCTTTCAGGGTGGCTTGAAAGTTTTACGTGATCTTTCGTGGTCTTTCAAAGAGGCCTTAAAGTTACCTCAGACTTTTGGATATTTAGTGTACTTTACTCTTTAGGTTCCGAAAGTTCAACAATAGTACTCTTGTACTGAAATTCTACCTGACGCTGTCAGTTTATCCTGTCTGTTCAAGTCTTATAATCGACACAATTTAATACAGAAAATTTCACGTTTCATGACGAAAAAATGATGCTCCCTTCCTCAGCATATACAGACAGAAAGCTGCTGGCAATTACTTCTCCAGCAGCAAACTCTAGCTGCATTTTTAGGTAGTTGAGACAAGCATAATGTTGCGAAACCGATTGCGTACTTCGTTATTTATATCAGCATCTAAATTGAGATACATTGGGCAATCAGTGCTCACGTGTTATTCTGGCGAGTTCTTATATTAATGTCATAAAACAAGCTGCTGTTCACTGTATTTACTACTGCTGGTTACGCTCTTTCCGAATGGACGGGTATATTTGGTGTAATCATTGCGAAAAGGAAGTTTCCCGCTCGACATACGAAAGGCATTTAAGGAAAAGTGGTGCCAGAGAATATATTGTGAAGTGGCGTAGAGTTGCTGGTGAAGTGAGTACTTCATCAGAAGAAAGCGATACAGGTAAGGCTTTGATTTCTTCTGAATATCAAACAATTCGTTTACATAATTATCAGATACACTACACGAATTGACTTTCAACTTTATATTAAAGGCTCTACTCTTGTGTATTCAGATTGTAACAAATCCAATGCAGGAATAGAACATGAACTGGAACAAGCCAAAGAACCGGATGCCGAGGTAATTTTTTACTAATAATAGTTAACCCTTTAGGCTCGGCTCTGTCGTTCCGCGGGGGGCGGTGTTGCGTTGAGAATCTTTCCACGCAGCGATCTGCCTACAAACGATTCATTTGATTTTCAAAATAAATATTTGTTTTTGTACTATCAGCAGCACTAAAAAAAGTAGAAGTGTTCGCGCGCAAATTTCCTGCAGATTCAAATGACACCCGCTAAATGCCGATGTATATCATCAGCCCCCATCCCTTGTGAAATAAAAGCCACACTTTCCTTTTCACATAAAAATGTCGCGATTTTCAGTTGAGCCGATATTTCCCATTTTGTGATAGTTTGAACAAAAATCACGAAAGTAAAGTTACGCGAAATGGCATGTAATAAGGGTATCTCGCTCTCCGTGCCGATCTCTACTGATAGTTACATTTCTTATTGAGGGAAGTGGCAGAACAAATTAAAAGTACTTTTTCAGAAACGTGACAAATTTGCAAATGGAATAGGTTCAATTTCGATAGAATAAAATTCTAAGGCATCCGTAGGCAAGGGAAACAAAACAAAACGCCAATTACACCGAGGGGATTCGTTCTTTTGAAATTTGTTATATCGAATTGGCATCTACTGACATTTATATCAAATTGTAATGCAAATTGTCAGTCATAATCATGAAACGTTTTGCAACAAATTTTAGTGGAGACATAATTATTTATATTTATTTTTGTGGCCTCTTCATAATATAAATATTCAGTGATTCAATTTGCAAATCACTTTGAGGCTATCATGACAAGAAAAAGACAGTGGTAGGCACGTGCCTACCTGTAGACGCTCGTTTTATTGCAGCTATTGTACAACATATTTCAAACTGTTACATTTTCAAGTATATTCGTAACAAGTGATTTTACAGTGTATAATTTCATTTCTCGCCTTCGAGAGGGGGTGTATTAGAGACGAGGATTACTAAACGTGTCTCACTCGCTTTACACGATATATATCTTTTTTGGCTGATAACCCTACACGATAGTTACATTTAACAAAAGATAATTGGAGCCTTTTCGGTATACTGAATTGAGCTTACTATCGCCTCGTATGCCTCTGAAACTCAGGCACTTGCAGTATGGAATATGCAGCAGTGGTAACTGAAACGGGAGAAAAAATGGGTCAATATATTTTATCATCTTCTATATTTTTATCGAGGGTTAGATTAATTATTTATATTTTCTTCGATTCTTAGGAGTCTACTGGGCCACAAGTAGAAAGTAGTAATAGCGAAGATGAAGCTAACGTGGATCAGAGTAGCGGAAGCGCTAGTGACGACGCATCGTCGACAAGTGACGAAAATGCCCAAGAAGAAGTGTGGAACGGCGAATTACAAGAAGCGCTTTTACGCGACATCACGGAACCACCCAAACCTTTGCCAGAGCCCAAGCCCTCAAAGGGAATGATAAAGAAGATAAATGCTCTAGTCTTTTGGCTTATTTATTTCATGCTTGTTTGGCAAACAGCTTGCCGAATTAGTGATAATGGCATGGCATGGATGCTACGGTTTTTTGTATCCTGGTTAAAAGTATTAGGGATTGAGTTATCAAACGATTCAGAAAACTTATCAAAACTAGTCATGGCCTTTCCTACATCCTTATACATGATGAGACAATTCCTCGACGTTGACAGAGACGACTTCGACAAGTTTGTCGTTTGTCCCAAATGTACGAAGCTCTATGCATACGACTCGTGTTTAAAACTTGTTAACAACAGACAGGTCCCAAGAACATGTACAAATTATTGGTATCGACGAGGAAAGAAGCAGGCTTGCAACTCCCCATTAGTTAAGAAAGTAGTCCTTTCAGGTGGAAAGATATCCTTCTATCCAATCAAGTATTATTGTTCCAAGAGCATTATCATGCAACTTGAAAAGCTTCTCCTACGTGGAAATCTTGTTGATCTTTGCGAGTCCTGGAGAGACAGAGCAGGTAAGGAAAACACTATGTGCGACGTATACGATGGTAGGCTATGGAAAGACTTTTCGTGCGTGAATGGAAAAGCCTTCTTGAATTGTCCTTACACTTATGGAATGATGCTGAACTTCGATTATTTCCAGCCTATTAAACACAGGAAAGACTACTCTGTTGGGGTGTTTTATATTGCATTGCTGAATCTCCCCCGATCAATACGATTTAAATGGGAGAACATCATAGTTGTTGGTATTGTACCCTCTATGGACAAAGAATCAAAAACTCTGAATGAGTTCCTGGTACCAGCTCTCGACGAATTGAAGGCACTGTGGAAAGGGGTCAAAATGAATTCTTCTCTTGGTCCATATCCACTACAGGTTCGAGCAGCTCTGATAAGTACCGCTTCAGATGTCCCAGCCGCAAGGAAACTTTGTGGCTTTAAGGGACATGCTGGAAGAGTAGGATGTTCTCATTGTTTGAAAGAGTTTCCTGGAGGTTTTGGGGAAAAGAAGGATTATTCTGGTTTCCGACGGGCATCCTGGAAGAAGCGCACAAATGAACAACATAGAAGAGTGGCGGAACAAATGAAGAGAGCTACCACACTTATACGACATACATCTTTAGAAAAAAGTTTGGAATAAGTCATGTTAGCGCGCTACTAGAACTGGAATACATTGATATAGTACGATTTTGTACAGTCGATCCGATGCATAACCTATTCTTAGGAACTGCGAAAACAATTTTCCATATCTGGACAGATCAGGATATTCTTTCTAAAAAGCAGCTGAAGGAAGTAGAGGAAAGAATAGGTACAATTGAAGTTCCCAGTGACATTGGACGACTTCCAATGAAGATATCTTGCAACTCAGGATCGTATACTGCAGAACAATGGAAAAACTGGACATTAATTTACTCTATCGTGTGTCTAAAAGGAATTCTCAAAGATGAACATTTTAAATGCTGGCAAACATTTGTATTAGCATGTCAGGATCTAGTTCAACCAGAAATTTCCAACACTCAGCTAGAGGTTGCCGATCGTAGGCTCCTCAAGTTTTGTACTACATTTGAGACACTGTACGGGAAAGAGGCCATAACTCCGAATATGCATCTGCATTGTCATCTGAAAGATATCATCGCTGATCATGGTCCTGTAACAGGATTTTGGTGCTTTTCGTTTGAAAGGTACAACGGAATATTAGGAAGTACAACAACAAATAAAAGGTCCATTGAGCTACAGCTGATGCGAAAGTTTACCATATCCAGGTATCTCTCTGAAATAGAATTTCCTGATCATTTCAAGGGTGACTTTCAAGGGTTATGCACGCAAGATACAGACAAGTCATCAGAAACACCACGCATTGGAGAAGTAGAGGAACAACTGGAATTCCAATCAATTGCAACGTTAAATTCTCTTAGGAATGTAAACTGGTTGAACAAGAGACTAATTGTGCTACCATCAGTCCACAGGATAAGCACCCTAGATGATGATGAAATGCAGCTACTTATTCAAGTTTATCATGTTATGTTCCCAAATTATGATGTTAAGATAGAAGACATGAGCCAGATAATCTACAAATATGGCTCAGTGACTGTCGGATCTGTCTGCTATGGATCAAAAATGCAGCCACGAGGGATTCGATCGAGCGGCATAATGGCTTCCTGGTCTAATGGAAATGGCCACATTTGCACTGACAAATTTACCTTGACACCTGGATCTGTGCAATTATACTTCAAACACTCTGTTCAGTTGGGAAATAACTACCATGAGTTTGTGTTTGCCTACACGCGTTGGTATCAAGCATATGAAAACTGTGCTGAAATTGGAAATCCAGTGATGGTTTGGAAAGCAACATACCAACCAGCAGGACCAGCTATTTATCTGCCGATACAAAGAATATATTCTCGATTTGGACAAACAATGAGAGATGGAAAAATAATAGTTTGCCCACTTGTTAGAAAAATTATAGCTTAAATAATGATGATAGACATCCTAGCAATTTCATGTTAAAGCATATGAAAAAAGAAGAGCATCAGAGACAATCAGCTAGGAGTGCCACCTAACCAAACACAAAGCAATTAGAGGGTGAATGACTTTCCATCAGTCATGGTAAATGCAAAAAGTAACGACTACCATGAATATAAAATTTAGTTTTTTTTTATTTGATACAATACGCAAAATTAATTCTTCGCTTTTGAACAATGGCTGGTATGCATTTGCGTATTAGGTGTATATGACATAAATATAGCTAGGACTTTTCAAGGGATCACTCACAAATAGTCTGATTGTTAAATAACTGACGATTACATGTACAGTGTAGAGATGAAATAGAGTATATCCAAATGGTTGAGCCCATGTATTTACCATTTCCCCATCATACACCTCCTTACCCAAATCCTTTCCCATTTAAGTATTGCTATATCTTTTAGCTAGGGCACACAATGCAACAGAAAAGCTTTACAATCCATCTGTAAGTGCAACCCTCCCTAGTGCCAAACATATTACCGGGGGGGGGGGGGGGGGGAGGGTACTTGGCTTGATATAGGGTGGGTGGGTATGTGCCGCTGAGAATTTCAAATGCGGCCCTTGTTCTAAAACGATTTTTCAAGAAAAGCTACCCCGTTAAATTTTTTTGCACCCAAATGAGACCCTGTTCTAAAGAGAAATTAATCAAACCTGTAAATAAAAATTGTTGCTGTTTACATGTTACGGTATTTTCTGTAATAGAATGTTGAAGCTTGTTGAATTCTTTACATTTAATAAAACAATACGTGACCGCTGGGTCGCTTCCTAGAAGATTTTACTGGGTGGTCTTTATTATCATACCCCGTTCTAGTGGATGGTTCCTAATCGGTACCCTGTTCTATCGGCTGGAGGAAGACAATGGGACCCCGTTTGGCGGCACATACCCCTATAGCTCTTGTAAGGGAGTACCCCCCCCCCCCCCCCAGACATATTGCACTTCTATCTGCACCATAGATGCATGTACCCATTGGGTACCTTTCTATTTCTTTTGCCACTTGCCATTGGATGGGAAATCCAGGTGGAAGTGTGTTTTACTATTGACCATCATCTAAAACATGTTCTAATGTGGCCTGGATACAATTAATGGAAGGCCTGATTCCTGGATTTTCATGCATACACTCCTTGGAAAGCTCATGCAATGGGATGTACTTACAAGGGAGGATTCTTAACATTGCTCCAAATGAGTATACATCACTTTTAAATGACTGACAGTGAGTACCTCTTATCAGCTCTGGTGCAATATGGAAATATTTTTTTCTGTATTTCTTTTGTTCCTCTTTGCTTAGTTTATAGTATTTAGCATCATTAGTTCTTCGACATTTCCCAAATCAATAACTATAGGGTGAAGGGTGTCCTTTCCATTATCTGTTATTATTACATTATCACCTTTAATGTCATTGTGGAGCAGGGAAATACCATGGATGTGCTCTATAGCATCAGCAATTTCCTTATAAATTCTGGCAACATGAGATTGAAGTGTCAGGATCTTCTGATGTACTGCATCACTGAGGGTTACACATTTCCCTTCAATTCCATGAAACTGGGTAACTAGAAGAAGTGGTGCACCAGTGAGACAGACTCCAAACAGCAAAGGTAGACCTTTGTATAAAAACATACAAAATATTAAATGCATGTCTCTATAATTATTTGGTTTTACAAGCTTGGTTAAATATAAATAATATGTTGTCTTTACTCTCAATACTTTATATTCTCTTTCCCCTATGTAGAGTCTCTTAAGTAGGAATTGAAATTATGTGTTTTGTCGCCTGTTGAACTTTGTCGAGTTCCTTTTTTTCCTCATTCACTACTTCCTATTGTTTTATTTTCTATTCAGCATTTGAAATCCAAGTACCCAATTATTTTGATTGTTCAGCCATCTTGTATGTCTGCAATTTTACAAATTTCAGACCCCCCTACAAAATTGCTCCTAAAAATAATTATATGCACTTAGATGTATTTAGGGCACTGGAATATTTGGCCTACTGCTGCGAGTAGGAGTGTTGTCTGGTCCAATTGTTGTTTGTATTATTTTTCTGCATGCACCTATCAATATCATTAATGTTTTAATTTCCTCCTGTTGAAAAAAAAGGGGGGGGGGGGAGATTTCAAATTTGAACATGAGAAGATAAATTTTATGTTATTTTTTCCTAGAGGGCACAGTAACAAATTCTGTATTCTGATTGGTTCTTAGAGCACATGCACTGGCAATATTTTCCTATCTCTGATCTAGGTCACAGTAACCATGCTTGTTTTCATCGAAAAAATCAATTTTAGAGTTGGAAAAAAATATATGTTATTTACCGGCTGGGAGGTCTGTATAGGGAAAAACTGTGATCGAGGGCTGGAAAATGTTGACCGAGGCCGGAGGCCGAGGTCAGCATTTTCCAGGCCAAGGTCACAGTTTTTGCCTATACAGACCCACCTAAAGCCGGTAAATAACTTATTTATTTTTTTCCAACTCTAAGAATGCAGAATTTGTTACCGTGCCCTCTAGGAAAAAAATAAAATAAGTTATTTACTAACTTTATGTCAGTCTATATAGGGAAAATACTGTGACCTTGGCCTGGAAAATGTTGACCTCAGCCTCTGGCCTTGGTCAACATTTTCCAGCCATCTATTACAGTTTTTCCCTATATATGGACCTTCAAGCCAGTAAATAACATATATATCTACAAGCGTCAATGTGTTATTCTGCTTTATTATATAAACATGGCCAATACTGTTTTGTGAAAAAATGTTCGATTGGATGAATTTGCAGTTGTGGGCATTATTGTAATTTTTCACGTGTGTGAATTACAATATTTCTCAGTGGCCAAAATCCTGATAAAGCATTAAAGTTTATATGTAAAGTTCTATATTCTTGATCTCACCATACCTGGATGGTTCAGCTTATTAAGGACCGAAGCCTCCCAAACAACCTCATCTTTTGAAACATGTGGTTTAAATTGCTTTACAGCAACGACAATTCCACGGTAGTCCATCTTGATACATTCACCAAAACAGCCCTTTCCAATCATTACCTTGTCACTACCATCCAAACTTCTTTTTTGGATTTCCCTGCAATAAAGCAAATTAACTAGTGAAAATTGATGTTTTAATGCATTATCAAGGTGGTAAGCAGCATTTTCCTGGTGGGATATGTATCCAAGTTAACAGCAAACTGAAAAACTACAAAAACTGTGTCTTCTTGAAAATATATATATTTATTCAGAATGATGTATTGTTTGCCAAAGAACCCAGGACATACTGTTAATACCAATAGGCTCTGCTAGCAGGGACCAAGTCATGTACCAGAAACCATTGTGCTCTAGAAAACATTATGCTGCCCCTTTTGTTCAGGAAATTATTTATCTTGTTCTTGAATCTTCAGAGGAATTTGCTCATCAGAATAAGAAAAATAAAATACAAGAATAATTATATAATGATGTTAATACTATTAGTGCAAAGTGGCTATTGGCAATTTTGGTGTCCCTCAAATTTTCTCATTCAATAATGTTTCTTAATTTGACAGCATTAGAGCGACTTTCAGATGACTGTTGTGAGTAATTTGCAATTATTTTATTACACTCCTTAGAGGTCTTGTCCATAATTGGTTTAAGACAGGTTATTATAGAGTTGAGCAATGCTTGGCAAAAAAATATTGTTTCTAAAAAGTTTGATACTGGCCTATTGCCTTGCTTTTGGTGTCATTTAAAATTCAGTTTCTCAGGTCTACATGAAATTTTTTTCAGCATGGGAACATTCCCATGGTAGAAATAAGCATTGGTAGTTCCCCAAAAAAAATTTCATGTAGACCTCAGAAACTGAATTTTAAAGTTTTCTAAAATAGTACAAGAATGTGTATAGGATAGACATTGACAATATTTTTCATGCTTAACGCAACATTTTTTGTAAACTTATAGTTTCTCAGATTCCCTTGAGAATTGTTTGGCAGGACGATAACAATTTTATATCACTATTATTTATTTATTTATACCTTTCAAAAAAACACCAAAACCAAATGAAAAGATCTGTTACTTTTAGCAACAAGATTTTTTAACCCTTGATGTTCAAATTGCTCAAAGTTCTAAAGCAACCTGTCCTAATCTTTTGGTGATTATTTTCACTGCAGTCATATGAAATTCTTTATATTATAAACTATAGGTTTCCATAGCAGAGCTATTTCATTTTTTTGGCCAAAAAATACTGCAAGGTTCCCTAGCTAAGGAAATCCAAATAAAAAGAGATAATTCTCTTTTGGAGTCATATACCTACATGTAACCTAAACAAATAGTCATTTGTCCTTAGCAAGAAATGTTATTTTATACTAAAAATTAGCAAATGTTTTGATCTATCCCTATAATGTGATTGTGACAATATCCACACTTCCCCCCCCCCCCCCCTCCCAAACGGAAGGATGTTAAAAGACCCCCCGCCCCCTAAAAAAGGAAAAAACAGGGGGGTCAATCTCACCTGATATTTGAGCTCATCATTTTTGCTTGTTTGTGCTCTTCTTTCCATTTATTCCAAGCATATGTAGACAGCGTCCGTTCCTTTGCGTATCTCTTCTGCCAGAATTCCAATTTTCGCCTGATCGAAGCCACTTGACTCGTGTAATTTCGAGCAACTCTTGCTAAGCTCCTTTCCTTCCTTTCTTTTTTCGTTAATTCGCGTATGGCATCCTTTTTTGCCCGATTCCTCCTAATTCGCTTGTTCCTCAAGGTCTCCAGCTTCCTCCTTTTCATTGTTCTATTCACGGTTTGGCCGCCTTCGACATGCAATCTTCCATTGAACCCACTGTCAGCAAGCTCTGCCATGGCAGTACTCGCACAATGTGCTGATTAAAACCACCTTAAGCAGTTTATCAGCTTGATAAAATGGTCGAATACAATGGTCTCGGCGTCCTTGAGCTTCTATTCTGATTGAAAAGCTATCTGTATGAGACAAATGCTTTTTCTTCGGTGTAGTTGTGGCGCGAATTTCGCGATCTTCGAAGAGAAACCGCTGATTCCGTATCGCAGGAGCGGATCAATTTCGTCATTTTCCCTCACGTGAACGTAAATTAATTCCAACTTCTTTCATCATGCAATTAATATCTATGCCTATGTGGACTAATGATTGGTCGAAATACTGTCTCGTCGATTGACGTTTGACCGTTTAGATTTGCATTTTAGGCGCCAACTTTGTGCGCGCATTTTCATCACAAGACGAACGACCGTTCTACTTCTGGGTCTAGTAAGCCTTCTCTGTTTTCTCAAAAATGGCGGCAGAAGCTGATGTACAACAACCGCAGACTTCTTCAGAAGAGTATCTTGGGTACTTAACGCGTGATCTGAACAGGATAGTCCGATCTAACGAGACGCTAAATGAGGAGAATAGGGCCTTAAGAGTTGCTCTTGAGGAAAGAAATCGCAATCAAGAGCAACTCTTGAGGGCCCTGAGTGAACGCCTGGAGGCCGTGCACCAGACACAGCAGCAACAACAACAGCAGCAACTGGCTCGCGGGAGAAGAGGAAGAGGCTATGGACGGGAGGCACGACGGATTGTTGTCAGTCCTCGATGCAGAGTAAGTGCGATTAAAATGTACCCGTGATAGGTTTCTTTCCTTATATTCCTTATATATTTTAAGCCACAATATTCGCTGTTGAAGAAAGACAGCTTACCTTGGCCTTTTTTTACGGAAATAATGTATTCGGAAGGCTTTGAAATAACGTATGCCATGCCTATGGTGATAATAAAGAACACACTGTACTGCATTAAAATTTACACTGTACGTGAAAAGTGTGATGATATTGCTAAAATTGCATGTACAAAAACAATATTTGGCTATTTGCCTCTTGCTTTATTTTTCAGAGATCTGTAAAGGCAGTTTATAGAACACTATTGGGTAGGGAAGACTTCAATGGCTTTTATCTTGATGAGATGTAAGTATAATTATTCATTCCATTTCACACTCAGCACCGAGATCGGTAGAGCCATGTCATTTGACCCCTGCATCAATTATCACCAAGTCCAAGCAACAAAAGACTATAGTTTTACATCTTACTCTACAAGTGTCAGTCACGCAATACTACTGTAGAAATTAACAACATCAGGAAATTTGCGACGCGGGCTTATAAAAAATGGCAGGAAAACTATCGGCTTCCGTTTTTGAGATCCGTTGTTGTCCATTTCCTTGTTATCGAAGAAATATCCATGAAAGACGAAGTTCCGACTGTTCGATGAAACGGTCAGGAGGAGACAGGTATTTAAATATGCCTTTCCCGTTTTGTAGGTTCGAATCTGGCAACAACCGCATGTTATGTGACAGGGTGATAGAAGAGGTCCTCCATTGTAACGGGGGAGCAGACCAGTGTCAGTGGACGAGAGCGATGATGGAAGGTATATGTTAAAAATAGCTTAATGGACGATTTCAGCTTTAAGTGCGCGCTTTCTTATTTATTCATAAATCCCAAAGCCATGTCCCACAACGCAACCACAAGAATGCAGCGCGTGCTTTTGAACAGTCTGTTTGTTCGACAAATGTCCTACATCTACTGACATTCAGCGCGTGCGCGCGTTATAGCTGGAATCGTCCATTCGAAGCAGCAAACATAATTTCAAAGGCGTAATACAAGCGCCGTGGATTAAAATTTAAAGGCAATAGTTCATCTATTTTT
Source organism: Scolanthus callimorphus (assembly GCA_033964015.1). Taxonomy (NCBI): domain Eukaryota; kingdom Metazoa; phylum Cnidaria; class Anthozoa; order Actiniaria; family Edwardsiidae; genus Scolanthus; species Scolanthus callimorphus. The sequence goes on from CM066915.1 coordinate 10,299,671, forward strand.
ATCTTTGTTTTTTTTATATAAAGGGTACCCTCCTCCTAATGTTGTGCGTTTGTATGTGTGCCCTATCTATTTTCGAAGTTACATGGCGAGAAAAAGCGGTGTCTATCAAAGGGCCCCTACTCAAGCCCTGTGGATTATTATATGGAAGTTTTTTGAGTGGGGAACGGATATTTGGGTGGGCTCTTAAATGGTTTGGATCACTCCTGTTTTTTTAGAAATAACAAAAACACACGAAAGAACGTGTGAAACATAAAACTCCCTACTAAAACATTTGGGACCTCCTCACGCCCCCTGACCGTATTACCTCTTCAAAAAAATTGTTTTTTTCATTTCCTCTTTTCACTCATCCTATGACTTTTGTGTATGTTTCAGCTGTGTTACAGCGATACTATTTGTCCCTCTATGAAAAGGGCAGAATGGAGAGAGCGGAAACCCCTATCGATTACGAGGAGCATAAACGGAGAAGTCGGTGTAATGGACGAAAAAGAGAGGTAACAGAAAATGATCTAAGAATGAGCTACGTTTGCCATCGTTTTATACTCCCCATTGGCATTGCCCTCTACACGAAATTGTGTGTCAAAAATTGGTACCATTGTGTGTCGACCTTGCGAACGCGCGCGCGCTCACTTTCTGGCGTTCGTATGTGAGAAATACTGGACGGGAGAAGGCTTATGCACTAGGTAGTAGCCATAAAAAAGCATTTTAGATGGGTATATAGGGAGCCCTTACGTATTCCTCTACATTCTTGTTTAGAGGGGTATGTAGGGGATAGAGGAAAGGGCCGCGCCTCTTTGTTACTGCATTTAGAACGTTTCCCATCTGCTTTCAATTTAACCCCCGAATGGGTAGCGCTGCCTTTCCCCTTTGGCTCCCCTGGTATGCCATGGCGTTATTGTTTAAGTAGTGTAATTGAAAAGTATGTCTAGTGCTAGAAATTAAAAATTGCGTGAAACGACCATTGAGTTATTTTTTACTTGGTCTTCTTGTCGAATAAAACACCTTATTGAATGCCTGTTGCCTTTTTCTTCCTTACCCAGAAACTAACTCGTCGCACCCTCGCCCTGGAGAAAGTAAAGTGGACTGCAAGAAAGAAGGGGAAGGTGGCGGAGGTACTAGCAGCAGACTGCATGAGCAGCGAAGAGAGTAGTTATGAGGAAGACGAGGGGGGGAGGAGAAAGGTCGTCCGCTACAAAAGGAGGAAGCTAGCATGGGAAAGCAATAAATTTGCATCATATAAGGTGAAGCTCGACAGGGAATATCGGAAGTCCCTGACCCAAAGAGCTAAAGATCGTATTTTGCCCAGAGTAGATGGGGAGCACCCTTCAAGGAGACCAGTCCCAGAGGATCTCCCTGAATGGGCAAAAAAGGATCTTTAGAGCTTTGGGCCGGCGCTCATCTTGCGGGGCTTATTTATTGCTTTCCCATTGCCAACCATAACCATCAGGCGTTGTTTCTTACGACTCAGTGAGGACGCTTCGTCGCAGCGTCGTAAGGTGCTTAACGAACAAGTTAAGCACGATCATGTTCAACATTGAATTTCTTACAATCGTGCTTATGACGAAGCGTCCTCGCTAAGTCATAAGAAACATAACGCCTGGTGGTTATGATTCTTACGACCCCTTATGGCGCTAGTGGGGACCGAGCTTTAGACGCAGTTTTCACATGACGTAAGACTCTCGTGCTTCCACTTATACATACGTTGCTAGTAAAACCAACCCTATGGGTCCCTCTCTATGGTATATGCCTTTATCACGCGATATTGATTAGTAATATCTAATAGTTATCAGAAAATGAAATCCAGTTTCAAATTCTACACATCCGTATTAGTAAAACTGCAAGGTTTTGAAAGAATTACTTGAAAACCGGCTGAGATATGAATTTTCTAAACGTCGTATTCTGGCTTACTTTTTACAAGGAAATGTATGGGCAAATACGCCAAGACAAGGCTGGACGGGCATCGATGCCCGAGTTGACTATTTGACGAAAACGAGTAGTCTAATGTTTTAGTAGAAACCCACTTGCATACTACCTTCGAGTTGTTGCTAAAAAGTATTTGTTTTCATGGTTTTAGAAAGTTTTGCGCTAGCGTTTTCGCTACTCACTATCTATTACGTGATAGATAGCGAGTAGCGGAGCCAATCAGATGGCAGGATTCGTGATAGTATGCGAGTGGGTTTCTACTAATATATATTATTAATCAATATTGCGTGATAAAGGCCTATTGGAGCCCTTTTTCTTTGTATATATATATATATATATTTAAAATATAACTAGGATACAACTCGCGCTCTTGTTGGTCCGAATCTATCTATTTCACCGATAAAGTAATGGTTCTCCTCCGTTTTATCATAAAAAACATTTGAGCACAACGTTCTATGACTTTATCGGCGAAATAGAGCACTAATGATGTTGGGAGAGACACTCGAAGCATTTCAAAATCGCTCGCATGCGGCTCGTGATTTTACAACGTTCTCGTGTCCCAAAATCATGAGATAAAGTCTAATTCTTAAGAAATACAGAAAAACATGGAGGAAAAAGGACACGCTAGATATTAGACATAGAATGGAATAGAAGATGTTCGATTCAAATGGTTGTAGATATTCAAGTCTTGTAAAATGTGATGATTTTTAAGTGATTGTAAAACTGTAAAACAAATATTGAAAGTTATATGTATATGTTCAGGCAAGCCTGAAAGCAAGAAAGTTGTTCGATTCACATGATCGTTGTAGATATTCAAGTCATTATAAGCGATTGTATTATAAGTGACTGTATGGTTATAGAAGGCCGCAGCTTTGATTAAGTTCGAACAAACCTATACAAGTGATATAAAAATGAATAAAGATGTATGATAGCAAAATATGTCGTAGTTCCGTCTGATCCTCGCACCTCGTTATCCACATCGCTATGCAAGTAGTCCTTTTCACAACCCCTCGCTTTATTGTGATTCAAATTGGAATTCTAGCCTGAAGTAGAGTCTACTGTTGACCAAACAATACATTGGTAAACAGTAAACTCGACTTCAGGCTAGAATTCCAATTTGAATCACAAAAGAGCGAAGAACTGTGAAACAGACTATTGCGCAATAAAGCACTAACCATTCAATGGCTTGAAAGGTGTCAAAAGGGCACAAAAGTAGATTGCTGTAAACACGCAGCCCAATGACTTTATAAACCTTTCCAGTCAATTAATATCACATTTTGTAACCTTTCAAGCCACTTAAATCTAACGAAATACGTATTTTATATTATTTTGTTATTATACCTGAAAGCTTAACAAAACTCTACCTTTGTAAACTTTAAATCGCACTGGCGAAATCCTTCATTACTTGCTTTTCAAGTCGCCTTGAAAGATGATGAAATGTTAGTTTCCGAAATTTCAAGAGAACTCGAAAGGTACCTGAAACACCTCATTCGAGTACCTTTCAGTGTCCTTTCAAGCCACCGAAATCTGTTATTTCGTCCTGTGGTTGTACCTGCTTTTATGTCTTGTGTTTTGGGTGTACTCGCAATTCTAATTTCGTATTTCCTCTTCATCTACTCGTAAACTTTTGGTCCTTATGTTTTCTCTTCATTACGGGAGCCGGGCTCGGTTACAGAATTGCGGCTAGATAATTTGTGTGCACGGTAGTAACTACTAGGGGTATGTGTGCAGTGGTAGCTGCATGGGATAATTGTGTGCGCAATAGTAGCTGCATGGGATAATTGTGTGCGCAAAAGTAGCTGCGCGGGGCAATAGTGTGCGCAGTAGTAGCTGCATGGGGTAATAGTGTGCGCAGTAGTAGCTGCAAGGGTAATAGTGTGCGCAGTAGTAGCTGCAAGGGTAATAGTGTGCACAGTAGTAGCTGCAAGGGTAATAGTGTGCGCAGTAGTAGTTGCATGGGGTAATAGTGTGCGCAGTAGTAGCTGCAAGGGTAATAGTGTGCGCAGTAGTAGCTGCAAGGGTAATAGTGTGCGCAGTAGTAGCTGCATGGTGTAATAGTGTGCGCAGTAGTAGCTGCAAGGGTAATAGTGTGCGCAAAAGTAACTTCAAGAGGTAATAGTGTGCGCAGCAGTAGCTGCAAGGGGCAATAGTGTGCGCAGTAGTGGCTGCATGGGGTAATAGTGTGCGCAATAGTAGTTGCAAGGGTAATAGTGTGCGCAATAGTAACTACAAGGGCAATAGTGTGCGCAGTAGTAGGTGCAAGGGTAAAAGTGTGTGCAGTAGTAGCTGCATGGGGTAATAGTGTGCGAAGTTGTAGCTGCATGGGATAATTGTGTGTACAATAGTAGCTGCACGGGGCAATAGTGTGCGCAGTAGTAGCTGCAAGTGGTAATAGTGTGCGCAGTAGTAGCTGCATGGGCAATAGTATGCGCAGTGGTAACTGCAAGAGTTATAGTATGCGCAGTAGTAGTTGCAAGGGGTAATAGTGTGCGCAGTAGTAGCTGCAAGGGTAATAGTGTGCGCAGTGGTAGCTGCATGGGGTAATAGTGTGCGCAATAGTAGCTGCAAGGGTAATAGTGTGCGCAGTAGTAGTTGCAAGGGGTAATAGTGTGCGCAGTAGTAGCTGCATGGGTAATAGTGTGCGCAGTAGTAGCTGCATGGGGTAATAGTATGCGCAGTAGTAGCTGCATGGGGTAATAGTGTGCGCAGTAGTAGCTGCACGGGGTAATAGTGTGCGCAGCATAGCTGCATGGGATAATAGTGTGCGCAGTAGTAGCTGCAGGGCTAATAATGTGCGCAGTAGTAGCTGCCAGTGTAATAGTGTGCGCGGTAGTAGCTGCAGGGGTAAAAGTGTGCGCAGTAGTAGCTGCAAGGGTAATAGTGTGTGCAGTAGTAGCTGCATGGGGTAATAGTGTGCGCAGTAGTAGCTGCATGGGGTAATAGTATGCACAGTAGTTGCAAGGGTAATAGTGTGCGCAATAGTAACTACAAGGGGCAATAGTGTGCGCAGTAGTAGTTGCAAGGGTAATAGTGTGCGCAATAGTAACTACAAGGGGCAATAGTGTGCGCAGTAGTAGCTGCAACGGTAATAGTGTGTGCAGTAGTAGCTGCATGGGGTAATAGTGTGCGCAGTAGTAGCTGCATGGGGTAATAGTATGCACAGTAGTAGCTGCAAGGGTAATAGTGTGCGCAATAGTAACTACAAGGGGCAATAGTGCCCAGTAGTAGCTGCAAGGGTAAAAGTGTGTGCAGTGGTAGCTGCATGGGGTAATAGTGTGCGAAGTTGTAGCTGCATGGGATAATTGTGTGTACAATAGTAGCTGCACGGGGTAATAGTGTGCGCAGTAGTAGCTGCTAGTGGTAATAGTGTGCGCAGTAGTAGCTGCATGGGCAATAGTATGCGCAGTGGTAACTGCAAGAGTTATAGTGTGCGCAGTAGTAGCTGCAAGGGTAATAGTGTGCGCAGTAGTAGTTGCAAGGGGTAATAGTGTGCGCAGTAGTAGCTGCAAGGGTAATAGTGTGCGCAGTAGTAGCTGCATGGGGTAATAGTATGCGCAGTAGTAGCTGCATGGGTAATAGTGTGCGCAGTAGTAGCTGCACGGGGTAATAGTGTGCGCAGCATAGCTGCATGGGATAATAGTGTGCGCAGTAGTAGCTGCAGGGCTAATAATGTGCGCATAGCTGCATGGGATAATAGTGTGCGCAGTAGTAGCTGCAGGGCTAATAATGTGCGCAGTAGTAGCTGCCAGTGTAATAGTGTGCGCGGTAGTAGCTGCAGGGGTAAAAGTGTGCGCAGTAGTAGCTGCAGGGGGTAATGGTTTGCGCGCTCAGTAGTAGCTGCAAAGGGTAATCGTGTGCGCAGTAGTAGCTGCATGGGGTAATAGTATGCGCAGTTGTGGCTGCATAGTGTAATACTGTGGGCATTCGTAACTACAAGGGGTAATAGTGTGCACAGTAGTAGCTAATAGGGACATTAGCTAGAAGGGGGATCGTTGTACGCAGTGGTAGCTATTAGGGTATCTTCGTGACAGTAAGATGTCAGCGATACTCGCTACGGGAGGTGATAATATTCGTAATTGCAGACACGAGGAATAAGAGTAGTAACTGCAATGGTTGGTTGGGTACGCAATATAGATATAGTTGTGGGTGCCTATATAGCAGGCGCAACAGATAACGATGTCAGCATGTCGTAGTGTCTGCTAATAGCACCATAGTAATTTCTTTTTTCTTCCCCTTTTCACCCTCTTGTAGCCCGACCGGGTCAAAGTATTAGAAGACAGGGTAAAAGCCATGGAATAAGAGAGGGCATCTGAGAGCTGCACTGTCGCATTAGCTTCCTTGAGGCGTTACCTTAACAGGCATATCACAATGTTCGACCGGCTAAAGGTTATCGAACTCTTGCAGGCTCTTGTGAGGACATCACGTTCCCAGGCCCATGAGAAAGCGAAAAAGGATTCAGCCGCCCTCGATGAAGTCACTGCTAGGCTCTCGTCTATCGAGGATGCTCAGCTCCAGCGGTTATTGGTCGGCCTTCTTGGTGACCCCATCCGCGCCAAAATGGCCAAAGAAGCTGCCTCGATTTTGAAGGGAGGGACCAAGCCTCAGCCGCTGTTGGGGCGTACCCTCAGGAGGAACAGCTCAGCCCCGTACCAATACGTGCAATGTTATAATTGTTACAAGTGGGGTCATTATGCTAGAAGTTGCCCTCTCCGAACCCAGCAAAGGGGAAGGAATTCGGGCCGAGGACTGTGGAATGGAGCTCAGTACTAACTTTCCTTATCTGAACTGTACCCTGGATAATAAAAATAATAGATAATAAAGATATAAACTAAGCAATGAGCTGGGATGTACAACCAGTCTTAATGAATTATAATTAAAGGTTCTTTGCATTTACGAAGTTTGCGCTCGTACTTCGACCACCTTTTATACAGCATAATTGTTTGGTTAGTATATTCTTAGGCATCTATTCTCCACCCTTTATCCCTTCGGTGATCGGGGGGGCCTTAATAGCGTCCACATGGACATAGTCCAAATCCGGATCACCGAAGGGTTGGGTTCCTTGTGTTTTCGTCTTGTCTCCTTGTTCGTCACCTTGGCCTTTTCGTTCATTTCTATGCAAATTGCCCCTCATTCGCAACAAGAGTTCACCTGGCTAAACCAACGTTAAGGCCGTCGTTTTTCTTCGGGGCATCTCACAAGGAGCCCAACCCTTCGTTGGTCCTTTCTCCAGAAATGGTAGTCAAGCCTTGAGAGGTTATGGTTTTCGACCCCGATCACTTCAGAGCGGGAAATATCTATCGTTACTTTCGTGTTTGGGAGAGGTTGCTTTCCAGTTATCACTGCGAGGAGGGTACTTTCTCGGCGTGATGGGATTTAAGTCGCGGGCATTTCTTCCAACCTTTTAAAGGTCAGTTTACGAGCATAAAGCCTGATTTCAGTTCCCCTCCACCCGTAGTGCTTAAGACCTTGCCCAGCCACAAGAACTCCCGGGTCTCATCGCCCAGCCACAAGAACTCCCGGGTCTCATCGCCCAGCCACAAGAACTCCCGGGTCTCATCGCCCAGCCACAAGAACTCCCGGGTCTCATCGGGAATTTTGTTGATATGTGGAGAAGTGGGCATAGTCGACCCTCCACACTTGGTACTACCCCTCACAGTCGAACCGCCCAAGACTAGGCTGTGCCATGACGAGCGGAATATGGACCTTTGGATTCAAGATCTCCAATTCAAGTGAGACCATGTCGGTAATCTCCCGCGTTATGTATTCCCCAGTCATGTTCAGACCCCTCGTCTTACACCTTTTTCGGGCTCGAATACAAAGGCATGTATTTCGTATTCCTCACATGTGCCTTTCTATAGGCTCGGGTTGGCTGTGTCTAATGCGATTCGATCATGAGAGTGCCGGTCTCGCTCTATACAGACCGACGTGTGGGCCAGTTGTTTATACCTCCCTATCATGTGCCTTTCTATAAGCTCGGGTTGGCTGTGTCTAATGCGGTTCGATCATGGGAGTGCCGGTCTCGCTCTATACAGACCGACGTGTGGGCCAGTTGTTTATACCTCCCCCTCATGAGAGTGTCCTTCAATCATGTACGCGCGGAAGCGGCAACGTATATTATATGCCTAAATCCACATGTGTATTATATAACAACCAAAGCTGTATTTAAACTGCACGCGTTGCAGTTCGCATCTCAGAGATTAACACAAAAGTGAACAGTAAAAGTTTATAAAGTTTAACCAACTCTTAAAGATTAGGAATTCTGAGTGATGGGAGAGGTGTGCTCTTTATTTGGTTTACGCGCACCCGTAGTGCGGACAATAGGGCTTAAGCTTGCAAACATAGCAAATGACGTGTTACGCGGCAGGAGCGATCACCTCCCATAACTTAATTCCCGTGACGGGGTAATAGGTATGCAGTGAGGATAAGATACTATTTACAGTTTTTCTAGCAGACTCGTTTATATATGTACAATTTCTAGATATCTAGTGGACACGTCGATATCAGCCATCACTTTGCGCTTCGCAGCCATCACTTTGCGCTTCGGGTAAAAATACGAGAATCCTCTGCGCTCTTGAGTGTAAGTATACATAACATTCTTAACAACACGAAATCCGCGATTCACACCTGAGCTTGACTGTTTTGTGCGCAACACATCTAGGTACCTTTCTTTCGTGATGTCATTATTTTTCTTATTGATACCTTTACAATAATATTTACAACTCCCTTCCGAGAAGCAAATGTAAGTTTTCGAGCAAAGCGCCACCGCACCATCTGACTCGTTCTCCAGTTTAAATAATCCTGGTTTCTGAGATCGTAGGCTGCGTTCTCTGGTGTGTCATTTCTGGGGAACCAGTTGCACTTGTCAGCTTCGGATGGTCTCGTTACTCGGGTTTGAACAAGCTTTCAAGTGATTCCCCATAAATAATAACTGATCTCATTAAAATCTATTGTTTTCTCTCTGCATTATATCAACGAATACCACAATCTAAGTGTCTAAGCAAAAAACGGGAGCGGCTTTTTTTGTCAGCAGGGAAATTATCAGGGGGTAATTTCTTATACTCGCTAAATGGACACACTGCAATATTTTTAATAATGCTGTCTGGATTTGGAAACGGACAGCATTATTAAAAATATTGCAGTGTGTCTATTTTGCGAGTAAAAGAGATTACCCCTAATAATTTCTCTACTAGCAAAAAAAGACCGATCTTGCTAAGACACTTAGATTTTGATTTTCGTCAACATAATGCAGAAAAATAACTTATAGAATTTAAATAAGATCAGTTATCATTTCTCGCGAAAGAAATAATAACACTGATGACGTATTCAATAATATAGTTTTAATTTCTTGTTTTGAGCTCTTTTACGGCTCGCTGCCGCCTTGTTCCTCGAGACACGGCATTCTTAGAACACCCTGAGACTCCACCTCCACTTTCTCATTTTGGCATCGGAAACCCAGCCTTCTTCAAACTTGCGACACTCTTTGTTTGAGATGGGTATGCGGAATCTGGTGGAAAAGGACAATTATTAGTTGTTTTTTTAAACAAAGGATTGTGTTGGGAGAGAGACTCTCGCACGCTTAATCTGTGTCCATCGTGAACAGAAAAATAAGCACTAGAACTGTACGTCAAAAACACATTTAAATTGTCCGGAGTAACCAAAATAATGTCCCAGACTTTTAGAAAAAGCATCCAGCTGTTAGATAAAGAACATTATAGGCTATTTTGATCTGTCTTCAAGAGGATGGGATTGGATTGAGATTTGAACCATTTTTGATTTTGTTGTCAGGAAAGCGGCCGGCAAAACTGCGACAGCCAGGTTTAATATTTAAAAAAACTCTTCAAAACTTGAAAGATTGGAGGACCTATTTGTTATGGAAAGCTTGTCATTCTAAGTTTCGTGAAAGTGTACAACTTGAATGATTGAAAGTCTAGTCAAATTTTAAAGCCGCACATTTGGAACAGTGAAATAGAGCTATTAGTTCTAATCCATGCAGTCGTGAATCATTTACGTTCGAAAATACAAGATTGGCAAAATAACTTACCGTATCTACTATCGCCTCTGCATTACGCAGCGTTTCTCCCTGAAAGAGCACTGCGTCAGGAAAATTCCTCCTTCATCATCCGAATCGTTCTGCATTTTGCGGCCGGTCAATCCAACAAATGTTGAGCAACGAATTAATTCTAGCCCAGGCAAATTATTTTAAAACAATAGAGAACCAATGAAAAGTTGACAATCTACAGCCTTCTTTATTTATTTTACAATTGATTCAAATTGCACAATAAACTTTCAAAAGCAATTATCTATTCGTTCCGCCCATCTCATTCAACGCAATTATCCCTTTGACCATCTGACAATCGGCAAACAATAAACACTGTCAAACCTGTCAACTTCATCAACAATACTGATTCCCTATGATTATCCTATTAATTCTGCAGCCAATGAAAAGCTGTCAAATTTACAACTTTATTAATTGTTGTGATTTCTTTTGAAAATCTGACAATAATCAAAACCAAACCCTGATTAGCAATCTAATTTGAACTTTTTGCCAATATTATGCTAGAGAGAAAACAATGCATTTTAATAAGATTAGTTATTATTAAAGATAATCACTTCGGCACACAGCATTCGTTGAAATATTGCTGTTGGCTTCGGGCTGCGCCCTCAGCCTACAGCAATATTTCAACGAATGCTGTATGCCTCAGTGATTATCTATTAAATAGCAAAGTATAGACTATCAGTATCGTCTCAACCAGGGAAAAATCACGCCTGTCTAAGTACTTACAGTGTGTTGCCCAAACTCCGGACGGTACCCAACCTCGGACACTTTGCATTTAAAGTACAGTATTTTTAAAACTTAAAAGAAATTTAAGTTTTGATAACGCACAAATTAACAACCAACTATCATTCTCACTTGTAGTGCATTTTGTTACGTGCTCAACGCCATTTGATGCGGGAGAATAAAAGTTTTACGAGGCAAGTTGCAGCGCGTTTGGCTTTAATATGAATGTTAACGGCTCCGTGAGTGTATCTTTCCAATTTGTATCAGTTCTACTATCTTTTACGTAAAAGAAACATTTTGCTTTTTGGTTTAGAAAGGGAGTTATATAGTAGCTGTTTCTAACCCAAATGAAAACTTTGTGTTTCCGCTTCTTATTAGGAAGAAATCACGTTTTATACTGTTCCTGAAGTTTTTCCACGAAATGAACCCATCTTCGGACGCAAATAAACCACAACCTTAAATTGTGTCTAAAAAAGACGAGAGAAAAATATAATGACTCTATGTTGCAGGATTTCGAAAATAAATAAGTGCATGGTAATGTGCTGGGTATTGTTTTAATGTTATTTAACAGAACCTCGAGAAAATACTGGAAAAACGAGAAGGTAATTAGATAGGATGCGAAGAAGTTATGGATAATTTGCATTTGAAAGCGTCGCATACTGCAAAAAAAAAATGGTGATTATTCTACTCGTGGAGCTACCTCGCTTTCTTATTGGCAATAAAGAATTACATTAATGTTTATTATTAAGGAAACTTTCTAGCCTTGACGATTAGCGATTTAGAGCTGAATTTTCGCCCCCAAGTCGAGGGATAATTAGTGTGACAATTCATCGCATGTTAGCAGCTACAAAATATAGATACCTACGAAGAAGAAGACCAAAACGATAAATTTGAAGTTCTTTCTTCTGTTAAATGAGCTGAAGTTTCTAAAATTTAATTGTAGAAATGCTAAGTATCAAAATAATTACTTTTATTTCAACGAAGCGGGATAGTTATAAACGGAAAATATAGATAAGCTCGTTACCAACAACAACCACAAATTTCCCGCTGAAAATTTATTTTATTCGCGATTCTTCGCACACAATAAAATTATAATAAGGAGACAAATATGTTGGCTGCAATTATGTTCGCAATTTCATCTTGACTGATAACACATATACTCAAAGGGAGTGGTGAAAATAATTTGTGCAGTTTGTGTCCGGAGTTTGGGCAAATTGTCCGTAGTTTGGGCAATTTTGAACAACAGAATTTTACCACACAGTTACTTATCATTTAGAGAAAAATTAGAGTTTTTACGCTGTTTACATCAGAAAACAGGTTTACTTACCGCTTACAAACTTTCAAACTGTTGCGACTTATTTTCGAAATGTTATAGCGATAAACGCAAAAACCGTCCGGAGTTTGGGCAACACACTGTATCTAAACATTCATAGTATCTTATCCTCACTGCATACCTATTACCTCGTCACGGGAATTAAGTTATGGGAGGTGATCGCGACTGCCGGGTAATAGGCATGCGGTGAGCATGCGAGGCGTGGTGTCGACCACCACCAGGGGAGGTGGGTGGGTGAACTTCACGGCTTTGCTGACTCCCCGGCGGCAGCTTCTTGCGAACCGAACTCAGGGAAATGGGTGACTGATTGTGAAACCACGCTGCCAAACATGTTGCCTACAACGCGCAGACTCCAAAGACTCCATATTTGGGTTGTTGTTCAAATTCTTTCGTGGCGTGGCAATAATGTATGCAGTGAGAATAGTGTATATATTCAATAAAGACATGTGTATCAACTCAATTCGTCCCTTCAGTCCCTAGCGACCCTTATGTCCCTGTCTAAAAGGGTTATAGAGGTGGGTTTGAGTCTGTTTTCCGTCATTTGGATCTCGTAGCGTAACCATAACCAAGCGAAGGAAATGTAAAAAATTGTCCCATTCCTCATTGTCAAGCCAAATATTTAGTGAAACTTTCCAATCATCTTAGTTAAGTTCATGAATTATCTCCTCAACAACGAAAGTATTGGTTACAAGAAGCAAAATTACAAAATACTATAATCGCTCGAGATTACAATACAAAGCATGTCAGCGCTTGGACTATTTAGAGCTATAAAACCTGTCGCGTTCCTTATAAGCTATCATTTGAAGTTATGGACACTAGACTAGCACATCCCTTTAGTGCGATCGTTGCGGGCCCGAGCCAGTCGGGGAAAACCCAGCTGATTAAGCAACTTTTACAAGAGGGCGAGAATGTGATCCGTGGAGCCCCCGAAAAGATTATTTGGTGTTACACCTGGTGTTAGACCAACCAGCTTATCACGAGATGAAGCAAAATATTCCAAATATAACGTTTGTAGAAGGGTTCCCTGCCGATTTGGAAACTTAATTAGATCCTACAATCCGTAATTGTATCGTAATTGACGATTTACTGCACCTGGCGAACGACCCAAGACTCAGTCAATTATTCTACAGAACTTGCCACCATAAAAATTTGTCTTGTTTTTTTCATCGTACAAAATGTGTTTCTTCAAGGGAAAGAAATGCGCACTGCAAGCTTGAATACCAATTATATATTTCTCTTCAAAAATCCAAGAGAGGGTTCTCAAATTGGTCATTTAGCACGTCAAATGTTTCCAGGATATAACAAATACATGAAAGACGCCTTTGAAGATGCGACCGCAAAGCCTTATGGGGATCTATTGTGCGATCTCAAAGACGACTGTCTTACGGATTATCGACTGAGAACCAATATTCTCCCTGGAGAGATCCAATACGCGTATAAACGAGTATAAATATATTGAGGTTTTCGCGTTAGCTTTATTTGACGATGAGCCGTCAAGCAAGAAACAACTACCATCACTTAAAGGTGTTATCTCAGAGTAAACCTCACCAAGTCAAAGCTTTATTAAAAGTAGCGGACGATTCTCTTATCAAGACCTTGTGCGAGTGCGTTTATAACACGCTTAAAGAAATCGTACCAGTTACCCTTCAACAGCGACGCAAGCTTTGTCGGCACAAAAAGCTTCTTCTGAAGTTGGTGGATAAAAAGACTATCGAGAGTTCGAAACCCAAAGAGCTGGTCTAGAAAGGGGGTAATTTACTGACTGTTTTGTTACCACCAATGCTTACGATCTTGGAAAACTTTTTATAATGCAACACGCCAGGAAAGTGGTCCTTGTCCCAGAACCCACATTACAGAGACTAGAAAGAAAACAAAAAGCCAGCAACGCCCCTTTAACCAACAGACTGAATGAGTTACACAAAGAAATGCAAGTCACGTTGACAAGTGAGGAATTGACTAACGAAGAAAAAGTTAGACAGCATATTCAGACCCTCCAAAATTACCTCACATATTATAAACAAAGGAAAGAAGAACCCTTGAAAGTTAGATTGGAAAGTGGTGAAGAAAAAACGAAAGAACCTTCGATCATTTCTAAGGATAAAATTGAACAAGAAATTCTTAAAAATATTCGAAGCTCGTTGACTAAAAGGGCAGAACGCATGATTGAAAAAATAAAATAACATCCTGACATCGTCACTTGGGACGAAAAAGGTCAAGTTTTGTTTGATAACACGCCTATGGACGGAACCCATATAGAGACCTAGTAAGCGATTTTCTGAGAACAAAGAAAGGGTATGATCCGGTCGGTTGGGAATCTTTTGCAAAAGCACTCGTAAAAATGAACGCCCCAGAAGATTTAGTACGCAACCAAGAAAGGAGACAAACTATGAGAGAACTCGAATCACCCGTACCCACCACTTCTCACGAACCAGTACAGAACGAAACAGACGTTTTATCAGCAGCTCCTTCAAACGAGACGCCGCTTGTAGGACCTATACGGCAAAAGTCTAAAAACCCTCAAAAACAACTTCGCCAACGATGGTTTTAAAAGTTTGAAATAAAATAAAACAACAGTTAATAAACTACGTGGTGTGATTTATTCTTCTTTCTAGACATTTGATGGATGTGTGTTAATTAATTAACTAATTTTGCGCGAATGACGGTATACAAATCCGTAATGCTTGGTAATAAATTGTAATACATAATTATCATTTTTTTGACTATTCGATGAAAATCTTCCTACAATGTTTTTCCTCTACTGCGTAGCAACAGAAAATACAGGAAATAATGTCCTCAGACATTAGATCGAAGTCCTTGAAGAGCTTTTGTGTTAAAAGTCCACTCCGTTGTGTTATTATCCAGAAACGACTCGAACTCTTGAGAATACACTTGCGGTCGTAATTCGTAGCTGTCAAAAAACTCCCCTATAACCGTCCCTTCGTTGTCGTCTTTATACATAAAAAACGCTAACCAATGGGTTCCTGGCTCTCCCTTTTTATCGCTATTGGCGACGAATACTGCAGGTAACTTGAACGCTTTTCCAGTCAATCCATCTGAAGGGTAGACTCCTTGAAAATAAGGTTTTGTATATCAATCTCTTGATAGTACAGCTTCAATCTGACGCGAGTTCATCACCTCCAGTTTACGGTAGTATTGCGATTTGCGTCGATCGAAAGCACCGAATCGAACTCACTGTAAATTAGATAGGAGATGGTAGCTGGCAGGGACTCGGCAAACTGAATTCCGAGTCTAAGGTTTCCTTGTTTTATACTAGAGATGTGCGGGCTGTTCGAGTGGTCTACGCTTAGATCAAAGCAGTATAAAGCATTTCCCTGGGGATAGTCTTTGAGGGCAATGTGATTTCCAGTGTTATGGAGCATGGTTCCTGTTCCGTCAAACAAACTCATGTAGCCAGCGAGGTACTGGTTTTTACTGTAGTTTAACTTTAATGGTCATCGGCGTAGCTTCTCCGTTCACGTAGACAGCAACTTCACTGACGTTGAAAAGTTGAAAGTTAAATGGGTTGTGACTGTAACTTCCGTTAAATGTTCTGTTGTCCACAAAGCCTAACACAATTCTTTTCGGAATAAAGCCTAGAAACACATCGTCTGGACAAAACGGCATGTTTCCAGCCGGAATACTGAGTGCCTTGCATTCAACACGACGAAGGGGGTATAATGCTGGTGCGCGCTGAAGTGCGGCAGTTATTCCTAGAAACGTGTCGTCGTACAACTTGACTTTGCGAGCGTACAAACTGGAGTGAACAATGGCGACTTTGTAGTCAGCATCTTGCGTTGATGATAGGAGACAAAAGGCGTTTTTGGCTCTGTTTTGTCTGAGACGAACATTAACTCCATTTAGAAATAGTCGGTCTTGAGAAAAAAGACCTAACATCTCAAAGTGAGCGCTGTTCTTGGGAAGATTGTACCGTTTGTACAACCCCTCGTTCCTATTTGCGGCTGTAGCTAGGGGATTCGTCTCATCGAGCTTTCCTGGGGTATCTTTGTATAACATTTCTGCTTGAAGCGGACTGGTTTTTGCATCGAAACCATAAGTGAGTAACGATGTAATCATAGCTCGGTAGGGATTAGTGTTGGTAGACGAGGAAACCAGCTTGTCGTTAATGGTGAGATCAACTTGGCTGAACATCGCGTGAAAAAACAAGTTTGCGGGGCCAACAGCATCGTCATCTTCAAGTGCACTTCCATCAGCCTTGGTTATTTTAAAAATGTTGTATAACCACGTGTTTCTCAAGTCTACAAGCTCTTCACCGTTTCCCGATAAATTGTACTCCAGCGGACCAGAGTCCGTTATATTAGAAACGGGAAAGTATTCGATCCATTGACTGCGCTCAATATTGGTCTGCATTAAAGGTGCCGCAAACAAATCTAATTCTGACTTGCTGCATTCCTGAGTATTCATTTGCTTGCTATTTTGACAAAAGCGTAAACGCCGTGCGAGGAGATGTTTTCTGTCTCTTGGTTGAAGACGACTGACGCGGTTTCCTGGCTCGCTTACGTTTTGTAGCCTTTTTCCTTTTTCCTTCTCCGGACTGATTTGGTGGCGTCAGAGTGACGTCAGAATACATTCGCTTTCCAGATTGCGCGACCTTGTCAAAATTGATTTCCTCTCCGTTCATTGCGTCTTTCGCGAGCGATACCCCTTCTTTGAGTGCAGCTTGTCCTATCATGTTCGCTTTAGGAATAACAGCTCTAAACAGTCCCCTTAGCCACCGACCAAGACCATATCATTTTTGTATGTCAGCTCCGTGAAACGCTGGTAAGCTACCACCGTTTTGCTGTGCCTGGCTAATGTAGTAATTCTTGTAAAACTCAGCTAAACGCCCCATGCTTAAACAAAAGAAGACGCACGTCTAAAGTGTAGTGTTAGCAACACTCTTCCAGATCGGAATGGGACTTTTGACGAGGATTCCAAGCATATATTCGTTTCCACTGAATCGATAAATTTTCTGCTGACTGGTAAGTACTGTGTTTCTTCTCTCGGTTGGCTGCCGAGCAAAGAGGAAAGGAGGTCGAACAAAATCAGCTAGAAGAAGAAGCAGAGCCGCTAGCTATTGAACGACAGACACTCCTGCAAAATGTAGTTGAACAGGCGCCAGAGAGAGATCGATTTGCCACATCCTATCATTTTCAACAACATGTCTGCTGCAAAGTAAAAACAAATTGTCCGATACACTTGGAAAGTTGAAGATCAGCGAGTTGAAGTAAATGCACGAAAGTCTAAAGTTGGAGATCGCTGGCGGCATTTCATCGCGGAAGAAAAGTTATATCAAGCCGATTGTTGATTTGGTAAAATCTTGCAGCTGCAGTCAATATAAATAATTTTATAGAATTTTTTTTATTTTTTTTTACACCTTTTTATATAGCCTTATCATCATTAGTTTAATTTATATTATTAGTTTTAACAGACGAAGAGCCACCTCGTGGAAGCTCTGTTACTAAACCATTATTATTATTATCATTATTATTATTATTATTATTATTATTATTATTATTATTATTATAGAGAACGCTTTTTGGGAAGCGCAGAGTTTATAAAAAAGTTTCTCCTTCCTTTGGTATAACCACATCGTACAGTTTCTGGAGGCGCATTTAGCCAAGGAACTTTACTTCCCATAGCTCGTACTTGCTTTCGTCCCCACTGAATATGAGCGTCCTCCTGGGCCCATAACCTGTTGCGTTTAGCCCTGTAGCCATAGTAGTTCAACAAGATAGCATACAAGAACTTGACAGGATATTCACTGAACTGAGCTGAACAACTAATTTATTTCATAAAGCTCAATCATATTTATATACAAGTTTTAGGCGTATCAAGAATGGACTTCACGTACGATTATTTAGAGTTACATTCTTTTGGGTCCGGCTAGTAATACATAGGAAATTACATACAGGTATCATAATAATTGTGATAGCACTAATCTATCTAATCTAAAGTGGTGATCAGATAATGGAATCGTAATATCAGGCACGTATTCTAACATGGTGCACCGAGAGCCGCACCCTACTCCCGCCTCGAAAGCGTGACAGGAAAACGCGAACTACAATGCAACCCAATACGCGATATTTTGTAGCTCAAACGTATACTCTATAGCTGCTGGTATTGTGGTGGCTGACAATGTTACGCCGAAACAGAGACACAATAAACAACCAAATGGACTCAGCAAAATACCCTCATTGGAACTGTTGCCGATCAAAGACCGTTGACGAGCGTCGACGAGCGAGAATTTTGCCACCAAAGCTTCGCAAGCGATTGCCGTATTATCGAAATCTAGAATCTATACCCGTCAAGAAATAGTGATGCCGATTTTGACGCTGCTTGAATATCGGGTCCGGCACATTCAGATAGGGATCTTGTCCCGCGTTGACACAAGCCTCGATCTCATGC
Organism: Scolanthus callimorphus; assembly: GCA_033964015.1. Lineage (NCBI taxonomy): Eukaryota > Metazoa > Cnidaria > Anthozoa > Actiniaria > Edwardsiidae > Scolanthus > Scolanthus callimorphus. Next base: position 10,318,108 of record CM066915.1, read on the forward strand.
TAAACTCGATGAAAAAGTGTGCGGTTCAATACCATAAAAGCCACCTCCTCTGTTAATGAGAACCACACACGGCAAACACGAAAAACAGTCATTAGTGTTTATGTATGTATTTTATGCATGTAAGGAGATTTGACATGAATTTACGAAAATCTTACCGCACGCATGGACAGCACGTATTTAATCAGACGACCGATAGCCCGGTGACCCGATAGAATCCGATAAGCCGCGCGCATGGGCAGTACGTATTTAATCAGACAACCGATAGTCCTACAGTGTCCAACAACACGGCCCAATGACCCGATAGAATCCGATAAACCGCGCACATGGGCAGTACGTATTTAATCAGACAACCGATAGTCCTACAGTGTCCAACAACACTCCCCGATGACCCGATAGAATCCGATAAACCGCACGCATAGACAGTACGTATTTAATCAGACAACCGATAGTGTAATATTCCTCCCTGTGTATTGTTATGATAATAAGGTATGGGGAATCGCTCTGGTCTGGGACAAGCCTAGGCCAGGCGAAAGATGGTGTAGACAGGGTCAACCCGACTAACTCTAGGGTGTGGGTGGGAGGGCCGCCAAATGAGTCCACAACTGGTGGACCTCAAGTGAAGTGACAGGGTGTGGTCCATGTGCATTCTATTATATAGCATATTATCACAATCCCCAGGGAGTTAATTACCAATGCAAATTGAGTTTGCATAGTGTAATATTCCTCCCTGTGTATTGTTATGATAATAAGGTATGGGGAATCGCTCTGGTCTTCCCCAAGCCTACTCCAACCACTTATCATTAAGTCCACATAACAATAAAACTCCCAAGCAAAAACCCCAGGACAAACATCCTTCTTCCCAAACCTTACTTAATTTAATCCAATCTAACAATATTCTTATTTTTATTGATGATTATACATAATCAAACCTGAGAAATACAATATAATAGACTTAACATGTTATCTGACAAGAAAAAAAAAAAATGATTTTCATCCCAGTAGTCTCCAAAACTCTGGTCGCCAGACGGGGAATGGACGGTGCAACCCCAACCCCTCCCGGATGCATCGGTAGAAATGGAGATGCAATGATGCTTCTCTTCCCTCCAAGGGAGGGACTGTTTCCAGTCATCTAGAAACCGCCAATATGACAATTCTTCCCTCAAAGATTGTGATAGTGATACTGGACCATTTTCCGGGGCGGAAGCAATGGCTCTACTTGGTTCCCTAATGAAGAGCTTCGCAGCCGGGACAGCTAAAGAAAATGAGATGCATTCCCTTGAAAGCGCTGTAAAGTTTTCACTCCTATTGTAGCCTTGCATGCAAGGATTCTCTCTCTAAGAGAAGCCCAGGACTCTATCTTACGACGGGGAACCAAAAATGATTGTTTTATGGAATCTATAATAAACCCCAAATATTCCAGAGATGTAGTGGGAAATAAGACGGACTGCTCAATTCCAATAGTATATCCAAGATCTATTAGCACCGACAGGACCACAAACAGAGCGCCCTTTGCTGCTAGGAAACGAAAGTTAGGAGATCTGTCCGCTGGAAGAATCAACCAAGGTCCCGTGGGCGTTAACAGTTCTCCATTTAGCCGGTCATCAATGTATAGAGAGCAGGGAATCCCCTTTGCTCTAAGGAAGCCTGAAGCTGCCAAACCAATAGTGTGGTACACGTATGGAGAAATTTTCCACCCGAACGGTAATGTTGCGCAAACAAACCAAAAGCCGCCAAAATTAAACCCAAAATAGCTCTGAGAACTTTCCGATAGAAGAACATGGTCATATCCCGACTTATCGTCGCATTTTGTCATAAAGGAACCCTCATAGACGTATCTGGTTACATCAGACAGTTTATCGAGGGAGAAGGGCGTGTCCCTCAACCATAAATTCAAGAACCTTGCGTCAATACATAAACGTGGTTTGGATGGCTCTATCGTTAAAGGTAGAACCAAATGAGGGGGATCATCGACGCCCACCTCTCCCCATATCTTGAAAGCGCCCGTCTTAATACGATTTAAAATTTCCGTACAAATGAAATCAGAGAACTTCTTACAAGAAGCATGATTAAAAAAAACCCTTTCTGAGGCGGTAACATGGAAGCATACTTGACTTTCTTGAACTTGCCCAAGAAAGGCTTAGAGAACTTAAGTATATCCACTTTATTCCGAATCCAATCATTTAAACAATCTTGCAGTGGATGTCCCTGGAGAACTCTTTCCCAGGCTTCAGGATGTTTGTGTAGTTCTCCGGCCGTGAAAGTGTCTGGGTTCCTTAAGCGAATAGTTTCCAAGTCCGGTATTCCACCAGATGATAAAACGTCATTCCATTCCTTTACTCCTGTTGTTGATCCCTCCTGTACGGGAATCCCGTTCATATCCACCCATGAAGTCACATTTCCTGATAAGAAGTTTTTTACTTGACCTCGAAATTGAACCAGAGATTTTCTCTGATGTCCTTATCCGCAACGAACTTTCTTTTACGACTCACAATCTAGAACGAAGGACCAAACAAAATTTGAGTGTTTACTAAGAAAACAAAATGCGAAATAGTCTTGTAAATAATTGTGACAAATGTGACATTGCATGGAACGAAACCGAGATTCCCAATCAGGAGGGAGCAACTTCAATACGCCTGAAAACAGGACGTCTGGTGGTTACCGGAGGATGCGGCAGACAGCAGGAGTTACTCTAACCTGATCAAGACCAAAATTATTGAGTCTTATTGTTAGAAATAGACACTAAAATGTGTATCCTAAATCCAGACACATAAATAATTGCTAAGCCGGGCAGAATAGGCAGAGACAAGGCACACTGAAAACTAATGATATGCAGACATGCTTGTAAAATAACACATATCGGAACCCATAGACAATATAAATAATCTTTATTGAATTACTGATTATTTAGACCATAGGCCATCCATAACCTATAGTACAAATAAATATATAAATAATTATGACACTCCAAAACTCCAAAGCCTAGTCCGTTCCAAAGTCCAATTCATTCCTTTACCCCGAGCACAACATTGTCCATGGGGAAGTGTTAAAATGTCTGAGGGTATTGCATCCCCCCAGAAAATCTTCCCCTCTTCGGGGGTGGACCCGCTTGTCTAAAAGGACAAAAACTCTGAAAATGGCCAAATTGCCCACAATTGTAACACTGAATATTTATCCTGGAGGCACGACCCCTGCCCCTTTGGCCAAAAGCACCACGATTCTGGTATTGTGGCACAGGCTCCAAACGCATAGCCTTGTCTACTGAAGCTAAACACTTAAAGACAGATTCACTATCCTTATCCCCTAACAAAGCCTCCAGATATTTTTTAAACTGTGGAACAGGGGCCCAGATCTTCTGCTGCATAGCAAGAAGGACGGCACTGTAGAAGCCAGCTTTCTCATGCGCTGTCTCCTTGGCCACAATTTTTAAATTAATCAGCAGATCAATGGCCTGGTCCTTATAAAACGCTGGCGCCCTCAGGTAATGTCTGATTTCTTGCAAAGCTGTCTCAACCGTGGCATTCTGACCCGTGTTCTCAAGCCTCGTTAACCTCTGCATTACCCCAGCCAAGTTGGTCCCATCCTGTATAAATATTCCAAAGAAATAAGGACATTTAGAGTTGACAAAATGTCCTAGCCATACCAGATGGATGCGAAACAAACATACAAAAAATTTCCAAAACAAAAATTAGCTTGAGAATAACATAAAACAACCAACACATGAATTACTATCAACAAGGCACCTACAACTGAAACTGGTAAACTGTTATTATTATTATTATCATCATATCCATTATCATTATAATTATTATTATTATTATGAAGCAGTATACACATCTGTATGCTACAGTTAAATGGAGCCTGTGAGCAACTATTATTTTTTATTGTTATTATTATTATAATTATTATTATTATTATTATTGATTCACTACTGCTAGCCATTTCGATTTTTCCTTATTATTATTATTATTATTATTATTATTATTATTATTAGCATTACTTGTACACTGTAATTATTATTATTGTCATATCACATTATTAATATTATTATTCATTACTACTAGCCAAGTGATTTCCCTGATCGGTATAAACAAGATTATTATAAACTGCAATGTTTCCCCAACACAAGTATGGTTCAAACCCGCATGTAATAACCAGAACCCAACAAATCAAAACTCAACAAATGTGCAAAACAAAAACAAAAACAAAAGTTACTTCCTCTAGGAAAACCTTACAGGCAATCTATCGAAATTTAATTCATCAATTTACCACTCATGCTATAAGCAATAAAATAGTTAAAATTCTGCAAATTACCAGTCCGGTACGTTTCGCTGGCGACCGAACGCGGCTAAAAATCAAAATCATTCACTCAGGTTAAACCTAATTCACCTCGCGCACAGGTAAACTAAATCGCACAATTTACCACTTCAGGTCCATGCAGGCAATTTAAAGTACAAAATTCACTGATTCAAGAACTGAAAAAATCACACTAATTAGTCACATTAGCGTCAGAGGCAATTCAAAAATACACAATAATTCACCGTAGGCCTCGCAGGCAAATCAAATTATAAGTACATTTCACGTGAACTTATTCCGATGGGACTCACAATCGCAGACATTTTGAATCAAGCAAATAGGCCTCGCAGGCAATTCAAAATCCACAATTCACGAACTTCAAATAGGCCTCGCAGGCATTTTGAAATATTACATAATTCACCACTTCAGGTAAGCCTCGCAGGCATTTTGAAATATTACACAATTCACCCCTTCAGGTAAGCCTCGCAGGCATTTTGAAATATTACACAATTCACCCCTTCAGGTAAGCCTCGCAGGCATTTTGAAATATACAATTCACCCCTTCAGGTAAGCCTCGCAGGCATTTTGAAATATACAATTCACCACTTCAGGTAAGCCTCGCAGGCATTTTGAAATATTATGAAATTCACCACTTCAGGTAAGCCTCGCAGGCATTTTGAAATATTATGAAATTCACCACTTCAGGTAAGCCTCGCAGGCATTTTGAAATATTATGAAATTCACCACTTCAGGTAAGCCTCGCAGGCATTTTGAAATATTATGAAATTCACCACTTCAGGTAAGCCTCGCAGGCATTTTGAAATATTATGAAATTCACCACTTCAGGTAAGCCTCGCAGGCATTTTGAAATATTATGAAATTCACCACTTCAGGTAAGCCTCGCAGGCATTTTGAAATATTACATAATTCACCACTTCAGGTAAGCCTCGCAGGCATTTTGAAATATTATGAAATTCACCACTTCAGGTAAGCCTCGCAGGCATTTTGAAATATACAATTCACCACTTCAGGTAAGCCTCGCAGGCATTTTGAAATATTATGAAATTCACCACTTCAGGTAAGCCTCGCAGGCATTTTGAAATAATTCTATTACACAATTCACCACTTCAGGTAAGCCTCGCAGGCATTTTAAAATATTACACAATTCACCACTACAGGTAAACCTCACAGGCATTTTGAACTATTATGAAATTCACTACTTCAAAAATAAGCTCTTGCAAGAAAATTACCGAACAAATACGAAAAAAGCAAAGCTGGAGTCATCATACCTCATTTTGCGCTTGTGGTGCATTTGCTGCCTGTTGAACTACTGGCTGAACTGCTGGTTGAACGACCGGTTGAACTTCTGGTTGAAGTGGCACTTGTTGAACTCCCGCCGGAATTGGTGCAGGTGCAACTTGATTAAGTTGTTGTACTACAGCCTGAGCCGCCACTGCTCTAGGAACCTGTTCCTCCGCCATTAGAGTTAGTCGGGTTGAACGTAAGCCGAGCAAAGCCAAATGAGTCCACAACTGGTGGACCTCAAGTGAAGTGACAGGGTGTGGTCCATGTGCATTCTATTATAAAGCATATTATCACAATCCCCAGGGAGTTAATTACCAATGCAAATTGAGTTTGCATAGTCCTGCAGTGTCCAACCACACGGCCCGATGAACCGATAGAATCCGATAAAAACCGCACGCATGGGCAGTAAATATTTAATCAGACAACCGATAGTCCTATATTGTCCAACAACACGGCCCGATGACCCGAAAGAATCCGATAAAAACCGCACGCATGGGCAGTAAATATTTAATCAGACAACCGATAGTCCTACAGTGTCCAACAACACTGCCCGATGACCCGATAGAAACCGATAAAAACCGTACGCATGGGCAGTAAATATTTAAGAGGGAATGTCCACTAGGACCGAGCGGGAGGTGGCACATGATGAAAAATAAAAATCCTTCATATTTTGTCCAAAGATAGCCTAATATACCAAAAGAAACGTGATGGGATTTTGTTCTTCAGTTATGAATTTTAACTCCCGAAAATTACGATTTTCTGACAGCACCCCGCGAATGGACAAAACGCACAATTTTCAGCCGAAATACCCAAACTTACAAACACTGTCATATCCACTTCGCGCCAGCCCCAAACCCGAAAATCGGTTCAGAAATGTATTTTGTATGTCCTAAGAAGTAATTTAAGGCTAAATATTATCTTTTGCGTTCGATAATTTTGGCACGGGAAGCCGCTAAAACTGATCAAAATTTTGCTCGCTCGAAATGGGCGATCTGGCGGTCATTTTCAGGAGGGAATATCCAGTCCCGGTAGTGTCCCAAATCAACCCAAATTTTTTCTCATAAGTAGACATATTGTTCTCAACCGTAATATAAAAATTATTGCCAGGCTCTTTGTCAACGCTAAGAACCAAGCCTCTCAAAATCGGAGTTATCACAACTTGAATGTGTCAACACATGTAAACACAACGCGAACATAATGCAAATACTGAGAGAAATACACTTGATTCGTGAAAATAATGCAACACCGAGCACTTCTCTGTCTTACCTGGATAGTTAGCGTCCTAGGTTTGGCTTCCGAAGGTATTTTCCATGTAGTTTTTTTCCCCTCTGGGGGAAGAAAAATATGGTTGGTATTTACTTACATCCGTCGATCAGCCATCTATGTGGCTAAGGAGGGCTAATTCTAAATATTATCATTGCCGTAAAATACAATAATGTCATATTCAATCTTAGAGTATTGCCTTTTAGTATTACTCAAGTGAATACAAGTAAAGATACTTACTGAAGAATTTCGCGCGCGCTCGAGTTTTCTTATGATCGTGAAAAAGTCCAACGAAACTCACTTGAGCAATTATACTAAAACAATAAGCTCAGGCTCGCCGATAATCACGTCGCCATCAGCGACTATTATTGTTAAATAGTAGTCGTTTGTGGCATTTGCTACGCGATTTGGGGGTTATTATCATCGTGAAAGAAATAAAATATGTGGCCACTGGTTATTGCTGACGATTTGCATTGGGGGTTATTTTAGAGAACTGTCTTGAAAGAAAATGAGGGTGTAGGGCGTTTTATCTCAAAAACGTCGGTCGCGACCACGCCTGTCAATCAAAACTTTTCCTGTAACAAGTAAACATTGAACTTGATCCTTTCACTGGACGCAAAAGCTCATGATGTACATCATGAGCTTTTGCTGGACGGCATTGCCCGCCGACTTGATACGCTCCTTGTAAATTCTGTGGAACAAACTCCGCTTTTATATGGCTTATGGCAAACGCAAATCAAAAATTCGATATTCGATCTCATGGTGAAATTAGGGCATTTCCCTTGAAGCTTTCGCACGCAAAGAGAAAAACAGAAATACATCATATGCCCGACACCCCACCCCCTCGAAAATTCCCGGATCCGTCACGCAACGTCCCGTCAACATTGGAACGCTAAAACTGGAACATCTCCGCATTTCTATGGCTTAAATGGCTACGCAAATCCAAAATAGCTGCCTGCAACTTTAGATCTGGTGAAATAAGGGCATTTTCCTTGAAGCAAGATGGATAACATTGCTCAGAATCGAAATATCTTGAAGCGAATAATCATCGCACCGTGATCGAAGTACAAATAGCCCGGGGGGGGGGGACTCTCGTCATATCCCTTAGGGTATAAAATTGACAGACGTGCTATCTCTTAGGGGTGTTAAAAATCAGACCTATCCCTAAGGGGAGTCTCAGACCAATCCTTGCCCAGAAATATATTGGTACTGACACCAGAACCGATAACTTGGTTGAAAACCCTAAAAATTTCGCTTTTATTTGTTTTGACCTGCCAAATTTTAGGGGTAAATTCGGCGGTCGCCACGCCAAATTTGCTTTCTTTTAGGGGTAAATTTGCTGTTTGCCACACCCATTTTGCTATCCCTTAGGGTCAAAATCAATTTTCCCGACGAGCACCCCCGTCCGAAAATATGGGGAGTCCCCCCCCCCCCCCCCCCCCCCCGGGACAAATAGACACAATGGCGCTGCAGAAACTACATGGAAAATACGTTCGGAAGCCAAAACTAGGACGCTAACTATTCAGGTAGGACAGAGAAGTGCTCGGTGTTGCATTATTTTCACGAATCAAGTGTATTTTCTCTCAGTATTTGTGTTTGCATGTGTTGACACATTCAAGTTGTGATAACTCCGATTTTGAAAGGTTTGTTTCTTGGCGTTGACAAATAGCCTGGCAATAATTTTTATATTACGGTTGAGAACAATATGTCTACTTATGAGAAAAAATTATTTGGGTTGATTTGGGACACTACCGGGACTGGATATTCCCTCCTGAAAATGACCGCCAGATCGCCGATTGAGAGCGAGCAAAATTTTGATCAGTTTTAGCGGCTTCCCGTGCCAAAATTATCGAACGCAAAATATAATATTTAGCCTTAAATTACTTCTTAGGTCATACAAAAGACATTTCTGAACCGATTTTCGGGTTTGGGGCTGGCGCGAAGTGGATATGACAGTGTTTGTAAGTTTAGGTATTTCGGCTGAAAATTGTGCGTTTTGTCCATTCGCGGGGTGCTGTCAGAAAATCGTAATTTTCAGGAGTTAAAATTAATAACCGAAGAACAAAATCCCATCACGTTTCTTTTGGTATATTAGGCTATCTTTGGACCAAATATGGAGGATTTCGATTTTTCATCATGTGCCACATATTTCCAATTTCGCTCGGTATTAGTGGACATTTCCTCTTAATCAGACAACCTATAGTCCTACAGTGTCCAACTACACGGCCCGATGACCCGATAGAATCCGATAAACCGCACGCATGGGCAGTACGTATTTAATCAGACGACTGATAGTCCTACAGTGTCCTACAACACGGCCCGATGATCCAATAGAGTCCGATAAACCGCACGCATGGGCGATCGCCCGTTTTCCATGGGTTAAAATACTCAAAAACGTAGTCCCGGTTGCTTTGAAATTTAATCGATAACCTTAATTTGATCTCGAATATTTTGATGACATTTTTAAAACGCAACGAGGCTTTCTCAAAAGCCTTGAATAGACCTCCTCGCTTGCCCGTTTGTTTTGCCCATTTCAGATCACGTGGCATTCCCATGAGTGTTCTCTCTTTCTTTTTCTGCTACGCACCGAAGGATATATGAATATGGAATCATTCCAAACAAAGAGAGAATACTCATGGGAATGACATGTGATCTGAAATGGGCAAAACATTACGCCCAAGCCGAGGAGGTATATTTCTTGTTGGCAAGACGCCCATTACTCCACATTACTGAAAATTGAATTGAACTTCCTACGCGCAATGCGCTCATAATTCGAATGGCGAACGTAAAACTTTCTAATTACGCTAAATTCGCCAGAGATTCAGAACACTTCTTTTTATAGCTCCGTTACGCTTGCTGAATTTCAATATTGCTTTAAATATGGATACACTGACGTCACAAGGTAACCGCCTATGTGGTATCACGTATATTCCTGTTTTCCTCGGATTTGATCGGAAAAATATTCATAAACTCGCTCCCAGTTGCTTTGCAATTATCTGGTATGTGTTTTTCCTTTTTGCTCCATTGTGGACTTCTCCACAGGGTAGTTGGAGGTTTGTAACTGGTGTATTTTCCATCTGGTATATTTTATATTTTTTGCCACGTCCCAAACTGCCATCACCAAAACCATCATGTTTCCATCGGGTATATCTTCCATCGGGTATTATTAAATGTGTTTCCCATCGGGTATATCTTCCATCGGGTATATCTTCCATCGGGTATTATTAAATATGTTTCCCATCGGGTATATTTTTTTGGTTCCATCATCGGGTTATCATAATTTTACCCGGTATTATAACGGGTATTACGCGAAGTGCAGAATTTTGCCAAATAAATTCTCATAAGCTTGTTTTATTTAGTACATTAATTGATAGTTTCCGTTTTATATCCATTATAATTAACAATTATTCGCCGAAGTTGAAGTGGATAGTGTCGAATAGGCAAGACGTCGGAAGAGTGGCGTGACTCGCAAACTGGTTCAGCAGATCGTACTGAACATCGCTTTTGCCGGTTTAATTAAAAAAAGAAAGTTAAAATAGAACGTGAAAAAAGCAAATTCGAAAGTTATAGCTCAGTTGGTAGGAAAGATACATCATCTGACTTTAATGTTTCCGAGGTCAAATGCCAAATAATTGAAAATTGAGTGGAATTCGGGGCCTCGAATACAGCTGGTAGCGTGTTTATAGCGTGGTATTTGTCAAAATGGCGCCTGAGTTGCCAGCCTTCCAAATCTTTATAGACACCGGGAGCAAATGTGAAAATGTCACTATTTCAACCCAAAGTGACATAAAGGGAAGGAAGAAAGACTCAAATGAAGGTATGTGATATAAATATCTTTATTTTCTCAGATAAACGATATAAAATTCATTCTTACAGTTCCCACATATTTAATATATAGATTTAGGCACTGCCTAAAAGCGGAACTCCAATGTTTATACCTCTTACAGAACGACTAATTGTTATACATGCAATAATATTATAGCAAATTTCTGACAATAATTGCCCTTTTTCACTATGACGTCATATCAAAACACTCTATTGTCTTTGCGCTATGAATCATGGTCGCCAGAGGGGACAGCAGCATTTAGAAATGACCAAAACACAATGAAAATGCCATTCATGATGTTCGAATGGAACTTTTATTTGAACCAAGTTTCAGCTATCTTGCCCATGTAAACAAACCATGATGTCATAGTGAAATAGGGCGATTAGTCGGACGTTATTTGGCTTCTGATGGTGCTAATTAGACATTGATTTCAGGGGGTGCATGGGGACCCCTCCTGGCGACTAGACTATAATGGACCTATAATTGATAAGCCAGTTGGCTAACTACCCCTAACAGAATCCTAGTCAGAAAAGTCAGAAAAAAACTCTTAAAAAACTGTACTGTAAAAGTATAAGAATCATAATCATAATCATGTGTTTCCAAAAAATATCCATACCCCCTCTATGTAATTTTTCAAAGAAAAATACAGTATTTGTATGGAAAAGATCAGTTAAATTGACGGAATTTCCAATCCGAGCAATTTTATCCTACCCAACTATATGAACTCTTCCATACCATAGAAATCAAAACCTACATCAATTTACGTCAAATGGCCCCCTTGGATGCATCACAAGAATAATGTTACTAAAATTAATGGAAAATATCCGAAAACATAGCAAAATTTTGTATGGGCGACCAAAACAGAACAAGAAGAACTACTTTGCAAAATCACTCCATCATGACAAGCCTTTGAACCCCCTCTTTGAACAAATAAGTGAAATTAAACAATCAAAATTAGGCAAAAATTATTTTTTTATATTTACTGGAGTTTTGCCAAATGTAAATCATTATTATTTCTTACAGTTCAAATAAAAAATATATCTAAGTATTTATCCTTGTAGGGGGATTTACTGGAACTCTAGTGAGCAATGGTTTAAATCCAGTTTTAAGCATTGTTCTGGTAGGGAGCATTCATTATTTATGCCAGGGGGTGGGCTCGCAAGATTTTTCATTCAGCCCAAAAAAAACCTTGACCCCCCTTAAAGTATCAATAAAAACCTCAAACCCCTTTAGGCAATTTTTATGATAATGATAGCCCCTTCCCCCCCTTTAGACCAGGAAGAAATGTTGGGACATCTAGATACCAAGAAGACAACAACCAGTATTTTAAAGACATTTCCTGATGTGTGCATAAACAGTTTGTTGTAATTTTACAGGTGTGTAACCTCTTGTACCCATATGTTAAATTAACGTCGTTGCTGCCATAAAATGAAGATGACCCCTCATAAGTGTTTTCATATCTTTTGGTGATCCTCTACTTAAACGTGCCAAATTTAACATGGTCCCCCTTAATAATTGCAAGCCCACCCCCTGGCATAAATAATGAATGCTCCCTTAAAGTGAAAGTAAACGAAAAACTACCAACAGAAAAATGAGCATAGCCCCATACCCACTATAAGGTGAGATCCTGCTTTGGAATAACATATCAAGATAGTTCCCTTGAAAAAGTGTCGACTTTCTTCAACTTCCTTATAAGGAAATATCTGCATACCATATTTGGAATCCCAGTAAGATTTTTGATATTTCTATTGGCCTAGAAAACTTAAAACTTTACCAGAACTCAGATACACTGGAGAAAGGATAATATGCACATTTTCCACTGTGTTTTTCACGGTCAAGAACCTGGAAACAAGGCAGACAAAACACCACTGACAGGAAGCTTGGTTCGATGTCTAAAAAGGAGGCATGTTAGAATCACAATACTGATTAAGTACAAGTTCATGGTCATAGTTGAAAGTATAAGTACAAATAATCACAAAGTGTTTTGAAATTTTGCTTTTTGCACTTGGGATTTCATAATTATGCGAACAACAAAAAGGAAAGAGTTTCATGAGTAAGCTATCTTTGTGAGTTGATGTGTTGTATTTTTTTGTAACAAGATTGAAAAAATACTTCTGGAAAGGTGGTATGTTTTTATGTTTATATGAACCAAGCCACAAGCAGGCTAGATATGACCTCTTAAATTCCAGGGTTTTTTCACAGTGCTTAGTGCAAATGGAGTCTAGAGTTACAGGATGGGTTAGCTGATGCCCTGGAAAAAGTCTTGGCTACCTTCTTGCACCTTGTGTTGCAATTCATGTGTGAACCAGCTCTAGCATCAGCACCTGAGAACTGAAAAAAAAAATCAAAGTCAAACGGGACACCTACAGCTACTAGCCTAGTCAGTAAACGAAATTTACAGGCTCGGAGGGCTGGATCATCAAATACTATAACTGATACCTTAAAGTACCTTTAATGTCCTTGAAACAGCATTTAAAATTCCACAGAGTGTGGTGACAAATCTTAACCTAAGTCTGAATTCTAAGATTCCAGACCTCTAGCAAGAAAATCAGAAAATCATTCATTTCATGGAATCTCAAAGGCCAGGGACGTCAAACCAGGGATTGTCTTGAAATGGCTAAATTTCCTGAAATATTCCCGGGAGAAATACAGTAAATGTATGGCAGTCATCTTGAATTTTTTGCTGGGAAACGAAGCGAAAAATATTGAGACGCCTGGCAAAACCGGGAGGGTTGACATTCCTGTAAGACCCATGCAAGAAAAAAGAAAGATGATAGTATCTTTTGCATAATATCATATTCCAGGTAGAAGTAAATAAGAAAATGTGCACAAGCATTCCCCCCTGCCCCTTTGGAGTCAGATTGGTTGTTTGGTTTTACCCTGCTTGCGGGGAAAAAAGTCCTGACCTAAATGATTTTTTCTTAATTGTCCGTAGGTGGTTATAGAACTTTGTTTCTTTAGAATTAGCTTGTAGAAATGAGATCTACAAGCTAAATTGGCATAAAAAAAATGCACAGTGAATAAAAGCATCTTGGCAAACTGAAAGACAAACGTGTTTCCACTGTTTTAAAGTATTTACTGTTGTAATAACATTTTTTGTCAACAGAGATCAGGCCGAGACATTTTCTTTATTTGAAGGCAGCTTGTTAGGAAATGTGAGCGATTTTTCTCCCACGCTCTATAAATGCAAAGTTAGCTTGTAGCAAATGTCCAGTGGTTGGGGGATTTTTTTTATTGCCAAAGCCTGTTGTGCCTGGGAACTTTGTTATGCATGTGAGCACTGTTGACAAAAAATGACATTACCAGAGGATTAAAAGAGTGGAAAATGCTTTTGTCTTTCAGCTGGCTGTGATGCTGGCTTTATTATCATGATACAATTTTACGGTCAATCATTATTGATTTCTGTCTATGATTTCAAGCCAATGCAAACCCCTTTTCAGCAAAAACGTTTTCACCAAAACACATGTAGTCTCATCCACAAAGCCAAGCTTCAAATATTGAGTTAATTATAAGTCTAATTTCCAATAGTAAAATTAAAGAGAGTTGCTGAATGAATCACAGGGGACTGAAACATGATTCCAATGTGTATTTACAATTATCTTATTGCAAGTACAAGGGATATGAAGTATAAATAGAGTAGTTTAAATATGATATCCTAGAGATTCATGTGTTGCATTTTCAATGGAGAACATACGCCCTATAAGCATTGAAGAGATGAGCAAAGCACTCAACTTTGGAACTAACTTACTTGAAAACTTACCTGAATATCGTATCTTTTCTTCTTGAAGGAATCTTGATGCCAAAGCATTTCTGTCGTTAGAAACTTATTCAGCTCCAAGGATGTCCTTGAGAAGCGAGTCGTACATTGTTCTTTCCATGATTGAGTTTTCTCCTAACAGTTCGAGCGACATGTTTTCTTTTCTTGAACAAGCCAACTGCAAAGGCTGGCTAAATTCCGTGAGAATTCCGTGTCGATGCCAATTAAATTTATTCCGTGCTTGAGCTGTAACAAAGCTGCAAATTATTTTCCTTGTTTTTGCAATCTAAAATGATTCATAGCTTGATTTTAAACCTCTTAACTTAATTTCTTTCTGGTATGATCCCGGCTGAATAAACCACTTTATCGATTACTCATCCTTCCCTGATCCCAGTCCATTCTGCCAGCAACGAAAAACAGGTAACCCAAAGGCTTCATGTATCTTTTCCGAACATCCCCGAAAGTTCTTTCAAAGTTTTGTGGCCAATAACAATGATACAAGCTACAAGAAACTGCAGATGGCGGACGAAATCTTGACTTGCACAAGGGCCGCCTAACCAAAGTGAATCGTAACCCATGGCAACACACCATGTACGCACTCAGAAATAAGCCGACGGTACACCAGCGGCTGTCCAACGAAAAATACAACCACTCGAATACAGCTCGATGGGTTACTTTAAATTTGTTTTAATTTTTTTTTCACACATTAGCCTATGGGGCTCCACAGGAGTTCCGCTAATACACAGATTGTAAGCTTGGGCTGCCTGTGAAATGACAGACCATGTTGTGCTTCCAGGCTCAGGACTCATGACAATATAAGCAGGTAAACAAAAGTGTACCTTTAATGCTCTAGGAACACTAGTCGATGTAATTGCTAGCTTATTTTATCAGATTGTGCTTTGGGGGAGAAGAAATAAGTCGAAACATTGGAAAATGTGGTATTTCTATGCTTTCCGGTTGTATTCTATGCATCGCCAGTGACATTGGAGTTTAATTTAGGCCAAATGGCACTTTCTATTAATGATCAGATATATGCTGAGAACAAATACAAGTGATTGGTGCTACTATTTGCACGAATTGTTTGGATTTAGGGGTAGGGACAAAACGTGGCCTAGGCCGTGGCCTACCCTGTGGCCTACCCTATGGCCTACCCTGTATTTTCTTTTTAACGCTCTGAAAATAGGTAAACTCAAAATATAATGCCTCATGACAGGTAGTCAACATAAACAAACACATAAACAACCTGTCAATCAAATATTTGTGACGCCATTACTAACCGTTTCTCCTAAAAATGTTTTTAACTCTGCGAATTTCTAATATACAACCGCCAAATTTTAAACAAATTATTTTGTACATCCGTTATTGACACCTGTCAATTACAATGTGATGACGTCATCGATCACGTGACTTCACAAAACTGCTTATAACTCCGCGAATTTTCAGAGTAAGACCGTCAAACATTGTCAACATCCCCTCTGACACAGTGCCAATTGGCACACATCAATCACAATGCGATGACGTCATCGATCACGTGATTTCACAAAACTGCTCATAACTCCGTGAACTTGTAGAATACGCGGGCCATCAAACTTTGACAACATCCCCTCTGGCACATTGCAATTATCACATATCAAACAAAATGTGATGACGTCATAGATCACATGATTTCACAAAACTGCTTATAACTCCGCCAATTTTCAAAAGGCAAAACTTTGTCAGTGCTTCATCTCGAGCAATGACAATTGACACCTATCAATCAAAATATAGTGACGTCATGGGTGACATGGTTTCACAGCACTCCAATTTTCATGGATTTGTATAATACCTTGCTACACATGCGTTGCTCGATGAATTCACAGAGTTACAAACAGTTTTGTTAATTCGCGTGATCGATGATGTCATCACATATAAATTGATTTTTGTCATTTGACGGCCTTTTTCTAACAATTCGCGGAGTTCTGAGCGGTTTTGTGAAATCACGTGATCGATGACGTCATTACATTTTGATTGATATGTGCCGATTTGCAATGTGCCAGAGGGGACGTTGACAAATTTTGACGGCCGTATTCTGCAAATTCGCGGAGTTATGAGCAGTTTTGTGAAATCACGTGATATATGACGTCATCGCGTTGTGATTGATATGTGCCAATTGGCAATGTGCCAGAGGGGATGTTGACAAAGTTTGACGGTCTTACTCTAAAGATTCGCGGAGATATAAGCAGTTTTGTAAAATCACGTGATCGATGACGTCATCACATTGTAATTGACAGGCGTCAATAACCGATGTGCGAAATAATTTGTGGTAAAATTTGGCGGTTGTATATTAGAAATTCGCAGAGTTAATAACATTTTTAGGATATAACGTTAGTAATGACGTCACAAATATTTGATTGACAGGTTGTTTATATGTTTGTTTATGTTGACTACCTGTCAGGAGGCATTATATTTTGAGTTTACCTGTTTTCAGAGCTTTAAAAAGAAAATACAGGATAGGACATAGGGTAGGCCACAGGGTAGGCCATGGCCTAGGCCACGTTTTGTCCCGACCCTGGATTTAGTGATAAAAAGTTCTCTTTCGGCCCAATGACAGAAGTGCCCAATTTTTTTGCAACTGATTTAATTATTACTAGGGCAAAGGTCACTTGTGAAAGTGACGTCATTGCCAGATCTTGTTGCAGGTAAAAAATATAATTTTCAAAAAGTTTCAATTTTCAGCTCTCAACAATTGGCCAAAACTAGGCCAAGCCCTGCTCGTCCAGGTGAAGCTATGCCAACGGCATATATATTTTCTGAAAGGGCATTACCAGTAGATAGTTACCATGCAGTTAATTATTTCAGGAGTTATATGGTCTTGGTGAAGAAAACATGATAATACAACTCCCAAAAACATGAAAATTTGGCGGATCAAGGGCCAAAAGTGGGACCGCCCCTGTAATTTTAAGCAAAATACCAGAAAACAAAACCAAAGTGGCTTTTTTAATAGAGCTGTTTTCATATGACTGTAGTGAAACCAATTGCAAAGTAATTACACAAATTCTGAACAAAACGTATAGGACTAATTACAAAGTAATTGCGAATTACTCAACAGTCATCTGAGATCCGCTCTATCTCAATAAACCTAACTTCTGACACAAGTTTGAAGGAAATCGGTTGACCTCCACTTTTTGAAGCTAGATATATTTTTTTTATTTACACGTAAAGAAGAAAAGGAACAGAAGAACAGAAGCGCGTCCTTTTGTTTCTGTTTTGACATTAGGCTCAGAGAACGCAGGAGTTAAGATTACATTGTGACATATTTTCATCAAAAGGTATATAAGGTAAAAGCATGAAAAAGCGAAATTACGTGTCCACTTCATTTTTTGCCTCTTCGGCACCCCCACTTTTTAGGGTGCTCCGACGCCCCTGACTAACAATAAGTATCCACAGAAAGGAATCATCACATTGATCTGAATTCAATGGCAACAAATTTGGGAGCTGTAAAATGCTATGGATCCATAAGGAACCTGCAGGACTTGCCTTTTTGCTCTTACGAGACACTTTTCCTTTGTTCCTTATCCAGGCGTTATAAACTCTGAACATTATGTGCCAGAAAGGCTGCTTTTACAGGAGTGTAGAGAAAGTGCCGCCAAGGGTATGTTGTTATTATCCCGAGGACAAAAGGTGCGCATTGTAGTGACGGGAAATTATCATTTGAATCAAAACTAAAATTATTTACCGATGTAGTTTGTATTTTCTGATATTTACATCTTAAACTAATTTGGCCTTTTCTTTTACTTTATTTTCTTCATTTTTAATTACTATTTGCTTGTGAGTGCTATGTAACACTTCCACTATTTGCGCAGCTTAGTAGCTCCACGCGCATATCGGTCGCGCACCCCATGGGTGGTGCTTAACCTATTTTCCATATTTTCCTTTTCTATCTCATTACTAAAACTTCAAATAAACCAGGCTTTAAATAAACACACTTTTCCTACGATTTGGAACTTTAAGTTTTCTACCTTAAACTAAGTTATTTTCTTACCTATTTATTGAAAATGTTGTTTTAGCCTATTTTACTAAATTTCATAAAATTTCATTAAGTTCTTCTTATTTTTCTAAAGCTTTTCTAAAGTATAAAGGTGTCGGGCTATCCCGAACTAGAAGCTCATTATAGTGATTGCGTTGCGTAGTGCGTGACGTTCCTGGAATCCTCCAGTAGTATTCCAGAACGTCACTGCCAATCATTTTTTTCTCTCACTCTCTCTCGCACTCTTGTTCAGTAGACTCACTACAATCGTCGTGCTGCATTAAACTTCTACACGGTACCTCTCGTGGTAACTCTTATCATTTGACCTAATCCCATGTTACACTTGGTGGAGAATCTGGGTAAATGGAAGTGCACATGATTGATGGTTTTTCAGTTGTACAGTGGGAAGCCGGATTAGGCCGTGCCATTTATTGGATATTTAGAAAAAGGGAGTGTATTTTTCCTAGGAGCATCTTGGTTAACGCATCTGCTTTTAGTCATGACAATTCTCTCGTTTATTTCATGTTTATTCAGTTAGCTCATGTACATTTAATGTGATCTTTAATGTGATATTCTATATGTGATCGCTATCTAGATGTCGTTGCTAGTGTTTCCTACTTTTTATCATTTGTACTGCTAAACAATTGTTGTTGCCGCGCGAGTGTTCTATAATTTTCATTGTGTGGCTTTGCCGTTCAGGAGACTTTCATTTTCGCCACGGTGTTAACACGAAGCAAATCCGGGAACCCAGGGTCGGTTTCAGCGCCTATTCAAGCCAAAAAAGGCAAAACAAAACCTTTAAAAAAGCCTAAATCAAAATCGGTAGCACCAAAAACAATGGTTCTTCCGCCTTCAGAAGTACAAAATCCGGAGCCGTCGGCTAGCGGTTCGGCCGAGCAGGCTGCAGCTGTTGGCGTCGATGCCGAAATTCTTAAAAGCTTAATGGAGTCCGTAGACAACCTAAGGGTTTCATTTGAAAATAGACATACGGAAAGTAAGACTAGGTTATCCTCACTTGGGGGAGCTTTGCAGGATAACTCGGATTCGCTAGATGTAAGAGGTTCTATTAAATTCCCACATTTCAACGGGGACGGGAGCGAGGACGTACATGAGTTTATTACGCGCTTTGTGCGTTTAGCTGAATTTTCCCGGTGGGATGATGATAAGCGTTTAAAGGCCCTTCCCCTTTATTTGACGGGTCATGCTGGGGTTTGGTACAATAGCCTTCCCAAAACTTCGATAAAAGGTATTGAGGATGCATTACGTGCTTTGACGGACCAATTTGACTCTCAGGCTAATAAATGGTTAGTTCGCCAGCAGCTAGATAAACGAACACAGGGGGCACGGGAACCACTTTCCGCGTACACTAGCGCTATTCGTAAGCTTTGCGTTCAGCTTAGGCTCCCTAAAACTGAGTGGATGCATCATTTTACTCGGGGTCTGCGCCAACCTATAAAAGATCATGTCATTTTACAACAGCCAGTAGATTTTGATGCAGCTGAAAATCTCGCAAAACTTAAGGACGCTGTCACGGGTACCCAACCAGATTTGTCCCAGGTTTCTGAAGAACTTACCCGTAAAGTAGTTAACGGTGTTAAAGGTGTTTTAGCGCAATCTAGCACGGTTCCAAAAACCTGTAGCAGCTTTTGAATCTACAAGCCCCATGGGTAGAGATAACCGTAGAAATTTTCCCCAGGATGGGCCCCAAAGAGAGGATATCCGCCAGATTATTCAACAAGAATTAAGGCGCGAATTACGAAGGATGGGTCCACATCAACAAAACCAGGGAGGTTTTGATCGTAACCGACGCACACCCACAGGGGTTCCAATTTGTCACATATGTAACAATCGGGGTCACACCGCATATGCTTGCCGTTTCCGTGATCCGCGCATCCCTAACTCTAATTTCAATCCCGGAGGCATCAGGACAAACTATTCAGGGCCTAGGCAACCTCCCCCTTCCAATAGGCCGTTTAACCGCAATCAGCAGGGAAACTAGAACCGGCCTCTATTTCACGGGAAGTCTTAGGCGCCGTAGATTCGTATGATGTATATTATGATAACTTTAATAGCGAATTTTTAGAGGATTCGCATTATTCAAGTGAATGTGTTGAGCCTTATAATGCAGAATTTGAGTGGGACTATTATGAGGAGCAAACTTATTATCCTGATTTCTATAACGAAAACGATATCACTGTGTTCCCGAACAGTGATGTAGCTTATGACGATCTTTCTTGCGTAGATCAAATTTTCGATGATTATCAGGAACGCATTGCTCTGGGAGATAATAGTGATGAAGATTTTTGTCTAGGACAGTATGATTTTCGTGATGTCGCGGAAAATGTTCATTTACAATTTCAAAATGCCTATTTTACAGATGATCAATCTGCGGATTTATTTCTAGAGGAAAACGCCGATAGTAGTGTAAGAAACCTTGAGGAATATCAGGTTGCGAACTCGCGCGACTTTGCTCGTTACGAGATTTGTGAGGGAATAGTAGACCAACAATTTGACGACGGAATTATTGTGCAGGAGTTCTCGATTCAAAATGCTGAAATTGTGGATGGTTTGAAGAATAACAGTGCTTATGATTTTCCAGAAACTCAATTAGCGGAAAACGCTGGGAGCAATTCTTTACTGGGGTGCGATTATGGTTCAGAAAGGAAAACAGCCCCCGAAAATATTTTTCTTGAGCCAATTGTTTCTTCTCAGCTTGATGCAATGCAAACAGAGACGTCAATTACTTTTGCCAGAGATGTAGTTAGTGGTATAGAGGTCCAGACTCACGAACCACGGGTTACTGTGAAATTCTCGTCGACCCAAAACTTAATGGTTCCAGGTTGCATAGGCAATATCTTACTCTCGTTTTTAGTAGATACAGGTGCGGCGATTAGCGCTTTACGCCTTGAAGTATGGCAGGAGATACAGGCCGATAATCTATCTTTGTCCTTAGACACGACTGGTCCTAGCCCGCAAGTACAAACGGTAAGTGGACAGCAGCTTTTTGTTCTAGGGACCGTAACGTTAGATCTAATTATCGCTGATACAACGTTCCCTTGCAAATTCAGTGTCATTCAGGGTCTCACTTACGAAGCAATTTTGGGCAGAGATTTTCTAACGCGCACGAGGGCGCACATTAATATGTCTTTAGCGACATTAAATTTATACAACCCTCTACCTTGGCCTTTTAGTGAAATACCCGTGTGTAGATCAACCTATCGCCACCGTAACCGTTCACGTGAAGGACGATTTCACTATCCCACCTTTATCGGAATCAATCATTCGCGTGTATTTAAAGGGACCCTATTCGGTTAATGACCCTTTCATCATCAGTCCTAACGTAGATTTACAAATGAAATATCAGGTCATTGGGGCGCATGTGCTTACGCAACTGAATTCCGATGGGCTTTGCTATGTGCGGGTACTTAATCCAAATACAAAAGGAGTCCGTATTCATGCCTTTATGACACTAGGTACAGCAGAACCTATCGGGGAAGTATTGGCGGGACTCTCCCTTTCTGATGGGACTCTCGCACAATTGCGAGAAACTGAAACGCAATCCAAAACAGAAACAGCCAATGAATTAGATGAGAGACAACGTCTTATCTCTCTCAGTAACGCCGCAGACCTAACAACAAGTCAAACGTTTGAGCTACAAGATTTACGGACGTACCTCTATTGTATCTCATACTATCTCGTACCTCTATTGTATCTCATACTATCGATGTGGGCACTTCTAAGCCCGTACGCCAGCTTCCGTATCGGACATCGCCTGAGAACCGTGCTGAGATCTCTAGACAGGTAAGTGACATGCTTGAACAAGGGATAATTTCCGAATCTGTTTCGCCCTGGGCATCCCCGGTAGTTTTGGTCAAAAAGAAAGACAATACCCTACGATTTTGCGTGGATTTTCGTAAAATTAACATTTCCACATCTCGAGATAATTTTCCAATGATACTGATCAATGACGCTCTTGACGCGCTAGCAAATACCGCGTACTTTTCAACTTTGGATCTCAAGAGCGGCTATTGGCAAATCGAGGTCGCGCCCAACTCGCGCGAAGTGACTGCTTTTGTCACCCACGAAGGATTATATGAGTTTAATGTTCTCCCATTTGGGTTAGTCAACGCTCCAGCCACCTTTTCGAGACTTATGGCACACGTTCTTAGAGTTATTACTTGGAAAACTTGTCTTGTTTATTTGGATGACATCATAGTTTTCTCAAAATCCTTTGAGTCACATCTAAACGATCTCGAAGAAATTTTCCTTCGACTCAAGGAAGCCAATATTAAGCTCAATCCTAAGAAGTGCAGTTTTGTAAAAAAGGAGGTAAGTTATCTTGGACATATTGTCTCAACGGAAGGCATCCTTCCGGACCCAGCTAAGATTAAAGCTGTGAAAGATTATCCCATACCCAAGAACGTTAAAGAGGTAAGATCTTTCTTAGGACTTGCATCCTACTACCGTAGATTTGTGCGTGATTTTGCAAAGAAAGCTAAACCTTTGTTTGATCTAACGCGCAAGGCAATGCGTTTTAAGTGGACAACCGACTGTCAGTCCTCTTTTGATCTTCTAAAACGCGCTTTAGTGTCCGCTCCTATTTTAGCTTATCCCAATTTTGATCTCCCATTCCACCTCTATACCGATGCAAGTCTTGAAGGGATAGGTATAGTGTTAGGACAAATACAAAACGAGAGAGAAGTTGTTATTAGCTATAACGGCAGACAGTTAAAACCCAACGAAGCGCTTTGGACAGTGACCGAAATCGAAGCGCTTGCGGTTGTAGAGGGTATTAAACGCTATCATTGTTACTTACAGTCTAGACCTTTTGTAGTTCATACTGATCATCACGCTCTTAAGTTGCTCATGAATATCAAAGACCCTACAGGTCGACTAGCTAGATGGTCTCTTTTATTACAACAATACGATTTCGTTATCGAACATCGCAGTGGAAAACTTCATGCTAACGCTGACGCGCTGTCGAGACGGCCGTATGATTCGGTAACGTTAAATGCAATTGATTCTCCAGGAGCACAAACCGACCGCATTAGGGACCAGCAAAGACGCGACATTTACTGGTCACCAATGATTTCTTTCCTCGAGGAGGATAAGTTACCTCTGGACGATAAGACGGCGCGAAAAGTCCTTCTTACGGCGCCTTCCTTCTATCTGTCGGAAGATGGCATTCTTTATCATTTGGACACGCACAGTCGCCGCACGTCGAAAGGTACCTTCTCCCAGCTCGTTATCCCTAATTCACTTAAGTACGAAGTCTTCGTTAGCATGCACGATGATCCTACTGCTTCTCATCAAGGAGTTTTTAGGACTTTTGAACGAATTCGCGCTCGATTTTTCTGGAATGGAATGTACGAGGATACG
Organism: Scolanthus callimorphus; assembly: GCA_033964015.1. Classification (NCBI taxonomy): domain Eukaryota; kingdom Metazoa; phylum Cnidaria; class Anthozoa; order Actiniaria; family Edwardsiidae; genus Scolanthus; species Scolanthus callimorphus. The sequence continues at coordinate 10,341,937 of CM066915.1, forward strand.
GCTCATTGGGTTGGAACTTGTACAGACTGTTGCATGCAAAAAACACCTAGAAATCGTTTTAAGGCTCCACTCGTTAGCATTGCTGTCGGATCTCATTTCGAAAGGATAGCTCTAGATATCCTAGGACCCCTGCCGAAGGCACCTCGGGGTCACAAGTTTATACTCGTCGTGACTGAATATTTATCGAAATGGACGGAGGCGTTTCCTCTACCGAATACCACAGCTGCAGTAATAGCTAATGTTCTCGTAACAGAGTACTTTTGCCGTTATGGTTTTCCACGAACATTATTAACAGACCGCGCGTCTAACTTTAATAGTGAGCTAATGAAGGAAATCTTGAAAATCTTTTGCGTAAGGAAACTAACAACGACTGCCTACCACCCTCAGTGTGATGGTTTAGTGGAACGTTTTAATTCAACGTTAATTCAATCTCTTTCTATGTACGTAAATCGTGACCACACGGACTGGGATTTGTTTATTCCTTCGCAATAGGCGTAGGGGACACACCGTATTATGTACCGGACGCGAAATGCAACTTGGAATTGACATAAGTTTGCTCGCCCCTCAGGACGTTTCTTCGTCTATAGTCGAACACCGAGCTCGAATAGTGAAAAGAATAGAATTAGCTAGGAGTGTTGCTCATAACAACATTCAAAAAGCGCAAAGAAACATGAAGGTTACTATGACCGCAACGCACGCGAAGTAAATTTTGAGGTTGGTCAACGCGTGTGGGTTTATACACCCAAGCCCGTTAAGAAGGGTCGCTCAAAGAAATTCCAACACAAATGGTGGGGTCCTTATAGAATTGTAGAACGCCTTGGCGAAACAACTTTTAGACTGCGCACAAATGAAAATCGCATGGTAAGCACCACTGTTCATGCTAATCGTCTTAAACCTTATTACGATCCACAAGATCGCCCTATTGAACTTCCTTTAGATTTGGGGGATAACGCACCCTATTTGTTAGACGAGGATTTTCCGGACGATAGTATCAATCACTTATTATCTAGGGCTCCCCCTGTTGAGCACGAGCAGGCACCGCCGTGTCCTCCGGACCCAACTCCTACCCAACCTAATACCTCAGGGGAACAAGTCCCTAGCGACGCTCAGCAGGATACTCCAATAATTGATAACGAGGAAGTTTTTAGCGCTGAAAGACTGCTCAAGAAACGTAAACGCAAAGGTCAAATCGAGCATTTAGTTAAGTGGGACAACTACGAAAAGCCTACTTGGGAACAAGAGGAGAATATTTTGGATCAACGTTTACTAGATCAGTTCTCACAAAATATTTCCTCTATTTTTAGATCTTGATGATGGATTATCCAATCGCGAAGGCTGGACACCTACTCAGACCGTTGTTCACGTTTTTCCTATTTCACGTTAGTTGCGCACTTAATCTCGATAACACGGGAAAGGGCGTAGACTTTTACCCTGCCTCTCTAATGTTGGCTCACCACGTCAGACCCTTAGTTTTTTACGGGGACACACGTCTTGTTCATGTCGCTTCTGAGTTATCCGCTGTCAGTCCGGGCGATAAACCAGTTTTGAATATTTCATGCTCTCCACATGAAAAAGCTTTTCTCGACTCAATTTTGAATTCTATTCGCAACTTTCAGAGAGTTTCCCAGCGTATTTTGTCGCTCCCTGGATTTAGCAACCTTATCGAATGTTATTCGTTTCTAAGGCGTCATTTTCAGTACGAGACCGGGTTAGCTTCGCGTATGGTTTGCCCTCGCGTTTATAAGTCTAGTCTGGCCGACTGTAAGAAATGGGCGGTTACGCGCTGTTCTAAGTTTAGTCCCGCGGAAAAGCTGTTTTTTGGAATTACGCAACGACAACGGCGTAGTAGTTTCTTGTGTCATTCTGGTTTCTTGGGTTTGTTTCGCAAGATTTATACTTCTTTAGGCAATAAATGCGAGCCGAACCATATCGATGAATTAAAATCAACCCTTTCGGACGTTACTAAAGCTTTAGCGATATCGCAATCTATGATCAAAACTGTTAACAACAAGGTAGTTTATCTCTTTCGCACAGAGGATCGTTTGATTTCTAAAGTTAATAGACTTGTCAGCGATATCCTCATCGTTGGTAATACGTTCGGCGAATGGCAACAACAATTTCAACGGTATAGCAGTAAAGACCAATGTCATTATAATACCTTCCTTGAATTCATCTTGAGATATTCACTCGAAGTGAATAGTGCTTTTTCAACACTGTTACGTTTAAACGAAATTCAAGATAGTGTCACGCAATTGGTTCACATGTCCCGCAACAACCTGGTCGGATACGACTCTTTGCCATCTTATGTCGGCATGGAAATAGCGCGACAACTCGGTAGCGATCGCACCATGAAAATTACTCATACCTCTTTGCAAGAAGGGGCACCACTTCTCATGGATCCTATGGTCGATGTTTCACACTCATATCATGACAGGAACGCAAAACTTGCCGTATCAATTTTATTAACCCTTCCAGTAATTTCAAATACAAATGATATTTGCACTGTTTCCAACCTGACTCCCTTGAAGTTTCACATTTCTAACCGTTGGTTTACGGGTCCCGTAGTTCAAAAGATTTAGTTTTAGTTTCTTGCCGTGATCGCCAGATGATATTGAAGGGGGATGCGTTAACTAAGTGTTCTTCGGATAATGCATTTGTCCTTTGTCCAAAACATTCTTTACACAAAGTCCTTAACCCTACTTGGCTCGGTCTGAGTTGGTCTCCCCGCTCGCGACTGTTTTACCCACGTCATCACGTCCCCATCCAAGACTGTGACGGCCTACGCACCCTTATTCACTTGGGTGGACGGTACTTCTTGTCTACATCTGAAGGACAATTGCACAGGTCATCTGGAACTGTACCATTACATCCCTTATCGGTACTACATATACCATGCAACATAACATTTCACTCTGAAACAGCGGGTATTGGCAAATGCCCTACACGACTACAAATCCATGTTCCGATGTTCACTGCGTCGAACTTCAAATATGTCCCGTGGGAGAGTGCTCAAGATAAAAGCACCTTGAATCTTCATCGCGCTTCGCTCGATATCCCACCTAAACTAAAGTGGAATCAGACGCTTCTTGAACAATTGGACAAAACCTACCGTACGTTGGACCGTCAGTTCTCGAGCCAATTGGAAACTATTACTCAAGACATTGCTAACATCGATGAGACCAGTGCGAACTCGCTCCTGATATCCTGACCTACACTGCGTTTGCATTGTCACTCCTCAACTGTGTGATCTTCACTGTTTACATCTGTGCACAGCACCGTGTCAGATTTCGGCGTCTTCTCCATATCTCCGCTCCACCTCCGCCTGAGTCAGCTTCGCCACACAAGCCGCACTTTGAGCTCGTGGCCTTGGAAGACAAACAGAGCCGTGCTGACGATGACGTGACAGACGATGAGACTGACGCTTAACTGTTAACGAAACACAAACCACCGGACTCGACTACACTCATCACCCTACAAACCATTCATCATACCATCATTTATCGCTTCGTGTATGCTCTCATTACGAAGTTAGTGTGCCTCATTACACTCGACACTGTTTGACTCCCCGGGGTCTTAAGTAGTTGCTCTCAATTACAACAGTATCATACGCTACATATCCACTTATCCATCACGATAGATTGCTTCCTAGCTCTATCGCAATTTGCAATTGGTCGCTCCCGATCCAACTTGCCTTTGTATTTACACTGTCATTTACACTGACGCCGAGTGCTCACATTCGCGTCTTCTGTGCTCTCACAGATTTCAACATGCCTCACGTAAACCGACGACAGCGACAGCAAGAACGGCGCCGACGTTGGCTGCAGACCAGGTGTTTCTGTCTCGCTGTCACGTCGGAGCCATCAATTCCAGTCCGCTGTTGCGGTAAATACCTCCACCCGACCTGCTTGGTTAAAGCAGTGGAGCTGTCCCTGTCAAGTCAGCCCTCCACCTGCCCCTTTTGCAGGCAACTTCTGCCACTAGTTCGCGAGGAGGATGTCGCAGCTAATCTCGCTCCGGCTGCAGTCATCGTGTTACCTGCGGGGGTGAATCTCCCCAACGCGCCTGCCCCGTTCGCCGGTCCTCCACAGCCACCGCCGCTGCAACCTCACGAGGAAATACTGGCTATTCTCTACGACGCAGCTTATGGCGGGGTGCCGCCGTATGCTCCTCAGGCACCCCCGCCACACCAACCAGAGGCACAACCGGCCCCCCACCTAGAGGCCCTCCAGCCACCACCCCTACGGCCTGAGGCGCCGCCCAACCAGCCGGCAGCGCCATTACCAGCCCAGTTCCGCCGAGAGGGGCCACCAGAGGTCGTCATATCTGATGATGACGACGATGACGACTGGAACTCAGAGGACGAAGGGCCTGGCTACCCCTTCATTTTGGACACTGCGGAAGACGTAGCCGATGCGATCCGCGACGGTTATCTTCCTCGTCGTCCACGAGAACCCGACGTGGGGTTCTAGGAACACTCAATATAACAAAAAAACTACCAAACAAAAACAAAACAAAACTCTACAAAACAAACACTTCCAAATAATTAAAAAAAAAGAACTCTCTTCCACTCTCGAGGTGACCACGGACTCACCAAATACTTTATTTACCGGCTGTTCTAGCAATTTATCACATGTCTACCTGAGTGCCATCCATTTTATTACTTTTGGTGTTGGGTTCAAGTTACGCACTCATGTCGGCATGGTGTTAGACCATATTTAGGTTGCCGGCCACCATATATTATACTTTACGTGCATTTCAAAAACAACAAAAAAAGAACAAATATTTTCTTAATTCATTTTTTAGTGATTAACACGCATGTTATTCACCTCGCCGGGACGTCGAGTCTCGAAGGGGAGGAAAATATGTAGTGACGGGAAATTATCATTTGAATCATGTATTTTCTGATATTTACATCCTAAACTAATTTGGCCTTTTCTTTTACTTTATTTTCTTCATTTTTAATTACTATTTGCTTGTGAGTGCTATGTAACACTTCCACTATTTGCGCAGCTTAGTAGCTCCACGCGCATATCGGTCGCGCACCCCATCATATGCTGCCCGGATCTCTAACGGGAGTATGCTATTTTTTGCTATACTCCCAGGCTCCCACACTCCCATACTCCTACACTCCCATACTCCTACACTCCCATACTCCCATACTCCCACACTCCCACACTCCCATACTCCCATACTCCTACACTCCCATACTCCCACACTCCCAGACTCCTACACTCCCATACTCCTACACTCCCATACTCCCACACTCCCATACTCCCATACTCCCATACTCCCACACTCCCATACTCCTACACTCCCACACTCCCATACTCCTACACTCCCATACTCCCATACTCCCATACTCCTACACTCCCATACTCCTACACTCCCATACTCCCACACTCCCACACTCCCATACTCCCACACTCCCATACTCCTACACTCCCATACTCCCATACTCCCATACTCCTACACTCCCATACTCCAACACTCCTACACTCCCATACTCCAACACTCCTACACTCCCATACTCCCATACTCCTACACTCCCATACTCCTACACCCCCGTACTCCTACACTCCCATACTCCTACACTCCCATACTCCCACACTCCCACATTCCCATACTCCTACACTCCTATACTCCTACACTCCCATATTCCTACACTCCCATACTTCTACACTCCCACACTCCTACACTCCCATACTCCCATACTCCTACACTCCTATACTCCTACACTCCTACACTCTCATACTATTACACCAAATTACAGTACTGTATAATAGCCCATACCTTGTATACTCTGTATACTCCTATAAACTTCTACGCTACAATGCTGATGTACTCATGTAATCCATACTTATCCTACCATAACTTGCAGTACTGAACTTACATTACTGTACTATGCTCTAACCCACATCTGGTGACACCCATACCGATCTCTACTGACTATCTATACTTTTGACCCTTGCATGTCATGGTATTGATCGGTATACTCCCCATACTCCTGGGAGTATAGCAAAAAATATCATACTCCCGTTAGAGTTTCGGGCATGGTATACACCCTTAACCTATTTTCCATATTTTCCTTTTCTATCTCATTACTAAAACTTCAAATAAACCAGGCTTTAAATAAACACACTTTTCCTACGATTTGGAACTTTAAGTTTTCTACCTTAAACTAAGTTATTTTCTTACCTATTTATTGAAAATGTTGTTTTAGCCTATTTTACTAAATTTCATAAAATTTCTTTAAGTTCTTCTTACTTTTCTAAAGCTTTTCTAAAGTATAAAGGTGTCGGGCTATCCCGAACTAGAAGCTCATTATAGTGGGTGCGTTGCGTAGTGCGTGACGTTCATGGAATCCTCCAGTAGTATTCCAGAACGTCACTGCCAATCATTTTTGTAATATTTTGATTATATAAGTGTCCAGCTACTAGGGTTGGTACACACTCTCTCACTCTCTCTCGCACTCTTGTTCAGTAGACTCACTACAATCGTCGTGCTGCATTAAACTTCTACACGGTACCTCTCGTGGTAACTCTTATCATTTGACCTAATCCCCGTGTTACACATGGATTCACACTGCACCTGCACTCGCGTCGAATTTTAATTTTTCACACCAGCACAGCACAGCACACGCCCACAAGAATCTTCCGCACAGAAGGAGGTGGGCTCATAAGGAAGAAGAAGAAGAAGAAGAAGAAGGCAAAAACTAAGACAAAAACTTCAAATCGAGATTATTGCTTGTAGGCAATGGAGCGTAATTCGAACATGGCCTATTCAACAAATCCCGCCAGTACAGTATTACTCCGATAGTTTTAATCCGATTGCAGCCAAAGTTCACATGTGAGTAGCTCATCCGACGTTCGAGGTGCGTATGGTTCTTTACTTTTTCAAATTAACGAATTTTGGCGGGGAAAATGACGTCATCAAAATGCTATGAAAATTTCAAATAGTTGTTACGACTATATTAGTAGGTGCATTAGAAAGAGATAGTCTAGAAAGACTCAAAACTGGAAAAAATATTGCGTTAGAAAGTTATGAATTTTTTTAAGTTTTAATTTTGTGCTATTTTTAGAACAAGACAGAACATTGAAATTTGAAAATTCATATTTTCCAAAATTCAGATTAAAAAGGAAATTTCTGGAATGTATGTTAAGAAGGCTGCCTACAGGCAGCACTTCATCTTGCATTTGATCTGTCACAATTCTGAAATATCTTTACGTGTGTATTTGAAATTTTGACCATTTGCTGTAATCTATATATTAATACCGTAAGAGAAATCGTGTCCGCACTCACTCCGCTTAGCCCTGAAGCTGTGCCGCCAAAGAAGTTCACAGACCTGATGGGAAGGTGGAAAACCCGACAGTGAGGGGTGTTTTTGTTGGAAAATATTCACCTTAAGCTAAGTTCTAATTCAAGCAATTTCTTAAGCCTGGGACAAAGCCGCCATCGCCGCCATTTTGAAATCTCCCACAGAAACTAAAATTAAAGAACTCAGTTCGTAGCCGAAAGCACCAGAGACATTCAAACCTAAATGGTTGTCTTACATAATACATACAGGAATGTGCAGGGATAATTATAATTCGAAAGCTTTGATCTGAGAAAAATTTTCATTCAGGTTTGGACAAACGTACACACTACCTTGCTTCCCCCAATCGCGCGCTAAGGGGCACCGCGGAAATACGTTTTTGTGACGTCACATCCCGTGGCCAGCGGCTAAACCCATTAGGCTTTTTCCGTTCTCAGGTTGCAAAGAAATGAAAAGAAGGGAGACGAATGTGTACCTCGAATATTTCGCCAATATAAAGGATTTTGTTTCTATTTACGGTTATTCTTCACTTGAAGGAGTTGCTTTAGCAGAAAATCATGCTAAAGAGGAACGTTTAGTTAGTGAGTGGTTTGAATTAGTGGAATTTTCGGGCGCCCAACAGGCGAGGTGTGACCACCTATCTCAAGACTTCGAAGAAACTTTTTTTTCAAAACATGCAAGGCAATAGTTTCATGGCTTATCTATTGCTCTGTTGATTAGAGGATTGACTTGGCAACTTTAGTAATCAATCATAGCATGCGATCCAAGGTGAGTTTTTCCCTTTGTCCTTTTGGAGAATAGTTTTCGTCCCAGTTTACAGTTCCTATCTAGAATACTGTTTGTTGTTGTTTTTATAAAGAGACTTGTATCAAACATCGTCATGCATTATTGGAAGAAATGGCAGCTCATTTTTACAGAAAAAACATCCCCCAAACCCACGCATATTTTATAGTGACTTGTGCCTGGATTAGCGCATGAATGGTAAATTTTTCCCATTCGTTTCCTTTACAGGACAAGTGTCATTATTTACAAGAACGGATTTGCAATAATCATGCTACAGACTTGAACCATTGAAGAACAGCCAAGGTTGCAAATTATTTCTGAGATTGCAAAGAATAGAGAAGAATGTTGACAAGGGAGTGAATTGCTTTGCCAGTATAAAAGGGGATTTTCATTCTTTAAAATTACGTACTTTGGGGCCTGGATCAGGGTAATTTTGCCTGATTTTCTAGAGGGTTTAACAGGTACTTTTCAAATACAGACATATTGTCATTCAAAAGTGCTAACATTACTTTCCTAAATAATCTCTTCCCTGTGACAATGGGGAGGTGGGAGTTTCAATTGACTTGTGCATCATCGAATTGCAAAGACTGGCTTTGATTCCCACCCTGAGGGGATGGGGGTGTAATTCGTATAATGGACTATAATGAATATTTAACCATTATCCTGCGACATTGCGCAGAATATTGTCTGATACTTAGCCGAAATCAGACGATATATCAGGATAAATCAGACGATATTCGACTGCAAAATCGAGCAGGGATAATGGTTTTATTATTCAGCATATCGATAGCACAAACCCCCCTGAAAAACATTACTTTTGTGTATTATTTACGAGCTCAACACATCACATTTTCCTCAGCGATGGATATCGCAGGATATCTCTTCTGTCATACACAGAAGACAGCTATTGGGGTTCCAATGACCATATTTGGGCAGTGCATCGATGTGCTGAATAATAAAAGTGTTAGCTGTGATGGTACAATGGCAATCCTATATACTTTCCTACTTTCCTGTATTATTTCAGAAAGCTTTGACATTCATTATCTCTGGTCTCAGTGATACCACTGATACATGACTACCACTGCTTTTTTTGGTCGAACTTCACCGCTACCACTTTCTTTCATGAGAACCTATTCAAAATCACACCAAAGTAAAGGCAATAGATATCAAACTTTTGACATATGCCTATTAGAATCATCATCTTTAGTTCTCTACTGCTTTGGAGAGGGAGCAGAAGACAAAAAATATGCAGAGTCAAATTGTGAAACCAGAAATTATCCCTGGAATTCCTTGCATGAATTTTACAGACTCATTCAATACATTTTAAGGTGATGAGAACATTAAAGTCCACTGATACAGAAAGGACCAACCCAGCAACGGCAAACATTTTGAGATACTTGTGTATGGCAGGTAAATACAACAAATGTATGAAAAAATCCTGAGAGTGACAATGTGTGGTTCCAGAAAACATCCATACCCCCCTGGAAGGGTGTTCAAACGTGACCCACCCACCCCCCTGGAATTTCGAAGGAAAAATACAGTATTTTTATGGAAATGATAAGGTGATTTGACTCCCCACCCCTACGGAATTTCCAATGCCCTTCCGCACAATGCTATTCTTATTAGCAAACAAGTCCATATAACCACTTAGGCTACACAGTGCCAATAAAATATGTTTATGTCTATGCAGGTGAAATGCATGAACATTTTTGCAATCATTATGCATGTGAGAGGCTTGTGACAACCACCTAATGGACAATTCTAGGACATTTATGTACCCCTGGGATGGGCAGCATTTGGAAATTCTGATTCTGCTTGCATGGGGGGGGGGGGGGGGTGGAACAGGAAGCTACTTGAACCTTGATGGAATTCTATATGCATGGGGGAGAGGGTACCGGTAAGCCATTTTTAAATCGTGCATACGCATAGCGTATTCATGAGTTATTGTAGTGGGCCAGAAGTCACTCGCTCGCTCATAACTCAAGTGTTAGCTCATGACGTCATCTAAACTAAACAAATTAATATCTCGAGAACGATACATCGCTAGGTGACCAAAACTTGGAAAGAGTTATCTGAGTGACAAAGGGGGTCCAGCAACAAAGTCACATGAAATTACGTCATCGATGACGTCATCAAAACCAGAAAAAATAATATCTCGAGAACAAAACATCGCTAGGTGACCAAACTTGGACAAAGTTATCTGAGTGACAAAGGGGGTCCATGACATTACGTGATGATGTCATCAAAACTAGAAAAATTAATATCTCGAGAACGGAACATCGCTAAATGGCCAAACTTGGACAAAGTTATCTGAGTGACAACGGGCGTCCAGTACCAAGGTCATGTGGTATAACGTCATCGATGACATCATCACAACTAGAAAATTGATATCTTGGGAAGGGAACAGGACCAAAAGTCCAAAACTTGGATAAACAGTATCCACGATTTCACCGAGGCACTCGGTGCCTTTGACCATTTTCCATCACACAAGTGAGAAAATCTTGCAATCATGAAAATGGCATAATTTAATAATATGAAGATTGTTCAACCATGCTTCAAAGTGAAGCTAGAGAATGAAATATACATCCATATGGCCTTCATTTTGTTGATGCAGTAATTTTCTTATCCTTTTTTGAGAAAAGAATAACTATTGAAGTTTTGCAAACAAAAACAGCAAAATTTGTGACATTGATTGCTCACCAGATTTGAATACTAATTCAGTGCAAGCTTCAGTGCAAGATATATTTTTGTTTTCTAGCAAGTCATTTTGTGTGACCATAGTTAGTAGATGTGTTACCAAATACAACGTATTAAAGAACTAAATCTGAGTATCTGACCCTTGGGGTTTTGTGAGCCAAAACAAAAGCAAATAAATACAAAATACAGGGAGCAAATTGGAATGTAAGAACATGTGAGTTGCAATGAAAGAGCACGTGATTGATATTTCAAGGGGAATACAAAAACCTAAGTGGTTATTATCACATTACTAAGTCAGGTTATCACATTAATAATTGATAATCACATTACTGTATCAAATATTTTACTCGAATTATGTACTTTTGCGTCCTCCCAACGTGCTGCATGAAATCTTCTGTAATGAGCTTCAACAAAATCATGAATACCGTGCGGAAAACTCCGACTTCCGAGTTTGTCTCCTAAAGTTCGCCCCGTGTGCAAACTTTGTTAAAGCTGTGCACAATATATGTGTTGTAAAATTTAGTGCTACAACTTTCGCCAGAATATTAAAACTAAGTTTTACGTTTCCACACTAAGTTTTGGACTTTTGTTGACCCGGCTGGGGTATCGGGGAAAACAATTCAAAGTTGCCGGCCTTTTGTAATTTTGGGGCGTTGCTGCTGACCAGCTAAAAAGTGTGACCGGGCGAACAAAAACGTATTTCCGCGGTGCCGCGCTAAGGCATGCTAAGAGGCGAAATGACACATTTACAAAGAAAGACATGAATAACATTCCCTAAGTATAAATCCTGGCGGCTGTATCGCAAAACGAAGGACACAATCCCAAGAGAAGGATGAAATCTCTCCAGGGTGTGTTTAATTTGTTGGAAAGATTCACTTTGGGCTAAGTTGTAATTCAAGCGATTTTTAAGCGAGGGACAAAGCCGAAAACAATATAAATCATAAACTAAAAAAATTCTTACAAGATTTTTACTTGACTGTTTCTCTTCTCCCCTAACTGAGATATGATAAACATACAAAAAATTCCGAAGTCAAATGGGTTTTATGTTTTTGGCTTTAAGTTTTCAATTTTCGCGGGTTCTTTGACCGATTTGGGAGACGGACTCACGCCCGTGATTTTGCCTCACCAAAATCAGGGAGACCAGTGCAAAAAGCCCTTTTGGGGGGAACTTATGCTGATGGGGGAACTCAGGGAAATCATGATCCCCTCCCCCGATCCATATGGCCATTGTGATTTTTTTCCTTTTCCTGTTTTTATAAAAACAGAGAACACTTTAAGTAAATAAATGTCTTCCTTACACTCCGTGAATTTTTCACGGGCATCAGCTAGTAATAATAATAATAATAAGTCTTTATTTTACTCCTAAAAAACATACGAGTAGTCAAAATGATAAAAAGATACAGCGCTGAAAATATTTACAGTGAATAATTATGACGATAAATAATTATGACGATAAAACGTTACAAAGCTAGAAATTTAGATATAAATTGTATTTTCAAGATAAATCAATTTATTATATGGCTACGATAGTGCGCGCTCTCTGATTGGCTGATTTCCGGTCTGATATTTTCCCATCTCAGACCGTTACCATGACAATTTGTCCGGAACGCGTATCAGATTTGCGACTTTGTTTACAATTGTTTACCACAGATAACCTTGCGGAGAACAAAGTCTAGGACACAATTACGAAGAGGAACGGAGCTAGAGTATCCCCCTGAAGCACGCCAGCACAGATTTCAGACTCGTCAGTCTCACGTCTGGGGTCACCACCTTCGCGCGAGTACCTGAGAACATCAATAGCCCTCGGTAGATTGGGATGGACGCCATATGCCTTTAGGATTCTTCATCATACTTCCTCGGTTGATAGAATCGAAGATTTTCTTGAAAAAGTATTTACGTAGCGGAAAGCACCTGGGAACATTCCAAGTTCACACCTCCTCCCTAGTCCGCTCAAGGTTCTAAAGCATTTGCAGTTTTCATCTGCTGTAATTTTTATTGAAACTTCAGCCTGGTTTCACATTCCAGCATGGGCGAGTGTACCACCTCTTCTATGGTTCAGTAGACGGAACCTGTCACGTTTAAGCTTTTATTAGCTCTAGAAGGACGTATTTCGCAGTAAAATAAATAGTTTTTGTCTAATTGTCATCCTTCACAGCAGGAACTGGAACTGGAGCTCGGTTTGATACGAAAAAAGAAAACTAGCGGCCCGTCACAGACCTAGTGTGACCAGTTTCGCTCATTGAACCGAATAACACGAGCAAAATTCAATGCTGAAATGTGAGGAATAGACTAAATTCTAAACAAATTTGCAAATGCAGCAGCTTTAGAACCTTGTTCAGAGCTAGCAAGAAGGTGGTGAACTTTGAAATGTTCCCAGGCGCCTTCCGCTACGTAAATATTTTTTCTTACGCGGATAGTATCTCGCTAAAATATGGTCAATTTTATGTTAAGTGCGATTGTGTTAAGTGCGTTTTTGTCTGGAGCCTTAGTTGTGTTCGAAATGATACTTTGCAAAATTGCTCAAAAATTTTAAGTTTGCGTTGATGTTCATCAAGGAAAGCACTCTTTGGGATCAAATTTGGCAGCGAAGAAGTTGTATACCTTGGGATGAATTTCTGGGTAACAGATTTCGCAAGCCTATTTCAAAACCCATCAAATTTTATAATTATTAGAGAGGAAGTGAAACTATTTGAATTTCAAAAGCAAAAAAGTCGCCTGGAATATCTATTGAAGTCGGCTTGAAATCTATTGAAATTTTCTCTAAACTTCGTATACATATAGAGAATTACCTAAAGATCAGCGCTTGGTGTGCCACTTGAAAAGTTTAGATCAAATTCCTTGGGAGCTTTTGCTATTTAAAAATAGTGACCCCCTTTTCGGTTGCTATGGAAATTGATTACAATAAGTCATGCATCATCTTGTACTTTGATCTTTCTACAGCAAGACAAAAGTTCAAAGCCACAGGTATAAGTAGATTTCAGAATTGTTTGCTGTCAAAGTAAAGCGGTCAAGCGCAAGAAAAACTGTAGGCAGCCTCCTTAAAAGACTGTCGAAAAGAATATTCGTTAAGAAAGTCCCATTTTTGTAAAATGTACCAACATTTATTTTTGTTTTAGGCATTTAGAGGGTGATTACAAAAACAAGGTTAATGATTTAATAACATCATATTTTGATACCATAAGTTTGGCCGTTAGTTTAATATATAAAGATTTTAGTAGGTATATTTCAGTGGAATGCCATTGTGTTCGTCCATTTCAATATCCGGATCAACATCCATCCCATTATTGGGCTTGCGTTGTCCTATCTTTTGCCTTACTCTGTCGCCACATGTGTCCAACGCACAATTCATCAGTCGAAATAATCTGTGATCCTTGCGCTTGAATGTCCACAAAGCCAAAAGTACTGTAGTCATGATTCCGATGCAACACTAATGAAAAACATAAATACATAAAACAATGTTTGAATGAATGAACCTTTGTACACATATTAGGCCATGTGCACTATTGCGTCATTTTACTAACAACTACCAAAATCATTTTCTGTTTATCCTAGTTTAAGGTGACTCCACAAAAAGTCCAAGCGGATTTTCTGTAAATATAAATTCGGTCATAACTTTTATAATAATCGTGTGACGGATATCAAACTTCTATTGGCCCTGCTAGCAGAGGCCTCTTTTCTCTGCATTTCGCTGGCTGAGGTTTGCGAGGAAAAGATACCTCTGCGCTGGGTCGAAACTCGCTTTCTTTTACCGCCGTCCACAACCTTGGACGGTTTGCTGACCGTTTCTTGAGCCCACTATATGCGCACGCATATCTACAGACGTTTTCCGCTGAGGGGCTCAAATAATATCAGCGGAAATTGTTTCGAGCCAGCGCAGAGTTCTCTTTTCCTCGCGAACCTCAGCCAGCGAAATGCAGAGAAATGAGGCCTCTGCTCGGTTTCGCCACGACCTCACACAACAAGTGGCATGTGTAGCTCGGAACATCTGCCAGGAATGCGAAGGTTTCGACACCAGCATAAACTCGCAAGCCTGGCCTCACTTTGACGAGCGCATGCTCTTTACAAATTTCCCACCTGCTCCTCAGGACACGTCACAAGAAAGCTCGACCCGGTAATCCCATTATCGGCTTGTTAACCACAGAGAGACCAAAAGGGCATAATCGGCTACTTTTTGGCTGCGCGTACTGAGCTGGGGTTTTATCTAAATCGCACGTATCATACATCAATTTAAAGCTTGAAACGCGTAGAATTCGTCCCATTTCGCTCTTTTCAGGGGTGATATGCACTTTAAAGTCACGCAACTGGGCAGCTGTTCAGCGCATCTCAAAACAAAGAAGTATCGTCCCGTACATCTCGAACCCAGAGCTCCCCAGCTCGTCTCCTCCACAGGGAGATCACCCTTCTGGTAAAATAGAAATAAATGTGTTATTTTGATATTTTCTTCTCTGTTCTTTTATCTGTCAATGGGAATCCTGTGTATTGTTTATCTCTTGGACCCTAGGGAACGAGATTACGTCATGTTACTTTCTGATTGGCCACTATCAGTAATTTTCATAACAAAGGAATCTATTGACCTTCAGACGCTAGTGAATACTAGCAAGGGAGGAAACTCGACGCGATTCTTCGTACAGGTTATGCCTCTCGTTGAGGGCGACGGGGTGATTAGGTATTCAACTACATTTACATAATAAATGAACTTCCGTTGAATGCGTGACAGTATAAACAATTGCAAAACGAAATGAAACATGTTTGATACCAAATGAGTGACGTTGCAACATTTAATGCAGCACACTGGTGAGTGAATAACTAATAGTATTTGCAATAAATTGTTGACCAGTTAAAATATGTTATCTAATATAACTTTACTTCCACGGTTATTTTCAGGCTCATTGCGAATTTTGTGAGTTCAGAGGACAGTAGGTTGCGAGTGGGGGAATTGAAAGATTTATACGTAGCTGCATCACCGAAAGACCACACATCGACCGCCCGAGCTAGGACATTTGATTAAGCAAATATTTCCTTCGTTCAAGCGAGTGTACGGCAGAAAACCAGTTCAATAGGCTGTCAGAGAATACTTTTACGTCGGCCTAAGTCGAGTTAGTGCGTCAATTGATAATATTGCTATGTGGGACGACGTAATCTGCATGTCCCCCAAATTCGGTTTTGCTCTCATTAAACAAAATGATGGGTATTGTGAGTTTATCAATAATGAAACGGACGAGCTCTGCGATGGATTCCCAGTAATTAGAACTGTCTGGTTATACATTAACTGGGCTTTTAAATTATTTGTGTGTGGCCAAGAAGTGAAACAGATAAACAGTGTATTTGTGTTCTCTGAAGTTGATAAGTCCATGGAAGCATTGAACAATCTTTTCTACTTAGTATCAATCATGCTAATTTCCCGCGGTTTTGTTGTTCCAAAGCAGGAAAATTGTTCCAAAGGCGCGGAATGCTATGACGGGGGGCGATTTAAAACATGGGCATGCGTTAGTGGGCAACGCGTGTGTTTCCAGTCGGTGCGGTGTGAAGTTGTTTTGCCATTAACACCACTCAGGAGAGTTAAGGCCTGGGTCTCATTTGCCTTCAAAATGGCGGATCAAAAACGTTAGGGGGTGGTCTGTCTTCAGTGGCTTTGCTACTTTGCTGACCACAGTCAAACATGGTTAAGGTTGTTAACGGTCATGAAACAAGTAAATAGTATGTTTTGTTTCCATGGAAACATGGAATGCGACCTTTGAACCTTACCTTAAAGCAATTTCCAAACAAGCCCTCGGCAGGCCGGGAAAACTTTCAAACTCTGAGGATTTAACAATGTGATGTGTTTAAGGCCATCACAGGTATATCTGATCCAATTCGAAAACGTGGACATTTCATTAGGAATCCTATTTTAGGACACTTTGAAATTTGATACCCTTTAATAACTTCGAAATTAAAAATGTTGTGCAAGATCGGAAATTGGAGTGATAAATACTACATTATTCCCTACCATTTCCATCTTGTGGTTTTATGAGTGGTGCGAATTTTCTGAACCTGCGGAGGCTCTGAAGTTTCATTTCTTAATATGGAGGTCAAAGGTTAGGATTTGGTTCCCATGGAAACACCAACAACTCAAATTAACAAGAATGACGATGTCTATGACATCATATCAACACAAGAAGCCTATCTTTAATTCACCCAAATTAAGGCCTGATTGAATGTTTTTAAAGGCGTGGCCACATGGACCCATGCCTTAAGTCACCTGAGCAATGGCCGATATATGCAGTGATTGCTATGCATTTAAGCAGAACACGCTAAGGACCTTTTAGAGCAACAATAAGCGAAGTTACAACATGTCGCTTGATGAACTGAAAGAGCAACTCGAGATGGAAAAAAGAAGACGGAGCACTGCAGAGCGCAGAGAAATATACCACAGGGAGAAGGTACAACTCCAGATGGTAGAATTCGAAGAAGAGCAAAGTTCCGACTTCAATGAGCTGTTCAGTCGACTAAAAGAGGAGGAAGTTCCAGAGAACATGAAGCTTTTGTGGGAAGAACAAAAAAAGGCCTTTGAAACCAAGACACGAGGCTGCCGTTGGCACCCAAAGTAAGATTTTTTTTTTCTCTTTAATTGCAATTTGTGGCGAATCTTTTTATGCAATTCAATACCTGAACTTGATGATTCGTTGAAAAATATTTATCCAAAAAATGTGAACCTCGACAAAAGGAAGTAGCCGGTCCTACCCTCCTTAGCTAAATCATGACCACCCCCTTTGAATTCGAAATAAATGATTTTTCCATCTGAAGCTTACACCATAAAAGAAGCCAAATATCTGGTTGGCCCCGGGGTTGGCTCTTTCTGTTGTATTTCCCCCAGTGGCAGTTCAGGTTATTGAAAAAGAGGGAGGGGGTGCGTTTTGGTTTTTCTTATTAAGGCTTTTAAAACCTTGTTTTTAGGCCTGCATGTTGCCGTTTTAAATCGTTTTTGCATCGCAATTAGAGGGGGTGCGCCCGCATCCAAAGCAGCACCCCTCTATCCGCCTTTCTCCCGCTCGCGATTGATCTTCCTTTCCTTTGTATTTAATGATACTGCGGCTCTGTTTGGCATAGTGGAACCGTAGCCCGGGAGGGCTATCATGAGCTTAGAGAGAGCGGGATGTTGAAGCTTCCTTCTGGCCGTCTTCACCGGTATTTCAAGAACTCCGTTTCTCAGAACCCTGGTTTCAATCCTGATGTGTTATCGTGGATGTGCAATGAAGCAGACAGGTTTAAGCTGGATGAGTTTGGAAGGAGTGGAGGGCTGATATTGGATAAGATGGCTATTCAGGTATATAAGCATCAGTGGCATAGATACAGTCCGGCGTATACAAACCATTCAGCAATCGAACGAAATCGAACACAAGGATTTTAGGGATTTCGTCTGGCGAAATAAATCGAAAAGCTTAAAGCATAAATTAATAAAAATGGTAAGAACCGTCACGAACACCGTCGTATTCTGACTAATCCCTGAGAGATATATTTCACTTAAAAAGACGAAACAGAATAGCGCGAGAAATATATTTTTGCTTTCACCAGGAGGATCTTCAAATGAAATACATCGAAGGGAGAATGACCCTCGTAGGTATAGTTAACCTTGGCGATCATCATGAGGCCATGGCATTTATCTGTAGCAAAGAAGGTATGTACAATAGCTTAGCATGACATGTAAAAAGGTTTTAAAAGTTTTATACCTTAGTAATTGCCGCCTAATAGGAATTAGTTATTGCTAAAATATGAGCAGCATGGTTTTCTCTCCAAAAGATAAACATTGTCGACTGGAAACACGTCGAGCAAAGAAAAAATTGTACTCTTGAACCTGATAAGCTACGGTCTTTTCAAGGGTCTGCTCTGTTTTATAAAGAGTAAGAATTTGAACAGACTGACGCTTACAATTTGACATTTTAAAGACAAAATTGACAAAAGACAACTTGTAACAACAGCACCATCAAGCGATAAGTATGTATATACCGTAGTTTGCCACATTTCTATTTATTACGTTCCAGGTAATCAACATATGTATATCTAAACATGTACTACTTGTCCACATTCCGTATGTTAATGTGTAGGAATTAAGCAGCCTATAAACATGTGTAAAGATAGAATTTCTAATTTTATTTTGCGTTCCAAATGCCACATCTTGCAAAAATGTGGATCGTGAGATGAAATCTATGAATTCCTTTTTCATGTCTAGTCGACAGCGATAAATTAGCTCCCTCTCAGGTAACTTAAGGCCTGGGTGAAAGAAAAATCCAAAATGGCGGTCGTAAAACTGAGGGGGGTAGTCTATCTCTAAATCAATGCCTCTGAGGGATCCAATCAATTTGCATTTCAATACCTTTGGTCATTCTCAATCATTTTCACCCATGTTGGTCTCTATGGCAACAAAAGTATGACCTCTGACCTTTAATTTAATTTCTTGGAAAATGGCCTCTGCATTCGATGGCGAAAAGTTAAATAGTTCGCCTGAGTGTGTGATGGTGTTTGTTATCTAGTGTAGATTATTGATCTAACGAGGCTGTCTGGAAATGTTTTTTCGAATAGCTATATTTGTGATGATGTAATTTGATACCTCTCATTTACTTAAAATGAGGATAACTTGGAAAGCACGCCTCGTTGGAATGGTAATGTACGCCCGACACTGGTCATAATAAGACCTATTGGGAAACCATTGGTATGACCCCCGTCGAATGCAGAGACCTGAAAGAAAATTGTGGCTTTGTCACGCTCTTACAAGTCACGCAACCCGTTGACATGGTTACCAAATACATCAAATGAAACGTCTCACCGGGTAGAGCAACCTTAACGAAAAACATTCTACGCATGACATTTTATTTAGCCTAGGGAATTTTTTCAGTGTTTTTCGCATTTTTGTGAAAAGCACCCATGCCTTAATATACCTGTGAGCTTGTCTTGACCTCTCCGCGGCCGACTTGCTCAGCATGCTTCCTAGCATTCTTTATTTGACGAAGGGAAACCTCGGGTAATAATTATTCTACTTGGGATTGACAATACTTGTCGCTAATGATAGAAAAGATCTGTGTTTTGGTAGCACGATTACTACATTATCTTCTGAACGCAAGCTTAACGCATGTGTTGCCATCCTTCCTGGCAACACATGCAGATGAAAGTTGACGTGGCTCGGTTATAGCTTGCCAAATATTTTCTTCTTGAGAAGCGGCTAGCGCTGGTAAAACTAGTGACACTACTTATTTTTTTTTTTTTTTTTTTATTTAATAGCTTTCACCAATTCACAAATATAATTTACAAACATATACAATAGCACGAAAAAAAATACAAACAAATGATAACAAAACTTTGGTGAGGGTCGCACAACAGAGCGAGGCTCCAAATTAAGTGCGCCCGTTTTGAGACTAAGAACAGAAAAATTAGAAACACATTAAACACGGATATAAATATATATACTAAGCTAAGTAGTTATTCTAGTAACAACAGGAGTAACTAGAGAGCAGATTGCGAGTAGAAGAGCATTTGCAGCAAATAGATTTCCAAGTGTTAAAATTATCAATATTATAAGAAACAGTAAAGGCATCAGAGTAGAAGCGAGGAGGTGTGATTTGAACTGATTAGCAGAAGAGAGGGTGCGGGTATCCTCAGGCAGGTTATTCCATAGTTTTGGGAGGCGGTTAAAGAAGCTAGCTTGAAAGAGTTTAGTACGGCATTTAGGAACGGTCAGATCAAGCACAGAACTATGACGGGTTACTCTGGTAGATTTACACTTAACAAATCTATCTAGGTCTATAGTATAGTGACCGGTAGTACATTTGAAGAAGAAGATCAGGTCCTTAATTTCATGCCAGTAGGAAAGGGGTAACAGATTGAGTTTTGATAGGCGGTCATGATAGCTAATGTTATCTTGCCATTTGGTGTCCAGTATGTATTTGGTGGCTCTCCTTTGGAGGCTCTTGATTTTACCAATGCTGCCTATAGTGTGCGGGGCCCACACTTCACTTGCATAGCCAACAAAAGGTCTCACGAAAGTTAAATACAACAGTCTCCTATTCTCTATACTAAATGCTTTGACACTGTGGCGGCGAAGGAATCCTAGCATTCTGTAAGCTTTAGCTACAGTAGTGTTTATGTGACTGTCCCACTTCATGTCTGATGATACAGAAACTCCGAGGTCCTTAACGTGTGTGACACGCATTAAAATTGTGTCATTCAGCGTGTAGTCAAACGCGACTGGATGGTGTTTACGCGTAATTGTGAGAACTTCGCACTTGGTGGAGTTGAACTTGAGACGCCAATCTTGGCTCCATGCTTGTACATTGTCCAGATCGTCCTGGAGGGCGCTGCAATCAGAGGAAGTATGTACCACAGTAGAACACTTGGAGTCGTCAGCAAAGAGTGCGATGGGATTATCAACTACTGACGGAAGGTCGTTAACATAAACCAAGAACAGAAGGGGGCCGAGAATACTTCCTTGCGGAACTCCTGATGGCACTGGAGAACGGCTAGAAGTGAATCCATGGACAAGGCACCGCTGAGCACGTCCCGACAAGTAGCTCGCGAGCCACTGCAATAAAGTCCCACCGATACCATAGCGGGAAAGCTTCAGGAGGAGACGCTGATGCGATACACTGTCGAAGGCTGTCGCCAGGTCGAGATAAACAATGTCTGACTGTAAGCCTTGATCCAGGGCCTGGCCAACTTCATGGTAGAATAACAATAGCTGAGTCACTGTGGAGCGTCCCTGGAGGAAGCCGTGCTGCGAGTCATCGAGAATGGCACAGAGATGATCTTTGATGTAGGCGAAGATACATCTTTCGAGCACTTTGGAAACCACACACAGAAGAGAGATTGGTCTGTAATTGGGGACGTCTTCTTTTTTCCCCTTCTTGTGGACCGGCACCACTAGAGCGTCCTTCCATTCGGTAGGCACTTTCCCAGTGGTGAGTGAGATATTAAAGAGGGCGCAGATTGAGGGCGCCAACTCACGAGCACATTCCTTAAGAACAATGGTGGGGAGAACATCCGGGCCAGGGGCCTTGTTTGGATCCAGTGCACATAAAGCCTTGTACACTTCTTCCACACAGAGAAACAGCGAGTCTAAGGTGGAGACTCCAGGGTCAGCGGTCTCCATTTCGAGCGGACCCTCAGTATCTATAGTAAATGTTGAGTAGAAGAACTGATTAAAGGCCTCAGCCTTTTCCTCGCCCGTAGTGAACTGAATGCCGCAGTGGTTGATAGTGGCGGGAACCGAGTTAGACTTCGTCTTATGGCGGAAGTAGCTCCAGAAGCACTTGGGATTCTCTTTAAGGGAGTGTCGAAGAGAATCATGATATTCTTTTAGCTTCCTAGCCATTAGTTCCTTGACCTCCTTCCTCAGTGCTTTGAATTTATCCTGGTAGAAAGAGCTTTTGCGCTTTTTCGCGGCGCGTCTTGCGGTTTCCTTCTTCTTGACAAGATGGAGGACTTCTACTGCATTCCTAGTGTGCTCTTCTTTCGCAGGACGTGATATGGTATTCCAGGCTAGATCCTGGTAGCCTGAAATAGGCTGGGCTTTCCCTTCTTTTTATCTAGAGTATGATTTCTGTTATAGTCACTTTTCGCCTGGCGGAGCCCAACGTGATTGTATTTATTACTGGGTAACCATTTTATTTCAGACCACCAAGACCACCCGGAGTTGGCAAGTCACGTCCTACAGATGATATTTCTAGGCAATACTGGCTTCCATTTCCCTGTGTCACACTGGCCAACCGCTGAAGTTGATCCAGCATCTTTATATAACACGTGTTGGAACACCGTTCGGTGGCTTTTGAATGGCGGTTTTAAAGTGCACTATTGCTGTTGCGACGGAGGATCTGCCAACAGATCGTTTATCGAGCTGCATTTCGATGGAAAAGACCCAGTACAGGAGGGATTTACTGTGATCAACCCGTACACCAGAGAGTTCCTTGTGTTTATCATGGATCCGTATGTAAGTAATAAAACAAATTTGCACATTATGACAGTCAGATTTTCCTAATTCTCAGGTAAACAAAACTAACTATTTATTCAATTAAAATAACACTTTCTTTCCATACTTCCAGCAAGAGAATCGTTGTTAATTTTGTCACCTTTTGTGGCATGAATGAAGAGCATCTATTTCGGCCGTACGTAGATATAATCATTTGTCACTGACGAAATCGGAATCAAACCCCCTAAATTCCAACGCAAATTTCTGTCCGAACTCTAAAAAGTGCCGTACCCCAAAACATCTTACATAGCATATGAAAGTCCTCTCCATAGTTTTTCGTTTCATTGTTATTTAAGCTTTTTTACATCAAAATACTATATTAACAGTAGGTGGCTAGCGGATCTAAGGAAGATGCATTAGGTTCGACCCATCCCCTTTCTTAGCAAAAAAGAAAAAAAAAGGATGCAAAAGAACAATAACAAAATAAAGTTAAAACAACGATGCAGTACGTTATATGTTATCGATATCTAAAATCTTATTTTTCAGACGTTTTCGAGAGAGCAATAGAATATCTTGCTTGGAAATTTTTGTACTGAAAAACGCACCCGATCCCCCCAGAATTCTAAATGTTACGTTTTTCACCGTAACAAAATCCCATATGTCAATTCTTTTGCAACTTCTGCACATTATTATTTAATATATACCAAAGATTACATCAAAGTCTTGAGTTCATTGAAGTATTTTAAGGCACCGAGAAAAAATTCCAAACTTCATTGCCTTCGGTTTGCTTGACCCGGTTTTTTTCATTGTACTTTGTTTTCGCCTGTTATAGCTTTCATGTCGGTTTTCCCTAAAGCGAGCCACATTCCAACATGGGATTCGACCACTGCTTCTACGACTCAATTAGTTATCCTCCCAGTTCATGTCACGCTTCTAAGAAGCAAAGCTGTAGAAACGTTGCATCTGGTCATATATATTTTGAGTTGAACAGAATGTTTCTACTGAATGTTCTCAGACATCTGTAATGAAAGATACCAGTATGATGCGAAAAAAGAAATTCTATGTTTTGGTATTGTTCATTGTGTGACCATGTTTGCTACGCTTTGAGGGTCAAATAAATGCGCATTCTATGGCCGCAAAAATTACAACACGCTGCAATGTCGTTCGCTACAGAAACATCTACATGAAAGCTACAACAGGCAAAAACAAAGTACAATGAAAAACCGGGAAAAGCAAACAGAAAGAGTAATGAAGTTTGGAATGTTTTCTCGGTGCCTCAAGACTTTGGTGTTATCTTTGTTATATATTCAATGATAATTTAAGGAAATTGCAAAAGAATTGACATATGGGATTTTTGTCAGGTGAGAAAAACGCAAGATTTAGAATTCTGGCCAAAATTTCGCAACTTTTGCAGTTTACTGGTCGATACTTGAACACATGCCAAACAAAATCGAAAGCCTTCTAAGAGGGGGGAATTTGGCTGGCACATTGCATTGGGTTTGTAGATAATTCGGGCGGCAAGGATCTTCTGATTACGCAAATATCAGCCATTCGTTTTACAGGAAATCTTTGCGGAATAAAAATTTTGACGTTTTGGAACTTTAAAAACGTCCTCTCAAATAACATAAAGTCGGCCCAATAAATTTTCTCCAAACTTGCTGGGATTATTGTCTGCTACTCAAGGATTAGTTCGAAGGGTGTCATTTTAAAAGTTCAGATCGAGTAACGCGTCTAGTGGCCCATAATAATAAACAATGGTGTGGTTATTACGTTGCTATAGCAACTCCGATCACAACAAAATACACATTACAATAAAGTTCAAACCCTCCGGGGAAACCATGTGAAAGTTCAGACCAGTACAAGTTTGTGTACTTGAACAGCAGCCAAACAAAGTTTGGTGGTCGAGGGTAGAAAAAATTGTAGGCAGCCTCCTTAACTTCGCTCTTCCTTCGATGGGCATTTGCTCCACGATACGATTAACCGTTTCCGGCTCAACATCTTCTACAGCTCCAACACTTGCAATTTGTACAAGTAGTAAATTGTTGATTTCTCTCATTATATCAGTCAGAGCACAAAAATCACCTGTCTGAAACAGCGACCTGTCTCTCAACCCGAGCACGCTTGCGAACTCCGTTGCAATAGTTGGGTTTGTAGTCTGGGAGCAGCTACCGGAAAAAAACCGCGTCGTAGCACCCAACGCGCAGACCCAGGAAAATAACATAGAAAGATAGGTACATGCCTAAGGTACAATTTGATCCGTATCGCACAGAGTGGCTCATGGGACAACACCCCGATATTGCGCATTTTGTTCCCTCTCTGCTCATATGTCCTTTTTTTAAAATTGCGAACTTATATGCCTTTTAATTCCCCATTCAAAGATCAAAACTATCCAAAACTTTGCATCATTGTAAGAAATCATACACCTTAAATTCCTAGTTGTCAATCTGCTCTTAATAGCCAATCTATTAAACAGAAATAAGAAGCTGGCAGCCATATTAGTTCTTTGTTATTCAAATGAGTTGTGCCTTCTCTCATAGGCTGTAGCGCTACAAGTACAGCGCGCCTAAATGTCTGCGTTGGTAAAAAAATATCCTTCCAATGCATTGAACACTTATGTGGACATTTTACTGCCGTCGTATATTTTCTTTGATCTCTGCTGACACAAACAAAAAATTATAGGTTTATTAGAAAATACCAAAATCATTTTTCTTTATTCGAAATTACCTAGTTAAATGATTCAAACAAAGTCGGTGAAAAGATACCAGACCATTAAAACTATATATTAGGCCTGGAAGCCTGTACTGTCTATGTGATTCTTGACTTTTCAGACATCAGGAACTTATGAATAAGAAAGGAACCTCATGAATAACAAAAGGTTTCAAATGGCCCCCATCATAGATATCTCTTCAACCTTCATTTTTACAGTACGTACGGAAATTACGGCACAAGTTTATATCCTACCATTTGAAACGCATTTACTTCAATAAGGTAAAAAACAGACAAAACAGGAGCCGAGAGATGTCAACGTTTCGGATTTTACTTTCAATCCTTCATCAGGGCGGCTACTAAAACCGTTACAAAGATGATAACGTGTATATAGAAATAATGAGCTGCGCGCGCTCAAAAAGACAAACGCGCGCAAGGAAAAGAATACGCTAGTTACAAAGAGAAAAACTAAAATTATTCTCTAAGATTGAGTCCATCAGGAGTTATTGTTCTCAATTTGTCTATCCAGAAGCCCTCGACAGTGGAGAGGTCTTCAGACTTGACCACCTTCTTGATTGCCTTGATGGTAAGGTCTGACATGCTATGGCCGTTGCTGGGGTTGAAGTGGGCCGACACTGGGCACGTTTCCGCATATTTTCCCCAGTTTTTGATGGTACACTTGTGATTACGGAAACGTGCGTGTAGGGGCATGCTGGTTTCCCCGACGTACTGCGCTGGACACTTTTTGCAGGATATGAGATAAACGACATTTTTGCTTTTGCAGTTCAGGGTGCTTCTAATGGGATATCTTCTCCCGGTCTTGGAACTGCAAAAACTGTCGCTTGTCTCAGCAAACGCACAAGTGCCACATCGCTTGTCCTCACATGGTCTCATGCCTCGCTGTGAGTCGTCTTCAGATGGGACCCGAGCCCTCACGGTAATATCCCTGAGGTTTGGTGGGCGCCTGAAAGCTACTATAGGAGGCTCCTTGACGATCCGTGACACGCACATGATGGGGAATGTCTCTCTGACAATCTTGTGAGCGTTTCTTAGGAGAGGGTGGTACGTTAGAACTAAAGGTACTCTGGTGTTATTGGGTTTCCTTCTGGATGTCGTGAGTACATCTGCGCGGGATCTCTGTGTAACTCTGGTGATGCTTTGGTTAACGAGGTTTTCACTGTAGCCCCTGGACAGCAGGTAGGTCGTAAGCTCCGAGCACCGTTTCTTGAAGAACTCATCAGTGGAACAGATCCTACGTAGACGTAGAGCGAGGGAGTATGGAATACTAGTCTTACAATGATGCGGGTGACAGAAAGACCACAGAAGATATTGATGTGTGTCTGTCGGTTTACAGTACAGATCACTCTGCAACGACCCGTTAACTTTAATGACCTTCACATCAAGAAAATCTACACTTGTCATGGAGTGAGTTGCCGTGAACTTGATGGTTGGACGGATTCCATTTACGAAACGAAGAAAGTCGCCAAACGCCTGTTCTCCATGTGGCCAGATGCCAAAGATGTCGTTGATGTATCGCCACCAAATAATAGGTTTAAGAGAGGCTTGTGTCAGGATGGTGTTCTCTATGTTACCCATGAATATGTTGGCATAGGAAGGAGCCATTCTTGTTCCCATGGCAACCCCGTTCACTTGAACGTAATTCTGGTGATGAAATTGAAGATGAAGATGAAATTGTTCTGAGTGAGGACTAATTCTGAAAGCTTTAAGAGAGCTTTTGTGCTGGGTGTCTTCCGTGTTCTATTGTTCAGAGCGTGTTTGAGAGCAGCGAGCCCGCCATTATGAGGTATGTTCGTGTATAAAGATTTAACATCCATGGTAAATAGTATAGCCTGGTCGGACAGTGCCGTAACGTCCTGCAATTTCCGTAGAAAATCTGGAATGTCGTGAATGTAGGAAGGGAGCTGTTGGGCAATGGGTTCTTATCCAATAATCAACAAATTCGGAAGCTTTCTCGGTAGCACTTCCATTAGAGGCGCAGACGGGCCTACCCGGGTTTCCAGGCTTATGTATTTTAGGGAGGAGGTAGAATCTTGATGCTTTAGCATCATCCATCCAAAGGTAGTCGAGCGTGTCTTCATCTATCTCGCCCTTCTCTTCCATGCGTGAGATTTGGTCGTTAATTTTCTCACTGAATTCCGTAGAGGGGTCTTGCTGTAGGGGTTGATAGAAGTTGGTATCGCTCAGCTGTCTTTGAGCTTTCGTGATGTACTGCTCCCGGTCCTGTACCACCACGGCGGAGCCTTTATCTGCCGGTTTAATGACGATATCCCTCCTATTGGCTAAGGACTGCAAAGCCTCTCTCTCACCCTTCTGAAGGTTGTCGCCAAAGTGGTTGGTGCGCACCTCTTCCATGATTTTATTGTTGACCGCAGTGATATAAGTTTCGAGGGCGGGATCTCTGCCGGTGGGAGGATTCCAACGGTAGATCAACTTGGGTGGGCGTAGTAGCGTTGTTCTCCTCTGTGTGAAAGTATTCTTTGAGACGGAGCCGTCTAGCGCCTGCTTGAAGGTCTTTCTTGAGTTGATGTTCGTCGAGTTGTTTGGGAACAGGACAAAACCCAAGACCATTGAATAGAACCGATGTTTCGTTGTCTGTGAGGATGGTCGACGAGCGATTGATGACTACGCTAGGACACGGCAACGTATCGTTCTCTTGATGGGCTGGACTTTGTTCTGCAATATATCGGTGAAAACGGCGGTTCCGCGATCTCCTTCCAGTCCTTGCTCCGGTATTTGCCCTACCGTTAGCTAGAGCATCAGGAGGCGATGAGCTTTCGCTCGTGGTATGACAGGTGGAAACAGCAGAGATTGATGTGTTTCTTGGTAAGATTTTTAATTTTACATGCTTTAAATTACTTTACAATTTTACAAGGAACATGTGAGCATCTTGTAACAAAAGTGCCCGAAATCGGAATGTTGTGTCATCGGCTCATTTGTAACATCCGGTCTAAATTAAACTTATACGCATACCTATCATCCTATGCTACTTTCCCGGTCCTGCGCGAAGGGTGCTACGAAAACCACTTTCTAGGCCTCTTTTCAAGATCTGCTCCTAGACTATTGATCTGCTCCTAGACTATTGTGCAGAAATGCGCTATAAAATTATTCCGTTCTCGTTTTCTTTTTCTTTGTTTTAGAACACTATCGTGAACGATAGAAAATATGCGTCTCCATTAAATGCCAAAAACAATTTGAAGTTTGTTAAAATGGGCTCTGTGTTTAATGTTTCAAGTGCAGCGTTCGACCGAACTGAAATATCGGTGTGATGCGCCAAAGGCGGTATTTCGGTTTTTAGTAGTTAAGTTAAGTTATGGAAATATACGTCATCATTTGTAGAGTAAATGTTAGTTATATCATGGCCACGAGGGTTTATCTCTCTCGCCAGTGTTTTAGCAAAATTACTGTTTTTCGTGGAACAAGTTCCCTGGCGAATATCGTTTATGAGGTCTATCAACATTTGATCTTGGCTTCAGACAAACTGAGTGCGGAAATACCTTATTCCAGGTTACACTTTGAAAGGCATAAAGGCCAGGATCAAAAGCATTTCGAACTGGTGTGTCACCAACACAGACCACGGCCGATCTGTGGGTGCGAACCGCGAGGGTATTTACAAGACACCAGGCGTTGAGTTTCGTAACGACAACATCATTTATTACAACTCCTTAACACACTGTTCTACCAATCCTTGACAGCGGTTTCCTGTGGCATATAAAGGCATATAAATCTAAGCATTGTTAATCCTAACAACAATGTTAACTCGACAAAAGGTCATTCCTTACCGAGCTGTTTGTGTTCCACAAAACTCGCCGCCATCTTCCTTTCATACCCAAGGTGCTCGCGCAGTGGCACGCGCCATGTTACGTGCCACAGGTATCCCGCAGTCGGGCGCCACACCGGCCCCTAAATGAAACTACGACAGCTAAGTTTTCATTTACACTCTGATAACAGCGACCGACAACTATACTATAGTACGCAGTTCAATACTAATCCATCTCAAGTTTGCATAACTTGGTAACCGGACGCATCAGCTCAGTGCTCGTCACCTTGAAGTCTCCCAGTCTGCGCCTCTTCGCTCGTGTCGCTACCGTAGACACCGTCTTCACTCGTGTTTGGGGCTTCTTTCCTTCGCAACACCTTACTCCTTAAGAACCGCTTGTACCGCAGTAACCAAGCAACCGATAACTTCAACTTCCACGATGACGAGTAGTACATGATGATGTCATCAATTACATCTCTCCGCTTCTCGTTACATGTCGCGTACACTTGCACTTCCTTTTTGACTTCCGGGTCATCATTCTTAATCTCTGGGACCGTGATCATTTTTGGCCAGTTTGCCTCGTCTTCTAACAGGAAGCTTGGTCCCTTCAACCACCGATCATTCCTGATTAGAGCTTCCATTTTGAGCCCTTTCGAACCGTCATCAGCTGGGTTGTCATCTCTGTTGAACATACCGCCATTCTCCGACTTTGGAACCATCATGTATGACCGTCAAACGGTTAGACTCAAAGGTATGAAACCTCTTCGTTTCATTCTTCCACTTCAATCCGAGCGTTGAAGTCATTGGAGGTCGCTCCAACTCGTTTATCATGGACTTAGCTCGGTCATTCTCTGGTACCGATGCAATCACATCTTTATCATTACTGCACCACTTTGTCAAGTTAAACCCTCCCTTGTCCAACAGTTCTCTGAGATCACTCACAAGCTTGACCGCCTTCTCAGTGGTGTCTGTAGACTTCATAAGGTCATCCACGTACATATTCCTAGCTATGGTGTCAGACACTTCCGGGTTGGTGTCACCCTCAAGTTCTATTGTCTTCTTCAAACAATAGTTAACCACACTTGGCGATGACGTTGCTCCGAATAAATGTTTCACCATCCTGTTCTCCTCCAGCTCACCAGATAAATCAGAGTTAGACCACCATAAAAGCCTTAAAGCATCACAGTCCTTGGGATCTACCCGTACCTGATGAAACATTGACTCTATGTCAGCGACTAATCCAATTCTGTCTTGCCGAAAGCGACTTAGCACAGCAACAAGATTATTTGTCAAGTCCGGTCCTTGCAACAATTGTTCATTTAATGAAGTCCCTCCATACTTAGCTGCACAGTCAAAAACTATTCGAATCTTATCCTTCTTTGATGGGTGTGTCACTGGGTGGTGGCTTAAATACCACACCGGCCTATCCGTCTTTGTTGACTCCTCTGGCGGTACCTTCTCCGCATGTCCACGCTCTATGTAGTCACTCATTGTGACTTTATACTTATCAAACAAGTCTCCATCTCTAAGAAATCTCTTCTTCAGAAGACCACACCTCCTTTCCGCCATGATCCTGTTGTATGGTAAATAGGGCGGGACTCGCCGCCAAGGCAGTGCTACCTGATAGTGTCCGTCGACTATTTCTAAAGTTTCCTCCATTATCTGCAGTGCACGTTTGTCTTCGATGGAAGGACAAACGTTTGAACTAACAACTGAATCCGCAAAGTCTGTTTGCAAGAGTCTCTCCAACTGTTGCTGTAGTAGCTCATTACTGATCTCCTTCTCAGTTTCTGCATCTGTAGACTTCAATCTCCCAGTACTTGTAGACATAAGTGTACTATCCTCAAATGAACAATGTTGTTTTGCAAGAGTAACATCATGCTCAGCGAGCTTGGTATCTACCAGGGGGGTGTGCAATGCATCACAGGGTTCTCCTTTACATAATTCGCCAAGAAACTGCTCGTCAGTTACATTGACAAGATTCACTGAGCACTGTTCACTGTCCCTATTTCCGCACATGGGACCCATCACTGTCCATCCAAGTGAATATCTCACACCTATTGGTTCTCCATCACTCCCAGCCTTGTGTTCTAGTGGGACAAACAACATTGGATTTTCCTTAAGGCCAATAATGAGTCCAACCTCTGATGAACTACATTCTTGGAAGTCAATATCTCTCAAATGAGAAAAACGTTCAATATCTTCCTTTCTGGGTATGCAACTAGAGGATACAGGTATTTGTTCTACTGTCCTGACATTTAACAGCTCTTTCTCCACCATCCCATCCTGCGACATTATAACAAGATCAATCATGTGACCTTCCAGTTTCCTTGTTCCTGTTACACCAACAAGTTCAAATTGCATACTGGTGCACCACATCCAAGGTCAACAAACAATTGTTCTTTACATAATGACACCTCACTCCCACTATCTAGCAGTGCATATGTTTCTAACACCTTGTTACCATCCTTGACCTTGACCTTGAGGGGTATCACCCCTAAACACACTCTTCTCTCGCCGGCCCCAGTTGCAACAGTAACAGATGCTACTTTAGCGCTTCCCGAATTAGCACCTGCGTCACTTAGTGTCGCATCCGATGGTAATGATACGCTAAGCCCAGCTTGTCTGGGTGTTTTGTTCATTCGGTTATCAATTGTACCGTCTCTCTTGTCTCGCACTGAAGGGTGTAACAATGTGTGGTGTTCCTTATCACAACCTTTAACTTGACACCTAAAGGTTGTCTTGGGACATTTGTCTTTAAAATGTCCTCCGCTTAGGCACTTAAGGTTACTGAGAACCTTCGCGCACGTTGTTCGGAAAAAAAATCATACACGTCCTTAGTTTAATCAAAATATGACAACCTATATATCGTTGGAAAGCTTATGGAATTGACTAGCGGGCTATGGCAAAAAGAAATCACTTATCGATACCCGTAATTTTTCTTAAAGCATTGATTAAATATTTTGGTGTGCTATTTTCACGAGCTAACGCTGTCGAACTGCTGGACCATGACTCCCAAGTAACATATTGTTTTAATCCTTAAAGGTGTTCCTCAAAAACCGTGTCTGCGATTTTTTAAATTTTGTTTACTTCAAAAGTTATGAATTTTTTTAAATTTTTAGAGCGTGAAAATTCTACAAAATTTGACCTTCCAAATTTAAAAGTTCGATAACTTTTGAACAAAGCAAAATTTTAAAAAACGCAGACACGGTTTTTGAGAAACACCCTTAAGGGTTGAAACAATGTGTTACTTGGGAGTCGAGGTGGAGCAGTTCGACAGCGTTAGCTCTTGGAAATCTCACACCCGAATTTTTAGTAAAACCTTTAAAAATTTCTAATTATGAAAAATTATTTCTTTTTGCCATAGTTCGCTAGTCCATTCTATAAGCTTTCCAACGATATATAGGTTGATATGTTTTGGTTAAACTAAGGACGTGTATGATTTTTTTTCCGAACACGTGCGCGAAGGTACTCAGTAACCTTAAAGCATAATCTATTTGACAGGACTACTTTGTGTCTCTCTCCACTGTTAAGTTCTTTAAACTGTTCACACTTCCACAGTCCATGGGATCCCGTACAAACAACACATTTCCAGCTTACATTTTCACGTCCCCTTGCATGTTCGTAATTTTGGGGTGGGGTCACTCCCGTCGCCATGCTAGCTCTAGGGTTTGGTTTTTTACACTGTCATTTACTTTCCTCCCCTTCTGTGAACTAGCTGTCACAAGATCTTCTCCAAATTCATTATTCACAAGTCGAGCCCTTTCCTTGACAAACTTTAAAAAATCTGAAAATTTGGGCCTTGCCCCTGATTCTATAATCCTTCCTGCACATTCAGTCCACTTCCCTTTCATAAAATATGGCAGTTTACCGCTCAGTTCCCTAAGGGTGCTTGTGTGGTTCAATTCGCTAACATAATCTATTCCCATACCAGACAATGTGCGGTATGCTACTTCCAGGTGCCTAGAAAACTCCAGTAATGATTGCCCTCCTCCATTCCGCAACGGGGGGAGTTCTTGTAACCTTTTCAAGTGTGCCTTAGCGATAATATGTGGAAGGCCAAAGTTTTCTTTTAGAGTGTTCTTTGCTGCCTCATAACCCTCCGAAGTGGGCAAGTTCACACAACTTTCAATCGCATCCCGCGCCTTGCCTGTGCAGTGCTGTATTAGATACTGTAATCTCCTAGAATTTTCGGTGTTCAGACTCTCTAAGCAAGTCTCAAAGTTATGCATAAATGAAACAAAGTTTATGGGATTGCCATCAAAGCGCATATATTCAATCTTTGGGGTATTCATTACCTGAGAAAGTACCTTGGCCACATGCTCTCCACTATTAATTACTACATTGTTGTTGTTAGTAGGTAATCGGGAATCAGACAAATTCAACCCAGCTCTGTCTTCCTGAGTTTCACTGTTAACCTTGCTTTCGTCACCATTCCGCACATGGCCTTTGATATCCTGAACCACCCTCTCACTTTCATGACTCTCGTTAACTATTAGTTCAGATGATAAACAAGCATGCCCATAGGATTCAATCGATTCCGCATTACGGGGTACACCCTCATTTTTTACTGTACAAAGTTCCAAGACAGGTTCCTCTTTCACAATAACTTCCTCTTTTACCCCTTCACTAGGGTTTGCTCTCACATTTTCCATAGGCACATGCTGTTCAAATTCATTTTGAGATAAATACTTCTTTCCCTGATCTTTTGTCAGCTCTTCCCTTTCCTTCTTATAAATTCTGTAACTAGCCTGAGCCTTTTCATATTTCACTTCTGCTTCCAAAAGTTCATCAGCATACTTTAAATCATTAAATTTACTTGCAATCTGTTGTCTCTTTCGTAAATGTTCCAGGTCCAGCTTACTTAATGCTGCTCTCTCC
The DNA here is from genome assembly GCA_033964015.1 of Scolanthus callimorphus. Lineage (NCBI taxonomy): Eukaryota > Metazoa > Cnidaria > Anthozoa > Actiniaria > Edwardsiidae > Scolanthus > Scolanthus callimorphus. Next base: position 10,376,026 of record CM066915.1, read on the forward strand.
TCTAAGGCAGCAACACTTTTAACACCTGAACTTGAACTACGTCTACTAGATACATGGGACCTAGTTTCCCTATCACTCACCCTTGACTTTGCACGTTTCTCAGAGACTTGAGATCCACTTTCCATATCATGTTCCTCAATAGCAGAATACAGTTCTAGTTTCAGTGTGAGTTCTATGTCATAAACTCTTTTAATCTCCATCTTTTCCTCACCTTCCTCCATTAGATCCAGGAGATCGCAGTGCAAACGCACAAACTTTACCCATGTTTCATGATAAGACTGAAGTTTACGTCCAACTTCAGACAGTTCCCTTCGTGTATTAGTTCGTCAATTTCCCCACGAAACTTCCTTAAACAACCGAGACAACCAGCTCTCGAACGCTTTATTCGAATAATCCTCTCTGCCACATCTTCTTCTTGATTCCGACGTGTGTTATAACTCCTAGACCGAGCTCCAGTGATCCTCGCAGGACCTGACGCAGTAGACATGCTTGTGAAATCTTATCGATTCTCTGACGGTTGTTGACATCAAATTACACTCCAAATCCAGTAAAGTTCAGCTCAAATCCTTCGTTAATTCCAATAACGAGCTTAAATCCTTCGTTAATTCCAATAACGAGCTTAAATCCTTTGTTAATTCCAATAACGAGCTCGGAAACTGTCACCAACACAGACCACGGCCGATCTGTGGGTGCGAACCGCGAGGGTATTTACAAGACACCAGGCGTTGAGTTTCGTAACGACAACATCATTTATTACAACTCCTTAACACACTGTTCTACCAATCCTTGACAGCGGTTTCCTGTGGCATATAAAGGCATATAAATCTAAGCAGTGTTAATCCTAACAACAATGTTAACTCGACAAAAGGTCATTCCTTACCGAGCTGTTTGCGTTCCACAAAACTCGCCGCCATCTTCCTTTCATACCCCAAGGTGCGCGCGCAGTGGCACGCGCCATGTCACGTGCCACAGGTATCCCGCAGTCGGGCGCCACATGGTTGGAGCTGATGAAAATCACCTGATGCTACAATCTGCATACTGCCAGATATTTTGTCAGTTTTGCGAAGGGAACGAGCTATATATTCCAGGGTATCGAAGGTTGCGGCGCTCATCATGGACACCTCGTCGACTACTAAAATATCAGTTTCCCGCAATCTTTTTACGCTTTCTTCTCCTTGACTAACAACGTTCAGCAAGGTTTCGGGAGACCCTCTGCCACATTTTATACCGGCAAAAGAGTGAAGGGTAGTTGGCTGTAACTGCTGTGGGAGGTTCTTATTCCTGTTGTACATGTCACAGCAATACTTCTTCCCGAAGATTGTCCCAATCGACATAACGCCTCTACCAACGTGGAACTCTTACCGACTCCGGCTTCTCCTGTCAGAAAAACATTATGGCCTTCCACGATTAGGTCGATAGCTTTGTTTTGATCGTCTGTTTTGAGCCTGTAGGTTTCAGGAAAATGGGCTATAAATAATATGGAAGGAATGAAAGAGTACGAACAGCTTTTCAAGAAAAGTTAGATATAAATAGCGTAAAATGTCCATGCCTTTACAATTATTTTGCCGCATAGTCGTTTTTTCTTTCATAAGTTGTTGTTGCGGGCGTTCTTACTATTACTTTTTTTTAATAAAAAGGATTTTTCTATTGCTGAGGTTTTGCAGACGTTGCAATAATTCTTGCACAATACAAGACTTAATTTGGTAACATTTTGTTAAATGCAAAACACGGCACCGATTTCATAATTTAATTTTTAAGAATATGAAAATGCTCCACATCCTAATCGAAAATCAAGACACGAATGAGCCTGAGTTCGTATTTTGCATTTTATATTTTGTATTTCATGAAAATTCAAATAACGATTTTACCAGCCAGAGTATTATTCCTTACGAGCTGAGCGCATTTGAAATTGTCGTCTCCTCAATTCGTCTTATTTGCGCAAATGTTTTGTTTGTTCCTCTTTGGTTTCAACTGACCGAATAAAACTGAGATAAATCTAGGTAAATTTGAATTTCCAAATAGGCTTTGCAAATTACTTACATAGTTAAAACACTTTTAGAATGTAGTTCTTGAATTGACCGCTTTGCCTTTGATGTGTACTGCGTGACAATGCAATAAACACTAAGATTATTATTTGAATATTTGATAGAAAAATTTCCATTGAAATTACTTATTAAGTTGAATTTGCATCTAATTTGGCAGTAGTTTGGCAATTCACTTCCGTTTCCGTCGCCCCCAACTGTAGGCATAACCTGTACGAAAACCCGGCTGTTTGAATATATATTTTCTGTTCGCTTCCAAATTATTTTTTGAAAACTACAAATAAGCATGTTGTAGATTAGTCCTTCCGCTGTATGTCCATCGAAGTTTCGTTCCCTAAAAGTATTCGGTTGATTTACTATGAGTGTTTTCGCTAAGCTGCCCGATTCGAGTTCCCTCCTCTGTGGTCCAGCCGGACAGAGGAAATTTTCTTCCTGTTCGAGTCGTGATTAAGACAAGTTCATATTGTGGGTTGAACTTAGTTCTAATGTGTTTCCTTAGTCTTTCGGATGAGACAATAAACCTAGGTCCCTTTCCTTCTACCCCTGTTCAAGGTGGACGCTAAAGAACCCATTGCACTCTTCGTAAGAGTAGGGGATTGTCTCCTGGTGCAATGGTCTGGCTCTCGGAGGCATATATACTGTTAAACTCGTGTAATGTTTATTAAATAAAATGACTTCCATCATTTACAGCTTTGAAATGTTCAGCTTTGAAATCTACCCCCTTGAGTACCCTGTGGTCAAGTGAACTATTTAATGTGATTCCAACAAAACGAATAGCGTTTTTCAGAAATATTTTAACTCGCTCGCGTCGTGTCAAAAATGGTCCGATATTTTTGAGCTCTGGATATGCTAAACCTCGACTATTGGTGCTTTAAACTAATTGTGCGAATTTATTTTTAAGAGCCGCATTTGCTTATGCGAGCCGATATTCTTACAGTGGTATGTTTACAAAAGTCCCTCCTGTGTGAAACACTTCGCGCGTTTTTTTCTGAAACTTGGGGTCATTCGACCTTCGTTCTTTTGTCATTCAAGTTTGAAAAAAATTGTACGAGCTTAAATTACGGTACAAGGTAGAGCCAAAAAATGACCATGAAAGTGGAGAAACATCAATGTGCTCTTATTAGACTGCCGATATCAATTCGATTTATACGATTTACAAACTCAGCAATCCACTATTCCTCCTGAGTTTAAGTTAAAAATTTCATAGCCGTAGCTTTAAAGACAGTTTCGCGATTGCCATTTATTCCGAAGCAGATAAACGGTGGAAAAGTTATAAAATTAAAGACAAAACAAATTGCTTTATTTCTTGAACGTACACGCACAATATAAGACACGAGTACTTGCTCCATTTAGTTTAGTCCCTTCTTGATAAAGTAGGCTAGATAGTTTATCTCGATCGGCCCTAGTTTTAAAATGACAGACGAGATTTCCGAAACGGTGATCAACTTGCTGAAAAAGAACCACAATACTTCTGCCGGATTACACTCGGTTTCCTGTCGTTTTTCCACGCGAGTTCATTAAAGCAACGTTCAATGGGCTGGTACGATTCTCACGTGCGAATGCATTCTTTTGCAACGAAGCGACTCATAAACAAAAGGCAACCGAGCAAAACCCGACAGAGCTCATTACAGTGTAGATTTGAGCAAACTACGGAGAGCGTTCTAATGTTTGTTCTCTCATTTGAAAACAAGAACCGTTAAAGATAAACTAAGTATCCTACCTTGTCAAGAAGGGGCTAAACTCAATGGTACATTCAATTGCGTTTTATCTTTTTGCGCGCAACTTCAAGACATGAAGGAATTTGTTGTGTTTTGATTTTTCAAGCTTTTTAACTTTTTAGCTGCTCCTGAATAAATAGTAATCGCGAATCTATCTGTAAAGGTATGGCCATGAAATTTTAAACCGAACCTCAGGAAGAATGGCGAATTGCTGAATTCTTAAATCGTACAAAATGGATTAATTGTGAAAGTACTATAAGGGCATATTGATATTGCTCCACTTTCAAGTAGTATAGTGGGGGCCGAATAAGCCCCTTTTTTTAGGGTGAGCCTGAGGGTGAGCATGCGGGTGAGCCTGCGGGTGAGCATGCGGGTGAGCATGCGGGTTAGCCTGGTGGTGAGGAGCCTATTGTTATTGGAGACAATAAAAGGATACCCTCACCCCCTATTGTCTCAAGACAATAGAAAAAGAATAATAATAAAAGCTATTGTTCTCGGACTCAATAAAAGCCGAGCGCCGCAGTCACCATCGAGTAATATTATTCCACGGTTCAATGGGTTCTTAAGCTAATGAGTCTTTTGTATTTCTAAGTCTTTTGTGTAAGGGATTAGTGTTTGTTGACTGCAACTCGAATATTAATTAAAATGTAAGGTTTACATAGCTGTGTCAATAAAAAGCTTTAGCGCCTTAGAGTGAGGATAACATCAAAACATGTATATGATTTATTTTCTTTATTATGTAACTATAAAACGAATGAATATCGATTACATAAAATACTATTACATAAAATACTACCACTAGCGGTTAGGTAAATAAACGCTTTATTAAGAAATTGATTACAAGTCTAAAGTCTGTTCACTAGCATTCTTGACTTGGGGTAGAGGTTTCCACTCATCTTTTTTCTTATTGTAATACGATCCCGCCATGCAATCATAACACCGCAGAAAATACCCCTTCCAAGCTTTTCCCATGGGTGATTGCTTTTGACAAACTGGGCATTCGTAGAGTTTATCTTTCTCGTAACGTCCGGACATTTTATCTTGCAACAAACACTTTCCACACCCGGCAATATCGATCCGATAAGAGTTGTTGCCTTCGCAATGACTGCATAAACCATCGACTTTCTTTTCAATGTCACCCGAGACTCTATCTCCCTGTTGACTCTTTTCGTCGTCGCTTGATTGGCCAGTTTCCTCATCGCCGGATTCCTCCTCTTCATCATCGTCACCAGCAGATTGGTCAGTTTCTTCATCACTTTTATTATTATCGTCAGCTTCATCGTCTCTAGACTGCTTGCTTTGTGTCTCCCTGCTTTCATAGGTAACTACATCGTTCAACGCTGCTTTGTTACGGATCAATTTCTTATCAATTCCTAATTCTGCAAGTCCCTCGAGAAAAGCCTTTAAACCTATTGGTGGTGAAATGACTTCATTGAAAGGTAGTAATACAAACTCTACAAGGTCAGCAATAACTGTGTTTGGTATTCTTCGTTTGTGACGAATCATTTCCCCGTTAGGAGACCAAAACAAAATATTCTTAGAGGCGGCTATACTGTGCAGAAGGTCTCGGGCATTTTGATAGGGAACAGCATTTAAAATCTGACTCAACACGTCTTTGATTCGAGGTTGATCTTTTGTCTCCTCGTGCTCATCCTCGTCATCGCTAGACATATCGCTATCTGAGTCCAGTGAACGTTTCATGGTAAAAGCCAACCACAAATGTATTGTTCCTCAAACGTGACTTGTATTTATACCCTCAGAGCAGCAATGCCAAAACAGGGACCAGCAGGTCTTTGACAAACCCTCCCCCTTTTTGTGACAAGATTTGCTTTTTTTCTTTGAAAGGGGTGGAGCCACTAGCTAAGGCGCCTAGATCCTGCCCGTGTCGTCTTATGTCACTAAACTCATCATCACTTAATGGAATATATCCATTTCCAACATTATGGGCAATCTGAGTTAGAGCATGAACTTGTTCTGGGGTGTCGAGAAGGTATTGACGCTGATGTGGCGGGCAACTACACAAGGCTTGAAGAAAGCCTACGTTGTTCTTCACTACTCGAGACATGGTTGCAAATTAATCACAACCCCGATTTATAGCATTTGTGAAGTTCATAGAAATCATAGATGAAGAAGAGGTAGTGAGGAGGAGGAGGATGTAGTGAGGGGTAGTGACTGAGGAGGAGGAGGTAGTGAGGAGGAGGTAGTGAGGACGAAGTAGTGAGGAGGAGGAGGTAGTGAGGAGGAGGTAGTGAGGATGAGGAGGTAGTGAGGAGGAGGAGGTAGTGAGGAGGAGGAGGAGGAGGTAGTGAGGAGGAGGAGGTAGTGAGGAGGAGGAGGAGAGTAGTGAGGAGGAGGTAGTGAGGAGGAGGAGTAGTGAAGTGAGGACGAAGTAGTGAGGAGGAGGTAGTGAGGAGGAGGAGGAGGTAGTGAGGAGGAGGTAGTGAGGAGGAGGAGGTAGTGAGGAGGAGGAGGAGGTAGTGAGGAGGAGAAGGTAGTGAGGAGGTAGTGAGGAGAAGGAGGAAGTGAGGAGGAGGTAGGAGGAGAAGGAGGTGGTGATGATGATGAGGAGGAGGTAGTGAGGAGGAGGAGGAGGTAGTTGGGAGGAGGAGGAGGTGGGCAGGAGGAGGAGGTAGTGAGGAGGAGGAAGAGGTAGTGAGGAGGAGGAGGTAACGAGGTGGAGGTAATGAGGAGGGACTGAGGAGGGGGAAGAGAAGGGATTGAGGAGGAGGAGGAGGGTAAACGAAAGGTATATAAGCAGTAATAGCAAGATATTCTGGTCATATAACGTTGATCTTCATAGAGAAGACATGGTACATAACTGTCCTCAGTGTGGAAAGGAATTTTCCAGAAGTGATAACCTTATGCGCCACAGGCTTTCCCAGCACAAAATGACCAACTTTCGTCCAGTGGGTCATGTATTAAGCAAGTCCTCTGATTGCGGTCCCTTTCAACTCCAGCATCCTTTTACCTGTATGGTCACGGGAATGACTGGAAGTGGAAAAACCCTTTGGGTACAGAAACTACTAGAGCATGGACAAAAAACAATCTCACCCCCACCCCAATGCATAGTCTGGTGCTATGCTCAGTGGCAACCCGCCTACACTGCCTTAGCCATGTCTATGCCACAAATAGAATTCGTAATATATAGATTTAGCCACTGGCTAAAAGCGGAGCTCCTGGTTACATATGTTTCCAATCTAGAAGGGAAGGATGTCTTCTCTAAATTAGTAGTTTGCAACATTCGCATCATTTAGCCTTATGCTCTCTAACCGATTCTATTGACAAGTATTTATAGTAAAAATACACTGTATAGCAGCTTTCACATAACTGCCGTGAAAGCAATCCATGAGTAATTCACTATCCTATCAAATGCAATAGAAATTTGGCAATTTTAATGAAAACCAATGAGAGAGCAAGGTGATTCACAATCTCTCCTTTTTGTGAGTGATTTAATTAAAGTAATTGTGTAATTATGTTCTCTACACGATCTGATTGGGCAATTCCAGAAATAAAGGAACCCCCCCCCCACGGGCGGCATTTGGAAATTCCGAAGGGATGGGGGGGTTTTCGAAGCTGGCTTTCTTGTCACAAGGGGGGGGGGGGGGGGGGGTCTGAAGATGCCCAACTTCTGAAGGAGTTCGCGTGTTTTTCAGTCTGCTAAAATAGCGTTTTTCAGAAAGAAAATAACGTCATTTCACGCGCGGAAAAACAGTCTTTGCCGCCATTCGATAGAGAATGCTTGCCAGTTCGTACTTGTCCCTTCTAAGACAGAATCTCCATAATTTTCTACTGATTTCGACTGTTAGTTAAACCACGCAGCAGGTTCATATTTGTACAATCACACATTGAAATTAATATAAAGGATGTTGGCGATACGGGATACGTTGAGCTTGCATGGACGCGCAACTTTCACCAAAACCCGCCGCAACTTTCCCTAACATATCTAATGTAATCCCGGAACAACACGGTATAGTTTAATAAACGTTTCTCAAAAATGGTACATGTAATATGCATGTTGAATAATATGATTTTCTTTTACTCCTTTTTAGAGTTTCTATATGGGTTTTTCCTAAGCCTCAAATATTCGAAGATCCGCAAAAAGTAACAACTAGGCTTTCCAAGCTTGGTCTAGCTCATTCTAATGCGTTTTCCTATTGGTTATATTTGGAAAAATTGTTTTAGAAAGTGATTGAAGATGTGTGTTGCAAGTAAATAGCTTGCACACTTCATTTGAAATGTCTATTCCCCTTTTCACGAAAGTCTGAAGTTTTTCCGTGATAATATCATCCGATTCTTTGCCCCTACAATTCAAATCTTACAAAATAGCCAGTTAGCTACTAGTTGAACACGCTAAAAACGTAGAGCTCATATTCAGTGGATGTTGTGAATGCCGGTGGTATTTTTTTCTTCAAAATGAAACTATCATGCTCTGTATTAATATTCTGAAACAATTAGGCGCTTTTTGTGTTTTCTTTACTTTGCAAATTTAATAAATTCCCGCAACAACCCCGCAATTTTTGCCTTTTTCTCCGCAACGTTTCACTCTCGTAAATTTTTACTTTTTCTCGCAATAATAAACAAGGTGGTGATTATTTGGATTCCAGAGGGGAGGGGGGGTAAAAGTTGAAATTTCTGAAGGGGAGGGGGGTTTAACCTACCCGGAATTCTATATGCACGGGGGGGGGGGGGGGGGGAACCATTTTGGAAATTCTGGATGCATGGGGGGGTCAAAAACTAGTGCCGCCCGTGGGGGGGGGGGGGGGGGGGGTACCTTTATTTTCCCGAATTGCCCAAGCTTAAGAATCAAAGACCATGCTCTTAACCAATCACAGTCCAAACCAATCTCAATTACCACGTTATTTGTAATTACTCATGACAGTTATGTGGAAACTGCTCTAATTATGTTTTACTTGTGTCATGGTATGGTCTGTCCAAAAGCCACCTCTGGCTGCTGTTGTCACTGAAATTTAAAGAAAATAGCCAATAAGTCCGATGAGCCTTGAAGACAGATCTTTATTAACCAGTCTTATGTAAACCAAGCATGGCTATGGATACTTACAGGAATTTTAGTAGCTGAATATACTGGAGTACCATTGTTATTATCAGAGCCACAAATATTAAATCAAGTACAGTATTAATGAATTATATCAAACACAATTATCTTATGCCTGTATCAGGCACCCCTATCACTATTTATTTTTTTAATAATAATGAAAAATACTTAACAAATTTATTTACCACGCTTTATGTCATTATTGTCGTCAAAATGTTGTGGGCGCACGAGCCGCAGTCGTGCTTTTTACCATGAAAAAGTTAAATATTTTGTTCAAATAGACATTTTCCGTTGGGAATTGCACATGGATTGGAATTGTTATCCGTTGGTTTAGAAGCATGCGTGCATGCTGATGCAAGGAGCATTGTCTGCAATCTTATTTACCATGGCAAATCAACCATAAACAATAAACTTTGTAAAAGGTGATTGGATGTAACCACTATGCTTTAGCAATAATTAATATATGGATAATCAGATGGAGGGGGTGTTATCCATTGGGGCAAAGGCTGATGTGGATAACACCCCGGAGATATTATATTAGTATCCATAACATACAAAGCTGAATTCATTGATTGTTTTATTATTCATTCAAACTTTCAATTGTATTGTTGTTCATTCAAAATTACAGCTAAAACCGTTGCATCGTGACCCGCATTTTCAAAACATCAATTTGTTTTTGGCTTTGCTGTTCTGCCAATCAAACTATCTGAGCTGGCCAATGAAACTCTTGCCTAGTGCAGTCAAATGGCTTTTCTCCTAACTATAACCAGACAACGTCGTGACAGAATGCCAATCAGAAGCAGGAAAATGTGCTGAATGAATAATATTCATTTATTTATTCATGCATAGAAATAAAAAATAACATGTTTCAATGTATATTTTAGTATATTCAAGGTATATTCCATTCACAAAAAGTGATAAAACAAATTAACAAAGAGATCTGCAACCAATTGACAAGCCTGCACCCCCCATTCGCGCATTAGCGGGGCATTCACCTTTTTGGCAAGTGAAAGGCAGTGGGTGCCTAGGTTTGCGGGGACAATCTGAGAGGTGAATGCACCGTCCCCAGGGTAACAATTAAGAGTGAATGTGCTCCTTGCCCAACGAATTTAGAAAAATAACACAAAAGATTTTTACTCACTGAAAAGAGTCATTTCAATGGTGCTCAGTTTTCAAGCAGCTGCAGCCGATCGCAAAGCGCAATAAAACCATATTTTTCTATTTGCATGTACTTTCGCTAGTGAAGAGTAAAATTTAATATGTGTAATTCAAATAACAAAAATCTGTATTTGTCACGTCTTTTGTGAAGTAAGGGGCTGATCATATGGAGGTGAGACAACCCGGAAAGCGGGCTGGTTTCTGTTGTGTTATGTCCCGGGGAAGAGAGTGACTCCCCGCTCGATGTACTGTGTGGAAGCCGTGAAAGAAAGCGCATCTCCCAACCAACGGGGCAGTAATGTAGTGTGAATTCTGTACGAAAGCCCAGCTAATGTGCGAATGGGGAGTGCGGGGCTGTCAATTGACTGGTGTATAAGATTGAGGGAGAATTTCACTTAATTTTAGGGGGTTCTCAAAATGCTGACGCATTTCCAGCTTCTGGAATGCAGATGATCCAATGCATTTTAGGGACCCTCACAAAGTAGTCTTCTATTGGAAGGCAATATTTGTTTATTATTATTGAAAAAAATGATAGGAGTGCCTGATGATTACCATGTTATGAAATTATTTCAGCGGCCTGTCAAAACTTCAAGCAATATTTTTTAACTAATAGACTATGAATTGTGTCTGTTTTGAGCAAAATTAACATCTATGTTGAGCAAAATTTACACATTTCCACTTCTAAGTTCATGCCTTCTGACAAGAGAAAAAAAATGCCAGTGCATTGAGAGCAATAATTATTCCAAGATAGATCTCCACTTGCCTGTTCATATGTGAAATACTCTGTGAAGCATCCCCTGCAGCCAGGAATACATCTTGGGAATTTCTACAAAATTAAATTAAACACAAAAGTTTTAGAATCGGTCCGACGCTCGTAAATCAACCCGTCTTTCTCTCTCCTGCTCTCCTGAAAAATCGTTGTACCCGAACCAAATTGAAAAGTCGAAAATGTCTCAATTTTAAGAATAAATAGCTTATAGATACATTAGAAAATCAAGAATCATTGTACCATTATCTAAATCTGAAGTAAGGAGCCGCTTGGACTTGGAGATTATAACCTTTCACTGATGTTTTGCCCTTCTATGACGACCAAACTCGCGAGTTCAAGATGGCTGCTATGCGTGACACTAGTTATTTTCTTACATGACTTTCTCCCGAGTCTCTCCGCCAAAAGTATAAACACAGCCACGCCAGTGTCAGCTCTACTATATATTTTTAAAGCATTAGAAAGTACGGTATTGTGATTGCAATCCAGAAAAAAAGCTTAAACCACAATGCCAATGGTCGAGCGTGTAAAAACGACTAATTTCCCGAGCGGCCACTTGCACGATCGTCGCATTCAACTTTCTCCTTTTTCAAACTAGCGTAGCGAGCGAATCGATTGAAAGACCGCAAAACGCGGAAAAGAACTCGAATGAAAGTTTGCGATAGATAAAAAAATGATTACTACTGAATGCCCCCTTTATACTTTAGCTACAAAGTTTAAGTACCTACCTTGAAAATGGGTTTCTGGTCGTTGTTTGCGTCTTTCTCACGCGCGCTAAGCCGCTAGCTCTTTCTTTGTTCGTCTTCTTTTTCGACTTCCCTCTACATTCTTCTCTACTCAGTTTGCTTCTTTCCCTCGACAAACATTTTTTTCGTAATCATGACTTCATTCACTAAAATCGTGTTGTCAATTTGATCAAACGTTTCACTTTTTGACGAAGAGTAAGTTAAAAACCGTCGCGCGTTGTGTCGTTTGTTCACTTTGCATTTCATGCTTTGCCCGGCTTCTTCCCGTCGCTGTTTCTAGCCTTCTGCTCGTCTTTCTGGTCTTCTGCTAAAATTCTCTCTTCATTTTTCTCGTCTTGTCATCGATTTTTTAACAGAGAAGAAGAAAAAATACTCTATACGGAGGTACAGACAGAGTCCTGCAGAAAAAAGGTCTGAAGGTTCCGGGGTTCCCTGTTGTGGGGCACGCAGACCGACACGCACGGACGCGCCCGCGATTCCCAAATGGGAATACCGCTGAACCATGAAAAATGAAGTCGATCGTGTACCTGAGTTCTATTTTGAGCCTATTGTATTCTTCCTGCGATACCTATGGTGCTCCGCTCTGCGGCCTTCGGCCGCTAAGGAGCTCCGCTAAAAGGAATCCCAACCAACATTGAGCAATACTCATACTTTGACGTGAATATCCGAAACCTGATTGTCATTGACGATCAGATGATTGAAACCGGGAATGACAACAGGATTGCAAACTTATTTACCAAGGGATCCCATCACAGAAATCTGTCAGTGATTTATATCCTTCAAAACCTATTTCACCAAGGAAAAGTCAATAGAAACATATTCTTAAACAGCCACTACTTGGTCCTATTCAAAAACCCAAGAGACCAATTGCAAGTGATGACGTTGGCAAAACAAATGTATCCACGCAACACGCATTACTTTCTTGACAAGTATGAAGTGGCCGTGCGGAAACCTTTTGGTTATCTGTTTGTTGACTTAAAACCAGCAACCAACGACAACTGCAGACTACGCACCAATGTCCTTCCTGGGGAAGTGTCAGCCAATGAGAAAACGGATGACGCCATTGGGAAAGAGCTCCTAAAATGTCTTAGTTATCAAAATATGGATATTTCTCCAGAGAAGCTGCGCATGAGAGAACTACACGACAAAATGAATGACATCCTTCACAGTCAAACTATGAGTGAAGGTGACAAGGTCATACGATACACTCAGCTTCAAAACGATTTGTTGCGAATGAAGCATCAAGCAAGTCACAACCCTCCAGCGGGTGTAGAACCACCAGTAGCAACACCTACCTACACTACTCCCCCAAGTATCCCGTTATCATCACCCGAGCTAGCCACGATTCCCTATTTGGCAAAGATGGAAGAATCTCCTAAGACATCCTTTGTTCCCCCGACACCGACAGTTCCAGAACTGACCTTGACACCGCCACCTTCAGCGGGTATTACCCCAAAGAAGCAAAAGAAGCCAAGATTAAAAAACATATTAAAGAATTATTTGGATGATGATGCCGATAAAAACGGACCGTATCTAAAATCGACGTTGAGACGCTATCGGTTGCGTTCTTACGTTCTTCTCCGTATAAAATTAAATAAAAAAAATTGTAGCTAATAGGGAAACCTCTACCCCAAAGTCAAGAATACTAGTGAACAAACTTTAGACTTGTAATCAATTTCTTAATAAAGCGTTTATTTACCTAACCGTTAGTGGTAGTATTTTATGTAATAGAATTGTATGTAATCGATATTCATTCATTTTATAATAAAGAGAATAAACCATATCTCTGCATTTTCTGATATGTTATCTCCGCATAAACAAAACCTTACACTATAATTAATATTCGAGTTGCAGTCAACACACACTAATCCCTTACACAAAAGACTAAGAAATACAAAAGACTCATTAGCATAATAACCGATTGAACCGTGGAATAATATTACTCGATGGTGTCTTCGGTGCTCGGCTTTTATTGAGTCCGGGAACAATAGCTTTTATTATTTTTCTATTGTCTTGGGAAAATGTAGGGGGTGGGGGTATGCTTCTATTGTCTCCAATAACAATAGGGCTCCTCACCACCAGGCTCACCCGCAGGCTCACCCGCAGACTCACCCCCAGGCTCACCCGCATGCTCACCCTCAGGCTCACCCTCAAAAAAGGGGCTAATTCGGCCCCTACTATACTACTCTTTCATCGTCATTTTTTGGCCCTATCTTGTACTGCAATTTTCGCAGGTACAATTTTCTCCAAACTTCAATGACAAAAGAACGAAGGTCGAATGACCACAAATCAGATGTTTCAGAAAAAACGCGAGAGAATTTTTCGCACAGGAGGGACTTTTGTAAAAATACCACTGTTAGAATTATATCGGCTCGCATAAGCAAATGCGGCTCTGAAAAATAAATTCGAACAAATAGTTAAAAGCACCAATATAGTCGAGGTTTAACATATACCGTTTCCGGGAAACGTTGTCACCCAAAAAGCCTATAAGCTTGAAGCGCAAAGGATGATGGGGGCATTTAAACTGCTACTGTTTGATCTGAATTCAGACAGTTATCGCAAACACAGGTGAAACGATTAAATTTCAGCACATTTCCAAGCATGTTTGTTTCTAATATTTTACAGAAATTGAAAAAAATGTTTACCCATGCTCCCTAGCGCACCAAGCTTATAGGCTTTTTGGGTGACAACGTATCCCGGAAACGGTATATCTAGAGCTCAAAAATATCCGACCATTTTTGACGCGACGCGGCGCAAAATTTCGTTTTGTTGGAGTCACCTTAAACAAGTCACCCTGGATTAGAGGTGCAAGATTAATTAATTTCTGTACATCAGTCTAGTGAATAAGGCAGGATATCTTCTAAAAACTATATGATAGCAATGTTATTTGCACAGAGCCATTTCCCCTTAATTCTCCGTTCATATATCGTTCATATATTGCATATCGACAACGAATGATATCCTTCTGGGCGCTGTACAGTTTGCATACAAACGACTCGTAACATAGCTCAGAGCTCGGGGATGTTGGCCATTTCCTCGCCAAGACCTTAGAGTATTTCTTGGACCCTTTGTTCTTTCGCAATTGATTCAGTGGCTTGACCTTTCCTGTGCTAGCAAATGCATGGAATTCTGGCAGGGCTTTGCAAACATCTTTACCAATGACATCAGCCATTTTTCCTATATCCATGTATCTTGCATGGTGCTGCGACACACATCACTGCTAGAGTTCCGATAGAGTGTACTGCTTAGAGAAGATGAGTCAAATAATGCGTACATCAGTGTCCTCAGAGAAAATAACAATGGCTTTTGCAGGTGGTCTGGCTGCATAATGGGCATGCAAAAGTAGGTGCGTATCGACTTTTTCTTGTTCTTAGCACGGATTTGTACATGTGACGCATCGCCTATTGTCATCTAGTTTCAAAATGGTTGAGGTTTTACTTAAAGAGTTCCACAATGAATTTAATAAGGCTGTTCTAATGGCAGTTTTTAACAATGTCTTGAATTGCTTGATATTTTGTCAAGCAGCAGGATTTTTTAGATGCTCTCTCTCTCCACAGACTTGATAGACAGACTTGATAGACTTGATAGCGCTAGACGGAAGCCATTTCGTGGTAATGAGGCCCTAGTAGGCGAGTCTGGGCAAAGCATAATTAGCCAATCAGAAAAGACCAGAACGCAGGGCAAAGAAAATAGATTTCCTTTCGCTTTATTCAGCGAAAAATGGAAAGACTTTTATTATTTTTCTTAATTTAAACTGTAAAGGTGAGCTCCCTGTGCGTCTTGCTTGCTTTGCGGGACTGGCATTTGCTGGATTCCTTGGATCTTCTTCGGGTCTGTCTTTAGTCCTTCCTTAGACATCACATGACCCATAAAAGTGAGTTCTGTCAGTCGAAGCTTCAGCTTATCTCTGTTAAGCTTTATGCCTTTGTCGCGGCATCTCTGTAGTAGCGCTCTAAGCTTTACATCGTGGTTGCACACGGCCTCCTCTTGCGTCTCTCCGACACCGTATACAAGGATATCATCAAAAATTGGCATGAAGCCATCAAGGCCTTTCCAATGCCTAGACAAGTCGTCGCTGGAATTCCTCTGTGGCCGGCGAAACCCCGAAAGGCATCCTGGTCCAACGGAATCTTCCCCAAGGTGTTCCGAAGGTTGTAAGGAAACTGCTTTCATCATCTAGTACCACGTGCCAAAATCCATTCTTTGCGTCAACCACAGTGAAAACCTTAGCGTTAGCTAGCTGTGGAAGAAGATCGTTAATGACAGTTAACGGATAGCGGCTTCTTTTCAGAGCCTTATTCAGGGGCTTAGGGTCAATACACAGACGAATTTTCCCATAGCTTTTCCTCACTACTACTAGCGATGACACCCAGTCAGTAGGAACGTCTACTGGCCGTAGATTATATGCCCTTATTTACTAAACGATCAATTTCTTCTTTGAGGGGATCTTTGACTGCTAGGGGCACCTTTCTCACAGGTAAGGTTACGGGCGTGACTGTTTTATCTACTTCAAGGTGCAATTTGCCTTCTAGTTTACCCTCCCCTGAAAATACATCCTTGAACTTCTGACATATAATTGTGGAAACCAGGGGGATGATCGACATAATGCTCTCATTGTTCACAGTCACACTTGAACAGTTGAATGGCTTGAACTCCGAGAATGGGGACATGTCCATCACAAACAACTACATAATCAATGGTGTGAATCTGACTGTTCTTTGGGCTGAGAGTTTCTATTTTCACAGACCCCAGGGGCTTTAGCTCCGATTTATTGAGCATTATCAGGATAGACTTGCACTCTTTCGGTCGAGTGGATTGATCGGGAAACACACTTCTGAAAATGCTTTCAGGCAAAACATTCACCGTGGATCCAGTATCGATTTGAAAGGAGACATTTTCTTCATATAATTGCATTTGCAATTGCAAAAAATCTTCCTATTACTATTCTTAGTGTTCAGTGAACCAACATATTCAACTGAAAAGATTAATCACTCTCCTCCTGGCTATCTGATTCTGATGCACTCTCGACGTAATGCACCGATTTCGGTTTCTCTTTTGGCTTGGCTGCCTTTTTCCCTTTACACACTTCAGAGCCTGAAAAATGGTTTTCTATACCAGATTCATTGCATCGCTTTTGCCAAGCAAAACACAATTCCTTTTTCCTTTGGTGGAATTTGAAACAAAATTTGCACTTGATTGGCACCGAAGAATTATCTGGCGCGGGGCGCTGTCCCTTTTTGGGTCTCTGACCTTTATTTCCGGGACAATGACGCGGGATAACTGTGGTCATGGCGCTGACCGACTCCTCGCTCTGAGACATTTGTTTGAGTTGTTTGCTAGTGTTTTCATTCGCGCGGCAAATGTCAATGCACTTTTTTAGAGTGAGCTTTCCTTCGCTGAGCAGTTTTTTTGCGTGTGCTGTTATCTCTAATGCCAATGACAATTCTATCGCGCAGCATGCTATATTTCAGCTCGCCATAAGAACATGTTTTGATAAGCGACCTCAGACTTGTCAGATAGGAATCAAATGTCTCACCTACCTCTTGATCTCGCTTATTGAACAAATACCTTTCGTAGGTAATACCTCTCTAACAGCTCGACAACTTTGTCTACGTCTGTTTTATCTTCCTCTTGTGCGAACGGAAGGCCGTCGTAAACTTCTAACACATCCGCCCCGATACATGTGAGCAAAGTGGCCTGGCTTTATCCTGTTTGTTGAGTTGCGAAGCGACTTCATAATTCTGCCAAAGCCTCCTCAATTTCTTCCAATTGGCCGAAAGGTTTCCTGTCAGATCCAACTTTGATGGTAGAGGTATGTTGGAAGGCATAAACACAGCGGGTGTAGCCTGTTGTTGTTCTTCGGCCATGACGATTTCTCGAAGGAGAAAACCAACACTTGTCGTCTTTCCACGGCAATTTTCGAGGGAGAATTCTAAAGTGATTGGTTATAGACCAGGTCTAGCACTTCTGACGCCATGTAACGTTGTATCAGAATGACAGACTGCTAAAAAGACTGGCCGTAAACTCTTTTTACTTTGACAACCACAAGAACTCGAGCATACAACACTGATCTCTTTGTGGCCATGTGGCCGTGACGTCCCTGACACAGGGTGACCACATCACAAGATTGAACCCACAATTTTCAAAAGTTTTCTCAAGAAAAGAGCATATCAAAACTGAAAATGCTTGAAATTCATTTTATTAAATAAAATTTATTTGAGTGATACCAAAATCTCAGTTACAGCTAGTACCGAATTGCGCAATTTCAAGGTCACGTGACCGCCTTAGGTAACCTTATTATTTATTTGCCATTTCTTTTTTACATTTACAGTTATACATAAAAAAAACGTCTAAATAGACTAAGAAAAAGAAGATGGCGAGAGCCCCTCAAAAAACCACCGGGCTTGTGCGAGAAGGCGCCCTTACCTTATAGGATAACAAATGAGAGACGAGACAGACGAACACAGATTACTAAAGTATATCAATTAAGGGGATATAAATTTAGTAAGTTCCTTCTACTCATGAAAAGCTTTCATTTGATATATGATAGCTTTTGTTAGCTCGAGTGACATTTCAATATTACATCTCAGGAACAAATTGCGCAATTTCAAGGTCACGTGACCACCTTAAGTTGCCTCTTCGGCATTGCTAACATGCATGTTTGGGATCTACTCATGACAAGCTTTAATTTGATATATGATAGTCTTTGTTAGCTCGAGTAATACCAAAATCTATCGCAATTTCAGGGTCACGTGACCAACTTAAGTTACCATTACAGCATTGCCACCTCGAGTGATAACAAAATCTCAATTGGCCCGTGGACTATATATGCTGAGGTGATGCAGTCAGTACTTTAATCCAATGTGCATAAATTAGGAGTTGAAAAATAAACGTCACACCTAGTGGCCGAAAGATCCCAACCGAACGAGTAACATGTTTTGGTCTTTGTCCTTTCTGCAAAACAGAGCACGGCGCATAGAGGAGCTCGCACATTTTCCAGTGCTGAGATAAGGATATATACATCACTTGCACGTGTACCGTGAATAGCAAGGCTATCAAACGCACACAAAGCATCAAATAAATGAACACTTACAAGAACAATTATTGATGACGGGTTCAGGGAGCCAGGAGGGATACCATGAATGCGGATCATAAACCGAGTGGTGTAGTCACAGTTAGTGGATCTTGCGTCTACATCCCTGTGGAAAATAAGGGTTCTTTAAAGGAGTCATTCACTAACGATCAGGCAGCTACTCGGAGGCAAGGAAGATCATGACAATAATAAAGAAGCAGATTCGCGCACCGCAATTTGGGTGAGAAAGCTCTCTTTTTGTTCTTGACAAATGAGCAACAGCAACAATATCTTTAAAAAAACAGAGTTCTTCTGTCGAATGCACTATAAATTTCTATCGAGACAAACCTAGGCACAGTGCGTGAAACAGAAGAACTCATTTAATTTTACTGTACACCGCTACTTTGAGCGGAAGCACTGGGAAAAAATTATGTTTATGGGAAATATTTATGTTATATACCGGCTGGGAGGTCCGGATCGTGAAATACCGTGATCTAGGTATTCAAAATACTGACCGAGACCGGAGGTCAAGGGCATGAGTTTGAAGGCCGAAGTCACGGTATTTCACGATCTGGACCGACCCCAAGCCGGTAAATAATATATTTATTTTTGTTTGCTTTCACTGAAACAGCATAAAACTTTACAGAACTTAGTGCGCGCGTGATTCATCAGGACCAGGGGTCCGGATCGTAGGATTTCGGACTGCTCGCGAGCCAATCAGAGCGCGCGATTCGATGGATACCGGACCGCCGAAAAAATAAAACTCAGGAAAGAGTACACACGCGACATTGAAGTCAAATTTTTTCGTCGCAGATTTATATCGTTTTCTAGCCAGTTGACGTCACTGTTCATCCTGTTCATCCCAGAGGGGTACTCAAAACACTCTCCGACACAAAATGTGCGTAATGATGAATGGACGACTTTATTTAAGAATAATAAGACATGTATACTTCAGGGTAGTCCAATCAGGGAGGCTAAAAATATTTCATCGCAGCTGCGGTTGAAGTCAAACTAGACCTAACCATAACTACTAAGTTACACTAAGTTTAACTAAATTATAACTAAGGCCGAGTCATCAAATCAGTCCTTCCAAAGCTTTTAAAGATTGACTTACTTGTTGGAAAATTCAATTTTGAAGAAGAACTCGGCGTTTCCAGGAAAGTTGGGTTGTATGTTTCCACAAGGGCTCTGTGTCCCACACAGCCACCTTAAATTAACAACAAAGTTTGCAAAATAAGGTCCCCCTACTGCTGACGTTATGTAATAAAGGGTACATCAGATCTTCACATTAATGGCGCATATATGAAGACGACCACCGAAAATAGGGAAACCGTGAAAACACGGAATGTTTACAGCACAATGTAGGAGGTTGGGGACATATGGTCTAGAAAAAACATATCCAAAAACCGCCAAAATCCGCTCAGGGACACACATAGCACATAATCTTTCGAAATCGTTTGTGTCGCGATCACAAGACCCAGTCCCCGCCTGACACTTTCTGATCATTATAAAGAGGTCTTCGCCCCGTAAATTATAACATGTTTGCTCTAGCTGGGGTTTATGCAGATGTAAATTTTTTACTCATTCACTGTGCTCATTCGTAATAATGTTGTTCTTGACACTCGAAAATAAAACTCACATCTTTGCACCACCGTGTAAGTAAGAGTTAATTACCGAGGATGGGGTCAATACGCGATTTACAGTACCGAGGGCCGTTAGGCCCGAGGGAATGTAAAGCGTATTGACCCCATCCGAGGTAATTAACTGGCTTATTACATGATTGGCAAGGTTTTCAGAAAACAGGAACAAATGAAATGCATTCTTCTTATTGAATTTCAAAGTTTTGACAAGGACTATAGTTTACAATTGAAAAGGGTAGCGCATTCCGATAGGAACCATTGTTTGTTAGTTAGCTGTTTTCATAGAAGTACGTTCCCCAGAGAAAATGAATGACAGGTTTTATTCAACCATGATTGACAAAGGTCCAAACAAAAAATATACAGCTTGAGTGCATTCATTTGTTAGCAGAACACGAATTATGTCTTTTGTTTTGGAACAAAACAGCCAGGCCAGTCAATCGAGTGGCTTTTTGTAAAAGCGCGACTCATTCAAACGCTATTTTCGTTTGTACCACGCACTGACTGCTACAAGTCAATTTGCATAACGCTGAGCAACAACATGGATCGGAACTGCTTCAAGCTGGAGTAACTGAAGGCAAGTTTCAAGTATTTTGCACTCGTTGGTTGTTCTCTAAGATAAGATATGTAAACGATTTCATCTGTATTTTCAGGTTTACCTGCTTGAACACACTCTATGGGCCAGGAAACCAAGCAAGTAGGCTGGACAAACGCTTTATTGTTCAAGTCGGTTCAAGTGAAGGCGTTTCTCGGATATGGTGTTTTGTGGCGTTCAACGGGATTCGCGCATAAAGGATAATCATGCAGGAGCAAATAGAGCGAATTTCAGATGACTGTCGTGAGTTATTCGCAATTACTTTGTAATTACTCCTATAAGTTTTATTCAGAATTGCTGTAATCACGTTGCGATTGGTCTCCACTACAGTCATATGAAATCCGCTCTATTTAACAATTAGACAGATAGTCATATAGATGCATAAACTGAGATTATTGGTGTTTTTTCTCGGGATAAGTGTATGGATTTGAATTCACTAGGAAAAGAGTTTGGGGGTGACTAGATTGGGTAGCGGTAAGTAGAATGTCCATGTATTTAACTGAGTTAAATACCTAATGTTTATTTAATGAGGTATTTAACTCTGTATATACCCGGGATGTTCCACTTACAGCTATTCAATTCTTTTCATCAGCCCCTCTCTTCCCTAGAGAATTTCAAATCCCTTCCCGGCTTTAAGTTACTTGCGAGGTATGTACGTTAGTTGGAGACCTCAAAAACACAATGGAAACCGTGTCAATCATGTAATAATATCCTCTATTAACCTGGCTCTCAAAGCGTGCCCTCCCAAAATTTCACTGGTGAGGGTGCAGAGCCCAAATACTAATGTTTTCCTTATTCCTAAATTGTGCCCCCTTCGTGAGCCCAAATTTTCATGCTTTCCTTGTTCTTAATGTCTGCTCACCTACAATTTCACTGGTAAGGAGTGAGCCCCAATGTATGTTTTCCTCGTTCTCAAAGCGTGCCCTCCCAAAATTTCACTGGTGGGGGTGCAGAGCCCAAATTCTAATGTTTTCCTTGTTTCTAAATTGTGCCCCCTCTGTGAGCCCAAATTTTCATGCTTTCCTTGTTCTCAAAGTGTGCTCGCCTACAATTTCACTGGTAAGGCGTGAGCCCTTATGTATGTTTTCCTCGTTCTCAAAGCTTGCCATCCCAAAATTTCACTGGTGAGGGTGCAGAGCCCAAATTCTAATGTTTTCCTTGTTCCTAAATTGTGCCCCCTCCGTGAGCTCAAATTTTCATGCTTTCCTTGTTCTCAAAGTGTGCTTGCCTACAATTTCACTGGTATTGAGTGAGCCCCAATGTATGTTTTCCTCGTTCTCAAAGCGTGCCCTCCCAAAAGTTCACTGGTGAGGGTGAATAGCCAAAATTCTCATGTTTTCCTTGTTTCTAAATTGCGAGTCCAGATTTGTTTTGCAGCACTGCCCCCTCCCAAGTTCAAAATATTTTCCTTGTTCAAAAAGCGTGCCTTCCCACTATTTCACTGGTGATGATCATGAGATTGCTCAAATTTAAAATATGAATGAAAGCAGATCTGATTACATGATACAGAAATAATAGCAAATAGATACATGTAGAACAAACAGAATGCAAGAAAGGGAGGAAAGTTACAAATTTATGTCTACTGTAGATTGGTACAAGGCATAAGGGTCAGAAATTGAGCGCTAGAGATACTTTTTAACTACTGTAGTTTATGATAAATCTACCTATATCCTTTATCTTTTTTTCAGTTTTAAACATGCAGTTTGACTCAGTAAGAAAGAATGAAGCACAAGCCAGCCCTAGGAAAAGGCAACATGATAGTGAATAAATACAAAAGGAATATGTTTGTATACATTATGACATAGATGATATTACATGGCTGTGTGGAGATACACATTTTATCTTTGAGTGTTGAAAATTTATAATCTCCAAGCGGTCATGTAATGTTCTGTATATTATATAAACATCATCGAAATACCAAATTCAAATTTTATTTGAGTCAAGCTTATAAATCGAGCATTGAGCAAAGACATGTATGATATTTTCACACTTGAAATAACATCAGTATTTTCACATGTGAAGATATCAAGTTTTTGTGGGGGAGATCACCCAGTATTACATGGGTGTTTATATAATCAAACAGTATTTCATGTACAGTACTTACTGAATGCAAATGAAATTTTGCTGCAATTGTTTTTTTCCATGTCTTTCTTGTCAATGTACCAGGCATTTGGGTGCAATCACAGCCGTGTTAATTTCTCACATGATATTTCAGAGATTTGAGACAATTGATGCAAAAATACTGAGATTGCATGGAACTTGGGAAATTTTGACGCAAGAAAATAATTCAATTCAATTGACAAGGAATGAGAATGAGATGAAAGAATGAAGCACAAGAGATGAATGAAGATACTTAACTAAGCAAAACATAGTATTTCAGAAAATGTAATTCCCTTTATTTCGAAATGCAATTTATTGAAATGCATTTTATGAACCATGAGTTTTTTGAAATACAAAAAATGAAGTACAGTTTAAAAAAATATTAGGTTAATCAAAATTAAAATAACATTAGGCAATGAATGTGTCGATTCAGTAAACTCTACGGTTCACAATTTCCCAACTAGCGATCGACCTAAAAGTCTTTAAGACTAAAGTAATGTAATAGACTTTTAATTAATCAGTAGACAAAAGTTAATGCAGGCTTCGGAATTTCAAATTCTGAAGATTCAAGTGGGAAATTTCGTTTACCTTTTATGTGTCTAGGTATGTCCCGCATTTTAAGAAAGCATTTCATAACCCAGAATAGCTATTTTATATTTAGAATCATCAGAATCACTACATTTGTCAGCCTAGCCGGGGTGAAATGAAATAAAATTGTGAAAAATACATATTCAATAATGTTGATCTTGATGCCGGGGGGGGGGGGGGGGGGGCACTCCCATATTGTTGGGGCGGGGGTGCTGGTCGTACCTCTTAGGGTTTAAAGTCAGGCGTCTAGTACCTTTTAGGGGGTAAAATTCGAAAACTTGCGTTTTTTTCCAGATAGGTACCTGTTAGAGGTCCGTTCTAGCAAATCAAGCAAATCACACTTGTTGGTAGCCTGAATTTCAGACGTATTTTCCCTCGTAAAAAATGCAAGAGAAAATTACGAGGGAAAATACGTCTTTTTGGTACCTTTAAGGGGTTAAAATCAACTAAGCGACGCCATTTTAGGTACCTTTTAGGGGTAAAATCGAAAGTTCCCGACGAGCACCCCCCACCTAAAAAATATGGGGTCCCTCCCGGCCTTTGTGTCCTTGTCGCAACTTGGTTATCTAAAACTTGAAGTAAAGTAAGTAAAGTAAAGTAGGTGCTTATATAGCGCTTATCCTCTGAGCTCTAAGCGCTTTACATTTTTGGATAACTCATCCTATAGAAACCGGTTTTATAATCATGAGTGTGTGTTAGTATGGTGAGTTCTGTGACACAGAGGTTGGGCAACTTCCGACGGTCCTCGTGGTTCTTTAACGTCCCTCTGGTTCCGGTTAGTGTAGTGGACTAGTGTATGTGAGAGACGGGACCTACGGTTTAACGTCCTTCTCCGAGAAGTCGCGAAGGTCTACCAATTTGCATTTTGAACTGGAGCCTTCAATTGAATAACCCACAAGACAACCACGCTCGTAGTTTTACATTTCCTAAAATGAAATTTACAGATCGCAATTCATTGTTTTCCCTCTCTAGTTACTGTTGTTACGTCGGACAAAGTCATAAAATCCCAGAAGCGTGATTTAAATACAGCACGGAACAGACACCGATTGCCGAAAAATGTAAATGCCTGCTCTAGAACAAACGAATTTTGTATGTTCCTGAAGAATAAAGATAATTCTTAAGGAACATCGTGATTTCCAGTTCGTTGCTCGGACTTTAATTTTGTCCGCCGTCCAATCTAAGTCCAATCGGAAGGATGACATGGGCTTTGTAACCAGGTGGTCCTAGAAGCGTGATTAAAAGCCCAGTGACAAACATGACATGACCACCCCTCCCCGCTTAGTTTTCCTATAAGTTTAGCTAGTCTGGCGTCAACAACTATGATACTCATGGTATTTGCAACAGTTTGTCTGCTTCTTAGTCAAGATGACCTCCCCCTTGGATTTTAGGTACTTGCAGCCCAATGGGTCTGTCTCTTAGACAAAGAATGACCACCTCTCCCCCTCAGTTTTTCCGAAAAGGCAAATTGGGCCGAATCGGCAAGCCAGTCCGGAGGAGTCTCTGAGATTCAAGGTACTTGCAGCCCAATAGGTCTGCCTCGTAGACAAAGGATGACCACCCCTCCCCCTCAGTTTTTCCGAATAGGCAAATTGGGCCGATTCGGCAAGCCAGTCCGGTGGAGTCTCAGAGATTCAAGGTTCTTGCAGCCCAATAGGTCTGCCTCTTAGACGAAGGATGATCACCCCTCCCCCCAATTTTTCCGAATAGGCAAATTGGGCCGAATCGGCAAGCCAGTCCGGAGGAGTCTCTGAGATTCAAGGTACTTGCAGCCCAATAGGTCTTCCTCGTAGACGAATGATGACCACCCCTCCCCCTCAGTTTTTCCGAATAGGCAAATTGGGCCGATTCGGCAAGCCAGTCCGGTGGAGTCTCAGAGATTCAAGGTACTTGCAGCCCAATAGGTCTGCCTCTTAGACGAAGGATGACAACCCGTCCCCCTCAGTTTTTCCGAATAGGCAAATTGGATCGGCAAGCAAGTCCGGAGGAGTCTCAGAGATTGTACTTGCAGCCCAATAGGTCTGCCTCTTAGACGAAGGATGACCACCCCTCCCCCTCAGTTATTCCGAATAGGCAAATTGGGCCGAATCGGCAGGCCAGTCCGGAGGAGTCTCTGAGATTCAAGGTACTTGCAGCCCAATAAGTCTGCCTCTTAGACGAAGGATGATCACCCCTCCCCCTCAGGTTTTTCCGAATAGGCAAATTGGGCCGATTCGGCAAGCCAGTCCGGTGGAGTCTCAGAGATTCAAGGTACTTGCAGCCCAATAGGTCTGCCTGCCTCTTAGACGGAGGATGACCACCCCTCCCCCTCAGTTTTTCTGAATAGGCAAATCGAGCCGAATCGGCAAGACAGTCCGGAGGAGTCTCCGAGATTCAAAGTACTTGCAGCACAATATGTCTGCCTCTTAGACGAAGGATAACCACCCCTCACCCTTAGTTTTTCCGAATAGGCAAATCGGGCCGAATCGGCAAGCCAGTCCGGTGGAGTCTCTGAGATTCAAGGTACTTGCGGCCCAATAGGTCTGCCTCGTAGACGAAGGATGACCACCCCTCCCCCTCAGTTTTTCCGAATAGGCAAATTGGGCCGAATCGGCAAGCCAGGCCGGAGGAGTCTCTCAGATTCAAAGTACTTGCAGCCCTTAGACGAAGGATGACCATAGTTTTTCCGAATAGGCAAATCGGGCCGAATCGGCAAGCCAGTCCGGAGGAGTCGCTCAAATTCAAAGTACTTGCAGCCCAATACGTCTGCCTCTTAGACGAATGATGACCACCCCTCCCCCTCAGTTTCTTCCGTATAGGCAAATCGGGCCGAATTGGCAAGCCAGTGCGGAGGAGTCTCTGAGATTCAAAGTACTTGCAGCCCAATAGGTCTGCCTCTTAGACGAATGATGACACCCCTCCCCCTCAGTTTTTCCGAATAGGCAAATTGGGCCGATTCGGCAAGCCAGTCCGGTGGAGTCTCAGAGATTCAAGGTACTTGTAGCCCAATAGGTCTGCCTCTTAGACGAAGGATGACCACCCCTCCCCCTCGTTTTTCCGAATAGGCAAATTGGGCCGAATCGGCAGGCCAGTCCGGAGGAGTCTCTGAGATTCAAGGTACTTGCAGCCCAATAAGTCTGCCTCTTAGGCGAAGGATGACCAACCCTCCCCCCAGTTTTTTCCGAATAGACAAATTGGGCCGATTCGGCAAGCCAGTCCGGTGGAGTCTCAGAGATTCAAGGTACTTGCAGCCCAATAGGTCTGCCTCTTAGTCGAAGGATGAGTACCCCTCCCCCACAGTTTTTCCGAATAGGCAAATTGGGCCGAATCGGAAGGCCAGTCCGGAGGAGTCTACAAGGTTAATGGTACTTGCAATCCACTGGGTCTGCGTCTCTGAGACTTCCTTGAATTTGCTTGCCGATTCGGCCCAATTTGCCTATTTGCAAAATTGAGGAGGAGGGTTGGTCATCCTTCGTCTAGGAGGCAGACCTACTGGGCTGCAAGTACCTTGAATCTCAGAGACTCCTCCGGACTGGCTTGCCGATTCGGCCCAATTTGCCTATTCGGAAAAAAACTAAGGGGAGGGTTGCTCATCCTTCGTCTAAGAGCCAGGCCTATTGGGCTGCAAGTACCTTAAACACAGAGAATCCTCCGGACTGCCTTACCGAATCGGCCCAATTTTTCCATTTTCAAAAAAAGGGCAACGACGTTTGTTAACCGGCAGCCCGCCTTGGTCAGCTACTTAGCCATTTGATCACCCCTCCTCCCTTTGTTCAATCAAGGTACTTGCAGGCCAGTTAGTGGGGTTGTAAATAGAAATGAGTGCCCTTTCCTAGGCCTGGATACTTGTCGTCTATTATGCTTGACCTTCGTTCATCTGTGTTCGTACTAACTACCTCTCCCCTAAGTTACAGGGACAAATACATAGGGGTGTTTTAAAGGGACAAATTTTCAATATCTGAGAGAGCCCCTGAACACTGCTTCAAGCTCAAACTGACTTCCTGTTTGCCGAATCGGCAGCCTTGTTGCCGAATCGGACCAATTTGGGAGTGCTGGACAACCCTCATTTATTGCGGAGGAATTAATGAGCGTCACAACGCGGAATACATATTGAACTTTGTGGTTTATGGTTGACACAGGTGTTCTTTTGTTCTTTACTGCGGAGGAATACATTAAGATTGTTGACACAGGTGTTTTTTTGTGTTGAACACTTGGCTGCGGTTTCTTTTGTCTCCACCATGTGGTTGCGGTTTCTATTGTTCATAGAGTCTTTATAATCAGAGCTCCCGTGGCTCCAGTTATTTCACTCCAAGCCACCAGACCGATCAAAGCTCAAGGAAAGATGGAAGCTCAATAAAAGTAGGGTCAACGTGGTTATTGAGCCTGCATCGCTCGTTTCCGCGGGAAAATTAAAATACATATTCGCCGCTTTATCGAGACTCCGGATAACAAAAAGTTTCCTACAAAGGATGGTCTTACTTTAACCACTGAAGAATTATTCGATCTTGAAAGAGCAACAAACGAGATGGAAGAGATGATTTACGAGTTCGAAGACATTGACGATGAGATGGATGAAACACAGTCTCCACTAAAGCGGCTTAAGCTAATGCGTCAACACGCTATTGTCAAGTCCTCTGCTTGCGGCAGATATGCAGGTCATTGTAGTTTTTCTGCACGTTTGGCTGCAGGGAAATGTGTCGTTCGTAGGGGGTGTGCGATGCACACCCCCTTAAACCACGTGACTTAGCGCTGCAAACGAACTTTGAGCCTCTATCTGATGAAACGGGCGGCGAAATTTCGAACGTTCGAAGGAAGATGTGTTTTAGAAAGGACTGATGGTAATTTTTATAAAGAGATATAGCTAAAACATTTGGTACTTGCATACGAAGCAGTCTTTGCATCAGCAAAGGAATTTACCAGCTTGAAGCCACACCAAGGATAATGGACGGTTACGGAAGCCCTGATTGTTCGGTAAGACATTACTTTGTGTTTTAGTTCTAAATAACAGATCTATGTTGTGATGTAGTTGCCTGCGAAAGTAAAGATTACGTTGTGATAATCAGAACGCAATCTCTCTGTTCGAGCTTTATAATTTGGCACAAAGAAGTTTAGTTGTTCGATGCCGTTTATTCTACTTATGAGACCAATTTCTATGCTAAGGCATAGAGCATAGTTGGTATAGGGAGTTAGTAGAGGGTCTCCCTCTACTAACTATGCATAGAGCGGATTTCAGATGACTATACTAAGTTATATTCAGAATCGATGTATTAATCACGCTTTGACTTCAGTCATACCGTCGGTTGCAGCATCCCGTCTACACACACGTCAAAAACATATTCTTTCGGCACGCGAAACTACAAAGTTTTGACAGCGAAACTTGAATGTTTTGACGGGCCAAACTTGACGTTTTTGTCACAATATTTATGTCCGCACTCTCGTTTCAACAACAAACATCGAAAAAAGCTAATATTCTTGTTACTTCAAAGTTTTTCTGGTCAAAAAGAAATAAATCAACTAAGCTTTTTACCTTTTTCTACTCACGAGCGCCAACAAAGCTTCACGCTTGGGCGGGCACACTTTGAAGTTCAACTGTCAAAACTTCGAAGTTTCACGTGCACACAGAAATGTTTTTGTCGAGCGTGTAGACGGGTAGAAATCCGCTCTAGAGAGTAAACTCTTACTGCTCGCAGGGTAGCAAGAGTTTTATAAAGCAGATAACATGACATAAGTTTATCATTTATCTTGGGCAAGTACTCTTTACGAAGCTTTTATTTTTAGGAAGGAACATGCGATTTTATTCTATCTTTGATACATGTAATATTGCTGTTTTCTATTTCTTATAACTTTATTTTTGTTTACAGAAAGCGGTTCGCGAGGCCTTCGAAACACGATATGGACATGAGGAGAACAGAGAAATTCTATATGAACTGCAATGCAAAAATGGTATTTCATTGCATGTTATTGCAATTGAAATTTATATATAATTTTTACTGAATTGAAAACAAATTGATGAGATATACTACTCGGACGCCAATTTTAATATTAAAGTTCGTAATTCCATGTTTGTTTTTGTCAGTGTTCTTTTTCTGGTATCTATAGATTTATAGCAAATTTGATTAGCTACGCAAACTGCGGGCAAATTCTTTGTTTCACCATACAATTGCATTTATGCTAAATTCAAAACCAAATCTTTGAGTTTTCTATAGATTTAAATCTTATCTAATATGTGACCGTGTTTTCTGTATTTGCGCACATTTGCTAGCCGGACAGACCCCGGGCAAATACCGTCGTTACCATACATTTGCCTTCATGGTGAATTCAACGTCAAATCCTTACGTTTGCTTAATATTTTGCTGTAAATCCAAGCCCAAATTAAGAAATTTGCTATTGGATTTGTCGTTGCATTTACAAATGATTGAAAACAAATTGATGAAATATTTTAAGCGATATTCACCAGCTGCACTAGTGCTGTCAATTCATAGGATTTTTCAAAGTTCGTGTTTGAGCAAATATGATCGAACTCAAGCAAATCCGGTATTTACTATAGATTTGCTCGTGGTGTAAATCCATGTTTTCGTCCAGTGGATGGTGCGCCGTGTTTATTACCAAAGACAAAGTTGAAATCTTTGTTGACGTACGGACAAGAACGCAAAGACTACACAAAGCTATTCCAATACTTTTTAGTCAGAAACTGTAAAAAATGGACCTACAATTCCAAGTGCCTTCAAAGTCTAGACTCCAACGATTTTCGTCTAATACTAGAGCGAATGACCGCTATGTATATTATTTCATCATGACGCACTATGCCTATGTATTGTTTAATAATAAAAATCATGTAACCCACCAAGTATCTAGAGCAAAAAAATAAACAACACAAGTAATGTAGCAAGTTTCTTTATTGATAGTTTTACACTTTAACCAGGGTCGACAGGTTTGTTTCCTAGTCTTTCTGGCGTTGTCCCGTATAGGATCTGAACAGGGGGGTGTGTCGGGGAGGGTAAACGCCGGGGTAACTGGATTGGACTTGAAGTCTTTCACCACCATTCTTCGCGCTTGATTTCGCACCAAATCTTCTGGTGTGTTCATTTGGGCCATAGCTTGTGCAAACGTTTTCCATCCAACAGGAACAAATCCCTTTCGCGGCTTAAAAATATCACTCACGAGGTCGAACACGTGAGATCCAGACAGCGGCTGAACATGGAAAATCAGTTGGCCCTGATTATCCCATTTCATGATCCCTGGGTTTTAGTTGATTTTATCAATCAAAACTCTCCCTCGGTTCTTCAAATTTTCTGGGAAGGGACCGCAGGATCTCCTTTTCGAACTTGTCTTCCTCACGTTCGACGTTTTTAACTGTGTGTTCTGGTGGTTCCGGTTGGGATTTCATTGTCACGGGGACACGTTCGTCTTTTCGTTTATTGTAGTGAATCAGGTAGTTTTGAAGATTATTGAAGCAATTTCGAACTTTTTCTTCATCTGTCATCTCTTCACTTTGCAAATCATGCTGCATCTTATGATCCCAGGAAGATAATCGCTGTGTCAAAGTAGCCCTATTAATTTTTTGTCTCTGAGAGAGACTCTCCAGCGTCTCTTCTGGCACCAAGAACATTTTTCTAGCGTGGTTCATAGTAATAACTGTTCTAGCACCTTAAGGTGGTAAAATCGGCTATTTTGGGTCACTTTTGAAAAATCATCCAACAAAAAGAATGAGTAATATCTTTTTCAATTATTGTTACCTAAAAACTAGGTTTATCAAGGACTAGATTGAGATGTTCAATGTAATCTGATACGTCATCATAATCCAATTAGAGGCTGTCCCTTCCTTGCAGGTAAATTACAGAAAATCCCATTTTTTTGACTCGCAAAATGAGTCTAAATTATTATGAATCTAAATTATTATTTCAGTGTTCTTAAAAGCACACTAGTTGCACACTAGATTATTGCGCATTTAGGCTCGCTACATCGTAGAAGTCATGGGCCCATGGAAGAGCCATGTGGCACACCAGCGGCACATAAACGTCATCCGATCCGCTGTTATGGTCCGGATAGAATTGGCTAGATCCACTTGTCGGTTTTCCCACCTATGTCGTAATACCTGAACTTTAGGACAAGACTCTTGCGGCTCACATTGTCGAAAGCATTGCTAAAATCAATCACATCCAATCCTATTCTATCCGTCTAATAGCCTACGTACATATTGTTCACTAGGTTATTGATTAAGCCTAGAAGCTCCAGGGTTTCACAAGACCGCTTTTCTGCAAAACCGTTTTGGAGTGAGTAGAGTATACTGTGGCGACTGGCATGGCGCATTACTGAGCTAATGATGACGTGTGTGATGAACGTGATTTAGCGTAGTTACAATGCTAGATACAATAATGTTTATGTTGTTGTATATACTTTGAATTGGATCAATTACCGTCACGCATGTAAGGAGTTTCCCTCTTTTATCCAGTATGCGCGTCACTTCAAATTCCATATTCTGTAGTTGGTGTTGTTGCTTGGGGCTCTCTTCTCGCTCACTTCAATTATAGAGCTGGGATTACTGCCGAATGTCTGACCGCCAAGTGTCAAAACAATGTTCAGTTATGTTCGGCCAATTTTCCAGCAGAGACAACCAAGAAAAAAAATTAATTGTAAACGTGCGATAAAAAGTTCAACAATATATATTTTAAGCTCTGATGTCACAAAAAACCAACTACTTCGCCACGAGTGATCATGAACGGAAAAACGGAAAAAGAGGAGAAAAAAGTTATATGTGATACTCGAGGCCGGAGTATCAGCGACGTAAAAATGTCCGTCGCTGACATTTTTGCATGGCGCATTACTGAGCTAATGATGACGTGTGTAATGAACGTTGATTTAGCGCCCCTAAAATATATTACTAACATATCCCTAGTTACAAAGCTAGATACAATAATGTTTATGTTTGTTTGTATATACTTTGAAATTGGATCAATTACCGTCACGACGCACACATGTAAGGAGTTTCCCTCCCTTTTATCCAGTATGCTATGTTTTTAATGGCGTCACGATTGTTGTTCAATTTTTCATTTTTTTCCATGCTCTGTAGTTGGTGTTGTTGCTTGGGGCTCTCTTCTCGCTCACTTCAATTATAGAGCTGGGAATTACTGCCGAATGTCTGACCGCCAAGTGTCAAAACAATGTTCAGTTATGTTCGGCCAATTTTCCAGCAGAGACAACCAAGAAAAAAAATTAATTGTAAACGTGCGATAAAAAGTTCAACAATATATATTTTAAGCTCTGATGTCACAAAAAACCAACTACTTCGCCACGAGTGATCATGAACGGAAAAACGGAAAAAGAGGAGAAAAAAGTTATATGTGATACTCGAGGCCGGAGTATCAGCGACGTAAAAATGTCCGTCTTAACTCTGAGGCGAAGTTGGTTCTTGCATCAATATTGCGATCAAAAATGTAGGCCTTTTCAGTTCCCCAATGCAAAGTCTCTTGGAAACTAAATTACAATAGTCGCTGCGCTTGCTCAGTGAACCATGTTTCTTTATCCAGAGCTAAGCTGCACTCGAAATACGGGTTTATTTCCTCGGCGATCATAGTATTACAAGCTAGTACCATAGCACACTCGGGAAATTCGGAATTAAATTTCCCCTAGACCCTTGGAAGAATTTTTAAAAGACCGAGGGGCTTTAATCCCTAATTTAATCTCTAATCCCTAATTTAATCCTTTAATCTCTAATTTTCCCCGGTGCCATGGTATTACTTATAAACATCCTTTTGTTATTACTATTAGGCTAGATGTCTGTGTGTGGGCAATTCTTGGGTTTCAATCACGTGACTTTTGCGCGTAATTTTGCTTCCGGTCTGGATCAGCTGGAGGTCAAGATGAAGAAGTTTTCTGAAGTTCACGAGCAAAACTTCAAATTTAGTAGCTACATTTTCTAGAAAATCACAACTATAAATGAGCCTGATTCGTATTTAAACTAAATCCTAGGGTAAATACAAATTTGTAGCGATCGGAAGGTCGGGGTTTGCTTTTTTAGCCAGTTTAACTGTGGTAAATGAGTAAAACTTAACAAGTTGGCTGATATATTAGGCAGCGTTTTTTCAAATGCTTGATGTTTTCACTCATTTAGCTCGAAAAAAAAATAATTGTAATGAAAAATATATATGTAATTTTGAGAAACATTTATATGCTCCTTCTGTTCTTTGTTTCTGGACGAAAGACCTGAGAAACAGAAGTTTTGGAAGACGGCAAGTTAAGTACTTACTTGATTGCTGTTTTTTGTCAAATTGAACTCAGAAAATCGACCCGGCTCTGTTGCATGCAGTTTTCCTCATACTGCAAAACAACTTTCCACATAAACAAGATTCAATTCTCAATAAGCTATTACATGTA
Source organism: Scolanthus callimorphus (assembly GCA_033964015.1). Lineage (NCBI taxonomy): Eukaryota > Metazoa > Cnidaria > Anthozoa > Actiniaria > Edwardsiidae > Scolanthus > Scolanthus callimorphus. The sequence continues at coordinate 10,409,851 of CM066915.1, forward strand.
GGTGTCAAATTTCTGTAGTTTCTAAAGTATGTTTTTACAAAACGCCTAAATTTTGACTCTTTCAAAGTTTTGTTTCAGCCAGCTCAACGCAGCGACAAAACTCACTTCGACATGAAACAAAAACTTGACCAAATTTTAGCCAATGAAAAACAAATTGTATACACACGACTGGGAAAAAGAATCGAAAAGTCCATGTCGACCTAGAATAAATAGGTAGATCTCGGAGTAAATCCCGGACGTTTTGCAGGGTTTTCGGACTCATTGTAATTATGTTTGACAAACTTTTTGCCTACCTGCTCGGATTGTTTGAAGCGAACTTCATGTGATTTATCCGTGTATCAAATGAGAAACCAATTCATCCATAGCCCTGGTGGTTTTGTGTAAATCCTTTATGCTTCCCTAATCCATCCGTAGCTACGAAACCCATATAAACTTAATTTGAAGTACATATCTTCATGAATCACTTTCACTTGGCGACAACAAGTTCTCGAGGCCACGGCGCTATTTTCAGCTGCTTTTCTGGAGTCGTTTGGACCATTTCGATTGTCTTCAGAGTTTTTATTCCTTGCTGTCTGTTTTGGGCAATCTAAAGACATCTGTTTATCTGTTTACCCAACTTGTAGAACCAGAAACAATGCGAGGAGATAACTTTTTCACAGTTTTCCATCTCGAAGAGCACCGCAGGCACGGACGTTTGACCTCCAGCTAAATTTTTAAAGAGGCTCTAAAAAGCGGATGTGACGTCATATGAAACCCAAGAATTGTTGAACAGCATTTGATATTCGGCCTCGTGGCGGCGGGCTAGACAAGAGAAGTTTTCCAAATAAGAAAACGCACCGTAGATTGTTGTCATCTCTATCATTCTGGAATAATAATGACTTGTCAGGGGTATGGCTGATATAGATTTACGACAAGGAGAGGGATTTACATGTATGTAAAACTAAATCAGAAAAGAAGTGCCCAAAAGCAGATTTAAATTAAATGTTAAATTTTATATGGGAGGAGCATTGAGAAAAAGAAAGATGTCTCAAGAAAACTGAATGTAGTGTAATGGCATTTGCTTGGCCCCGATAACAAAAGAATAGAAATGAGTTTGTAAATCGTATCCCTCCTTATTGAGGGCTCAAAATTGCGGCCAATCACATTGGTTACGAATCGAGCTAATGAGGAGATTAAGTGCGCTTCTGCGCACTACGTCCATGCACGAATTCAAGCTAGTATTCAACTTTAGAAGGCAGAATAAAATAAAAGCCCTATTTCACATGACGTGAAAACAACTTCGCAAGCACAGTGAAAAGAGCGCAACATGAAAGTCATGTTTAGAAAGCACAGATTCTGAAATTGTTTTAAGGCATTCCTTTGAGAGTTGAAAATGTTGATAAACACCGGGCTTTCGTTGGTATAAGCCGTTTTTCTTTATACTTGAAAACATCGAGTGGAACCTGGGTCGAGTGTAACTTGATTCTGATTGTTTAACTCGCACAGTTTGATAAAGAACCGCCAACGGTTTAGAAATGTGGTAGCAGTTAGTTGTATGGATATTTCCTCCGCTTTGGCTTCATTTCTGGCCGTATAATCTTCGTTACATAATCTGTCGATTTTGCTGTGGTTGGATATTTCTCCTAGCGTATTCCCAAAAGATGATACAAAGAAAAAGCGACAATTTTACTGTCACTAGAGGTGAGTCTAAACTTGAAAGCACAACAATAATAGAGTAGCTTTCAATTGCGGGGCATAATGTCAGGCAATAATTGTAATATATACAAGAAATATCATCGTGAAGTATATTTAGGCAGCCTGATCAAAAGCTCTTTTGTGCCTTCGGATTTCTTTCTGATTGATTCGCGATCAAAGAACGAGCGGAGTTATACTTCATGTCTTGAACGCAGAGTTTGAAATGTAGCTCGATGTTAGTCATTAATTCACACCAGCGGTAAAACGGGTTGATCTATAACATTTCTCTACAGTTATGTCGGTCATTTTTGCCAGTTACTTTCACTCTTACCGATCAACGTCTTTTTGTTTGAGAACTTAACCTTTGAATTGCTTGTTTATTCGCTATGTTCGGGCTTTGCCGAATCAATAACAAACAGTGCGGTCAGGTTTCGGGTTCAGCCAGTGCCTTGCAAGCCGCCGATTGATTTTAAACGATCGCAAATATGTAGAGGTTTGAAATATGCTCATATTACAACTAAAATGTTCGAAATAATGCTTAATCTTGCGGGGCAAAATCGATAGCAAGCAATGTTCATCTCGTGTTGTTTACTTATTTCACAACACAGATACCGACTGATGCCGATTATGATTATTACTTCCGGTTTAGATTATAAATACTGAAACTGCAGTCGAAATGTTTAGTTTATAATATAACTCTGAATAGAACTGAGAATGAGTCCGAAAAATAGCACGAGTTTAATCTTCAAATTATATTTTCAAACCATTGGGTAAAATTTAATTCGCTTTGATAGAAATTAAACTAATAATAAAATGAACCACTTTTCACGCAAAAGCCAGAAAATGAGTGTTTGTTGCTTTAGGATTTGTCTGTCAAGGTGGGGAGTGCGACCGGGAATATTCTCATTTTAGCCGCGCGCTGATCGAGACTTATAACAACTTCGCATACATTTCACATGGGTTTCGTGTCGAGTACAAACAATTTCACATCCGTTTCACATGGTTTTTGTGTGTAATATTTGCGGGACACCAATTAAACACATCCATTTCACATCTGTATATCTGAATCAATGAAGAAATATACAATTTAATCCATTTATCAACTGAAATCTGTTTTTACATTATTCCTAATGCATAGCAATTCCTAGAACTTTCAAAGTAATTCCTAGAACTTTCGAGACCTTTTTCTGTCCTGTCTCAAGTTTCTCCTATTCCTAGGAATTTCTTAGGAATTCCTAGAAATTTCTGCCCCCTTTGTCGTGTTTTGTATTCCTGGGAAATTCGTAGGAATTCGTAGGAATTCTTTGCATTCTTTGTCCGAATTTACTGTTAGAATTGACATCTTCATTCCTAGGAGTTTCCTAGGAATTACTAGGAATTTCTTAAGAACTTCAAGAGATATCCTAGGATACTCCTAGGAATTCCTAAAGCCATTTCACAGGGGATTGTCATGTTTCTTCATAATGTCTGATTGATTATAAGGCGCCATTATTTCGGGTGCAGGGAAATATAAAGGAAAACACAAATGCTGTCACTCGTGTCACTCGAAATAAATTTGTTGTTGTTGATCATAAAAAAAATCACGCTCGTTTCACATTTTCACGTTTTCTGTTTGTCCACATTGATCGATCCTTTTCCTACCGTTCCCTCTAGAAGTGATGGTATATAAAGTATGCAACTGTTTGATTGTTTTGCCTCTAAGATCTGAATCACTTTCCTAGGAAATTTCTAGGAAATTCCTAGGAAAGCACAGCGGCTAATCCCTGGCTTTGCATTTCTTAGGAATTACTGTGAATTACTAGGAACTCATCAGCTTATTATTTCACACCTTTTTATTTTATTGGGAACGTTTTGTGAATTCCTAGGAATTCTTAAAAATTCTTACAATTTCCTATGCAAATCAGTGTTATCTGGAAAAACTTCAAAGCGTGTACAAACTTCTTCCGCAATTTATTACTTACTCGGCATTTTCCCAACGAAATGAAACCTCACACAATTTTTATCAATGTTTCCTTGAGATATTGTGCTATAATGAATTTTAATCCGGTACGGTTTTAACATATTATTTCAAACGTTTTGATACCCACTTCATCTCAAAAGTTCCACATGAATAGGCTCATTGTCATGTTGTTGCTCCATAATATAGCTTGATAAAGTCGAAACATTAATAAGTTTGCCACTTAAATTCATATCACTAGCCGAAAATTTAATCAGAAAGTAACCTGGTTATTTGTGCTCGCGATTTGGGGTTTCTTTTGTAATGTATAGACTGCAAATACCCTCCCCTAAGAGATAGCACGTCTGTCAATGATAGGACGAGCACAGTAATTGACTTGGTAATCAAAACATTGACGCAGTCAACGATATCATATGGGAACAGCTGCTAGCGGCGACAATTAATCACTCGAAGAAACATTTTCCTTTCAGTAAGTTTGCAGTTAAGAAAATATCCGAAATCCGATCTTTCTGTAAATAAAAATATGGATTCAAAACTGTCGTATCTAGGAAAACACCGACGTTTCTTTTGAGAGGCGGGGCCCCCATCATCCATCATCTCTTGCGTTGCTTGTTTGGCCTCGGTGTATTTCAAGAGTCCTAGGTAAGGGCTCAAAAATCAATAGAAACGTGCTCGTCGAAATGTGTGCGTCTGTGAGCTTTCATGGATATGCCACAACGGAATGCCTTACATAGAGAAATAATCTTAAACGTGTGCCACTCAGCATTCAAGTTACCTTGCATCATAGGGGGGACTCCCATATGTCGTCAGGCGGGGTGCTCGTCGTATCTTTTCGGGGTTAAAATTCGGGTTCCAGGTATCTTTTAGGTATCTTTTAGGCCAATTTTCTCCAAAAATGATATATTTGACAGTCTGATAAAGCCAATCCTACTTTATGGTAGTGAAATCTGGGGGGTCGATGCGGAACTGTCCATACAAAATTCTATAAACTAGCACTTGGAGTAAGCAAGAAAGCAAAAAATAATGCATGTAGGGCCGAGCTCGGAAGATACCCTCTATCAGTCGATGCCAAATACAGGGGGTTTCATTTCCTAACGAAACTCAAAGAGCCCAGAAGTGGCTACATATCGCATGACGTGTTTCTCGACTGCCTAGAACTAAATAATAAAACAGACTGGCTAGGTGAAAATAAAAGAAGTGAGCGAGTACGTTTTCAAATGTCTCAAATTGCGTGAAAAATAACAGGTTCTTTTTTATTATTACCAACAATATTTTGTATATATTTCAGTATAAATATTTTGCTGACCTAAAATCCATGTATGCTAATGAATACGGTGGTAGTGAAACAAATGAATTGAAATTGAAATTGAATAGTTGTCTCGCCCTGAGCTTGCCTGCCCCGGCAGATGAGCTGCACATCAGCCGTAGGATGAGCTTTGTCGTGTATAGCTCGAGCAAATACACAGGGTTGAACTGATGCCAGGTAACTTTTGATTGCTGAGTGGCGCACGTTAGGTAACAGTGTTTTAAATGCAAGTTCCTAAGATAGCGCCATCTACCAACTATATTCTTTCTCTATCTAAGGCTTTCTTGTGTGGCATATCCATGAAAGCTCACAGATACGCACACATCTCAACGAGTGAGCACGTTTCCATTGACTTTTGAGCCCTAACCAAGGACTCTTGAAAAACACCGCTTCCAGCCTACTCCCAGTCACAGTGGAACAGGCCAAACAAACAACGCAAAAGAGATGGGAAACTTTATTGAGTTGGTGAGCCAACTCAACTGCAAGGGGGCCCCGTCTCTCAAGAGGAACGTCGGAGTTTTCCTAGATACGATATATTTTAATTTACAGAAAGATCGGATTTCGGATATTTTCTTAACTGCAAACTTACTGAAAGGAAAACGTTTCTTCGAGTGATGAATTGTCGCCGCTGTAGCTATTCCCATATGATGCCGTTGACTGTGTCAATGTTTAGTTTACCAGGCCATTTACTGTGGTAAACAAATGAAATGTCTAAAGTTATTTATTTGAGCGCGAATTTTGAGTGTTTAGGTTCAATTGTTATGTTCAATTGAATAAAGGCTCGCGTATAGGATTCTCTACTGGACTTTGAAGTCTATATATTACAAAAAAAGAAACCCAAAATCGCAAGCACAAATGATGTTCAATTGAATCCGGGCTCGCGTCACTGTGTATCGTGTATTGCATTCTTGAACGAGAGGGCATTTGCAGTCGACACATTACAAAAGAAATCCCAAATCGCGAGCACAAATAACCAGGTTACTTTCGGATTAAATTTCCAGCTAGTGAAATGAATTTAAGAGGCAAACATATTAATGTTTCAAATTTATCAAGCAATATTATGGAAGTAGTATAGTAGGTATGGAATTAGCCGGTTTTTTGCGGTGGATTACTAATTTTTGCGGTGGATTTAATTATCTCTGATGACGTCATGGCCTATTGTGTTCAAAACAAAGAGAGACAATACCAGGATTAACACTGGAATGCTTTTGTCCAGGAGGGATTAAGGAAACAATACAAGGATTAACCACTGGAATGCTTTTGTCATGGAGGGATTAAGAAACTAATCCCAGGATTAACCACTGGAATGCTTTTGTCAAAGGGAAACAATACCAGGATTAACTAACGGACGCTTTTTGTCATGGAGGGATTAAGAAACTAATCCCAGGATTAACCACTGGAATGCTTTTGTCAAAGGGAAACAATAGCAGGATTAACACTGGAATGCTTTTGTCCAGGAGGGATTAGGGAGACAATACAAGGATTAACTAACGGAAGGCTTTTGTTTGAGGGATGTAGTTAGAGAATACAATACAGAATACAATAGAGAAGCATGATTTGTGTGATCATTTTCAACTCCAACATCCTTTTACCTGTATGGTCACGGGAATGACTGGAAGTGGAAAAACCCTTTGGGTACAGAAACTACTAGAGCATGGGCAAAAAACGATCTCGCCTCCACCCCAACGCATAGTCTGGTGCTATGCTCAGTGGCAGCCGGCCTACACCGCCTTAGCCATGTCTACCCCGCAAATAGAATTCGTTAAAGGAATTCCAACAAACATTGAGCAAGACTCGTACTTTGACGTCAATGTGCGGAACCTCATTGTCATCGACGATCAGATGATTGAAACCGGGAATGACAACAGGATTGCAAACTTATTCACCAAGGGATCCCATCACAGAAATCTGTCAGTGATTTATATCCTACAAAACCTATTTCACCAAGGAAAAGTCAATAGAAACATATCCTTAAACAGCCACTACTTGGTCCTATTCAAAAACCCAAGAGACCAATTGCAAGTGATGACGTTGGCCAAACAAATGTATCCACGCAACACACATTATTTTCTTGACAAGTATGAGGAAGCCGTGCGGAAACCTTTTGGCTACCTGTTTGTTGACTTGAAACCAGCAACCAACGACAACTGCAGACTACGCGCCAATGTCCTTCCTGGGGAAGTGTCAGCCAATGAGAAAACGGAAGACGCCGTTGGGAAAGAGCTCCTAAAATTTCTTAGTTATCAAAATATGGATATTTCTCCAGAGAAGCTGCGCATGTCTACACGACAAAATGAATATACCTACTATACTACTTATGGAGCAACAACATGACAATGAGCCTATTCATGTGGAACATTTGAGATGAAGTAGGTATCAAAACTTGTGAAATAATATGTTAAAACCGTACCGGATTAACATTCATTATAGCACAGTATCTCAAGGAAACATTGATAAAAATTGTGTGAGGTTTCATTTCGTTGGGAAAATGCCGAGCAAGTAATAAATTGCGGAAGAAGTTTGCACGCGCTTTGAAGTTTTTCCAGATAACACTGATTTGCATAGCAACGCTTTGAGCAAAATTATTCATCCTACGAATTCTCGATCTTTAAACTGTCCATTGCATGGGATTTTGTCATCTTTCTTCATAATGTCTGATTGATTATAAGGCGCCATTATTTCTGGTGCAGGGAAATATAAAGGAAAAAACAAATGCTCTCACTGGTGTTGCTATGCTCCGTTTTAGTCCGCCTTCTAAAGTTGAATACTAATTTGTCTCTTGAATCAGTTAAATTGGTGCTTTGACGTAGTGCGCAGAGGCGCACTTAATCTCCTAACTCGGTTCGTAAACAATGTGCCAACGTGGGTGTAAATAGGCCTAGTTTTGGACTTTACAACTAACTGTTTTCACTTACCAATAAAAATTACTTTAGAATATTGTCAGAATATTTCAGATTCCATCCTCTCAGAAATACAATGGTACCAGCAAAATGTAAACAGAGTAAACCATCAAGATACTAGTTTGTTGACTTTGTGTTGAACAATTATTGGTAGGCATAAGGACAGAGTGAAAATGTTAGGACCCTCGTGTTTTCAGACGTTTTGGTGTTTTGTTTGTTTTGACACTTGTGGGCCACCGTGAAAGAAGGCCAGGGTGAGAGATGGATGTAAAATATGTAAGTTGTATGGGAGGGGCCGATTTAGCAGTTTTTTTTTGGGGGGGATACCAATTTCTGAGGGGGAATGGATAATGAGATTTGCGGTTTAAGAGCGTCACCACGCGGAATTAATGAGTTTGCGAATTATTATTTTTACAGGTGTTCTTTTGTTCTTCACTGCGGAGGAATACAGTAAAATTGTTTACACAGGTGTTTATTTGTTCTTTACTGTGGTTGAATTAATCACCACGCTGAATTAAGGACTCCGTAATGGTCAACATTTTAAAATCAATAATATTTTTTTTCCTGAAATTCATATGATAGAGTCCTATGAATGTACTTATCAGGTTTAGACGAGCTCCTATCGCATTATGCGGAGAGGTTGGTTTGTTAGAAGCCGACCGACTCTTTCAAAAATTCCTTTGGCGCAATTGTTATACATCGAAGGAGCCAGAGGTGAATGAGTTCCAGAGACTTGTGTTTGGGAACACAGCATCTTCATGTCGCTCGCAGTTTTTTATGCAGAGCCACGCCCATAATCATGCGAGTGACTACCCAGAAGCAGCAGAAACTGTAAGTAATTCTCTGTACGTAGACGACGTCCTAGATCCGTGCGAGACTTCAGAAGGCGCCATAGATTTAAGAAGACAACTATCACAGCTTCTGTAAGACGCTGGTTTTCATCCAAGAAAATGGTCATCGAATGACTCATCTGTACTAGAAGACATCTCAGAGGAAGATAAACAGCCCGGTTTGGAGATACAAGAAGATGAAATCACGGCACAGGTGCAGAACATACGCTTACGGAATTGTGTGCAAAATTCTGGGTGATTAAAGGCACTACGACTAGGTGTGGACTAAAGGCAGGAAAATTGTCCGAGAGGCCATAAACCATTGTCCAGCGTGCAAACTACGTTTCACTGCAAAGCCCCATGGACAAATGATGGCCCCTCTACCGAACACAAGAGTGATGTTATTTTGTCCATAAGAGCGTTTGATCGTGTAGGTGTGGACTACGGCGGACCATACCTGACCAAACAAGGGCCCGGTAAGGCAAGAACGAAGCGCTATCTTTGTTTATTTACATGTCTTACTACGCGCGCAGTACATCTGGAAATGGCGTATACACTTGACACAGATTAATTTTTGAATGCGTTTTCTAGAATGATATTACGGAAGGGGACGCCAGACAATGGATCTTACTTCGCGAGAACGAGAGGGAAGGGAGCCAGTGGAACAGATGGATCAAGACAACATTGTGTACGAGACCAACAAGCAGCCGCACATCGAGTGGCAATTTAACCCACCATCAAGTCCCCATTTCGGAGAGGTTTTAGGGGCTATGATAAAAGGCGCCAAGAAAGCCATACGGGGTATCTTTGCGGATGCGGAGGTTTCTAATAAAGAGCTGCACACTGCAATGTGCGGGGCATAGCAGCTACTGAACTCTCGACCAATCACTTACTGTTCCACAGATGGAAAAATTCAGTTTGATCTGTTGTAGATCGTCTTTGTTTTAAGTCTTTTGGTAACCAGCGCTCATCGTTCCCAGCTGGTGGGAACAAACCGAAGTGGCAAGACTGGAATGGTTTTCTGGACAGCGCTACAGTCTATACAATTGCCTCATTGAATAACAAAAGAATAAATAACAAAAATGTCGCAAAATAGGGCCGTGGGACACTTTTTCGAGCTGTTAACGTCTAAAATCAGTTTTCTAGACATCCGAAAAGTATGTCTCGTTACTAGTTCCAGAGGGTGCTCGTGAACCCCTCTACCGACTAGACTGCAATGAATTAGGACTTTCGCTCGATTTACGGGCGTTCGCCAAAGAAGGGACTGCAAGCAGTCTAGATATCCTGCTCGATTTTGCAGAATATCTCTGATTTAGGCAATTCGGGACTGCGTCCCTCAAAAATATACTAATAAATTAAATATACTAGCCCACTTACTGGATGTCGTTTGTAGTGCGATTAAAGACTGGCACCGCTGCCAAAGTTTTTTCTTGCGCTGCCCAAACCAGATTAGCTGCAGACCTACAGAGTAAATAACGCCGATAATAAGGGCAACAAGTCTTATTTCGATTATGGTTTGCTGCAACATCTTCACAATCATGAGTGATTATCAATCAGAGTTGATATCAGTAATTTACTCATTCTACCCTCCATCTTTCGATCGTTTCCATACTTAAGTTATTTTAGGTTTTACAAATCTACGTTTAACTTACCCATTTTCTGTCCTGATGTTGTACTTTTTAACCTCTGTTTCTGTATAGTCCCGGACAGAGTCCAGATCTTCTCCTCCTCCCACAACTTTAAGGGTATATTTACCGTCAAACAGTGCTTCATGACCAGTTGCGAGATCTTCTACCACAAATACAGGCTGAAAGGCTAAGATAGCAAAAGTATCAACATTATCAACTAATTTTGATTTTGAGACGGCAATGCCACAATAATGCGTCTAATATAGTACAGTGTGTTTCCGGTCGGTCCCCAATTCCGGTCATTGTAGATTTGAAGACTAGTTTTTTTTTTCTCTTGTGATTAAATTTAAAGGTAAACAACAGTGCAGGACTTTTCTTCAATTATTTGCTTTTAGTTACATACCAGCATTCCATGCTGTCTTCATGCTGCCAAAACCAACTTATTTGTGAAGCAAATTCGTGTTAACATTGTCTTTGACTTGCATCATTTACGTTAACTGAATTACTGTCAAAACGTGTTTTCTCGCTAAAGAAATAGTTTTGAATAATCATTTTAAATGCAAGCAAATGCTTGCTCAAAATAATGCAAAGGACGAAGTAAGGAAGCTGCCTACAGTTGTTCTTAGACTTGACCTCTCAACTTTCGAAGACTACAATTCTGAAAACTAGTTACTTATGAATTTGTAATTTTCACGATTTGCTGTAGAAAGATCAAAGTTCAAGATGATGCACGATTTATTGTCATCAGAGTTTCCATAGCAATGAAACAGGGGGATCACTGTTTTTAATTAGCAGACGTTTCACGTAAAGTTCGATCTAAACTTTTAAAATGACACACCAAGCACTAATCCTTAGGTAATTGTCTATACGTATACGAAGTTGAGAGAAACTTCACCTAGCCGATTTGAAAATATTTTAGTTTCACTTGCTTTCTAATAATCATAAAATTTAATGGGTTTGTAAATAGGCTAGGAAAATCTCTTACCGTAAAATTCATCCCAAGGTATACAACTATACTTGTTTGCCAAATTTGATGCCAGGAAGTGCTTTAGATTTTCCATAATGAACACCGACGCAAACGTCAAATTTTTGAGCAATTTCGCAAGATATCATTTCGAACACAACTAAGGCTCCAGAGAAAGTTCCCGCTCCTAACTTAAAATTGACCATATTAGCGAGATGCTGTCCGCGAAAGAAAGCAATTTACGCCGCGGATAGCGCCTGGTAAAATTCCAAAGTTCACCACCATCTTCCTAGTTCCTCTCAAGATTCTAAAGCCGCTGCAGTTGCAGATTTCTATAGGATTTAGTGTATTTCTGACAATCCAACATTCAATTTTGCTCCTGTTTTAGAATCTTGAGCGGAACTCGAGGAACTAGGAGGAGGGTGGTGAACTTTTGAATTTTACCAGGCGCTATCCGCGACGTAAATTGTTTTCTTACGCGGACAGTATCTTGCTAATATGGTCAATTTTAATTAAGTTAAGGTAATTCCCCTGAAATAAAGATTGTCGTAGAAATTATTTCTGAATTTGTCTATTTACTATTAAGGATATAAGAAATGAAAATATGAAATAAAAAGAGGGCGTGTCCAAGCTCGTTTTTTATTTATTTTTTATTTTTAACGAAGACTAGTGAGCAGCACAAGGAGTGACAATTGAAGTTGTAAAAGTAATGTAATTTATTTCCGACGCGTTTCGTCTCTTAGGGAGACTTCATCAGGGAATAACAGTTTACAACTTAGCTATGGCATATATAACACAAAATTACATACGTGTGAGTGCAAACTTCCTTAGAAAGTGACTCTTATGCCGCAAAGGGCGTTCCTAAACGCCCATTATGTTATTGAACGTGTGTGTAATAGGTTTGGGGGCCATACGATTAGCGCTAATCGTATGGCCCCCAAAAAACAAGCTTACTTGCATACGGTAGTGGTAGACTTATAGCTAACAATGCAATCTAGGTCTGGTAGATGTCTCTTTGGATTATCCGCTTGATATTGGCGTGGCTACAATTAAATGTAGACTTAAAGACAACCATTCTGCGGTGCCGCGACTTAGCCTTCCTAGTAAGCCACCTAGCTCTATTACTGTACTGTACCTCTCTGAACAATGGCAACAGAAAGCGAAGGGGATATCCGCGAAGTCTAAGGCGCTTCCAAAAATTATTACGGGTGCAATTAAATGCATCGAACGTGTAACTATGTCTGGAATAGCGCATAAGTTCGCCCCTGATGAACGCTTTTTTGTTGCTTGAGGGATGAAATGATTCAAAGGGAATGTACAAATATTTGTTAAGTGGCTTCTGGAAAGTGGAAAATTGCAAAGTGCTAAGCGTGGCATCTTTATAAAGAAGTAAATTCAGAAACGAAATGCTACTATCATCAATAACATAAGTAAGATTGATACGATCATTTCTACTGTTGAGATAGCCCAGGAATTGTAGTAGCGCTTCCTTGGAGCCATCCCAGATAAGGAATATATCATCAATAAACCGCTTGTATAACACAAGGTTACTGAATTTTTATTTTTTAACGAAGACTAGTGAGCAGCACAAGGAGTGACACTTGAAGTTGTAAAAGTAATGTCATTTATTTCCGACGCGTTTCGTCTCTTCAGGGAATAACAGTTTACAACTAAGCTATGGCATATATAACACGAAATTACATACGTGTGATTAGCGCTAATCGTATGGCCCCCAAAACTATTACAAGCTCACACGTTCAATAACATAATGGGCGTTTAGGAACGTCCTTTACGGCATAAGAGTCACTTCCTAAGGAAGTTAGCACTCACACGTATGTAATTTCGTGTGTCACTCCTTGTGCTGCTCACTAGTCTTCGTTAAAAAATCGCAAACATACCCCATTTTTAGTGCTATGAGGGCTAATTTATGAAGAATTACGTGAAACAAGAAAATTGTGATAAAACGCTCACTAATGAAGCAATCCAGTTCGCTTGCGAGTTTGAACATAACTTTTGGATGCTTCACTACCTAGGACGGACATTGGAATCTTTAATTTTCTATGTGTGTTGACGCTACTCTTGAAAATGTGCAAAACTGTGCGCACCGCTCGTGATAATTTGAGGCTCTTTGGTACCTCATTTTAGGACTTTTTATGACGATAGCTCAAAAACTTGACGTTAGAATTTATTTAATCTGATAGTCTTATCAAAATGGTAAAATATAAAATGGGGATACCCAATCTTGTTTTTGCGCAATATCCCAAAAAGCGACTTTTTCTTAGTCTTTCTCGCTCAAATTGGGATATTTAGCTTGCGCGCGCGCGCTCGATCTCGTCATTTGGAACGAATTCATCGCGCGTCAATGCGCATAACAGCGTGCGCCGTGCAAAACAGGGGAGCAACTTTAAGAGCGCGAGAAAGAAATTCGCCATCAAGAACTTTCTCTGCAGCCTGTGTTCTAAATGATATTTTGCGAAATTGCTCAAAAGTTTGACGTTTGCGTCGATGTTCATTATGGAAAATCAAAAGCACTTCCTGGCATCAAACTTGGCAAACAAGTAGTTGTATACCTTCGGATGTACTTCAGAATTGTGGTCGTCCAAAGTTAAGAGACCAAGTTCAAGAAAAACTGTAGGCAGCCTCCATAAATAACGCAATAGTGACCGGAATTACGAATAGATGTAATAAAGGCCCCGAAATATTATCAAAACTATCCCGTAGACATAAGCAAAGGCTTTACTAAGGGCGAGTTTTGTTTCTCGCGATTCCGGAAAAAGAATGATTGGAATAGAAAAAGCGCGCGTTCGTTTATCACGCGTTCCCATTCCGGAATGGAATGAACGTCGTTCTGTCCATTCTGCTAGCGTTAGCAGAATGACCGGAATGTAATTCAAGATGGCGGACGACGACAACATAGGCACGGCAGAATTTTTAATAACCCTGCTGGCAGAGGCCTGTAAAGTTTCAAACGCTTTGTCTTTGGAGAGGAGAACAGGGTACACTTTCGGCCATTCGGAATCGCTTTTGTTAATAGCTCTGCACAAGAAGCACGAAAGTTTATTCAGGGATGTCAACTACAAGAAGAGAACCGTTTGGCAAATGATTTACAACGGAATGAAAACCGAAAAACAGGTTATACTCCCTCGCCATAAATTATGAAAATCGTTGGAAATGCCTTACACAATCGTTCCGAAAATGTGAGGACAACAACAACAAAAGCGGAAGAGAGCGGAAATAATGCAAGTTTTGCAAGGAGCTGGCGGAGGCTATCGGCCCAATGTCCGTCCACTTGTCAGTGCAAACGGAAAAACAGAGAGAAAAGTTGAAAACGAAAGTGGAGAGTCGAGCACTACAGGGCAAGCTGTGAACGCTGGTGTTGCAAGTGCTAGTGACGAGAGTTGCAGCAGCACAAATGTATCTCCTGAAAAAGATGAGACGCGTTTGATGAAGAAGGAGGAAACAAGCTCGTAAAAGAAAATCCGCTGAAGAAACGAGCAAAGTCATTGAATGGCTAGACGTCTACAATGAGGGGCGAAAAACAGAGGAAGACAAGAGGCAGGACACGCTGGAGCAGCACCACAAAGATAATTTGGCAGTGCTCAACAACCTGGTAGATGTCTTGACAAATATGAAAAAATGAGCTTGAGGTTTGTGCACATTATTGCATACGCGAAACCGTTTCCACGTTCTTTTCTACTCCAAAACTGAACAAACTTAAGACATTGGGAGACATTGCAATTAAAATTACAAATTACTGTATTTATCACAAAATAATTGATGTTAAAGTTGACATCAGCATTTGTACAATTTATAAATTAAACATAATTGCTAATGTAATTTATAAAATAACTAAGATAGTACGCGCGCTCTCATTGGTCGACAGGTGTGTTTAGATGAGAGTATATAAACACGGTTGTGACGTCACGCCGGGGACGATGTTTGCGCTGCTTTCTTTTTTCATTCTTACATTTTGACAAACATTTATCCAAACACTTGAAGCAATGAAATTGTGAAAGCAGTGCTGTTTTCTTTTTTAGCTATCATTCGTTGTCCCATCCTTTAACCACAAGTTCAAATAATTGGCTTGTCTTCGACTTTGTTAGTCAAACCCACGCGTGTAAATTTTCACGATTGTCAACATTTTCGTACGATTTAAACATGATATTTTTGTCCTCTGGCATCCTCTTCCCTCCCTTTATGAAACGATTTCTTTGATTTCTGGGATCTTTTTAAAAGCATACAGCTCGTACTAAGAGGAGAAAAACAACACAAATCAAGTTATAAAGCGACCCAACTAAAATTCTGAACATGGAGACTTTCGGCGAATCGGCTAGCCAAAATGAAGACCAAATTATGGAACAATTCACAATTTATTTCCACTTTCTTTCCTATTCAATGATGATCTTTCACAAGCCGAGTAGGTAAGAAATCGTTTGCTAGCAAGTTAACAAGATTTGGAGTATTAACAAAACATGAAATTCTTACCGGCGATCGGCGAACACCGACGGCACTGTCGACGAAACTTTGACTTGATTTGCTTCAAAAATTCGTTATTCGTTCATGCCATCAGCAACAATTGAAGCCCCCATAGTATCATTCCAGTCTGGTATTCAACATTTTGCTTGATTGGGACATTCCATTTTTTATCCGCCCCCCCCCTGTGGAAGACAAAATTCCGACAGGCCCAAAATTGGCCAATTTAGATCCGACAGGTCTGTGTAGCCTTTATTATTTCCGAAGGTTACAATTTTAGAGAATCTGACAGGTCCATTTTCAGGAATCCGACAGGTCTGTGTACAATTTCATGAGTCCGACAGGTCCATTTTCAGGAATCCGACAGGTCTGTGTACAATTTCATGAATCCGACAGGTCCATTGTCAGGAATCCGACAGGTCTGTGTCTTCGTGTAGCCCATTTTTTTCCGAAGGGTACAATTTAACGAATCCGACAGGTCTATTTTCAGGAATCCGACAGGTCAAAAAATAAAGGTCGAATTTTTGTCTTCCACAGGGGGGGAGCGGAAAAAAAAAATGGAACGTCCCATTTGAAGATTGAAACAAGACACACGTCTTTTTTTGCTATCCAGCTTTTTCGATGCCGGCCGAATCTGCCTTTCCAAGCTCGTCAAAAGGCTCATGTCAACACGATGGCCATTGTTGTACGGAAAATTCCTCTGGCTTTGCAATTCTTAACCCGTACATCCCTTCATTGGCATTCGCTTATGCTTCAATTACCATAAACACCGTAGAAGATGTCAATAAAGTCGTGAAATGTTTCTTAGAAAGCAGTTTTCTCTCGCCTCCCCTTCGCAAAACTTGCAGCCAACTTAGTGAAAAACTTGAACACATGCGATATAACAAGCCCTCTGATTGGCCCGTTCAGGCCGTCGCGCGGTAAGGAGAATTTATATATTCACACAAAATGTTGAAATAAATTCATTTTAAATCTTTCGCTTCAAAAAGTGAAAGATATTTTATAAAAGCAATAGAGAACTTTTTCCCAGTGTCTACATACTCTGATGCAAACACTCGGGTAGGTTGGAAGAATTCTCGACTAGTTATGCAGCCACTCGACCTTCGGTCTCGTGGCTGCATAACTGTCTCGAATTCTCCCAACCTCCCCTCGTGTTTGCATCAGAGTATGTAGATACGGAAAATGTTCTCTATTGCTTAAATATTGAATAAAGGAAACAAGATATTGTCCTTTGTTTGTTTATAACTTAAATGACCAACAGTCAGGTGCCACAATGAGTGAATTGAAGGCTGTGCTAACAAATATAAGAAGAGATGATAATACTCGATTCTCTTTAGGCAATCCCAGAAAATCTGTGTATTCCTATACTCGGGCCCGAAGGGTTTTGGGGCTCCAGGCACTAAATAGAAAGTTCATGTTTAATCACAAAAGAGCATTTGTGTGGAAAAAAAATATTTACCCTTTGGAAAAATGACACTCCTCACGAATTTCCAATTCCCTCTATGGTGGGGGCATGGATTTTTTTTCTGGAATTGCACAATTCTAATTAAAAGTATAAGGCCTTAAAAATATTTGGAAAAAATTCAACAAGTTACATAGAGAATACATGATATTACATGGCCATGCGGAGATACAAATTTATCTTCGAGTTTTGAAAATTTATCTCACAAGTGAGCGTAGTAAATGACATGTTATTTCATGTGTGAAGATATCAAGTTTTCACTCCGGAGATCACCTTGTATTTCATTGGTGTTTATATAATAAAATCCCACAGAGTTAATTGCAAATTCCTGTGGGGAGGGGGTCAATTTACCACATTTTCCAGGGGGTTTGGAGACCCTATTTTCATACAAATCCTATATTTTCCAGTGGGGTGTGGGCAGGGGGGTACGCAGCTCCCTTTGATATTGTCGCTTTTTCCGTCACGATGATACCTCCGAGCTGAAAAACTGTCAATCAAAATAAATTTGATACTGCGCATGCGCAAGTGCATGATTCTAGAACGCCAACGGCATATTGGAAAGTGAAGAAAGGGAGGATTTTAAAGGCTATTTTGAACCGAAAACTTGTGTTATTAATATTTGATTTGTAGTAACCGAGTCTTTAGGTTATTACGTTCTTCTCGTACAAGATGATGTAAAAGATGGAGAAGAGAATTACTCTGTTGAATTTCGCTCGTTTTTTCGGGATGGTTCTGGAAATGAAAGGAGATAAGACGGAGTCGGAGGGCGTTTGCCTTGTAATAAAGTAAAATATGGAATGTCAGAACAACTCTACGCCACAGTATTTGTACGGGACTCGTTGCACAGGTACCGGTGAAGATTTCTCCTCATATGATTTGACATTTGCACTTGTGAGGGCCCTGCCCTTCGTGACTTTATGAAACTTCTAAAGCGAGAAAACAAGGAAATCTCAAATAAAACAAGGAAAAAAAATTGCAGTCACTCATTTCAAAGATTGGAAGTGCTGGTGTGTTGTTGGAGATTTTATTTTCGTGTGCTACATCCTTGCAACCTGTATCACGGGGTAAAGTTTGCGAGCAGTTATTTCAGTTGCCACTGCGGTTTTGTTCGGCGTTTTTTATTTATGCGAGTCGCAAGAGAAATGCATTTGTTTGATCACGAGCGATAGGATAGTATATATCAGTGTTATTGTGTAAACCGACAAGTTTTGGGTGTAATAAATCAATTGAGATGGGTTCGTTATTCAGCTAGCAAAACTTCACGAATTACCCTGAAAATGAGTCAATTTATACAGCCAAAAACTACTCGAAACACACTTCGAATTGTTTATCTAGTACTAAATACATTTAATTTTTGCTTACCGGTTTGTATGAGATGTTTTTCCCCTTTTAAACGAAGAGCGGATCCGTTGTGTATGCTCCCTGTTCAAGTGACGAGAAAAGAGACTGGCTGACGAGAAGACAATGGTATCCAGCTCCGTTGCCTACCCTGTCTCTTTTCTCTTGTATGGGGGAAAGGCGTTGGTTATCGATTAAGTTACGTTGCGTGTCGGTTAGGCCGAATACCTAACTTAGCGGCGCGTCACTTGAACAGGGAGCTCAGTTATGAACTGAGTCCAAAATACAGTGATTTGTTAAAGAAAATTATGTATTCAGCGGGCCATATCTCGGTCGCGTTTCAACCGATTCACCTCATTTTTGGTGTGTAGCTTTCAATCGATATGCCCTTTCGAAATCAAGGAACAAATATTGCTAAATCTAAAATTTTGTTTTTGTGACGTCTTCACTTTAGGACTCCGAGTTCCGTTCAAGTCCGAGTTCAGTTCGAGCTGAGCGGTCACGTTTTTTATGCTCGTCTCTTGAAAACTTTAAAAAAATTACTTTTTTCTTTGAATCATGACTGGTGACCAAACTAAATCCTTGCGAAAAGAAAACAAGAGCCTTAGGCACGAGGTTGAAAACCTCCGAGAAAAATTGAAACAACTTGAGGAGGAAATAAAGAACAGAAGGCTGCGTCTAGTCACATTGAGTCGGCCATGATGTCTTCTGAGGAAGCGAAGACGATGGAATATGTCAGTGACCAGTGCGACGATATGGTCGCTTTTCATGGAAAGGTTAATCACGAGCTGAAGGGCATTGGTGAGAGACGAGATTCAATATTGAAGCGATAAAAGGAAATTGATGATTTCATTGACCATACGGAAGATTATTCGTAGAGTTATAATAATAAGATTCTGGGTATGCCCTTACTAAATGAGAAAGAAATGCAGAAGCAACTACGGAGCTTTGTCTCAGATTATTCCACCTAATTGGAGCCAAACATGTGAGTATCATGGATATAGATATTGCCCACCGTGTGTCGTCTCGCCGGCCGTCGAGCCGCCCTGATCCCATCGTATGCAGGTTTACCCGTAGACTTGCCAGGAACGTTGTTCTGGATTGCCGGAAAAAAGCCGCCGACGTGACAGGTGAGCATCTTGGCTTCAACCCAGAGGTATCAACTAAGGATCTAGTAATTTTTGAGCACCTGTCACCCAGGCAACAAACTCTCCTGTATGACGCAAAGAAGCTGAAAGAGCTCTATAATTTTAAGTTCTGTTGGGCCAAAGGAGGTATTGTGTGGCTACGGGAGTCGGAGGAGTCTTACATTTTCAAGATACGTAACGGCGAAGATCTATCCAACTTGACACAGAAACTCCGCACTCGCAGCTCAGCAAGACCCAGCGCAACCCCAGGAGCACAGCAGCTAAGTAACTAGTAATATGTTGTAATTAGAACTCTGTCTAGTTTCTTTTCTCAAATGAGTTCTGTCAAATCTTTCTCTATAAATAGTAACAAAAATATTTTCAGAAATGAGCTTCCTTACTTTGGTGTTAATATCCCGATCGGCCATGGGATATTTAACAATTATTCGCCGAAGGCGAAGTGAATAGTGGCGAATAGTCCCCGAGACCGGAGGTCGAGGGGACTATTCGCCACTATTCACTGAGCCTGAGGAGAATAATTGTTTTAGTATATACTACACGGGAACACTCCAAAAAATATCCGAACGACACTAAATGTGGCATTTGCCGACATTTTGTAGCCTCTTTCTGTATGCGTGACGTTTGTCACGCACGTGACATTATGTTAGACTTCACTACAAGCATTCGGCTACTGAACACATGGTGGAAACTTGCTGCTGTTTTAGAGAAGCAAAAACGCTAGAAAACACTCGTTTTAAAACCTTAATATCGACTACGATAAACGATTTAAGTTTTTAGAAGGTTGCAAGGATGGATTCAAGGGATAAATTCGCATTTTGTGCCTTGGATTATGGATTGTGAAACTGCAGAGTTGCTTCGCTGAAAACACTTTGCCTTTTGGTCGCCATTTCACCACCGATGGATGACTATATTTTTCAACCTGCTGGCAGAGAAATTCAAGATTCGTTTGGAATATTCAAACAGAAATTTGGGAAATTAACCTCTTCAAACTCTGGGACAACGAGGAAGACCTTGTTCATAAAAAGAGAGACCACTTTAAATACGTTTGATGTCGGATGGCTCGTGATCCAAGCGAATCAACAAGTCGACGGTAATAAGCTTAACTGAAATTCTCTCTTAAACTGCACTCAATGACTGGCTTCTACGATTTACTGTCCCTTCTAACCTACAGGTACATGTAAATGTTCGGCAAAGTAGATATGTTTTCGAAAAAAATGCCTTAATTAATATGTTGTTGTGAATGTAATTCGTCTCTCAAAAGTGCCGTGAAGGAATCATCGATCTCTGTGATTCCGAAGAACTGAAAAACAAGAACAGCACATTTTCGAAGTTCAAGAAATGCATTCTCTCTTTGATTCACCTTGAAAAACTAAAGAGACAACATAAGTTAATTGAGAAGGATTTTTCCGTTGCATTTCGAATCAGATAGTTCCTTTAGAAAGTAAAAATATCCGAACCACTTGCACTCGGGCTTCTCAATCTCGGGATAATGCTTTCGATCTCGGAATATTGTGGCATTATCCCGAGATAGCGAACCAATCAAAACGCGCGATCTATGGAGGTTCCCGTGTAGTATATACTAATTAACAATAGTCTTACCGATGTATTTACTTGTAAAAAGTATCTTAATAATCTCCCTAGTCTATACGATATAGATTTATTTAGTCTTAATCATAACTCTAGGGAAAATATTGATCCTGACTTACATACTGTTAGCAACCAAATTAGATGCCGTTACTTTTCCCCGAATAGCTTCTATAAAACAAAAAACAACCTGGGCATTGACGACTCGCTTGACTCCAATTTTTCCATTTTCCATAATAATGTTTGTAGCCTTAGAACGAATATTGAAAATTTGCAAAGCCATATTCTACATGAGCTTGACTTTTCTTTTAGCATAATCGGAATAACAGAAACTAGTTACTAATGCCAATGCAAATTTGGCAGGATTCAATTACAATATTCCAGGCTACGCTTTTGAATTCGTACCGACACCTCTATCGGCCGGTGGTGTCGGAATGTATATACGTGACGATTACGACTACTATGTGGTAGTCGTAATGAAGACTTTCAATCATTGTGCATTGAAATTATTGTGCCAAATAAGAAAAACATATTTTGCTGTGTTCTTCATAGACAGCATAATGACCCAGCTTGTTTTCTGAAATACCTCGATGAAAAAATCGATTCTTTCACTGCCAAACGTAAACCCAGTTTTTGTGATATCGGATACCAATATCGACCTACTTCGTATAAATAACTGTAATTATGCACATGATCTTTTTCTATCTTACAATGCCACGCAATGCTTCCAAGCATTGACAAACCCACGCGCATTCATCGTGACTCGGCAACCCTGATTGATAATATTTTTGTTAACACATTGAGTGATTTAGTTTTAAGTGGTAATATCATTACTGACTTAAGTGATCATTTTTCCCAGTTCTTTATAATGAGCCCAATAAATTCTTCCACAAACAACACTTGTAAACGTAAAACCCGTGACTTTACAATGCCACGCAATGCTTCCAAGCATTGACAAACCCACGCGCATTCATCGTGACTCGGCAACCCTGATTGATAATATTTTTGTTAACACATTGAGTGATTTAGCTTTAAGTGGTAATATCATTACTGACTTAAGTGATCATTTTTCCCAGTTCTTTATAATGAGCCCAATAAATTCTTCCACAAACAACACTTGTAAACGTAAAACCCGTGACTTTACTAGTTTTAATGAATCTTTATTTTAATCGGTTTTCTCCGCTAGTCCACGATCCCTCAAAAGTAGCAAATATTTTAAATTCTCATTTTTCCTCATGTGGTCATCGCCTATCGGCGAAAATCCCTCACTCAGAGAAGCATTTTTCTGATTATTTAGACAGTCCACAATTTTCCGGTGGTTCGTTTGTTTTTCATCCAATCGAACCATCTGAAGTTATTTTAGAAGTCTTAACCTTGCCTAACAACAAGGCCTGTGGGCCTTACTCTTGTCCGATTCGCGCACTCAAGTGTGCAATCAACGACTTATCTAGCCCCTTGACGGAGATTTATAATACTTCTATTGAAAAAGGTATTTTCCACGAAAACTCAAATTACCTAAAATTATTCCATTATTTAAAGCAGATGATGAGACGGACCCTAACAATTATCGCCCGATCTCGCTTCTCTCTCAATTTTCAACAAAATATTTGAAAAACTAATGTATAAGAGACTCAAATATTATCTTGAGATCAACAATGTAATGTGTGAATCGCAATACGGCTTTCGTGAAAAACATTCGACGGAGCACGCGATACTCGATATGATTAACAAAATTCAAACAAATATGGACAAGAAGTTATACTCGTGTGGTGTATTTATCGATTTGAGCAAAGCGTTTGACACAGTAGATCATAATATCCTTTTAGGAAAGCTAAGTCATTATGGGGTAAGGGGGATAATAAATGATTGGTTCGCTTCTTATCTTAAAGGTCGGCTCCAGACAACAGAAATTCGAAATAGTATATCGGAAAAGCATGAAACACTATGTGGCGTTCCACAAGGGTCCGTGCTCGGCCCGTTGCTCTTTCTATTATATATTAACGACATATGCAATTCCTCTGATGTCCTTCAGTTTTTCCTTTTTGCTGATGATACAAATTTGTTATACGCGGATAAAAGTCTGAAAATTTTGGAAACTAAAATAAACTCAGAATTGGCTAAAGTAGGCCAGTAGTATAGTATGCACCGAATTAGCCTTTCTTTTTGAGGCGGAATACTAATTTTGAGGCGGAATACATAATAAGCGTCGCGGTTGAATTAATGAGCGTCCCCACGCGGAATTAATGAGTATGCGGTTTATTGTTGACACAGGTGTCCTTTTGTTCTTTATTGCGGGGGAATTAATGAGCGTCCCCACGCGGAATTAATGAGCTTGCGGTTGATTGTTGACACAGGTGTTCTTTATTGCGGAGGAATTAATGAGCGTCCCCACGCGGAATTAATGAGCTTGCGGTTGTTTGTTGACACAGGTGTTCTTTTGTTCTTTACTGTGGAGGAATACGTAATGAGGTGTTACTTTGTGTTCAACACGTGGCTGCTGTTTCTTTTGTCTCGGCCACGCGGTTTCTATTCTTCTCAGAGTCAATATAAGCAGAGCTCCTGTGGCCCCCACTCATTCAAGCCCAACCATCCAGACCGATCAAAGCTGAAGATGGAAGACAAATTGAAGATGGAAGACAAATTGCAGAAGAAGTTAATAATCGGTGGGATTTCACACACTTTACCGCCTTGGAAGACTTTGAATAGTATGCACCGAATTAGCATTATTTTTGCGGAGGAATACTAATTTTGCGGAGGAATACATAATGAGCGTCGCGGTTGAATTAATGAGCGTCCCCGCGCGGAATTAATGAGCTTGCGGTTGATTGTTGACACAGGTGTTCTTTTGTTCTTTATTGCGGGGGAATACGTAATGAGCGTCGCGGTTGAATTAATGAGCGTCCCCACGCGGAATTAATGAGCTTGCGGTTGTTTGTTGACACAGGTGTTCTTTTGTTTAAAAGTGAGCGGGAATACATTAAGATTGTTGACACAGGTGTTCTTCTGTGTTCAACACGTGGCTGTGGTTTCTTTTGTCTCTACCATGTGCTTGTGGTTTCTATTTTAATCAGATGTGAAAAAATGTGAGGTTAACATCATGTAATTTACAGAAGAAAAAAATATTACGGAGGATGACGTTAAGATTCTGTTTTCTTTATTATATACATTACATTATCCTTTATTTAGCTATAAAATAGCAGGGAAAAGTACAAGTACACGAAAAGGATCAATTCTAATGTCCCTTCTAAGATTACAAAACGTTTAATAATAGTAAAAAAGACAAATAAAATGAATGCAATACCAACGTGACATGTAATTTATACAAGAAAAGCAAAAGGTGACAAAATGGACAATCATATACTTGGTGAGTATCCTAAATTTATATTCAAAGTACTACATTTTAATTATGTTACACTTCTCATGGGTAGGGTAGGGAATTTGTTTCATAAAATATGGAAAACATTATAGGGAGGAGGACCATTCTGAGAGGAGGAGCATTTTTATTCAGTGAGGAGGAAGGGCAAACAAAGGGACATTATAAAAATGTTTTTTTAGTATTTGACGGGCGCTGTCGCGGGCGTTGACGGCCGTCCTTGCGGGCGTTGACGGCCGTCCTTGCGGGCGTGGCGGGCGTTGACGGGCACTGTAGCGGGCGTTGACGGGCGTTGTAGCGGGCGTGACGGGCGTTGACGGCCGTCCTTGCGGGCGTGACGGGCGCTTTAGCGGGCGTTGACGGGCGTTGTAGCGGGCGTGACGGGCGTCTTTGCGGGCTCGGGTGCTATGGGCGTTGTAGCGGGCGTGACGGGCGTCTTTGCGGGCTCGGGTGCTACGGGCGTCTTGCGGGCGTCCTGCGGGCGTTACGGGCATTGCTGTGATGTATTGCGGTATCCAGGTTTCTGTGGGATTTCTCTAGGGTTTCTGTGGGGTTTCTCTAGGGTTTCTCAGGAGGAGGAGGACAATTCTGTGAGGAGGAGGAGGTCTATTTTGTGAGGAGGAGGAGGAGAAGGAGAGGGAGGTCTATTTTGTGAGGAGGAGGAGGAGGTTAAGTTTTCTTTATTATATACATTACATTATCCCTTTACTCTCGAAAGTAGTAAGTATGTAAAGTACCTTGGTGTCTTACTTGATAGCAATTTAAACTGGAAGCATCATATTAACCATGTTACATTGAAAATTAGTAAAACTGTAGGTATCATCTCTAGATTAAGGCACACAGTACCACTTAGCGTTTTGATGAGCCTTTACAGGTCGCTAATTCTACCTTACCTCTCTTACGGTATTGTTGCTTGGGGGCGTGCTGCTGATAAGTACATAAATAAACTACTTGTTCTTCAAAAAACGGCTTTGAGACTAATACATTTTGCGCATAGACAGCAACACGCAATCCCCCTTTTCTTGGCAACTGATCTTTTGCCTATTCACATGATTTATTTTAAAAAGACGGCATGTCTTATGCACGACATCTCAATACAATACTGCCCCAGTTTTAATACAAAATCTATTTACCAAATCCCATGATGTGCATAACTACAATACGCGATCTACTTCTTGTGGAAATTTTCAGATTCAGTCTTCTAGACTTGAATTACAAAAATTGTCATTTTCCCGATCCGGTCCTGTCATATGGAATTCGTTGCCAGTAAATTTGCGCAATCAAACTAAGAAAACCTTCAAAAATGATTTACATGTCTTGCTTACAAAACTATCGGAAGATATGTATATTGGTGTCCAGGATATCGTTTCAAAAATACCGAAAATGAGATAAATTATTTAATAATATTAACAAAATACAATTATTGAAAAAAAATGAAAAAATAAAGAAAGAAAGAAAAGAAAAAGGAAAGAATTGATAACTTTAGGTAGATAAGACGAAAGAGACGAAATACGAGAGGAATAATGTAATAATATTATCTGTTATTATTATTATTTTTTTTCTTCAGCTTCCCGCCCCGATTAGCTTTATGCTATTTGCGGGTTGACTGATTACTATATTATATGTTTTATATTGAAAATAATAAAAATATTGTATTGTATTGTATTGTACTCTATACTGAATGAAAATTACCATTTTAACAATTAGCTGCTGAAGGCGACATGATTATTGGCAAATAGTCACCAAGATAAAGTTGAGGTTCTATTTTCTGATAATCACAGAGCCTGAGGCGACTGATTGTTTTAGTATAATTTCTCAAGTGATTCAAGGTTTTTGGACAAATAAAAGCTTGTTTTGGGGGATTTTTTCACAATCATAGCAAAACTTGTACATGCACTCCCAATCTTTTGCAAGAGAAAACAAACCTCTTGATCAATCAGTGGCTGAATTTCTTATAATCACTTGAGTAATTATACTAAACTAATTTATTTGGTATCAAAAGCCAAAGATAGAAACCACATGGATCCCACATACCAGTTTTCTGTAATCTGGTGTCTTGACTGACAATAAAATTGCAAATGGAAAGGTTATGAAGCAGTGAGGAAGTAGTTGCCGCTGCATTCTTGGTCGCTTGTTGAAGAGCAGAAATACAAAGGCAAACTCATGTCCCATAATTTAGCCCAACAATAGGTTGCAGCCCCTCCTATGCTAGTAGGATTATTATAACATAGACACGATATAACGCGCGCTCTGATTGGCTGATGTTATATGTGAAAGAAATGGATATACCATAGAGATTTCCCATAGAAATTACGTCATCACTCGGAATCAAGCGAAACGGGAGGCAAGATTGAGCTCGCTAATGTCACAAAAGCTGTCAAAAACAACACCCTGGATCTAAAACAAGCTCTGAAAATTGAAAACAAGTGAAAAGGAACCTGTTTCAGATGGATTTATGTTGTTTGGGAAATCCGAAGACTGATAAATAGGTTTATTTTTGCAAAGTTTGCATCTTTTCGTGCGAGTTTTGAGGGTCCTGTTTTGAGTGCTGTTTTCATTCAAGTCCGGAAGAATATTTCTTCTTCAGCGGGCCTAAAACTGTCATGTGAACAATTCGTGAAAGGAACAAATTAGCAGGTAAGTAAATCAATTGATCCAAATTAATTTTGTTTAGGATTAATGTCTTTAACCCTGAAATCAGCTACTTCAAATTTAGTAGTCTGCAATTTCTCTTTTGCGTTTTGGCGAGTAAGGTTTCCTTCGCTGCTTTCGATTTTCTTCAAATTCTTTTCTCTTGCAATGCCATGATTGCCTAATAAAATATGAGAATCAGAAAAGACTATGTTTTCATTATATTTTCTACGAAATAGTCAATTTTGATTTTGTCATTTAATTTGAAAAGGGTTTCCTTGTAAAATTTCAGTGCTGAATAAAACGATGTTGTTGAATTGCTTCCACTGTACTTACCTTAAGTAGGATTAAACACAAGGCGATATTTTACACTAGCTTTTGAAAAGTCCACTTACAGTGTAATTACAACGGCTAAAAAGAGAGAACAGATTTGTCAGTACGTGTGTATATCCAGTTCTATAGTTTAAACCAATAAATAATTGGAAAATTCGCATTTTATTCCCGCCCTTCTTTGAGCATGATTTAAATTTATCAGTGTAAGTCATTGGGGATTGTTGTTTGCGTGCGTTTTGTTTCCAATTTTATTTTGCGAAACTTCGTTGTCTATGTTATAAAAGCAATGGTCCATACTTAGCAGTGCGTATATCCAGTTCTGGAAGCACTTGGATAGTTGAGAGAGCACTCAGCTAGCTAGAGTCGCACTCGGCTAACGCCTCGTGCGACTCTTACGCTACCTTCGTGCTCTCTCAACTATCCGCGTGCTTCCAGAACTGGATATACGCACGCTAAGCATGGACCATTCCTTAAATAGATTTTGACCTCCCCCTGACTATGACCCGAATGATGTTGCCACCAGTATCAGAGATGAATCTATATCAGTTCAAATGATGACAACAGTGATACCCACGCTGATTTAAGTGACTCAGAAGAAGCATTTTAAAAAAATCTTCTGATCAGACACATTCTGCAAGACAAACATTTGTCAGTATTTCTAAGAAGTCTACTAGCAGGTGATTTTACACATCGGTAGCATCATTTCTAGAAAAGCTTACACGCAACAAAATATGGGGGTGACGAATGGTCCCTCCAAAAAGGATTTTTCTCGCGAAATTTTAAGCATTCTCGAATTCTCGGATTTTGAAATCATTATTCTCGTTTTTTCCATTGGCCGTTCTCGGATTTTCTCTATACTTAGAACAGTCGAATTCTTGATCTCGGATTTTTGGAAACTCGAATTCTCGATCTCGGATTTTCAAAAAAGCATTCTCGTGTTCTCGAATTTCTCGAATTAGACCATTCGCCACCCCTAAATATGATGTGGCCTCTTAAAAGCCTACACAAAGTGTCTGGTGGCAAAATCAATATTGTAAAGGGAAAGATGAAAAACTCTGTCTCTGGATTTGTTTTTGTAGCCGCCCTAATAAAGGATTGACAGCAAGATCTGAAAATGTTGGCATCTCTGTGATGGTGGTACATGGAACTAAAAACATTTTAAAACTTACAGCAATTGCACTTCGGCTGAACCCAATAAGTTCAATGGGTGTACTGTACAATAAAAAGTTTATTCCTATAAAACATACAATTATTCTCACTTGGGATTCCTGCGAAGAATGGCCTGTTTGATTAGGTTACATCACCCATAACGCCATGGATATCTGCGTGGGGTTCGGTTACGTAGTATTTGAAGCTTTCTAGCTATATATTACAGCTCAAATTCTCTATTTTTGTCTAAAAGTCCTTTCGACTGCTTGGCTGCTCGTGAATTTGGAGTGCGTCTACTTATTTCACCGCCTTGCATCGCTGCGCCCAGGAATCGATACAATATGGCTGAGATACCTGTAGTTCCTCCTGGTGTCGCCGCAGCCGTGGACCCGCCTGACCCGGTGCCTGCTCCTGTTCCAGAACCGGTAGCTCCTGTTGTTCCTCCAGCTGCCGAAGCTCCAGCCGTTCCCACTGCCCCAGTAAGTTTCTTTCGTTTTATTTTTATTCCCGTACGTACGTAATTTTGTTCCGCTCCGTCCCCCGTTGTTTATCAGATTTTTCATTCAAGTTTTCATTATGTGTTTGGCATGGGCTCTTAGCCCAGCGAGTTCGCTCAGCTACTAAAATGTCTTGGTTATCAGTTTTTCATTCTAGTTTCATTTATGTGTTTGGCATGGGCTCTCAGCACAGCGAGTTCGCTCAGCTACTAAAACGTCTTGGTTATCAGTTTTTCATTCTAGTTTCATTTATGTGTTTGGCATGGGCTCTCAGCCAAGCGAGTTCGCTCAGCTGCTAAAATGTCTTCGTTATCAGTGTTTCATTCTTGTTTCATTGATGTGTTTGGCATGGGCTCTCAGCCCAGCGAGTTTGCTCAGCTGCTAAAATATCTGTTTGGCATGGGTTTATAGAGCCCAGCGAGTTTTGCTCAGCTACTAAAATGTCTTGTTTGTCAGAATTCTTTTTCACTTTATGTGTTTGGCATGGGCTCCCAGCCCAGCGAGATTTATCAGCTCCTTATGTCTTCTTTATTATATTTTTCATTCACGCTTTCAGTTATCTGTTTGTCGAGTTTGCTCAGCTCAGCTCTTAAGATCTATTTGGCATTGGCCAAATAAAACAAGTTTCCGCTGACTCTGTGGAAAGAGCCCTACAATCCGTCCGACTACTCGCTGATCGCCCAAGACCTTGGGGACGATGAAAGCAAGAAAGTGGCAGATCAGATTCGCAAGATTCCTAAGTCCAGTCGCGCAGAGCCTGCTACATCTACCGGGCCAATTTGGTGGTTCTGGTCCATTCAGTAGTCCTGGCCCATTTAGTGGTCCGCAACCATTTGCCCCAGGTGCTTTCAGACCTATGCAATCATGGAGCGGAGGAAGGGCGCGTTTCCGTAATAGCTATACTAATAGGGGTGTTAGTACACAGAGATACTTCAATTGTAAGAGGGTGGGCCATATTGCGGCCCATTGCTCCTTTCCTAAGCGGGTATAAACCTGTCAATTGTTAACAATTCTACTACAGTATGACTGTTAATCATTATTCACCTTCTGTCTTTATTAAAATGTCAACATACTTTTACTGTCTATTTCTTTAACATTTAACACATTGGTTTGCTGACACTCGTACGGTCACAGACTGCCGATCCATTGTAACAACAGCGTTTTTCTTCCCGCCCGGTTCCCCTTATACTGTTGTTTTTATATATTTTTCGTCCTTCTTTATTATTTTTTGCACTCCGGAGGGGTCATCTTAGACCCTTCATTACTCCGTCCTCGGACAAGGTATTCCGGAGTTGCCTGACCACGGGGTCATTATTTTTTCTGTTTGGGTTTCATCCTAATCCTTTCTTTTTGGTATTTTCCTTTTCCAGCCTTGTAAGAAACTTTAAGTTCGATCATAACCAAGTTCCCCTAGATTCTCATGTCAAGGCATTATGGACTGACTGGAAAGGGTGCACCCCGTGTCCGGCAACTCCAGTACCCAGTCCAGAGTCTGTGGCGCGACTGATTACTAAAGCAGATTCAGATTCAGAAACCCTGACAACTTTTGTGCAGGCGAATTACACAATCACATCGTGCACTGGGAGGAAATCCTTCAGGAAAATTCCAAGGGTCAATTAAGAGATTTTGGGGTACTATCGTAAGGACGATGTTAATATTTATGACTTTTTCGAGACCTTCAAGGGTGACTTTCAGGGGAAATTTTATAACGCTCCTAGCCCACCTAGTGCCATTTTCCGTAACATTAAATCCTGTCTACGTGCTGGTTGCTCCATCACACTTTCCCTTTTAGGAGTCTCAGACGAAGCTATTAGTAAGCATATTAGCTGGTCCAGCACAGCTATGCTGTACCATTACACAGATTTAAAGGGTATTGCAAGGCAGGATTCGCCAGCCCTCGCCGCTAGCGTCACACCCAAGTATGAATCATAAGATGACATTTCATGTCAATGTTCTGTTTTGTATAGAAACTTTTTATTGCATTAATATGTTCGTTTGTTTCTTTAATCCTCGCAACCAATAGTGTAGGCGAGGGGCAACATCTGTTGTCCGTTAGATAAGTATAATAATAAATAAAATTGTACCGTTCCTTTTAACTTTTGCAGTCTGAGTCACTAGAAAAATAATAAAAGGTATTTAGCTTTTGAGCAATCTATTCTCTTTTCTGAGTTTTGGGAGGACATAGTTCCTCCTGACTTTATCCCTACTTCTAGTTCACAATTCTTGTTTTGTGCGCTGTAGGGTGTAGCACTGGGGAGCATGCGCCGAAGGGCTTGCTCCCCCCATATCTTAACCTTACCCGTGGCATTGTTCGCGGGTAGCCCAAGTGAGGATGTATTACTATTCTCATTTGGGATTCCTGCGAAGAATGGCCTGGTTTGATTAGGTTACATCACCCATAACGCCATGGATATCTGCGTGGGGTTCGGTTACGTAATACTTGAAGCTTTCTAGCTATATATTACAGCTCAAATTCTCTATTTTTGTCTAAAAGTCCTTTCGACTGCTTGGCTGCTCGTAAATTTGGAGTGCAACCCTCCCTCCTCCCCGCAGCGATGAAGGCATGCACGCCCACGTGAGCTACCCGCTCACTACCGCCTCGGGCTTGCTCCTCCCATATCTTAACCTTACCCGTGGCATTGTTTGCGTGTAGCCCAAGTGAGGATGTATTACAATTCTGTTAGTTCTCATCAGAGGTACAATGGGCCATTGTTCTATCCCTTAGGGTATAAAATTCACCCAAGTGCTATTATCTCTTAGGGGATGTCCAATAAGTCTGCTATCCCTTAGGAGGGTAACAGAATAATTTGTTTCAACAATTATAAAATTAGGAAAAAAGTGAAACATTTTTGTATTTACTATCCCTTAAATTAACAATTTCTTCAGCTTACCACTACATCCAAGGTGCTATGTTCTCATAGGGGTAAAATTTCTGTGGAGCATACCCTTTGCTACCCCTGAGGCTTGAGGGTTCTGTGCGACTACGTCAACCGGGCCATTTTGTAAGAAGTTAGCCAATCGGAAAGCAAGTACAGAACAAAGGATCTTGACTTTCTTGAGATATCAGGCATTAAATTTCTCTAAAAAAAATTGAAAATTACGAGCAGAAATAACTTCAAAACACTTAATTACTCATCGCCAAACATAGTTCAGGTATGAAAATTCCCTAAAGTGGTTTGAATCTCTGAATAACTTTTTGCGGAATGGCCCAGTTGAAGTAGTTGCACAGTAAATAAATTTTCCTAATAAGCATTTATTTTATGGGAGTCCTTGTCCTGGGACTCCTCTTCATCCTTCTGAAGACCCCGTGCATATAGGATTAAGTCCATCCATGTGAACCTGTTTAGAGATTAAAAGAAAAACAAACAATTGCTAAAAAAAAGGAGGTTTAATTTGAAGGGCAAAATTGCTTGATTGGGTACCCTAAAAAATACCCCAGGCCACGATTTTTAACCCTAAAAGATACAACGAGCACCCCACCCA
Organism: Scolanthus callimorphus; assembly: GCA_033964015.1. Taxonomy (NCBI): domain Eukaryota; kingdom Metazoa; phylum Cnidaria; class Anthozoa; order Actiniaria; family Edwardsiidae; genus Scolanthus; species Scolanthus callimorphus. Next base: position 10,442,581 of record CM066915.1, read on the forward strand.
GATCCCTAAGGAGCATTCATTATTTATGCCAGGGGGTGGGCTGGCAAGAATTAAGGGGGGGGGGGGGCATGTTAAACTTGGCACGTTCAAGTAGGGGGTCACCAGAAAATTTGAAAACTTCTGTGAGGGGTCATCTACGTTTTTGGAAGCAGTGACATTAACTTAATAAGAGGATGCACGCCTGTAAAATTACAACAAACTGTTCATGCGGTGCAGTCACATGAAATTCCTAATTGTCCTAATAGGCCATTTGCATTAACATGGTCACGTGACCCCAACTACCTCTTAACGAGATGTTTTGTCAAAATCAATTCCAGAAATGCAAAGAACCAATTGATATTAGTCAGAAACTCAAGTTTCAGTTTAAAATCGTTAACCTGGAGCAAATGGCAGCGAGGGCAGCAAATTGAATTTTCAAGATTTTGTTCAGAATGTATGGGATTTGGGTCATGTGACCCAGTTAGTGCAAATGGCCTATTAAATACAGGAAATGGTCTTGGTATCTACATGCCCCAACATTTCATCCTGATCTAGGGGGGGGGGGGGGGGGGGGGGGCTTTCTTTATTATAAAAATTGCCTGATGGGCCTTTGAGGTTTTTATTGATACTTGGGAGGGGGTCAAGAGGTTTTTGGGGCTGTATGAAAAATCTTGCCAGCCCACCCCCTGGAATAAATAATGAATGCTCCCTAAATTTCCTGGCCTTTACAATTATTTTAACCCCTAAAGTTTAAAGATATACACCAGGCCACGATTTCTACCCCTAAAAGATACAACAAGCAAGCACCCCGCCCAGCTGATATAAACATGAATATAAACATGTTTATTGAAGATTTACTGAACTCACAGTCTAGGGTTATGGAAACTTTAGGCAATGTACTCGTACATAAAAACTAACGGGCATATTATACAAGGACAAAGGATCAAAGAAAATACAGTGACTACAAAATATACACAAAGCTAAAAACAAGATGGTCACCGTCCCATGCCCAAAACGTGCCCCTAAACCACATATTCAAAGTGAAGATGGACACAACTCTTACCTATTGAAAGTGGATGTCTTCTAAAGTATGAATGTTCTCAGTTGAGTTTTCAGCTCCGTTCAAGAAATGCCAACCAAACCCACTGATCAATTTCCAGTGCAAATCATACCGTGGTCGGCCGACGTGGTCTCCATATGTAACCTGCATCTCCAGAAGATATCCGGATTCAAAAATCGCCTGCTTTTATATCGATTTCCGGTTAATTTAGGCATCCAAACGCGAGCATCAGCCCAAACAAGATGCAAAATCGATGAAATCACGATATGAAACAACCTGCACAAGTCACCGTTGGCGTTTTAAATCAAATGGCGAAGCCTAGAATACTTCTGAAATCTCCCAAAGAGAAGCTTGGTTATTAACGTAATCTTGATACTTTTCAAAAATTCAACGTAAAACGGAATAAAAGTCCCAACAGTTGCGTAGTCAAGCCTCCCCGCCGTCAGACTCGGGTCCAGGCCCTGCTGCGTACCCCCCCCCCCCCCCCCCCCCCCCCCCACCTCTAAAAATGTCTTATTCCGCTTCTGTTCAATGTGCCGAGCGCGGATATCAGAAAAGTAGGGGAGCTCTTCAGGATTATATCGGCTTATGTTCTACAAAAAGCACTGCGCTCATAATATATGGGTTTTCTTGGCGTTTGTGTTGGAGCAACGAAACACTGACTCCTTTTGGATAATGTTTCTCAACATAGTATTGGAAAGACGAGTACAAACTTGGTAAGTCTTCTCATTTAGTTGTACTCTACCTCTCACGAAAGAAACTTACGAAACAATTCCAGCAATTTAGTTATTTCGAGCTCGAATTGAATATTATAGCAACAGCACATTCTGGATAAGAAGCTGCTCTCATTCGTTTATTAAATATCGCTTTCTGTAGATACTCGATTCTATTTTCTCTTTTATATAATTAAGAGTGAACATTAGCCGATATAATCCTGAAGAGCTTCCCTACTTTTCTGATATCCGCGCTCGGCACACTAAACAGAAGTGGAATAAGACATTTTTAGAGGTAAAATTATTACATCATTTACAACTTAAATCGCATGGTAAAAGCTGACCTGGGCATTTCTCTGAGGAAACCTTTGTTACTATGGATGCGATTTTAGCTGGTAATAAGATCATTCACGGTCGAATTTTCAAGTTATAACAATTATCCTAAAAACACCTCCTTTGGAAAATTTAAAATATCCCAAACAGACGAGCTTAATATATCAAATGAACTACACTATTTGGTAGTGCAGAGGTTGCTTAAGCTCTGTGAGAACAATTATGGAAATCGGAAGATTTTTTCAGGGTCAAACAAAAGCTAGAATTTGAGGTCTATTTCTGAAATAAATACTCGGGAGCCACCGTAAGGAAGTGAGAACCGTTGAGAACCGTCAAGAAAGTGCGTCAGAAGCGCTTTAGCGCTTACTGATTGTAGACAATAGAATTTAATATCAGCTGAAATATGAATCTGAGACACTACGTAAAGGCTGGGTCTATAAGTACTGCCTATTTTACATGTTACGTCTCTGACGACGCTCAAAAGCTAGGGCGCTGTATGACGCTGTACTACTAGACTTGACCATATTTAGCCCTATCCTAATGCTGCGAAAGTGAGTTTGCATGGGCGCAAAATTACTTCAAAAGTACAGATGACACGCTGATACTGTTTTTTCTAAGAATCAACTTCACAGCAAGTAATGGTAGCAACGAGAAAAACAGTCAAAATTTAGCGCCCGCTCCAAATATGGCGCACAAAAAGTGCGCGTGCAAGAGGCAAATTTACCTAAAATGACGATTAATGTCCACTTTGCAGTGGACTTAGCTTGGGAACGCTACAGGAAAATACATTTCAGATTGCCGAATGTATTATAAACCTTCTCATAAATAAGCATCATGAGCTTACCCTAGAAAAAGCAGGAAGGGGTGAAAATGACGTCACAGCTACGTCAGAGGGGCACCTCGATTTACCATTTTAAGTGACTTGAGTTTGCATTAACCCAAATAGTACAATTTGGCTAAATTGGGCCAAAAACGAACATTTCTAAAAAAAAAATCGTTCTCAGACAATCTTTGCCAAAAAGGTTTGGACCGTTTTTGAGAAATTTGTATTTTATCGTCGGGAATGTTTTCAAATTGTGTTACCCCCTCGCCTCCCCCACTCAATGTTGGTACCTATTTTGAACGTTCAGATCGCGGGCTTCAAAATGCCGAGACAATTCATCTCAATGATATCAACATTGAAAGGGGAGGGGGGCGAATACTGTGTAGTGCTCGTCTAAAATAGCTTGTAAAAATGGGCATCCGTTTTACCGGTCCAAGCGTTTTGACAAAGATTGTACGGGAGATGCACATGATCTTAGAAAGCCTCTAATATAGGTAAGAATCATTTCCTTCTTTGGATAATCCCTGTATGGAGTTGGTGAAAGCGCTTTCTTTCGGCGACTGTGCAGGATAGGCCTTTGGTACTCTTTGTGGTTTTTGAGGGAGGGTCATTATTTTTTTCAACAACATTATGACCATAAAGAGAGTGAAACAGATGCAGATAGTAGTTATTCTAGCAATACCTCTATCATTTGCCATCAGCCATCCGAGGGTTTTCGTAATGCGCAGTGCCTTGGACTTTTCGACGCGATTCTCACTTCACTCTGTATATAAGGGGCCAGCAAAACCTATCAAAGACTCGGATGATAACTGAACACGCTAAGCAATCCAAAAGAAAAGCAGCATAACCATGTTAACATCTCCATTAAGTTTCATCACACAATAGGTGCGTATAGTCAAGAATATCCCGTCAACGACGCACGCCATACCCAAACGTAGCGCAACTTTAGAATTTTTGTGGTACGTGAACTGCATTATTTTAAAAACAGAGACACGCTAGTGCGTACTGGTAAGCAGATAGCTAATACTTTCCTCCCACAAGTCGCAATACTAATAGAAATCCAGCACATTAATAATAATAATAACAATATATTTAATAGTTATTCCTAAAAAAGGTTTTTCGATAACTATTTGCAATGTGATACTAATAATAACGAATTCCTATTGTACAATATTATGATTGGAGACGGCAGTCTTTGTTCGATGAAAACCGAAGCTTGGTCGTGGTTGCCAAAGGGGCCAGGAATATGGCATAAAATCTGCTATTGGACGATTGTTCCCCAATTGCCAAGCCAATCAGGTCGATCTTGGTTGTTTTGCTGTCTAGAACTCAGTAGAATCAAGGATAAATATATAATTTCCAGAAAAGCACAAAATTTCATGGCCGCCATGATCGGCGCCTGCGCGGATACACTCGAGAGCGTGAAGATATATACTGGGCAGGACTTTTAGGATTATTTTCCGTACTACGGCATAGAAGTCAACATCAATCTCAAAGCATAACGCCAAACTTTTGTATTTCAATACCATGAACAGGGCGTGGTAATTTTTATTTCTTCGAAGTAAGCGATCACCGCTACCAACTTACCTATGGGAGGACCATAGGTACTACGGCAACTAAACGCGTCGGGTAGCAGGCATAGGACACTAAGTATTTTAAAAAACGATTTCAACATGAAGGTATCATCCGCGTGCATATTGCTTAATTTAATCCAGATCTGGCGGTTACAAGCGGGCAAAGACGACATAAAGGCCCAAGAGAAGCAATGCTTCCAAGTCTTACGTGGAAACTGCGGCGAGCCCTGAGCCCGAAAATGCTCCGATACATCTATTAACAAGAATATGCCTCACAGCATAAATATGCGTTTACTACTGCTAAAACACTATTTTGTGTATATCTAGGAGTGGAATAGCCTGAATTTCAGCCGTCTTTTCTTCCTACACTCCGAAGAAAAAAACGAGTGAACGCCGACTTCCAAAAACGTGCCCAGGAGTTGCGTGATTCTCAAGATCTTGAGAATGGATGGTGATTGGTCAGTCTTTTTAATGAGCTATATTTATGCATAATTTTCAGCGACAAGAGAACTGCACTCAAAGGCAAAGAGACATGGCAGCCCACAGAACGGCTAAAATTTATCCAGAAAAATATACCTCAGCCCGGTAAGAATATTTTGTGCCTGTTATGAAAGGCCAAGCGATCTTAGAAACACATAGCATACAGAAAATTGGATTTACTCGAGGCTCGTGAACTCATCGCGAACTAGCCCTCTCACAATTCGACAATTCATTATGCTTGTATCCGACTCCCCAGACATGAAACTTCCTTAAAATGATTTCCAAAACGGCATCCCAACCTTTTTAGATAATTTATATTTCATCATTTTGAAGCCTCAAGAGCTGCATAGTAGGAACAGAAGCTGGCTATATTTATCTGACGGCGCGGCGGCTGACGGGTTTTCCCGGATTCGCATGACTAAAATGCTTTCTTGCCAAAATGCATCACGCCGACGCTAGTTTCCCTTTCTTAAACCATCGTTGCCTTTTAGAACGGTCGTTGCCATTTCTTTGAACGGTCGATGCCTTTTCAGAAAGGTCATTGCCATTTCTGATCCCTTGGGATAATTAGTAATTATCATTCATATAGCTTCGTTCTATAGATGCTAATGAAAGATAGTACAAATCCAATTAAAAAGCACCTCCAACCCAGCGAATTCACTCGTAGCGCACTGGTTAGGGTTTGGGTTAGTAATAGGGTTACCGGTTATAGGGTTAGGGTTCTAAACAGGGTGGAATTGATATACGATTTTTTTCCTGAGACAACGAAACTAAACTAAACGTGAAAATTTCTAAGTACCATCCAAAAGGCAACGATGGTTTACGAAAGGGAAAATTGCCACGCCGACCTGATTTCGAGGAAAATCGCTATAACATTACAGGCTCCAGATTCGCTTGTGATTGATTGTCAGTTGAATAACAATTTTAAGACAACTAGAATGAAATTTTAGTGTGTTTGGAGGTGAAAGTATCGACATGCACGTTTACCCTTTACCGATCTCAACGACGAGTTTTCGGCCTGCAAAATCGTGGAGAAAATGATATTCTGCCGCTTGTTATGTGGTTCCCTAAGATCGCTTGGCCTTTCGTAACAGACACATAATATTCTTACCGGGCTGAGGTATATTTTTCTGGATAAATTTTAGCTGTTCTGTTGGCTGCCATGACTCTGCCTTGTCTGCAGTTCTCTTGTCGCTGAAATTTATGCATAAATATAGCTCATTAAAAAAACTGACCAATCACCATCCATTCTCAAGAACTTGAGAATCACGCAACTCCTGGGCACGTTTTTGGAAGTGGCGTTCAGTGTTTTTTTCTCCCGCAACGTCCGGAGTGTAGGAAGAAAAGACGGCTGAAATTCAGGCTAGGAGTGGAAACGCCTGATAATAGTGTAAGGCCAAACACTTTCCTGACTGCTTTGACAATTATGAGAGGTGGGTACCCTGTGCTTTATAGCGAATCTCCTTAGCGGCCAAAGGCCGCAGAGCGGAGCACCACAAGTATCGCCTGAAGAGTTCAATAGCTCAAAACAGAACTCAGGTATACGATCGACTTGATTTTGCATAGTTCAGCGAGAGGGACCGATGTCATGATTATAAAAAAAAAACGTTTGTCGAGGGAAAGAAGCAAAGCAATAGAGAAGAATACCAGTGAATTTGAAAAAGAAGACGGACGAAGAGGTAGTGTGCGTGAGAAGACGCAAACAACGACCAGAAACCCATTTTCAAGGTTGGTACTTGAACTTTGTAGCTAGAGTATAAAAGAGTATAAAAAGGGGCATAAAAGTAATCTCTTTTTTATCTATCGCAAACTTTCATTCCAGTTTTTTTTGCTCGCTTTTGGCTTTGCGGTTGTTTTTCAGTTCGCTACGCTTTTGAAAGTTGAATGAGAGGCCGCTCGGGAGATTAGTCGTTTTTATACAGTTTAAGTTTTTTTTCTAGATTGCAATCAGAATACCGCATTTTCTAGTGATTTAGATATATAGTAGAGCTGACAACTGCCGTGGCTGTGTTTATACTTTTGGAGGGAAGACTCGGGAGAAAGTCATGTAAGAAAAGAAGTGTCACGCATAGCAACCATCTTGCGGTTGCCAGCTTTGGTCATCATAGCGCAAAAAAAAAGTGAAAGGCGGCTCCAAACTTCAGATTAAGATAATGGTACATAATGATTCTTGAAATTTCTATTTTTTATCTATTTTTCGACTTCTCAATTTGGTTCGGCTACAACGAGTTTTCAGGAGAGAAAGACGACGGATTGATTTACGAGGGCCGATCTTAAAACTGTTGTGTTTAATTTAATTTCGTAGAAATTCCCAAGATGTATTCCTGGCTGCATGGGATGCTTCACAGAGTATTTCACATATGACAGGCAAGTGGAGATCTATCTAGGAATAATTATTGCTCTCTGTCAATTTATGCACCTGACATTTTAGTTATTGTTTCTCCGTCCGATAGTGTCAGAAGGCATGAACCTTAGAAGTGGAAAGGTAAATTTTGCTCAACATAGATGTTAATTTTGCTTAACATGGATACAATTCGTAGTCTATATTGCTTGAAGTTTTGACAGTCCCCTGAAATTGATTTCATAACATGATATTGCCTGTATCATCAGACACTCCTATCATTTATTTTTTTTTTCAATAATAATAAAAAAATATTATTAACTTGCCTTCCAATAGAAGATCTGAGGGATCTCGTTGCCAAAAATACAGATCTAAGAAAATCACACTATCTTCGGAATACTCATACTGATCTAGCACTCCCAAAGCCAAAAACAAATTTCATGAAAAGAAGCTTTAGCTGAAATGGTGCTGTTGTAACCTTAGCGAAAAAGCCAAAATATAAAAAACCAAATCTCAGTTCCAAAGGGAGATAATGAATCTACGTGACTCCGAGCTACGCTGATTATAATTCTGTGCAGCTTTTTAACTATAGCCTCCTTTTTTTTCTTGCATATCTCTTCCTGTCATGTGACTGCCCTGTATGGAAATCAGGAAAGTTAAATGAAATTCTCCCTCGATATTAGTCTCATTCAAGGTTGTATATTTCTTTGTTAATTTGTTATTATCACTTTTTTTTGAATGGAATATACAGATGCCTTGAATGTACCAAAAAATACATGGAAGATACATGGAAGATGTATGTTATTTTGTATTATTATGTATAAATAAAAAATGAATATTATTCATTCAACATATTTTCCCGCTTCTTGATGTTTTTAGGGCAAGTGACTTATGCCATCGATGAAGATTGGATAAGTGGAAAATTATTGCAAGCATGACATCCTGCGCTTGTAGTCAGGATGGCAAACTGCCTGCTCTCTCAAAGATTAAAAGAGAGAAAATTAATTTTGAATGAACAATAATACAATAGCGCTGCGCACAGATTCTAAAATTAGACAAGCAATCCCTCAGAAGGATCGTGCTCAAAATACGAGCCAGGGTAGGAATACATACAAGATCTGCTATAATTAGCGGAAGTTACAGATAAACCAATTCATTTTGTGTTGTTCTATAGAGAGAAAAATGAGAAAATGGGGAAAAGTAGTTTGCTTGTCTGAGCTTTTAATTAGTGTGATGTCATCTGTGTGCAGCGCTTATGAAAGTTTGAATGATAAAAAAACAATCAATGAATTAAACTTTGTATGATAGCGGAGCTCCTTGCGGCGCACCATACCTAAGAAAACAGCGTCAAAAACTGCAAATATAGTATTGGGTACGTGGTATAATTGGATCTCACACCGAAAATAACAAACTTCACTTTACAGGAAGCGGAAATAACTGGAAACAAGTTTCAAAGTTTCTATTGACAAACGTCTTTGTTCATGACCACGTGACCCGAAGCGGCAAGATTAGATTAGTGAAAGTAAAGTTGTAGTTGTATAGTAAAGTTCCTACACACGATAGCCTGCTCTGTTTGTTTTCGAGAGGAGTCGTTTTCACGAGGAAAAATTACAGGCTGCAATTCTATTTAATTAGACACATGTTCTACTTCTCCACTGAATGCGAAAGTGTCAGGACTATAGCTGAATTCACAGGAACTGAAAAGGTTTGTCACGAGTTACAGTACAACAACAATGGCGCCCAGATCGAGCGCGGGAATTTTCGTGTTTTGTGGGTTCTTCAGCTCCCTAAAGACATGGAATAGCTTTGAAGTCACGGATATAATGGGTGCGGTGTGGATTGGAAACTCACTGTTCGCTGGAGTTGGACAAACATTCAGTATGAAGTGGACTAAACTGCAAGCTCTTTACTTAAATTGGTAAGAATCTTTTCTTGTTTTATGAGAAATATTTTCCATGATGCATTGCGTAAACGAACCATTCCCAAGATGCATTGCACGCTCGCTACCAGAACACTCGCAGCGGCTTTTCTTTCTGTTTCTACCAAAAAGAGACGCCTAGGGACGAGGCAGGTGTCTGGTCCAATATCTTTTGAAGGGTCTGCACGCATTAGTATAGTAACTTGTGTTATTTCCATTATGAAATCTAGATGGCAACCTGTTTCAATATACAGCTGAGGGTTTTTATAAAATTGGGCTGACATAGAGTTTCATAGTAGTACTCCAGGGTGGAGAACTTTGACATTATATTTCTCCGTTTTTCATTTGTTGTTCATGGCATACATTTAGTTTCCAAAATAGACCAAAATCAAGCAAGCGATTCTAAGTGTTTCAGTAAATGGATTTTTGGCCACTTTGCCAAAATTACCCAGAATACTGGCAAAATGTCTCATATTTATTTCTCTGGTGTATCTATCAATAATATTATCTTCTGAAATTATTCCACTTACATTCTGTCGGATAATGCAGTTTTTTCCACCGAGGAATAAATATTGTCCTGAATAAATAATGAAAGTAAATGTGTCCCCCCTTCCCAGAAGGGCATTGAAAAATGACCCCCACCCCTATGGAATTTAGTATTTGTATGGAAAAGAGCAGGGAACATGCTAATTATTACTGAAAGCTGTGGGACATGTGGCAAGCAATAAAACAAATCAAGCCAATCAAGCAATCAAATTTATTTGAAAATTTGAAAATTTAGTCATTACTAAATTTGAAACTGCAAACTTTTTTTAGGGTTGAAAAGATTACCAGATATTATAGGGGGATATTTTTCGGATATGTTGCAGGGATACAGCTGAGGCACCAAATGAGGCAAGATATGGGGATTAGGGGATATTTTGGTCCCCAGACTTGCCTCTAAACAATCTATACAATCCCTCTGTGTTGAAATCAAACAATTCACTTGTGACCAAGACAACTCTGGGCTGAGAGATATGGTATTTGTGTAGGGACAGCACAAAACTGTCTATCTCAGGGGTCATATGAGTCAAGAAATAGGAGAGGGAAATTCTTGTTAGGGGCTGCTGTAAGGCCTAACAGCCCTAACAGTCCCAAACAGCATAGGGCTGCTGTTAGGGACAAACAGCAGGGAGGAAGCATTCCTTACTCCCACGTCTAAAAGGCAGGGCACATAATGATCAACACCTACAGCCCTTACAGCCCTCACAGCCCTAACAGCCCTAACAGCCCTTACAGTCCTTACAGTCCTTACAGTCCTTACAGTCCTTACAGCCCTAACTGCCCTAACAGCCCTAACAGCCGTTACAGTCCTTACAGTCCTTACAGTCCTTACAGTCCTTACAGTCCTTACAGCCCTAACTGCCCTAACAGCCCTAACAGCCCTAACAGCCCTTACAGCCCTAACAGCCCTAACAGCCCTTACAGTCCTTACAGTCCTTACAGCCCTAACTGCCCTAACAGCCCTTACAGTCTTTACAGCCCTTACAGCCCTTATTATAAGAGCGAGGGCATTTTTTCGTAATTGAGGGCAAAATTACTTTGCACACGTCTGAATACGAGCAGTCAACACGCGCGCTGAATTTTGCCCTTTTTTATCCTAAACAAGTAATCACATGGGTTCCTCGTAAAATTAGGGATTAATTTCACTTGTGTTTTAATTTTTTTCAAATTGCCCTCGCCGCAAACGCCTCGGGCAATTTTGTAAAACAATTGAAAACACTCATGAAATTAATCCCTAATTTTACTCGGCCCCATTACCTATACTAACAGCCCTTACAGTCCTGGCTGGCCCGACAACCCTAACAGCCAATAAACCTAACAGCCCTAACAAACCTAACAGTCCTAAACGGCTGTTAGGGCTGTTAGGGCTGTTAGGGCTGTTAGGGCTGTTAGGTCTGTAAGTGGTGTTAGGGTTGTTAGGTGTTTATCATAATTTGTGCCCCGTCTTTTACGAGATGGGAGTAAGGAATGTTGTCTCGCTGCTGTGTGGGCTGTTAGGCCTAACAGCAGCCCTAACAACTTTCTTGATTGCCAACTTTTTTGATTGTGCGTGCTGCATGTGTTAGCCACAACACCAATATATCTTGCATTTTTTTCTCATGTGAAACAGGTACCAGTTTTGTTCCTACCCCAAAGTTCTCCCTAGTCCAAGATATCTCACCAATCTTGTCCCTAGGGCAAAATGTATTAGTCTAAATATAATAAATGTATTTTTGATACTACAATATTAACTACTACCATATTTTATTCCTGATAATAGTTGGGAGCTCCGCTTTTAGGCAGTGCCTAAATCTATATATTATGGATAATATAATATCTCAGGGGTGTTATCCACATCAGTCTTTGGCCTCAATGGATAACACTCCCTCCATTATGAATAATTATCCACATATTAATTGCTACGCGTCATGGTCACATCCAATCACCTTTTTCAAAGTTGTTGTTTCTAAGTTTTTTTATTGAACTTAAAAATATCTATCAATTTACCCAGTCACAACCTTGACTGAGAATAATATCGAGGGAAAGTTTCATTTAGTTTATTTTTTGGTTCCCAATATGGAACCAGAGGATCCAGAGCATGTTAAGGTCTCCTCACAAAGTGTTCTTCTATTGGCAGGCAGGTAGATAGTATTTTTCATTATCTTTAAAACATAAAGAGTGATAGGAGTGCCCGATACAGGCGTTTGATATATTCATAAAAAGTTGATTTGATGAACTCATTATTTTTGTGGCTCTTACAAAAACAATGGTACTCCAGTATGTTCAGGTACTAAAAACGTATCCATAGCCATGCATGGTTTACATAAGACTGGTTAATAAAAGATCTGTATTCAAGGCTCATCAGCAGACTTATTGGTTATTTTCTTTCAATTTCAGTGACACAACAGCAGCCAGAAGTGGCTTTTGGACAGACCATACCATGGCACAAGTAAAACATAATTAGAGCAGTTTCCACATGAGCAGACCTTCCAACTCACGGTTTGAGGCATGATCTCACGGTCTCACGCTTTGCCTTGAAAATCTCACGGTTTTTGAAAATGTTCTTTCATTAGATAAAAATAAATGATTTGAGCCATGATTTGTGCAATCCAAATTGAAACTAGCTGTGTAACATTCAGTGTTATTGTACAGCGGTCATTACCCTTAGTGCGCATGCTCGTACTCGACATCGTGGTCAGAACGTCCGCCATGTTGACTTGAGTTACTTGATTAAATCTATTTGTTATGACTAGTTCAGGTCTTCTTTTCTGACTTTAATAAGAATATTACATGGTGTAAGAAGCGGGATTTGAAATGGAACAACTGAAGCCACCACCAGAGATGGATTTTTCGATGTCTGAAGCCACGAATCTACCGGAAAAGTGGCGAAAGTGGAGGCACACGACGGAACTCTACCTGTCGCTAGCAATGCCAACAAAGTCGGAAAAAGAAAAGTGTCAAGCCCTGCTTTACGTCGTCGGACAGCAAGGGAGAGACATCTTCGAAACTTTCCACTTCGCAGAAGATGAGAGAGACAAGCTCAAGCCCGTTTGGGAGAAATTTGAAGCGTACTGTAAACCAAAACAGAACATTTCTGTCGAAAGGTTTCAATCGATCAGTGCGTGATACAACTGAGACTCATAGCGAAGAACTGTAACTATGGAGATCTCGAAGATGAATTTATCAGAGATAGGTTATCTGTGGTGTCACTCAGAAGCTATGCGTGAGAGGTTGTTGAGAGAAGACGAGCTCACCCTCACCAAGGCTTTGAAGATTTGTCGAGCTGTAGAAGAAGCGAAGAAAAATTCAAAACTTATGACAGAAGAACTCGCTACGCATGAAGTTCATGGTGTACAAAAGCAGCGAAAGGGACAACCCAAGAGTCAAAAGCAAAATAAGAAAAAACCGAACAGTCAATCTCAAGCGAGAAACAAGAAGGAAAGCTCAGAAAATTGTACCAAGTGTGGCAAAAAAAACCCATGAATCAATGTCCAGCTTATGGCAAAACATGCCTGAAGTGTGGAAAGAAAAATCATTTTGCTAACTGCTGCATTACTGAAACGAAAGGAGTTCACCCTGTAACACAGGAACATCCAACCGAAAGGTTGACAGGAGGAAATGAGTGCTTCAAGAGCCTTAATGTGCAAGGATGCAGACATAGAATTCCCACGACTGTCAGAGGCGACAATGGACCGCAGTTTAAAAGTCATGAGTATGATCAATTCTCTAAGAAATGGGGATTTTATCATGCAAAAACAAGCCCTTATCACTCACAGGCCAATGGCCTGGCTGATAAATCTGTTTAGATAATGAAGAACATGCTAGACAAGGCTAAGGCAGAGGGAAAGGATCCCTACCTAGCACTACTTGAGCAAAGGAACACACCCATTGATGGGATTGGTTCACCGGCACAAATCTCCATGAGCCGGAGACTACGGTTAGTTGTGCCTACTACAGAGGATCAGTGGAAACCAAAGGTTGTAGACCCAAAGTTGATTGAGGAGCGACTAAAAGAGAAACAATCAAAGCAAAAGCTTTTCTATGATCCTGGGTCAAAAGCATTACCTCCCTAATGAATGCTGGAGAGACAATTCGAATGCAGATACAGGACAGATGGCTTCCAGCAACAGTCGTCAGAGCTGGCGACGCCCCTCGGTCCTATCATGTCAAGGCACCGAGTGGTAGAGTACTTGTTCGAAACAGACGACACCTGATGAGAACCAATGAAGGAGGCATTGAAGTAGATAAAGAGCAGAGTCAGGAGATTATTAGGAAGGATGAAAGAAGTCTATCAACTATGGAGGACACACCACCAACCAAGCCCCCACCATTGAGGACCCCCCAGTTAAGCGGACCTCAAGTGGGAGAATAGTTAAAAAACCTGAAAGACTATTAGAGCAAATGTGATCTGTTTTAATGGGCACTTTATGCATTATGTAAATGTTTTTTACATTCTATTTTCACTGATTGTACTTGTATGTTTAGCCTTGTTCCCCTCATGCCAGAGACACTTTTTAAAAGGGGAGTTGTAACATTCAGTGTTATTGTACAGCGGTCATTACTCTTAGTGCGCATGCTCGTACTGGACATCGTGGTCAGAACGTCCGCCATGTTGACTTGAGTTGAGTAAATCTATTTGTTATGACTAGTTCAGGTCTTCTTTTCTGACTTTAATAAGAATATTACAAGCTGTAAAAACAGGTAAACAGATAAACCGATTACAAAAAAGGCCGAAAAAAATAACCGATTACAAAAAAGTCACGCAACACTAATTGTCCGCGTAAAACGTATCCAGTGAAAGCCGTGCTTAGTGATCCTTGTAGTCATTCCAATGCATTCCGTGCATGAAAAAAGTACGTTGCTTACACCAGGGACTTAAAGACCTAAAAGTTCTTTGTTTAACGGAAGCACATAAAAAATGACTAAATCCTCAAAAATGCAAGCGAACTCAGTGGATGCAGTTACGAAAGCAGAAGTGTTGACAACAAATTTCATCATACAACATAACCTTCCAATATCTACTGCGGATCATTTAGGGCCATTCTTCAAAGCAATTTTTCCAGACAGTGAGATTGCAAAACAACATGCATGCAGTGGAACAAAGACATCTGCCATAGTAAATATTAAAGGCCATAGGGCCATACTGTCATTGTTTGTATATCCGTTTGGCTGATCTCCAGGTCTTGACCCCCAATCTCCAGGTTTTTGATGGCAGGTCTCCAGGTTTTGATCCCAATATCCATGTTTTTGATGGCCAGTCTCCAGGTTTTGACCTCTGAGGGGTTGGCAGGTCTGCATGAGTGTTGTGAGTAATTACAAATAACTTGTGCTTGGTTTTAGTTGTGATTGGTTAAGAGCGTGGTCTTTGATCGTTAAGCCAATCAGATCGTGTAGAGAAAATAAAATTTACACAATTACTTGTAATTAAATCGCTCACAAAAAAGGAGAGATTGTGAATCACCTCGCTCTCTGATTGGTTAATTGTTGAATTTCTATTGCATTTGATAGGATAGTGAATTACTCATGAATTGCTTTCACGGCAGTTATATGAAAGCCGTTATACAGTGTATTTTTACTATAAATACTTGTCAATAGAATCGGTTAGAGAGCATGATGCTAAATGATGCGAATGTTGTAAACTACATAAAAAATTTGGAGAAGACATCCATCGCTTCTAGTGTCCTCTGTAAATACTAGCAAATCAAATTCGAGACGCAGTCGAGCCAAAATACCCATGGCGAGACCAAACGAGCTCTGATATTTTGCATAATCAAACCAATTTTACCCGATTATTTTTTTATCATCCCACCTAAATATCCAAATAAAGAAAAACTTAAGTGTCCTCAGCTAAAAACGATTGCGATTTTATATATGAAGTTCATTTTCCCCGTCGCGATAGAAAACCATTTTGTAGTTTTTGCCGTCGCGAACTCCAGACTACATTTATTCTAATTATTTCACTAAAGAAAATTGATGATTGAACTATTTTTCAAGTCTTCTACAAGAGTTTTAGATGAACTGTTTAATCGCATATCAGGTCAGTGACCCGATACCGTAGAATACAGGGACAGTAGATATCGTTCCTGATTGGCTGACGAACTCAAGTGGGATGATAAAGAAGGAGAAATTGTTTAAAACCAAGTGAAAAATACGACTAGAAACCCGTGTTAAACTTTGACCTGACGAACTAAAAAAATTCATGCTAGCTTCAACTCTCTTTTCCAGTTTCTACTTACGTACTCTTACGGGTAAGTTGCTGAGATTTAAGATAACAATAACAATGCCTGGATTAACAGGAAAGGAAAAACATGAAAGGAATGCGCGATCTGTGCGAATACGTCCTGTAGGTTCCATGGCATAACATAGCTGACAAATTTGTTTTGTCACGGAGAGCCTTAGAACTGCTTCCATTCTCCACCTGCTTATTAATTTCTCAGCGGATTTCCAGCTACGGTAATTGATCGACCGGCATCCATTCAAATATAGATCCATTTGGCGATGATTTGAATTCTCGGGAGATCATAATTTGAATTTGCAGGGCGTGTTGAGGGCACATTTGTAATAACACTATGCCACATTTGTAAGAACTGCCACATTTGTGATAACATTGTGCAACATTTGTAACAACTGCCGCATCTGTAATAAATGCGAGACAGTATGAAAAAAAAACCGGTTCTAATGTCTAAATCCCATGACCAAGACTGAAACCTCTAAAAACCCGGTAGCATTATTGTTTAGTGTGAATCCGAATACAAATTTTGTATGCCAAGTTTTCTGCCAAGCTTAGGAAGCTTGATGCTGAAGTTCAGACTAACATGTTTGTACATACCAACTTCGTACAAGTAGCACGGCACGTCGTTCGTCCCGTAACAGTAGTGATTCTCCCCTGTCATTTGCTGAGACATTTTGCCATCAAAACGTATCTGAAGATTTGCAGGACATCCCAGAAACACTGTGCTAACATAGGTACCCTGTGCAATAAAAAAAAAACGTTAAAATATAGTTCACATACATGTTTTAGAATGGTCCTGGATTTTTTTGCAGATTAAGGTGGTCCGTGGATACCGGGAGCTTACGAATTTAATACATTTTCATGACTGCGCGTTGTATTGCGTGAATATATTACCTGAAAAGAAATAACCCCATCTCTGGACGTCTTCCTGCACGAAAACGCTGAATGCCAGACCTGTTCACATATAAAACGAAACTTGGGTTTTAAATGGAAGCCAAAACATAACAATAAGAAAAACAATTACAATAATAATAACAACAAGCTGATGTCAGTGAAAAATTCACGGAGTATATAAAGGGGGAAATTTATTTTACTTATAGTATTAACATTCTCTTTAAAAAAGGGGTCTGTAAAAGAAAAATAACAACGGACATCATAATGGGGGGGGGGGGGGGGGGGAGCATGATTTTCCTGAGTTCCCTGAATGTTTTTTTCTTAAATTCCAGGGATCATAGACGTTTGTCAAGCACTTGTTAGTTACGGGATGATATTTTAGAGAATATTATTTTATTAATGGCTTTCGCGCGAGCTCGGCGAAGCAACTGAAGCAAGCCTGTGTACGTTTGTTCAAACTTGAATGAAAATTTTTCTAAGCTCAAAGCTTTCGAATTGAAATTATCCCTGTACATAACTGTAAGTAATCTGTAATAGATCCATTTAGGTTTGGAATGTCTATGGTGCTTTAGGCTAGCTGATGGCCGTGAAACATTCACGGAGTGTAAGGGGGAAATGCATTTTACTTTAAGTGTTCTCTGTTTAAAAAAAAAAACGGAAAAGAAAAAAATCAGAATGGCCATATGGATGTGGGGAAGGATTCATGATTTCCCTGAGTTCCCCCATCCATAAACTACTCGATTTACATTACTAATAACCTTCCATCAGCATGAGTTCCCCGTCCCACCATGCCGAAATAAATGAAGTGAGCCCAAAAGGACTTTTTTGCACTGGTATCCCTGATTTTGGTGGGGACAAAATCACGCGCGTGAGTCCGTCTCTCAAATCGGTCAAAGAACCCGTGAAAATCGAAAACGCAATGAAGCCTATTACACAAAACCCATTTGACTTCGGAATTGTTTGTATGTTTATAATATCTCAGTGTGGGAAGAGAAGAAACAGGTCAAGTAAAAATGTTCTAAGGACTAAGAATTTGTTTTAGTTTTATGATTTATATTTTTTCGGCTTTGTCCCTCGCTAAAAAAAATAGCTTCAATTTAGCCCAAACTTAGCCCAAAGTGAATCCTTTCCAATAAATACATGCCCACTGGAGGGATTTCCTCCTGCTCTTCGGGATTGTGTCCTTCGTTTTGCGATACAGCCGTCAGGATTTATACTTAGAGAATATTATTCATGACTTTCACTGACTTTGTTTTGTAAATGTGTCATTTCGACTTAGCATGACTTAGCGCGCGCTCTGAGGGAAGCAAGGTAGTGTGTACGTTTGTGGAAACTTGAATGAAATTTTTTCTTAGCTCAAATCTTTCGAGTTAGAATTATCCCTGCACATTCCTGTATGTAATATGTCAAGAGAACCATTTAGGTTTGAATGTCTATGGTGCTTTCGGCTGCGCGAACTGAGTTATTTTTTAGTTTCTGTGGGAGATTTCAAAATGGCGGCAAAGGCGGCTTTGTCTCTTGCTTAAGGAATCGCTTGAATTAGAACGAAGGCCAAGGGGAATCTTTTCCAATAAAAACACACCCACTGTCGAGATTTCCACCTTCCCTTCAGGTCTGTGAACTTCTTTTGGCGGCACAGCTTCAGGTCTAAGCGGAGTGAGTGCGGACACGATTTCTCTTAAGGTATTAATATATAGACTAGCGGATGCCCGTGAAAAAGTCACGAAAATTTTAGCCTGCTAGCTGGCTCTCCAGTTTTTTTTTTCGATATTTATATTATTTATATTTCTTCTTTCAAACCTTATAAACATGATGTACAAACCTCCCTCAACATAGAACCTCCTCGCTCCATGCTGAAATAAATTTGAAGTGAGCCCCCAATACTTTTTTTACGCACTGTTCCGTCCCTGATTTTGTGCGAAAATCATGCGCGTCTCTCTTATCAAATCGGTCAAAGAACCCTTTTTTTTCGTCATTACAATATTCAAAGAACTAATATTTAAAGTGACTCACACACACGCACGCCACACACACGCACGCACACTTATTACAATATATGATAGGTAAAGTAGTTATAAAAGGAACAAAAAGAGAAAATTTCTTGTTGTGGAAGTTTATCTTGTTCTTATTGGTAGCAATAGAAAGTTCTGTGTGGTAAATTTCGTTAACTCGTTTCCAAAACAGGCTAGGATTTGACATTGGTTTTATACTTACACTGCGGCAAAAAAAAACATAACGTTTAGCTATTATAATCAAACAATTTAACACAATTTCATTATTTGTTTGATCGAAAACAGCCAAGCAAAATTTTAATTTGGAAAAGACAATTTTCAAGTATGTTCAGAGATCTGAACTGATTTTCTATTGCTACCCAAAAAAGTTTAACATATTTGCACTGAACAAATAAATGCTCGAGGGTCTCTTCTTCCTTAGCGCAAAAGGTGCAGAGAGGAGACTCTACTAATTTCATTTGATAAAGCTTTTTATTTCCATATAAAATTCTGTGAATGACTTTCCATTGAAATTCTCTATGCTTGACGTCTATTGTGACCCTGAATGGAAGGGTATATATCTTCTCCCAATTGATACCGTGATTAGGGTAATCCAATTCATATTTTATTTGAGCGGTGGGTGTGACATTTGCTCTATCTAATAATAGGCTGTAAATTTGTTTCGTATTGATTTTGTTTAAAGTGAAAGTTTTCTGATCAACTGTCATAGTTGTCAAGTCATCGTTGTCCTTCTTTTCGTCTTCTTGTTTTAATTGACTGCTATTATTATTGTTATTATCAGGGGCATCTCGAAGTGCGTGTTTCCATTTAACAGGGAGAGAATTAAACATTCCCCGAAGTAAGAGAAATTCTGCGGGGCTAAGTTGAGCATACTTTATTTTGGAAAGAAAGGAATTTTCCTTGGTTATCAATAATATCCTTCACCTTAAGGAGTCCCCTTTGCGAATATGATCCCTATAAACCGACTTATTATCAACTAAAATAAATTGAAACATATTCATACTCATTACAGTCGTCTCTGTTTGTTGTAAAACTAGACCAAGCCCGAAAGCCTTCGTCATAAAACTTAGGCAATTTAACTGGTAATTTTTCTAAAGAAAAGTTGCATTTTATTAAGAAAGGCCCTCCAACTTTTTTTAGAAGGCCAGATAGAAGAACTTTCCAATAAGTTGTTGGTTTTGCTTCTAGAAAGCGCCTTAAACACGAAATTCTCTGTGACTTTATCATCATTTCTAAGACAGCCATTCTAATTCCTCCTTTATTGTAATTGTTGATTACCACTGAGCGTTTAACTTTGTCCTTTTTTCCATTCCAAAGAAAATCGAACATTAATCTATTAACCTCATTACAAATTTCCTTATCGAAGCATAATATAGTAGCTCGGTATAGGACTTTGGGTATAATAAAAGTCTTAAGGATTTGGACTTTTCTGAGCTTCTTATCATAGGTGAAATATACACCAACAATTTTTATTGGCTCATTAACTTTTTTAATTGGCAAAATTTCTTTGGTATTGAAACTAGCGCCTAGCCACATAGCCTCTGTTTTATCATTGTTAATTTAAAGGCCATAATTTTTTTCCAAATCTATTGAGTAATCTAATTAACACTTCAAAGGAAGATTTATCTTGGAGAAACACAGTCATATCATCAGCGAACAAGCTCACTTTGATTTCTACATCATTTGTTATGATTTCCTTGATCTTCTTATTTTCCCTAATATGGTAGCTAGTGTCTCCAGGACGAGAATAAAAAGGAAAGCGCTGAGAGGATCTCCCTGGCGGACGCAAGAGTTGATCTCAAAATAGGGCGTACAATAGCCATTATTCATGACACAGCTTGTCAGCTGCGATAGAAATACCTTTACCCAAGTAATAAAAGAGGGACCAAAATTAAAGTGCTTTAAAGATTTCAGCAAAAAATGTCTATTTACAGAGTCAAAGGCTTTTTGAAAATCTATAGTAACAAGAAGCCCAGGGATATTTTCGGATCTCGTAAAATCAATAATATCTTCTATTGTCCTAACAGCATCATAGATCAACATAAGCATGTTGATCTGAGTGGATCAAATCTGGCAGAACATTTTGAATTCGCATCGCTATTGCCTTACTCCCAATTTTTGAGTCTACATTAATCAAGGACAGAGGTCTCCAGTTCTTTAAATAGCGGCGATCCTTGTCCTTTTTTTCAATTATTTTAATAATGGCCTGCCTCTGTGTGGTAGAAAGGTTTCCATGATCATAAGCATAATTTAAACACTCAATTAAATGCTCTCCTAAAAGTGGCCAAAATATTTCATAAAATTCAATGGATAAGCCGTCACTTCCAGGTGATTTATTTTTCTGAAATGCTTGTAAAGCTTTGAAGGCCTCAGAAATTGCAAGTTTTCCTTCACATTGTTTTTTCGCTTGTTCTGTTAGCTTTGGTGTTGATCTGTGTACGGATAGAAATGTGTCTATTTCATCATCATCACCTTCTGATTTGTTCGCATATAAATCGCGATAAAATATTCTAATTCCCTTAAAAATTACTTTTGGGCACGACGTCAACTTTCCATTAGATGTGTATATTTTTCGAATCCAATTTTTTTTGTACAGGTGATTTTCAAGATTTAAAAAATATTTATTGTTCTTTTCTCCATATTCGTACCACTTTACTCTCGATCTAATAATACTACCTTTAGTTATATAATCAATACGTTTCTCATACTCTAAGCAAACAGCTTCTACATTCGCTGCGTTTGCTTCAGATGGGTTTTTATCATTTTCTTCTTCATGTAACTTAAGTAGGTATTCAATGTCTTTTATACTAGATCTTCTATCCTTAGCCTTTTGCTTAGAATAAAAAATTGTTATCTCTCGAATTTTAAATTTTACATATTCCCATGTAACCCTCTTGTCCGATATATCCTTAACATCGTTTAACCATTCCGGATATTTGTTGTTAATTAGCAATATATATTCTTGATCGTCCACCAGACTTGTGTTAAACTTCCAATAAAATGACCCACGCTTATCGTCAGAGGTTTGGCTAAATTTTAAAATAATGGCAGAATGATCAGATTTTAGCGAAGGTATTATATCAACGCTTACAATATCTTCTTGTATATCATCATTAACTAAAAAGTAGTCAAGTCGTCTTTGTCTCAAAGGTTTCTTTTGTCTCCAGGTGAATCTTTTTATATAAGGATTTCTCAGACGCCAAATATCAACAAGATCATGATTAAGCATGATATCGTTAACAATTTTTACAGAGGATTTTGGTTTAAATTTATCAATATCGCTGTCTAAATGGCTCCTACAAATATTTAGGTCACCACCAATAGCACAGGACATACCCGGCATTAAAAAACGAGAAATGCGTGAGTTCAATTGAGGGTAAAAAATCAATTGTTCTCTTTCCTTATCGGGTGCATAGACATTAACTAAAAGTAAAGGTGTTTCCTGAACAATAGAGCTTAAAATTATATACCGACCACTTGTTTTTCTATCCAAGTTAAAACCGACTTGCGCTTGAAAGCGTCTCGAAGCCCGCGAGCATTTAAAAGCAAACTAAAATTTAGATTGTTTTGATTTTGAGACATCGAGGTCCTATAATCAGGAAGATATCTACGTATTGAGAGCCCTATACCGTAGACACAAAGACGACACTTAAAACAAAATAATTCACACAGCAAAACATTGGTCTGTACGACTTAGACATAACTTAAATTGAGTGTAAATAATATCTCAGGGTAAATATTGTACCGTATTAGGGGGGCTAACTATGAATCAGTTCAGAGTAAATCTTGACAGAGTCGTGCGGTTTTTTTACTCTGCTAGTAGACCATCGATATAGAGCTTGTCAAGGACTAGCTTTTGCTCTTTTGCCATTCTTTTTGGCTTCTTTCATCTTTGGAACTAGGAGTTTTCTAGCCTCTACGATCTCACGGGGAAAGTCTTCTGAAACTCCAAAATTTGTACCAGCCAAATTCTTTGCCTGTGAGCGGACGTACTCTCTGTCTTTAAAAAAGCTGAACTTGGCTATTAAGGGACGGATCTTACCAATCTGTTTCTTTCCAATGCGATGAGCTCGTTCGATCGGAATCTCACCTGCCAAATCCTCCTCTATACCTAGTTTGCCGAAGAAAAAATCTCGTAGAATTTTCTCCGAATCAAGAGGGTGCTCTTCCTCGGCAACAAAACAAAACATTTGACCACCGCTAAAGGGGGTGCTTTTGTGCACCCCCTAGGGTAACTTAATTGCACACAAAATTTAAGGATGTTTTGGAAATTTTCATTTCCCACTTTGTTTGTTTCTTACAGAGAATTGCTCTTTTAAGGCTTTAGCGATTTCTAAACTTGAATTTGTTTACGCTAAAGTAAGCGTACCGGACGCTTACATTAACCATGTTCAGAGTATAATTAGCAAATTTATCTGAAATGGTAGAAAATCAAAAATTAAGCATGGGACGTTAGGGACGTGTCATTATTTACCGGGGGGGGGGGGGGGGGGGGGATGGCGGATTGGTGGGAGGGCGCCCATTTTTTCAAACAAGGCTAAAAAAAAATTAGGACCCTCCCCTTGAACATAACAACAAAAATGTGACCCTCCCCCAGTCATAGGTAAAAAAAATTGGGACCCTCCCCCATGCAATTTATTTCTGAAAAACCTGTTAGATAGACTATTGTCCAAGTGATGTAATGTCTCTTTCTTTCTTCTTAATAACAGAACTACTTTTTTCTTACTTCTGTCGTGCACCAGTCAATTGACATCACGGCCCCCCAATTTAACATTCACTAAGTGCTAAATGTTACTATTTTCCCGGTCACCAGGGACATGGTCGTTGTTAAAGCTCCAGGCCCCGGGGACACTTTTGCAACATGGCGAAACGCGCAATGATAAACGCATTTCATCAAGCCTCCAGAGAAAAGATAAACATTTTATTTTCTGCGTGTAGTAAAAAAGCCTGTTGGTTTTATTCTTCACGCGCTACAAATTATTATGATTCATGTACGTGAAGCGCAGCCCAAAAACGAATTTCTATGCAGCTTGTAACGTCGAACTCACTTCTTTGGAACATATTGACTGCCAACCAGGCGTATCACTGGAGGGCTTTTGGGGGTTTTCATTTGTCCTTGCCAAGATACACATGCCTGTAACGACATTCGTACCCATTACATTTAAGCGCCACAAGCGTATTGTTTTGTTTGGGCAAGTTCTCTAAAACTAGATTAGATGTCATTCCTTATCTGCGCGCGAGGCGCGCCGAAATTTTCAACATAATGAGTGAAATAAAACTAGAAATTGATATAGAACTCGTAGCTGTAATCTCTCTTTCAAGGCTTCAGGTTTCGAGAGATCCTTTCACTCGCCCAAAAATGAAGTGATCCCTCCCAAAATCCTCCGACCTCGGTCCTTAAACCAATATATTTTCGCACGATAATCGAACTTCTGGCTCAGCGTTAATGCCCCGCTGAATATTCCCGCTATAGAAGGTCCGTGTAAAATTCCCTGCCCTTCCGTAGATTAATGTGTTAAATCCCCGGCCTGACCGCGTTACTTTCCCGCCCTGTCCCGGGGGTGGGGGCCGGGGTGTCAATTGACTGGTGCATAAGGAACCGTGGTTATTATTCATCGCCTCGACTATTTACGTGAGGATGTTTATAATACACAGGTAAAATACATACATCCTCCCTCTATGTGCAATGATTAACGTAATCCCACATCTCCCGTCCCTGTTTGACCTAGTACTGTAGACATTTTACAGAAACGGGCTCGCATATCCTTCGTTGCGCGCAAAGCGTGCCCAAATTTTGATAAACGTTTGTTTGTTTGTTCATCGTTTTTTTGTTTTTTCATCGCATTTCATCAAGCCTCAGAGAAAGGGTAGATTAACATGTTTTGTGTATGGCAAAGTAAACAAAGACTGACAGGAGCTCAGGAAGTACACTACCTCACCTATATAGGTTATATTATTCATGCGCACAACTGCGCTCCGCAAATGACGAAGTTATTAATATTCATGTGCGCGAAGCGCGGCCCAACGGACGAATTTATATGCTTGTAACGTCTAAAACTCACGCTTACCTAAAGGGTCTTCTTTCAAACATATAGTGACTTGCCCTCCAGGCCTATCATTTGCAGGGAAATTCTGGGAAAGTTTGATTTTCCTTGTCAAGATAACTTGTTCTTGTGAACGGTAGTGTCCTCATAGCTAAAAGAGTACATTTTTATGCTCGCGAAGCGCGCCGAAATTTTTGTAGAGAAGTTGCTGAAATAACCACTATCGCCATTTGTTTTACCCTCTTCATCGTCCAAATGTTGCTGAAAAAAATTTGGACCCTCCCCCGAATAGGAGTGAAAAAAATTTGGACCCTCCCTTTAGACACGCGAAAAAAATTAGGAGCCCTCCCCCCTCCCCCCCGCTAAATAATGACACGTCCTTTATTGGGAAATTATGATAAGGGCGGCCCTAAATCTGTAGTTTTTAGGAGTAAATTAAAAGCTCAAAGGGGAATTTGGATGAAAAAGTGGCTAGTCAGGAAACAAAAGATTGGAAAATTATACCTAACTTTTATCTTAAGGAAATAGGGGGGATCCAAGCTATAGGAAACAATTTTGATGAATCTTTAATACCAAAACTATTACCAGAATTTTATAAGTCCATTTGAATGACATGGGCTGAAATAAGTCATTTTGATATCGATAGCGATGTGCAGAGATTGCTAAATCAACCGTTATGGAACAACAAATTTATCAAGGGTAAAAGTATAACTACACAGAACTATAAGGGGTTTATAAAACGGGGTATATTAAAAGTAGTTCATTTATGCTCACAAGAGAAAGGGCTTTTCACGTGCGAGAAAGCTAAAGAACTACATGTTGCAAATGATCGAGCAAGAGTTCCTGCTTTGGCTTTCGCTTATGCATGCAATTCCAAAAGAATGGAAAGACCTGTTAAAAGGAGTAAAAGCGGAAGCCATAGCGGGGGCCCTTTCTCAAAAAGATGGACTGCAGATAACGTTAGGTCAGGTCAAATGAAACCATTATAAAAAGTCACGCTCAAAAAAAATATATTGGTCTTATGTCGAGGGCATTTTCAGAGTTCCAACTTCTTTGTCAGGTTGGGAAGCAAAGTTAGGCCAGGAAAAAGAATGGGAGAAGGTGTATTACAGAATTTCAAGTACCACAATTGACACATATTCCAATATAAATTAGTGAATAATACATTATTTTTAATTAAACAGTGATTTATTTCGATTCAAACTAGTCACCTCGCCTTCTTGCTCCTATTGTAAAATAGCGAATTAAACTACCATACACCTTTTTACGCAATGCGTAGAAGCGAGGAATTTTACTTTGATATTCGTGTTTGGCTATTAATAAATGCTCAGATAAATCTACCCCCTATGGATTGTGCCAATGTTTTATTAGGAGTAGAAGAAAGCAAAACTAATGCAGACTTAGTAAATTTTATTTTACTACTTTTTAAAAGATTGCTGTACATAAATATGGATTCGCAGAAACCACCTTCTTTGAATCAATTCATTAACAGCATTCGCCACTATGAATATATCGAACGGAGAATTGCTACAAGTCAACACAAAATATCGTAGTACTTGTCAGAATGGGGTATATTATCTCAACACTGACAGGGGCGGATTTAGACCAGTGCAACCGAAGCAAATGCTACGGTCAGATTTGAGCGACTTTTTTAATTTGTCCTTCTAGTCGCTTTGATAGCTACTAATTTATTTTATTCTGGTCTTCTACATTTATTTATCCTATACGTAAACACAATTTTCTACGTTATGTTTGCCGCTCTCAGTTAGACTTTCAAGAATCATCTATCGTTTTGCATTATCTCCGTTTCGAGCGAGCGCCGAATTTCATCGATTGATCTTCGACAAGCCAACGACGGCGTTCGTTGCCGCCGAGAGATGATAATATATTTAGCGACTTTGTTGCTCCTATTGCATGCTAAAAATAGTAAATTCAGCACCGGTTGCTGGGGGCCTTGTTACTATTTTTGGTGAAACGGCTCCTGTACGCTCCTGTCAGGCGACTAAAAATAACTTTTTGCCAGACGTATTGAAAAAGTTAACCAATCAGAATGGAGCACACACTGGCCTAGCGATCGTGCCTAGCTAGCTACTGTTTGCGTAGCCTGTGAAAATGGATTCTAACGCGGGAGAGAGTCACAGATCTTCTCCGCGATTTTTCTCTACTCGGTGATGTTGAAAGAAACTATCAACATTCTTGATGAAAAGATTAGGAGATTGGTTATACAACACAAATGCACTGTGTAGTCACGGGGTAGTCACAGAGTACATTCGTGCGATGAGTTTGAAGAGTTACAGTTTCCAAACCCAAGAAGGCGCCTAGAAAAGCATGTCTCCGTGAGTTAAGTTACAGCACAAAAACATCTTTTCCTAATATCAAATCCGGCTGAGTATGACCATGAAGTATAATTTATTTCAGTTACAGCTGAAATCGTTGCATCGCGACCACCCTCTTTCAAAAAAGTCCCACTTTTGCAATGCACTTCCGTTCCCTCAATCAAACTTTGCTAGGTAACCGCGTTAAAATGTTCCCTCGTTTTTCATCGCCTACGATGAAAAAACGCTGCGAAGGAGTAGCAGGGACATTTGCATACGCATGCGTGGCTTACATTTATTGAACTCCTTCATGCCTCGGAGAAGGGTCATGACAGCCCAATGTTTACGGGATTTGACCCTGATATGTGGAACGAAATTGAAATGCATTACTCCAGAATTCTCTTAGAAGTTTTCATCTGCTGAGTTTGTCTCTGCTGCCTATTCTATAGAAAGGAACATGCAATAGGTTCGAGTTGTTATCAAGGGACGCTCAAAGAAACTCAAGCTTCGTCAATATGGCAGCCATGTTGTCTTGTTACATCCCGTTATTGGAGGATGCTTGCTCAATATAAAGGAGAACCTGTTCACATATGGTAAGTTTCTCCATAGTAAGCATTGGGCATTTTTCGAAGTCAATTTTGATAATTCGCGTTTGCGATTGTCGAGAAGACAAGTGAAAATTCTGTTTAATTTCAGTTTACAAGTAAATTATATTGAATGCTCCGAGCCCGCTAAAATTCCAGCAAGGCTATTTCTCCATCTTAAATCTGTGTTGATTGTACTCATCCAACCAAGGGTATCATCAAGAAATCATTAAACTAGCCATGAAAATTCGCTGGTCATATGAATTATACTTCTGAACTCAAATGACTATTGAACTTGTTCAAATTATGCTTAACATTCTTGAAGCCGAAACCACCAAAGAACGACAAATATATCGTATTTATGTATTGACTGATGTCGCAATACCATATGGTTGATGAGAGTACAGATAAAACAGAGATCGCTTTGAGTTAAATACGTATTAAATAACAATATTTCGCCATCAATTTTTCTTGCAGAATTTGCGATGGTGGCCTCCTCTGTTATGTGATGTAGAAAAATATCGATATCATTTCTCCATCTTAGTTTTAGCATGATTTTGACCAGAAATGATCAAACTGTTAATTTTTAAACATTTTATTGTGTTCAAAATTCGCCAACATGACTAAAACATTTATTTTATTGTAGTACTTTTGTGATTTTTGTTGCAAGTGCAGGTCTTTAACGACTTAAGTACCAGTAATGTTGACATACTTCATCCATTTAATTTTTTCAGATCTTCAGAATTGTTAGCAGGGGCATTTTCACACCATCAAGGTTGTGATACTACTTGTGAGAGAATATGAAACTAAAGAGCTATAGGGATGGCCTCTAGGCAAGATAGGGGTTGGGTGTTTTGTAATTGGACGTGTTTCTCTAGCGTCTTAAAATGACTTGTTCTGCCAAGAAATAAACTCAATAAACATTTTCATTTGTCGTTCGTTGTCAATGTCGTAATATTGATCGTAGTATACAATGTAATGTACGCATGCAGAAAGAGTTTAGAAAATGTCTGCGAATGCAACATTTAGTGTCGTTCGGATATTTTTTGGAGTGTAGTATGTACTAAAACGACTAGACGCATAACTGGTGAACTCGGGCTTCCGTAAAGGTATGACAATATCGTAGACATACCTTCAAAAGTCTCCACTAAAACTTGTCGTGGAAAATGTTAGTCTTATCAAAACGTTAAAATAAAAAATTGGGGCACCCATTCTTGTTTTCGCGCAATATCCCAAAAGTATCTGTCGCTTGGGGATATTTAGCTTGCGCGCGCGTGCTCGATTACGTCATTTTCGAACGAATTGATCGCGCGTCCATGCGCAGAACAGAGTGCGCCGTGCAAAACAGGGGAATAACCTGAAATTAAATTCAAATGCTTATTCGAATGTAGCTGTCATTTGTATGTTTAAAAACTTGTTAGCTTCTTTTTCATGACGAAAATACTTTAGTCGATGTTTCATTAATTCTAAGAAAAAGATGATTTTTAAGCAAGAACTCGCAAACTTGTAAATCGTTCTGAGTCATTAGAAAACATTCTAATAACATTCTAAACTGTGTGCCGATAATCCGTATAAACTGTCGAGTCGAGGCACTTGTCAAAACAGAGCCATTAAGTCATAACAAAACTGTAATCGAATACCGAAAGGTCAAGTTGCTTTAAACAGTGCATTTCTGTTTTAAAATAAAATGCAGTATAATCGTTGTAATTGTGTTTCTGTGAAAAAAGGATGAATCAATAGCTACAGATTTCTAAGCGTTCGGATTAGCTTGCGTGTGCAAGCGCTACCGTACAATCAAATTAACCTCGAATATAACACATGTAAAATATTTTGTTCTTGCATCATATACTCGACAAGGGTTTCATTTTCGCTTTGATCCCTTCATTATAAACGACAAGACTCCCAGTCAAGCAAAATGCGGATTTGAGCATCAAAATCTAGGGATTGGTGGACGAATTAAGGAGCCAGATGGACTGAAATACTTGACATAGAGTTGATGTAAACAACAAGAGCTTCCCTGCTACAGAAGCTGGAATGTTCGTCTGGGTTTGGAGAGCGAGGTGATGTAATTTCATGTTGTTCTTACGATACTTTAAGTGACCGAATAATGCATTTTAGTTTTAAAACAAGTTATTAGGTTTTCAGACATACTTGAACCTGCCACTTGAACCCGCATCTAGCTCTAGAGGAAGTTCTCATGAATCCTTATAACTAGGTATTCAGCGATATTTAACCCTACTTGAACCTGCGTTTTGCCAGAAAAAAAAAAACAGCCGAATTTAAGACTCGGGTTCCACAGGAAGCCCGAGCAATTATTCTCCTCAGGCTCCGTGAATAGTGGCAAATAATTAGTAAATATTCCTAGCACCTATAGTGAGGAGAGGCGAGGAATCGAGTCATTCAAGCGCATTGAGACTACATACAGCTTGTTTTGGGTTGTTTTGGTGGGAGGGGATTTCCCTGATTTCGTGCTGGTTTGCAGAGTCGAACATATAAAAAGATACCTGGATGTGAAGAGAAGTAGGAAACAAACCATCTCCAGGAGGGTACTGCGGTAGAATAAAACCAGTGTCTTTGATCATTACCTACACAGAAAAGCAACTGATAAGCATGTGCTCATTAAACATAGTTCAGCAAGACGCATAACTGCGTGAACTCGGGCTTCTGTCTATATTTATAGATTTAGAATCGAAATGTTAAATCTTGAGAAATCTTAAACTACATTTGAATTAGTACTTTTCCGCTTGAGTGCGGGCCCTGTGGTTTGTTTACCCAACTGGCAATCAAGCGTAGAATGTTCTTTGTTTCATTGCATCAATATTAATGAATTTCTTCGTACATTACAAGAAAACAAGACATTGTTTCGCATGAGTGCAGTTGGGAAAACAAACCTATCAAAACCACAGGGACCTCTCCTCAAGCGGAAAAGGTCTATTGAAAGCAATAATTAGCAAACTAGTAAATCGCTCTCGGTCAATGGGAAATATTCTAAAGGGCCGACGTTGACTTTTTAATGGAATTTTTTTGAAAAAAATTCCTGCACGGCCCGAAGAGCCGAACATAAAAATCGTGCATCCTTTGTTTCGATGGAAAAAATAGTCAACTACAGCAAAAAAAAAATATTGCACGCCAAATGCCTCTGAAAAAATATCTTGCGGAAAAAAAGCCCAACCCACTCAAACGTCAAATGGTTGGTCCCTAAGTTTATTTTCACTGAAAGCGGAACTGCTCACTTATGTGTCGATAAGTGTGTTAAGGGTCGAGAGCCCAAACAGGTACGCTGTGGACCGAAACAAAACACGGGCTGGGACGAATCAGTTTTAAAAATGAAGACTCGATCTTTGATGGTTCAATGACTCGTGTAGTATGCACAGAGTTCAATTCAACTTTATTGCACACTCGTTATTATTCAATAACAATCTCCTCACTTGCATGTGACTTCAGTCATTTTACGTATTTTGAATGAGTACTGTTGTATAAACTATAGTATAAAGCGCGGGTGATGTAATGGTGACACACATTTCAGGACAATGGTTTAAAAGATATACTTTGCGACTAGATTTACATCAGCCGCTAGTCTGTGTTTTTCTCCGTCTTTGATCTATAGTTTCAAAAGACTCAAATTTCTTACTTTAGTTAGAGAAGAACTCGAGGATCGTTCACAAATTTATGACTCGGGCAGGAAGTCCGAGTAAAAATAAAAACACAGCTGAATTTAAGACTTGGGCTCTTTCGCAGGAAGCCCGAGTACACATTAGTTACGAACCAAGTTAATGAGCTGACTAAGTGCGCGCTTGCGCACTACGTTCAAGCACCAATTTAAATGATTCAAGAGACAAATTAGTATTCAACTTTAGATGGCAGACTAAAAAGGAGCATAGCAACATGAGTGAGGGAATTTGTTTTTTCCTTTATATTTCCCTGCACCAGAAATAATGGCACCTTCTAATCACTCAGACATCATGAAGAAAGATGACAATATCCCATGTAATGGACAGTTTAAAGATCGAGAATTTGTAGGATGAATAATTTTGCTCAAAGCGTTGCTATGCAAATCAGTGTTATCTGGAAAAACTTCAAAGCGCGTGCAAACTTCTTCCGCAATTTATGACTTGCTCGGCATTTTCCCAACGAAATGAAACCTCACACAAATTTTATCAATGTTTCCTTGAGATAATGTGCTATAATGAATTTTAATCCGGTACGGTTTTAACATATTATTTCACAAGTTTTGATACCCACTTCATCTCAAAAGTTCCACACGAATAGGCTCATTGTCATGTTGTTGCTCCATAATATTACTTGATAAATTTGAAAAAAATTAATATGTTTGCCTCTTAAATTCATTTCACTAGCAGGAAATTTAATCAGAAAGTAAGCTGGTTATTTGTGCTCGCAATTTGGGGTTTCTTTTGTAATGTATAGACTGCAAATGCACTCTCGTTCAAGAATGCTACACACGATACACAGTGACTCGCGCCCGGATTCAATTGAAAATCAAACACAACACTCAAATGATTCACGTTCTAAATAAATAAGTTCAACTCCATAAGCATAAGCACTGATTTGGAAAGTAATTTTGCTGGATAATTCTAAAGCTAAAAGCAGTGTGTGTGCTTCAGCCTAAGTTAACGTGACTATTTAATATAGTACCGTGGATGTTCGAGCCAACGCGCCTCTTGTTTGGAAAATTGAATGTTAACTTTTACAGCGTGCTTGTTACTTTATATATAAAAAGTATTAATAATTAGGCCAATAGGTCGTCAAAGGACATTGGAAAGATTGTCTCCGAGACGTTTTTTTATATAAAAAGAGTAATGATTGTGATTAAATACGTTTTTGCTGAGTTGTTTTGACGGTGGCACTCGTGCGGGAAATACCCGTCTCTCTACCCAATAATAACTCAGAATAGAAAGTTAGTGGCTGAGATTGAAGCAAGGCAATTTAGATCATCTGTATTGGGCATCAACATTTTGTGTGGGTGTACGTGAATTTCGCGAAGGGAATTTTGCCTAGGTTGTGCCGCTGAGTCTAGAGGGGAAACCTGTTTAGAGAATCTGAAAATTCACACATAATTATATCCTGGCCTAGTAAAAAAAAACGTAAATTTCGCCACATGGCTACGAATAATCTTAGAAAATATGCAGAAATCTTTAGCCTTTTCTAGAAAAAGTGGCGAATTTATGTACCCTGTACAGCGACAAGGGAGTACCCCTCCTGCCCCCTAAAAAATAGGCTTGATAGGCTCGTCCCCTACGTCCGTCCACGGCATGGCAATTTTTGGCAGTTGATCGTTACCAAGAACAAAGCCAATCAACTAAGCATTTCATGTTTTCGCACATCAATCTAATGAAATACTTAGCAAAACCTTTTCGGACGCTCCAGACGTTTCTAAACCTGGTTATTGAATTTTTTTCTCTGTCCTTCTATGATAACTCAAAATAGAAGAGCAAAGATAACAACCTAGCAGAAGCTTTCTCGTGGCAATATGCTTAAAAGACAATTGATCTGCCTAGACAGAGTAGGACGACTAGAGAAAGACTTCGAGTTGCGAACCCCACGCCCTTTACATTGGGATTAATGCTGGCATCCCACCCATGACAGAACAACTACAGAATGTGTGGTAAAGGGGCTGGGGGAATGAAGCACACCAACTCAGCAGATGACAGAAACTAAGTACTAATCACGTAACGTGGGGGTCCGCCCTCTCGCGGGGGGTGGGGGGGGGGTCTAATAACCATCCCCGCATACTTGGAAGCCCCCAGACATGTCCAAGAGTTGCCTAGTCTCTGAGGTTAGTGATGACTTTACTAGCGGGACACCTGAGAGATACGTAAAGATTATAGTCCTGCTGCTATCCTTGGAAAGAGAGATGGGTTTGCATAACTGTCTGGCCCGAAAGGAATGGGTCAGCCTTACAACTTGAACTCTGTGGTGGTTTGGCCGTGCGGACGCACCCATATGTCGGGCGGGGGTGCTCGTCGTATCTTTTAGGGGTTAAATTTCGGGTTCAAGGTATATACCTTTAGGGTATAAGACGAAAAAAGGCCAATTTCCAAGAAAATGGTATATTTTATCTGTGGAAATCAAAAGGGAAAAACATGTAAAATACTTAGGCATCCTCATTGACTCGAATCTTACTTGGAAGACTCACATACAAGAACTATCTAAAAAAAATAAAACGCAACATTGGAGCTCTGGCTAAAATCCGTCACTATGTAAACACAACCATTCTTAAACAGCTTTATTATTCTCTCATTTATCCACATATCACTTACGGAATTCTAATCTGGGGTAACACCTACCATTCTACCCTAAAACCTTTAATAACTCTTCAAAAACGTGCCGTGCGAATCATGATATTTTCTAAATTTGATGCTCACTCTTCGCCAATTTTCAAATCTTTAGAATTACTAAAAATTGACGATTTAGCTTTATCCACACTTCATTGTTTATGCATAATTACTATTCAAAAAACCTTCCGAGAACTTTTGATACATTTTTTCAACCCTTATCAAGTAAACACAACTACAATACTCGTTTAGCCTCAAAATTAAATTATTACCTTCCAAAAGCTCGCACGAATTTTGGAAAATTTAATATAAGATTCTTTAGGAGTTAAAATCTGGAATTCTATTGACAAAAATGACAAACTGCTCAATCGAAACCACTTCAAAAATAAATTAACAGCCGACAGAATTGCAAATTACTAAATTTACTTTCTCTAATATTAATTATGCACCACCTCTGCATCCTATCTCGCTTTTTTTCGTACTTTTATTTTATTTTGCTTTGTTGGTATACTCGTCGTGAAGTCTTCCCTGTGCTTTTTCCCTCTGCAACACACAATCTATAGTACCATCAGTGTTTCCTTTTCTCTCCGATACATACATTACAATTTTTCCAATCTTAAGCGCACCCTAGCTCGATTAGTCTAGTGCTACTCTAGGTTGCCTGTACAAACTATTTTATGTCAGATTTTGCACCTATAAACTACCTGCCTGCCTTACCTTAACTATCTTTTTTATAACCAAATGTAAACTGCAAAGTACAAATAAAATATTGTTGTTGTTGTTGTTGTTTTAGGGTACTCGCGGCAAAAAGGCGAGACGCCAGTGCTGGTACTCGATAGGCTGTATTCTCAGCCGTTGTTTCTTGCGCGATCGTGGCTGGAATTTAAGAGCCATGTTGAAAATATTATCTTTAAGGGTTTAAAATTCTTGTTGACCACACCTAGATTGGTATCTTTTAGGGTTGAAGTTTTATTTTCATGTCGATCACCCCGCCCGACGACATATGGGAGTCCCGCAGCCCCCGGAAGCACCCCATTGTTTCAAAAATGGTTTAAAATGGAGGAAGGGCAAAATGCAGGCCAAAAGAGAAGGTTTTAGCAACCCAAGTGGCAAATCCGGCTCCTCGGACCAAAAACGCATCCCCCTCCTATTTAAAAAACCTGCATCCGCCCCTGTTGTGATAGTTGATTCGTCCTGAGCTTGCCTGCCCCGGCAGATGAGCTGCACATCAGCCGTAGGAGCTTTCAAAGCTCCTATAGCAAATACAGCAAATATACAGGGTTGAACTGATGCCAGGTAACTTTTGATTGCTGAATGGCACACGTTAGGTAACAGTGTTTTAAATGCAAATTCAAAAGATATCGCCATCTACCAACTATATATATTCTTTCTCTATGTAAGGCTTTCTTGTGTGGCATATCCATGAAAGCTCACAGATACGCACTCATTTCGATGAGTGAGCACCTTTCTATTGACTTTTGAGACCTAACCACTCCCAGTCACAGCGGAACAGGCCAAACAAGCAACGCAAAAGAGATGGGAGACTTTATTGAGTTGATGAGCCAACTCAACTCCAACGGGGGTCCCGTTTTCCTAGATACGACAGTTTTGAAACCATATTTTAATTTACAGAAAGACCGGATTTCGGATATTGTCTTAAATGCAAACTTACTGAAAGGAAAACCTTTCTTCGAGTGATGAATTGTCGCCGCTAGTAGCTATTCCCATATGATGCCGTTGACTGTGTCAATGTTTAGTTTACCAGGCCATTTACTGTGGTAAACAAATGAAATGTCTAAAGTTATTTATTTGAGCGCGAATTTTGAGTGTTTAGGTTCAATTATTATGTTCAATTGAATAAAGGCCCGCGTATAGGATTCTCTACTGGACTTTGAAGTCTATATATTACAAAAAAAGAAACCCAAAATCGCAAGCACAAATAACTTATTCGCATGGAGAAGAAAACCCAAATTGCGAGCACAAATAACCAGGCTACTTTCTGATTAAATTTCCAGCTAGTGAAATGAATTTAAGAGGCAAACATATTAATGTTATCAAATTTATCAAGCAATATTATGGAGCAACAACATGACAATGAGCCTATTCGTGTGTAACTTTTGAGATGAAGTGGGTATCAAAACTTGTGAAATAATATGTTAAAACCGTACCGGATTAAA
Organism: Scolanthus callimorphus; assembly: GCA_033964015.1. NCBI lineage: Eukaryota > Metazoa > Cnidaria > Anthozoa > Actiniaria > Edwardsiidae > Scolanthus > Scolanthus callimorphus. The sequence goes on from CM066915.1 coordinate 10,478,875, forward strand.
ATTCATTATAGCACATTATCTCAAGGAAACATTGATAACAATTGTGTGAGGTTTCATTTTGTTGGGAAAATGCCGAGTAAGTCATAAATTGCGGAAGAAGTTTGCACGCGCTTTGAAGTTTTTCCGGATAACACTGATTTGCATAGCAACGCTTTGAGCAAAATTATTCATCCTACAAATTCTCGATCTTTAAGAGCGAGTTTCTGTAAATATCAACCAAGTCGGGAAGAGTCGAAAAAATTAAAATTTCCCAAACTTTCCTTAAACATAGTCTATGATGAGGTGTCTTCGGCGCTGAAAGAATTTTTGATTTAATTTAAATGTCGGTGACAAAACCCGGATTTATCATTTTTTGCCCAAAAAGGGGTGAAAACCTGGTAATTTTTGCCCCAATTTAACGTCTCCCTACAGAACAATCGCAAGTTTTTATCAAAATACCAAGTTATTTTCTGAAAAGTACATCATATGTGCGTTCTTTTAATTTCTTTGCACAAACATCCGCTACACATACAATATTTTCTGTATTTTTAAATATTGAAAAAGTGCACGTTTTCGAAATGTAAAAAAATAAGCATATTTGCGACCGAATATCGCCCATGTTGGGCATTTCGTAGCGCCTAATAATGTATGGACTGTTTTATTTGTCAAAATAGTTCGATATATTTTCGTTTGCATCAATTCAAACGACATTGTTTTCAACGAACAAAGAATGATTAACAAACAGAGATGAAGAAACCCGCATGCTAAAATATACAATTTAAACACGTATCTATAAATCGTTAAGCCAAACAAAAGCATTTCATTGAAATTCATTTTTACTATATTTTTTTCAAATTGCTGCTAAGTATTACATTAATATTTAGTCCATTTCCAGTAAAAGTAATTAAAAAAGTACAGAAAAACAGGCTTAATAGTTTATTTTTTAGCCAATAAGTGCTGAATCAGCAAAACTGAATATTGAGTTTTTTTCTACCTTTCATTACGCTGCAACCAAATCGAAACCTTTTTAGTGGACAACTTAGAGTTTCTTACCTTACCTACTTGACCAACTTTCCACAGACTCAGCACAAAGGGTGGCAAATATATTCACAAAAATGTCGACTTTTATGCAAATAAGGGTTCTCTATCCCCGGGGGGGGGGGGGTGCCTGTGTGAAAAAAAGGTCGGGGGGAGGGTGTAGGGGGCGGGGTTGGGGGGGGGGGGGGTTGTAGGGGGGCATATCAAGAAAATTTCGCCAAAAGCTGTCGTTTTGCCGACGTTGCAAAACTTCCTTATTAGGAAATCCCCCCTTTCCTTATTTGGAAGGTCTGTAAGTACTTTCCTCACATCTTAGCGAAAAAAGCAGGAAAATTGACCAAAACTTGCAGATACTCGAGAAACATCCTTCTCTTGGTCGCCATTTTGTTTTTACCCCCCGCCGAGGGGCCTGAGTCACGTTTTGAACACCACAGGCAACCCGCGCGGATTTGCCATAAAAACGACAGCACTTTCTTGATATGGGGGGGGGGGGGGGGGGGGGGGGGGGTGGGGGTGGGGTGAGGGAAGAAGCAACATACTGTCTATCCTGTAAAAATGTATATTTAATAATATGGCTTTGTAATTAAAGATGGACAAAAAAAAAAAAAAAAAAAAAAACTTGACCAACTTTCCACAGACTCAGCACAAAGGGTGGCAAATATATTCACAAAAATGTCGACTTTTATGCAAATAAGGGTTCTCTATCCCGTCAAGGTATCTTGTCTGCAAAACCTCCGTAACTTATTGCTAGGAAGTAAGTATTGAACCTGATAATAGTATTGGACATCTTCATCGAAAGCCTGCGCGGACAAAGAAATTGCTGAACATTTTTTGATGTTATACCTCGTTACCATGGTAACAAAATGACACCTTCCCAACAAACGTTGTGCAGTGGAAACACCAAAGCTACTGAAAATTTGATGTCCTAATTCTAAACCCTCTCGAAAATATCACTAGCCAGTAAACCTCAGAGGGGGTGGCCTCCCCTCTCCCCTCCCTTGTACAAACATCACTAAAATGCTGTAAAATTAGTCAAATGTGGCAATGAAATATGTTTTGCTATAATTCAATGTATTTAGTAGCTACTTTAGTTATTTTTCGTGAAAAATGTACAAGGTATTGCGTGGTACAGACAAAATATTCTATATATACCTGGAAAATCTATCTTATTTTAGGCGACTAGGCCGTCATCTTTAAGGGTTTGCAGAAGCTCGCCATTTTAATTGTACAAAAATGTTTTTATATTTCCTGAAAGGAGAATGAATGCCCTTTTCTATGATACCTTTCTTATGTTCGAACTCGTCCCAACATGGGTGATATTCGGTCGCAAATATGGTTATTTTTCTACATTTCTAAAACGTGCACTTTTTTAAAAATATTTAAAAATACAGAAAATATTGTATGTGTAACGGATGTTTGTGCAAAGAAGTTAAAACGAACGCACATATGATGTACTTTTCAGAAAATAACTTGGTATTTTGATAAAAACTTGCGATTGTTCTGCAGGGAGACGTTAAATTTGGGCAAAAATTACCAGGTTCTCACCCCTTTTTGGGCAAAAAATGAAAAGTCCGGGTTTTCTCACCGACATTTAAATTAAATCAAAAAATTCTTTCAGCGCGAAGACACCTCATCATAGACTATGTTTAAGGAAAGTTTGGGAAATTTTGATTTTTTTGACTCTTCCGACTTGGTTGATATTTACAGAAACTCGCTCTTAAACTGTCCATACATGGGATATTGTCATCTTTCTTCATGATGTCTGAATGATTAGAAGGCGCCATTATTTCTGGTGCAGGGAAATATAAAGAAAAAAACAAATGCTCTCACTCATGTTGCTATGCTCCGTTTTAGTCTGCCATCTAAAAAAGAACAGGGCCGAATTTCTGACTCGGGCTTTGCCCACAGGAAGCCCGAGACATAATTCACCACTTCGGCGCTAGGGTCCACATGGCGTGTCACGCAATCTCAAATGTAAACAAATTGCGAAAGTTCGGACATTACAGTGCACTTCTGTAGAGTGACATGGTTTAAATAATAGTTTACATAATGGTAACTACCAAAAAATGCGCTCATGGTACGTGTAGAAATGATTCTCGTTTTCCGAAGCTTTGGAGAAGGAACTCCAAAGGAGATCCTGTTCGGTTTTTCCATTTTCCGGGCGAAGTGCGAGATCCTGACAGAAGAGAACTTTCGAGAGATCGGTGCCGACAGGGAAAATGTATTTATCTCCATTTTCGTATCACAGTTTTTCGCGCGCTTGAAGTAAAACGTGGGCAGTCACGCGCCTCCACAAAGCACAAAACGCTCAAACTCTCGTCTGGTCAACACAACGAGTTTGGAAACAATGTCTCTCTGGATCCTCCAAAGTTTCGGGTATTTCTACCCTGGGTATGCAAGGCAATGTCCAGATATTTACTTTACAAGAGAATTTCAACGAGAAGCTGTTGGCTCGTTCGATTAAAGTTCTGTCATCGATGAAAAGGTGTGTCAACGTTAGAGGTGGCCAACATGCAAAACGAAAAACACTACAGGAGCTTCACTTTTACCAAGAATAAAGGAGATAGAAAGTCGTAAGGGAACAAGAAATCAAACAAGTAAGCGTTTAAAAGTTCAAACATGTTCGATCAGTAAGATAATTTTACTCATTCAAATCATTTGAAACTTTTGTAGAGTCGATCGCCTTCATTTTCAGATTGGCTCAACATTTATATATTGTAATTTCTTGTTTTAAAGATTCGTTATTGCAGCAAAGCCTAATTTCAAGGGACTTTCGTAATTTCGCGAGGACTATTTCTAACATTTGAGATTCAGGCGGAAAATTCCATCGCTTCGCATTCGGCTTTCAAGCGCACGAAATCCACTACGGCTATAAGATTTTGAACTTAGACTCAGGAGGAGTAGTTGATTGCTGAGTTCGTAAATCGTATAAATCGGATTTATATTGGCAGTCTAATAAAAGCACTTTGATATTACTCCACTTTCATAATTATTTTTTGGCTCTATTTTTTACTGCAGTTTTCGCTCGTATAATTTTCATCAAACTTGAATGACAGAAAACGAAGGTCGAATGACCCAAAATCCGAAGTTTCAGAAAAAAACGCCTGAATATTTTTCGAACAAGAGGGACTTTTGTAAAAACACCACATGTTAGAATATCGGCTCGCATAAGCAAATGCGGCTCTTAAAAATAAATTCGAACAAATAGTTAAAAGCACCGATAGTCGAGGTTTAACATACCCAGAGCTCAAAAATATCCGACCATTTTTGACGCGTTAGTTTTGTGGGAGTCACCTTAAAGCCGTCCCGCTCATTGTCAAATAAATCTGATAAATATATCCGAAAAAAATAACTCAAAAAAATGTATTACATAAAAATGAACAAGCGAATTCAAAACGAAAAAAGCTTTCCTTTTTTTAAATATATATGAAAAAAGTATAGTTCAGTCCCTGGAATCATGCAAATCATCTGCAAAGTACTGATCCTTCTTGAAGTGCTAGGTAATTTCGCGGGCGCTTTCCTGGGAGATTTGGTTGCCTTGGGGATTTTGTAGGCAATTTCTTTGTGGTTTTGTTCTCCAGTACAGCCCTTCTACCTTTCCTTCTCCGGTATAATGTTCTTTGAACAGACATATGTTTATAAGCGCAAGTATACACTAAATCCTATCTATATCTATGACGTTCTAGAAAACAAAGACCACAAGTTGTTCAGAAATGTTTTCGCACAACAATCACCCGTTAAACCCCCTTCTGCCTAGGGCTAAGGAAGCTTCTAGAAGGCTGAGAAGTACTTCATGCACTCTGCGAAGAGTAAAAACGGAACGGTATAAGAACACATTTTTCAATAGACTTAGTTTTAGATACCATTTAGCAATATAGGGGTGGTGTATCTGGGCTTGTATATATATATTATAGACTTTTTAGATATTTTTAGAATATTTTTAGAATTTCAGAATTATATAATTGGGAATTGTTTGAAACGTTCAGTATGTTTTTTATTGAATGAAATAAAGATTATTATTATTATTATTATTATTATTATTATTATTATTATTATTATTATTATAAATAAAAAACAAAAAAAACAATAAGTAAGGTATAACACAAATTGTTTTCCATTTAGTGTCAGCTCTTCAGTGTATCATTTACTGAAAATTTAGCAGAATTTTTGTAAAGTCGAGTGATCACACAATTACGTGGACCAGTGCAATAATACAAAACTCATTCGAAATTTAACTATGATTGCAAATTTGAACTTTTGTTTAGGGCTGGAAAGAATCTTAGCTCATGCTGTTGTGCCTTTGATACAATGTTTTTCAAGATTATAATTCATTGAAAGCAGTTAGACAGGGCGAACTCTCAAGTAACAGTATATCAGAAACTATTTTGCTTCTTAAATGTACATGAAACAACTGAAATAAGCGCGAAACCAGAAGAAATTTATAACCAAAGATAGCTCTAGTATTACTTACCGCGAACAGATAATATTGATGCCTTCCGACTGCTCGTTCCAAATGCCTCACTGTTGGTGGCCTTTTACTATAAGTTGACAGCAATGGAATAATCCAAAAGAAACGTAGGAAGAAGGTCCATAATTTTTCTTTGTCCACTTCACCACTAAATGATCGGCCATGATTTATCGTTCAATTAACTTACTCTAGGTGTGGCGACAGAAAATACCGTTGCCTTTCGTATCTCGTGCCAAATCACATAACGCTATCCTCCCATTCTAATTGGTAGATATTTTAATTATTTGTGATTAGATTGGCTGGTTGACATTGAGCCACCAGTCGCCCTGGTCAGCGGACATGCTAACATAGCGTAGCGTGATCAGAACTGCATGCGTGAGATTCGAGTGCATGATGTGTAAGCCCGGTGAGTGGAGGCAGGAGAAAAACGATCATTCCTACAAAAGGTAGTTGTATCAAGCCAAAGGTTACTAAACGGCGATATGAAAAACGAGTAAAGGGCCGTTCACACGGCGCGATTTCAGCGGCGATCTGAGGTGCGATTTCTGTGGCGATCTCACGGCGATGTGATATCGCGCGGTGTGAACGGCCGGCGATTTCACTGCGATTTCACCGGCGATGGTCGCCGCGATTTGCCCAGGAATACGTGAAAAACGGTACCTTTGTCAGCGGTGCTAGCTATGGCACATGCGTAGTTGGCTCACAATGTTGCGACCCTTTGTAAACAAGAAAAAGTTGCAATGCTTTTTCTCTGTTTCCCTTTGTAAATCTCTGAATTTATCATGAGTGATGATGAATTGTCCGATTCTGCAATAGCATGCCTGTGTACAACTGTTGCTTTATGCATCCACCGTCAGCGAACGGGGAGAAGACGTTCAATGTGGGTAAAACCATGGATTTTAACTCGAGAGCAAGATGGCGCATTTCACAAACTTGTCAAGGATCTGAAGGAAATGGACCTTCCGTCTTATAAGAATTACTTGCGTCTCGATCTTGCTACATTTGAATCATTACTGAGTAAAATAGAGGGAACAATAATTAAAGAAGATACAGTCATGAGAAGGGCCATTACACCGGCAGAACAACTATCGGTTACCCTCCGACTCTTGGCGACCGGCGAATCATACACGAGCCTCCACTACCAATACAGAATTGGAAAGTCAACTTTATCTACAACGATTCCCAAAGTTTGTGATGCGATTTGCAACGGTTTAGCGTCATATATTACCTGCCCTAAAACAGAGCAGGAGTGGGAAGACATCGCAGATCGGTTTTATCAGAGGTAAGATTCTTGTTTTCCTCTTTGCACTGTGTCAAGGCGGAGCACACACAAAATACGTGTAACAATTTATGTAATTTTTAGTGACCTATGCCATAGTTAGTAGAGGAGACTAACCAACTATCCACAACTCAGGAGATATTGAGTGGACAGTCAACTTGATTTACTGATAATGTGTATATTTTTGTGTACTTAATTTTTTCTTTTAGTGATGGAAATAAAGTCATTGAAATGCCATTGCTTCTGTGTGAACCTTTTCAACTGCTTTTAATATAATAAAATAACTTGTTTACTCACATGTCCCTGCTGATACAGAGGCAAATGTGACACTTTAGAATTAACAAAAGCATTTTGCTAATCATATTTCCTGAAAAATACTGTATTGTCTGCTTTACATGTACTAGAACTGCTTCTATCTAACTTTCTCTTTGTATTATTGTTGTTTTTATTATGTTCAAACAAATTTTCAACAAATTTTACATTGTGCAATAGACCTCCTCGGCTTGCTCATTTGTTTTGCCCATTTCAGATTACATGGCATTCCCATGAGTATTCTTTCTTTGTTTTTCTGCTACGCGCCATAGGATATATGAATATGCAAGCAACCCAGACAAAGAAAGACTTGAAATGAATACCACATGATCTGAAATGGGACAACATTACGCCCAATCTGAGTAGGTCTATTGCAGAAAAAATCCATACCCCCACCACAGAGGAAATGCATACATTACTCCACCTGTCTGTAAGCAACAGTGAAAGAGTATTCTTACACTACCTCTATTAAGCTGTCAGCCTCTATTTCAGCTGCCACTTGCGCCTCCATCCTGAGGGTGACCACTTGATAGAGGTACCACTGTAGTTTGTCTTACCAGTAACACAATTCAGAAGGAAAATGTCTATTTATAACAAACATTCTTCCACCCTATATGTAAAACAAATAATTTCTGTCTTTAAAAAAATATTTTTTTAACCTGCAGAACAGGTTTTTAGGGCTTAAAAAATGGTAGAAATGTTTATTTCTAACAGGGAAATGATTCTATTAAAAACAAGCATTCATCCTGGAATAATAAACATACTAATGTCCTGCCAAATGTTTCTGTCATCAGGTGGCAGCTTCCCAATTGTATAGGAGCTATAGATGGGAAACACGTCCAAATATTGCACCCACCTGGCACTGGCTCAGATTACTTCAATTACAAAGGGTTCTTCAGTATTGTCTTGATGGCAGTGGTGGGTCCCAATTGTGAATTCATCTTTGCTGATGTTGGATGCCAGGGCCGAATCAGTGATGGTGGAGTCCTAAAAAACACCCTGTTTTATCAGGCATTAGAGAATAACATGCTGAAGATTCCACAAGCAAAACCTCTACCAATAGCTGACGAGTTTGATGATTGGAGCCCAATTGTGCCACATTATTTTGTTGGCGATGATGCTTTTGGGCTTTCAGAGAACATTATGAAGCCATATCCCAACAGAGGGCAGACTGAAGAGCAGCGCATCTTTAATTACAGGCTATCTCGTGCCCGAAGAGTCAGTGAAAATGCCTTTGGCCTCCTAAGCTCCAGGTTCAGGCTTTTTCACACTACTCTCTGTATCAAACCAGAAACGGCAGCATCTATAGTGCATGCAACATTGGTGCTGCATAACTTTCGCCTACAGCAAAGCAGTGGTAGAACTCCAACTGAGGATCCTAGTTTTGAGGAGTTGGCTGATGTATCACCAGGGAAGATTGAGAATCTTACAATTCCAGGTGGTAATCATAAGCGCAAGGCAGGTACTATGAGGGATACATTATCAGAATATGTAAATGGTCCAGACCAAGTGCCTTGCCAGTGGAAAGTTCTTTTGCCATGAATGTGATATCTCACTGCAGGGGTGGAAATTGCTCTAGTCACCTAGTATGCAGCAAGAAACTTTTGTTCAGGTTGACTAAACATTAAGATTTGGTGGCCAGCTGACAGCTATTGTTTTCAAGCGCATAGTGTATCAGATGAATTGGAAGAATTGAAACATGCCAGGGCCGAATCAGGTAACTTGAACATTAAGGTATAGATATAGGTTAATTTTACTAACACTAGAAAATTTACTTTTTTGATTTTTGTGATGTGCCTCGAACTTGATTGGAGTATCAATAGAGACAAAGGGTACTCCAGGGGTTTGCTTTGTCTTGACTGGTGTAATGCTATCATTCAAGAACCCAAGTGATGAAAACCACTTCCATGAAGGTGTATAGACATCTTTTTTACCACTTCCGCTGACCTTGGAGGATCTTGCCTTCCCCAGTTCTCTGCCATAGGTGCTTCTGAGATTTCTCATTTTCGCTTTGACATCTTCTGCTGTAGGATGATACACAAATCAAAAGTTATGTGAGGCATATTATTATGCAGTTAATGTTGAGAGCAAGATGAAGAAAATGGGGTAAAGATATGGTAGTACCCCAATTCTCCCAAGGCCGTGCTTCCCATATTTGATTATTTTAAAAGCAATATATAATATTTCAGAGAGGCAAAGGCTTGAGATAGTTATTATTCATAAGCCATTGTGTTAAATTCATGAAGTAATTTTCAGCTTTCGAAAGTTTGGAAAAGCATCTAAACATGCTTTGCCGAAAAGGAGCAGCGTGCTTCACAAAACACACAGGGAAAACAACGCCAAGGCTATTTATTTGTGGAAACTTCTTTCTTGTAAACCGCTTTTCTCCCGCTTTTGAAATATAAATCGTCGTAAACATCTCTGCAAACTTCACGTACTTTAGTTAATAAGTTAAGTACTTAACTTATAAGTTATTACAGTCTGTTTACCAAGAATAAGATACAGACACCAATCAAATTGGTCGCTTTCACCGGAGGTTCCTGAGCCGGTATATATAAAAAATCATAAACACATTATCTTCGTTCAACATTTAACTGGGTGACTTGTGAATTAACGTAGCTTGACTCACTAATTGTTATTAATTAAGACCGTGTCTTACCCGTGACCAAAGCTCCTGTTTCTTGCCTAATCGCTTCTGCAATGGCCTCCCTCGCTGCCTTCTTACGGTCGTTGTTTTTGTATTCACTTGACTTTGTGTTATACAAGCACTGAAACTTAGACCATTCGGCAATGAGAATTTCCTCCTCCTCCGACTTCCAGTTTCGTTTTTCAGCTTTCTCACTCTTTTCTGGGTCTTTGCCCGCCATTGTTGTTGTCGACAAAACGCCTTTGGGGGGAGCTCTGGTGCATCATTTTGCCCATTTTCTGTAGCAAATCGCGCTCTCATCGCAGTAAAATTTGAACATGTTCAAAACGCCTGCGACGTCGCGGCGACGTCGCCGGTGAAATCGCAGTGAAATCGCCGGCCGTTCACACCGCGCGATTTTACATCGCCGTGAGATCGCCACAGAAATCGCACATGAAATCGCCGCTGAAATCGCGCCGTGTGAACGGCCCTTAAGGATCACAAAGCGACACAGAGGATGCGTGCTTTTGCCGAAGGAAGCCATTGTGATTCTCAAACTGATATTCGACGACAACTCTGATAACATGAGAGAAAAACAAACTGTGCTTCGGATTGCATAGAGGAGAAAGACAACTCCGCTTCGGATTGCATAGAGGAGTAAAACAACTCTGCTTCGGATTGCATAGAAGAGAAAACAGCGTCAGCGCCCTTGGAAATAGGTTACTTTTGTTTTAGATTCCTAGTGATCTACTATCGGTTTTTGTCGAATTTATTATTTACTTCACATTTAATTGATACAAGAAAACAGCCTGTCACTTCGTGACGCTAGAAGACTCAACTTGAGTTCCCCCTTCCATAAACAGCTGATTTACATTACTAATGACCTCCCTTCAAGAAAGACCCCATGCCCCATGCCGAAATTAATGAAGTGTGCCCCAGAGCCTTTTTTTGTATGTTTTGCACTGGTCTCCTGATTTTGGTGGAGAAAATGAGTCAGTAGTACGGCTCTCAAATCTGTCTAAGTCCGAAAGAACCCGCTATAATTGAAAACACAAGCCTATTACACAGAAAAACCATTTGACTTCAGAATTGTCTGTATGCTTATTATATCTCAGTAAGGGAAGAGAAGAAACACGTAAAGTAAAATTGTTCTAACAAATTTTTAGTTTATTACTCGGAGCGAGCGCAGCGAGCGGAGAGCAAGTCTAATTTTGCAGCTTTGCACGTTGCTTTGCACGCTGGTATGCATTCAGTCCATTTACAAACGCATTACAGTTGATTTTGCAACAGAATTCGCATTTTCCGTGAAAATTCGGTGCGGGTTACCTGTGGTTACTTGCGGGTTACGCATGCGCACGACGTTCATATTTCGAGTCGGGAAGAGAATTTCATCGCGAGAATGGTTGGTCATATGGTTATGCGCATAATATTAACGACTAAAATCACTCGCGCGTTGCCTCATTATAGGGTTGGCGGGAGCCTCAAATACAGAGAAAACGGCAAAATGCATGTCAAGTAGCTCGACAAAAAACATCACATCTGATTAGCTTTTAATTCTCACACTAAATTACCCTTGCTGTTGTATTATGCATTGCTTCATATACAATTTGACATGCTTTCCATGATATGTGATTGAAAAAAGCATAGTACTTCGGGGTTATGAATACGGAGCAAATTTTTACGAATTTTGTATGGGAAACTGACGATTGCGAACTTTGGAAGCTTTGTTCTTAAAAGCGGCGACTATTCAAGAAAAATTACCAAGTTTTCTTGTGGCCGCTGCCAAAGGCTTGAAAATGATTCTTTGATCGTGAAATTCCGTTGAGAAAAGGATAGTACTTCGAATGAAAAACCGAGAAATCGACTATAAAAAGTGATTTACAGATAATTATGCACTTCTGATTCGATAAAATCATATCCACTTTCTACTCCCTTGGGATGACAGCTTTCTGTTTCTATAGTAACCCATATACACCATGCACGAACTGATCAGAACCGCTACATTTAAATTGCTTGATTAGGAAAGGGTTTTAAAACATGCGCTAATAATTTCCTCACGCCGAAGTTGTGAAGCATATTTGAACGTATGTGAATTCTCTGTCATCGCCAGTGATTATTCTTGAAAGAGGTGAGTTGTTTGCCACTTGTTATTTTAATACAATACAAGGCCTTGCGCTTTGGAAAGTAAATCTTTCAAAACAATCTCAAGTCGAACGGGTACTAGCTTTTCGAGTGCGCCAGAAAAAGGCTTTACAGCAAATTTACCGAGCTACATCCATGTATGTGTTTAAATGTCCATGTATATACGGAAAACTCGACAAGACCTTGAAAGGCGTCAGTGAAAATTTGCCGCATAGAGCATTTCTGATCTAAGTAGCGCTGTTTTACTACATTTCTCGGCTTCTGGTTTACTAAATACGAGCTGTAATATCTCTAAAGAAGCCTTACATAGTATAGATTGGCCTTTTTATAAGAGTATGCGACTAGATTTGAGTGTGTTTTGAAGAAATTGTGCATAACTCGGCAAGATCTTGAACTTTGCATTATTCGAACAGCGCGTGATCACAGTCCAAGGCAAATTCGGATATCCACGATCAAATTACTTAGATTAGTGGCCATAAAAACATCATTAAAGATAATTTTACGCGCAAGTAAATCTAAGCTAACTTTAAATTTCAAGTAGAGTTCAAACATGCCGCGTTGAGGTGATTTTGCATGTTTATCAGTTCAGGGAATTACTTTAGGGAGCCACTGTTAGACGCCAGCCAATCAGGTCACATCGGGTTTACCCATGAATTTTAAATGCACAAAGGGTTAATTTTTGGTACGCCGAAGTTAATGATGTCCAAAATAACAATAACATTCTGCGCGATGCGGTGATTTTGGGTATAGACGCACCCTTATAGATTCCTTCCTAGGCATCTGGATGCGAAGACGGCTACTAACAACTTCCGGTTCTCAAAGTCCTTTGCGTAGGACACGAAACATGGGGATTTGATCCATCGATCTATGCGTACGTTGATGTTTTTCAGTAGTTTGTTGGGATAAATTCGCTGAATTATAAGCCTACTCAAGTTCGCAGCTTTTAGAGCGTTTTGTACTCTGGCGTTAGAACCATTTCTGGGCAGATATCTCGATTTGGAGACGAGTTTGGAGCGGAACTACAAGTCGAATGCGATTGCCATGGTGAATAAAACTGGTTCGAAGCTATGGATAGATAGATAGATAGTTTAATTCGATAAAACGTTGCAGTTATAAAAACTGAATTGCGTTATATACATAGTAAAATTATAAAAATATATGGCTTTACAAATAATTATATATATAAAAATGGATAAAATACTTAATATAATGACAATTGTATTATTTAAATATATTTAAATTTACTTAATCTATTAACTAAGTTAGAAACTGTGGATTTCCTGATTCTTTATTCCTGACTCTCACATTTAACTCACATTTCACTATATCTCATATTTAACTTATTTGGAACTGAATCAACATGCATGGGAAATGGCTACACAGCGAACACAGCTGCTTGAATATTCAACTTAATGCTCCCAACCCATGACAGAAACACAACACCTTTTGTGTGGGATAATGGGGTAGGGAATGGAGTACCCCCAAAATTGGTCACACGAATGTCTAAACATTTACTATCCAAGGGGTTACAATCCCCATGGCAACATCCTCTGGAGGGGTTACAATCCCCTGTGAGGTCTTATGTGATTTTGTGGGAGCTAGAGGCAAGGGGTTACAATCCCCTTGACCTCGATCCTCTACCGGGGGTTACAATCCCCCAATCGAGAGGTCTTAGCCTATCTAGGGTCCCCCTCCATGTAACCATGGTAACGAAGCTATATGCTGGAGGGGAGGCCCTAGTTTTGTGCGTCTATGGGGCAAAGGGTGACCAATATGGGAGCACTTTTTCCCACAAATACACAGAGTGTATTCCCCATAGACCCCATCCCCACATCCCTTGAGTCTATTTGTTGCTTGCATATACGTCCCGAACTAATTTATTTGAAACCTCTGAAAGAAGGGCATTTGGACACTGAATGTATGCTCAAAACAGTCTGAGGACCACCGCCCTAAAGTTTTGATGAGCCAGGGAGGAAGACCTACAGAGGCAGCTGTTGTAGCTGCTCCGATTCGGTAGCTATGGCCTGCGAATTTGGAAGAGTCAAAACCAGACATGGATAGCAGCTGTCTAGTTTCTGAAGTCAGAGCCGATTTCGTGAGAGGCGCACCTGACACATACTGAAAAAGGGGACCTGTAGTGGTGCCTCTAGCAGATAGATAGGACTTCATTGCTGTGACAGGGCATACCGGGTGGTTAGTAGTGCCAATATGAATGGTATGACCTGCACGGAAAGGGTCAGTCTTAGAGACTTTGATGTGGACCGACATGTACCTGGGAGAGTTCCGGTTTGGGAAAAAAGTTATATCTCCATGAGAGAGATGGGTCTCTGGTGAGAATTTAGCATTACAAGTGAGCTCACCAAGACGCAAGAAACCAAAGAAAGCCAGAGTCATGGCAGCCCAAACCATAATAGAATCCTTGTTAGAAGTACTAGGAATGACAAGAAGGCAATGACAAAGGTTCAGGTGCTCTATGGTTATGGGTAATCGAGTACGGGTGCCACCACCCTGTGCGCGTTTGATTCCCCGGCAGACCAACTGGAGGCGAAAGTAATTTGTAAGGTCAAGCTCATAGCCATTACAGATGTGAAAATGGCGGACAGCCGCCAGGTAGCCTTTTATGGAAGAATGAGAAATGGACTTTGCCAGATGGGCCGCATACTGGATAAGTGTGTTTTCACTGGCTGGCAGAACCACAGAAATACTGAGCCTGTACAAGGAACAGAAATCTAGAAGCGCCTTATGCCAGATTTGTAGGTACTTTTTGTGGCATTCGCTATAGAAAGGCTGAGGTATCGGTTGATGTCTGTGTTCAGATCTCCATCAGTGCCTGCGGAACTTTGTGTGGGTATTGGTCGGCATGAGGTGCCAGCTCCTGGAAACGCGCCATCTGAAAACGAGAGAGTGCGTCAGCGACACTGTTCTTTTTACCGGCGATGTGCTGGACACGAAGGTAGAAGTTATAGCGCAGAGTGAGCAAGGTTAAGTGTCGGACTAAGTCCATGACCCTAGGTATGTGGGAGCGCTTGGAGTTCACAATAGTAACAACTGCCTCGTTGTCACAGAAAAAAAGTATGCGCTTATTGGCAAAGTGACTACCCCACAGGTGGCAGGCAACTACAAGAGCGAACAACTCTTGCCAGGCTATGCTTATCCCTGGCTTGCCAAGTTGTTGGTGACCCTCCCAGCGCCCCTGAAACCACTTAGTTCCAAAAATACCACCAAAACCTAATGTGCCAGATGCATCAGTAAATAGATGCATGGAGTCAGAGTCTTCCCATGAGGAAGCGAGAAAAAGACTAGCTCCATTCCAGCCTGAGATAAATTCCAGCCACATGTTTAGATCCTTAAAGAATCCAGCATTTAAGTCGATATGGTGGTGGGGCTTGGATGCTTTACGTGTAAGTAATATGATGCGCTGTAGAAAGGGCCTCCCTGGGGGAATAACCTTACATGCAAAGTTAAGAGTACCAATAAGAGATTGCAGCTCATGAAGTGTACATGATGATTTGCTTTGAAAGGAGGTTAGAGCTGTGTGGATGCGTGCCACTTTATCGGGCGGGAGGCGGGCCTCCATTCTGTTTGAATCCAATACAATGCCCATGAACTCAAGCACTGTGGAGGGCCCTTGGGTCTTATCTACGGCTACAGGTATGTTAAGATTCTTGAAAGTTAAAAGCATGCTTGACAAGCTCTGCTTGCACAGCTGACTGGAAGGGGAAGATGCTGTTGCAGGCTCGATGATAAAAAAATCGTCTAGTATGTGACATACAAATGAAATGAAGCACTTGTTTAGAAGGACCCATTCTACGGCATCAGAGAGCTGATTGAACAGGTAGGGAGCGCTTCGGAGACCAAAAGGGAGGACCCTGTCATAATAGCACTGGCCGTTCCAAAACATTCCGAACAGCTCATAATCGGAGGGCTGAAGCGGGACTAGCCGAAAGGCTGACTCAATGTCTGTTTTGGCCATGTAGCACCCTCGACCGAATTGCAAAATGCCCCTGATAGCAGTATCGATGGTGATATAGTGCAGGCTGTGGTCCTCTTTGGAGATAGAATGGTTGATGCTAGTGACCCCAGACTTAGGATAGGAGAGGTGAAAGATAGTACGGAACCTTCCTGAGTGTTTCTTTGGGACCAAGCCAATAGGGGAAACTTGAAAGTTAGGAAAAGGGGGGTTAGGGAAGGGTCCTGCCACCCGCCCCAAGCTTACTTCTTTGTTAAGATTGGCGTTAACTACTTCAGGCTGAGAAAAGGCGGTAGTTAGATTCCGGGAAAACCGTGCTGCGCGTGCACCTTTAAACCCAATGTCAGCCCCGTACCTAAAACTATTGCAAAGTCTAGAAACAAAATCGCGGTCCGGATGGTCACTGAGAATACTTTCTAGTATATCAACATTGACGGGTGAAGGAAGAGAGCTGATAGTCCCTTCACTTGGATCTGTGGGAGGAACTGGACTTTGAACTTCTTTGTCCCTGCTGCCCTCCCCATTGTGCCTGTCCCTTCTATCCCTGTCCGCAGGACTATCCCCCTCCCCAGGTCTGTTGGGGCACCTACACCCTGGGTGGGACCCACTGCACCTATTGCAGATGTGCTGGAACCTGCATTGCTCTCTTGGACAGACAGCGGAAGAATTGTACAAGTTGCATGTGCCCCTGCTAGCGACCCGTGCGAGGGCACCTGGTGTGGGTCCTTTTGAAAAAAGAGGGTATTCCTCTTTCAATACTGCTGGTGCTACTGTGAATATAGTAAGCCATAAATGATTATCAATATCAGACCAAACTAGCGACTTGTTTACCGCGGCCTTCTGCCGTAATTTGTAATCATATATAGCCCAGCCTAAACCTGAGTGCACCCTAGCTGCGTACCTAATTAAGCTAACATAGCTGAGCATTTCTTGTGCACGTTGAGGAAATTTTTCGATGAAAATGCTGGTATACGTGGTCATAGCGGTCGTCCACTGTTCGATATCCGTGATCACTGATTTGCTATTTCCTTTGGACACCTTTACGATCGAGTTATCAAGGGTCAAGACTAGAGGTTCGTCGTCCAATTTCGTTAAATTGTGAGGTAATAGTTTCGAGAGTTCAAAAAACTCACCACTTTGGATGTCCTTGATGTAGGTGGCCGGAACAGTTTCCTGGAACGGTGAAGGGGCGCTCCCTGCGGCTTGACCGACCACGGAATGCGAGGCCATGAAATCGGAGGCGTTTGTTATGATGGCGTTTGAAGTGTTTGTTGCATTTGTAGGACTGGGAGCGCAAGTCAAATCCGACTGGTTTGTGGTGGCCCTCATAGCATTAAGTGCTGCTCTGGCAGCCTCACCGGCGATTTCCCTTGAAGCTACGGCGACTGACTCCTGTACGATATTTTTAATTTGATCGAGCTGACCGCAAGTGAAGACCTGATCATTTTGGGGGCGTTCCCCATGCGTACTCGTGCTTGGCTGATTTGTAGTTGCACTATTTTGATCTTGTTCGACGTTTCCGCCTGCTATCCCTTCCCTGTTCCCGAAGGATGTCAAACGTTCCTTCAAAGTGTCTCGACGGCCTGTACTGGCAAGGTTGTGTTGACGGCAAAGGTCCCGAAGCTCGGCGACCGAAAGCGCTGCGATGACTTGCGAGTCAATGTTGTTGGCATGCAAGGTTCTTTGTCTGCGAGTTCGTCGCATCTTACCGGCGGAAATCCTCCTCCGGGAAGGTCCGATTGATCCGATGACCCGTGAAAGGCGAGGTGATTCTAGGATTTAGCTTAAGAACGAGTAAATTTGTTTGAGCATGAAATATAAATGGCTACCAGAGCGAGTGATATAAACTGAATGTTCGAAGGCAGACGTGACCGAAGGTAAACATGTTTGTCAGCACCCAAAGGCAGTGCACGTTAGACCTGAGATCTGATTGGCTGGGGCAACTGATACCCAGTGTAATGACACGTGGGGGTCAATTAAGAACATGAGCTTCCCTTTGATCACATATCGCCTTACATGACTCTGCTATGTATGTAGCTGTCACGGTTGTCACATTAACTTTAATTTATGTGAAGCATAAATTTGCTAAACTCCAGAACCCAAGCTACTGGCAAATACTGCTTTGGAAATTAACTTGTATATATATGTATTCCGTCCTGGGAACATAAACTTCGAAACTTAAGGAGATTAATAACATGCAGTTCATTGTCTACACCCCTCATATAAGCTTAGTTGCATTATAACTACATCAGAAGTCATTATAGCACTGGGAGAAGCTCGCGTGTTTATAAAATCAAGTCACTTTGTTGCAGAAATATTGGCTCGAACGAGAACTTTTTTAACTAAACAGAGTGACATCCCTATAGAGACATCTAAACATTCCTGCAAAAGCTGCAAAAACATTGAAGTTGCTGTTGTGGCAGCCTTCAGGTCAGATACAACTATATCATAATGTCACTATTCGAAATGTATACAATTTATGCACCTTTCAATGTTAAGGGAGGGGGCCCAGGCATGGTGTAGAGGACTGACTTCTGTTTAAATCTTTTTGTCAATATCTTTTTTTTTACATTCCAAACCTATGAGAAAGTATTTGACACAATTCTCCTTATTGTACACAATAATTTCACTGGCCGTACATTACTTTTCTTGACCCTATTGAATTAAAATACACAGGGTTTAATAATACCTTGGGTGTCAAGGAACAATCCTGATGACCAAATACCCCAGGGGGACTTCCATATTGTTGGTTGGGGATGACCGTAGGAAATCAAACATCGCATAGCTCAAATAATTTGTTACCCTAAAAGATACCCATCAAGAAATTTACCTGGTGTTTTCCATGCAAATACTGTTTTTTTTTGGAAATTCCTGATGGGTGGGGGGGTCACTTTTCAACAGCTTCCGTTGAGGGGGTATGGATATTTTCCGGAACCGCACATTAGCCTTTTCATTTAAAATTAAAACTTCAAAAGGAGATCAGAGCAGAAGCTTATAACTGCTGATTGCATTTTTAAACCACACCAGGGGGGTTGAGGACCAACTGGAAATTTTCCAGAAGAGGGTGTATTTGACTCCATGGGAAATTCCATGGAAGGGGTAAAACGGGTGACTTTCCAGGGACATTTTATGCCCAAATAGATTTTCCAGGGGTATTGTTGCCATCAAAATAGAAATTCCATGGGAGGGGTCCATTATGAGACTGGAAATTGCAGGGAAGGGGGTGTGATTTAAGTGTGGAAATTCCAGGGGAGGGGATCTTTTTAAGGGGAGGTTTAAAAATGTAATCATCCAAAGAATGATAATATACACATAATTGATCAGGTTGGATGATTTGTCTTGATAATACATCTGGGTTTTTGCATCTCACTAAACATGATATGTATACCTTCCCGTCTGCATGCTAACTTGAACACCCAGAGTATTTCAAGTGCCCAATTTCCCTCTATCTGGATTGAGAGAAAAGGTTGATGAACATTTCATTTTTTTATGAGAGTAAACCATGGCGCAAAATAAATTCGTATTATTCATGTGCGTAAAATGCGCCCGATGAATTTCTATGCTTGTAACATCGAACTCACGCTGACCTAAGGTGTCCGTTCTTTCAAACATAGTAGCGGCTGCCCGCCAGGCTTTTAAGTGGGAAATTATTTTTGGGAGTTATTCGCTTCGTTGCGCTAGTGGACAACGTTTTGAATCCCATAAACTGGCGGACGGCTCAGGAGACTTAAGGCCTGAGTCTCATAATTTGCATTCAAAATGGTGGATCAAAAACGTTAGGGGGTGGTCTATCGTCAGTGGCTTTGCTACTTCTACAGTCAAACATGGTTAAGGTTGTTAACGGTCATGAAACAAGTAAATGTTGTGTGTTGTTTCCATGGAAACATGGAATGTGACCTTTGAACCTTGCCTTAAAGCTATTTACAAAAAAGCCTTCGGCAGGTCGGGAAAGTTTCAAACTCTGAGGACTTAAGAGCCGCTGCCTGTAAATATCAAGCATCGTCCGACAGATCAAAAAAATCGACCTCCAGTTTATTTCATAAAATGAGCCCCCATATGGAACTATTTTCGAAAATGGAGTTTAAAATTTTCAGCGAGTTTAATTTTTCGAGAAATCTCGTCAAGTCTGATTTCACCCAAATAGGGCTCGTCGCGACACCGAAAATAGCAAAATGTTGCCTAGATTGGGAAGCCTCGCAAAGCCTGAAAGCGAAAGATATTGAGATTTTGTTTTCGATCTCATAAAAGTGTGTCATCTAGACGGCTGGAAAACGGAAAGGTTATTTTTGCTTTTGATTTTCCAAAAAATTTACAGGACCCTACATGAGCCCCGTCAAAAGCAAAAATCGTTCTGCTTAAATTTGACTAGAATTCAGGGGCAAGAATCTCAGCTGGTGCGCATCTAATTTTCAATAAATTTTTTTACATTATTCCCCATCTTTTATTTCCATCATATAAAAAAATTAATCGCGGCCCGCAAATATTTACCTTCTACTAGAGCAAAACGTCGAAGTCACTTTTGCATTTTCACATGACACGCGATTCAAATTGACTACATGCCAGGAAGGGAAATATTCACAATAACTTGTTTGAATTGTTCTAAAAAGGCATTTATTATTATAGAAATAGTCATCGAAGTCAGGTTAGCCGTCGTAGCTTTAGATTTAGTAAATATACAGATTTAGAAATTTCCAATCTGTGAACATAATTAGCATAAAGCGAGACAGTACTTGCGTGAGAAGTTGATTCACTACGAATTTACATATCTTTTCTTAGAGGAGGAATTTTCCTAACATGTACACTAGTTGCTCCTGAAAGGAATCGCTCCTTTTATTTTACCAACTGGAAGATAAGATAACTTTTGTATTTTTAGGCTTCGAAGTGCAAAACTCCTCATGGTTTTGCTGTTTCAATTGTTTTCCCAGCCGATGCTAATTGAATTACTTTAGTCGAGTTATTTTTAGCACGTGGAAATGAATATGAATTAAAAGCTCTCATAAATCGGGAAATAAAATAAAATAAATGAATTACTAGCAAATGTACTCTTTCATTTGGGTCTATAATTTGAGTCTTTGGTTTTTCAATTTACGCAACTCGGCGCGTAACACAGTTTCCACGCAGAAGAGGACTAATTTATACGGGGGGGGGGGGGGGGTACTCCCTATATTGGACTATACGGGGATGCTCGGCCCGAAAGGGGTAGGGTTTTCAGGCTGGAGGTATAAGAAAGGGGTAGGGTTTCAAGCTGGGTATAAAAAAGGGGTAGGGTTTTCAGGTTGGACTGGGTATAAAAACAGTAGGAAAAATTATAATTTTGGTATAAAAAAGGGTCTGTATTTCACCGGTTGTTCAACCGCAACGCGCGAGCAAAACCGTTTATTTTTTTAACAGAGCACAAATCCGATTTTTCAGGCTTGGTATAAGAAAGGGGTACCTTTTCGGCTTTGGTATAAGAAAGGGGTACCTTTTTTGCTCTGAAATTGGTATAAAGAAGGGTAAGGGGTACAGAATCTGGGCCGAGCATCCCCGTACAAAAGTTTTGGGAGTAAAAGTTTTAGGTACCTTTTACGGGTAAACCGAAAGTTCCCGACGAGCACCCCCTCCCCAAAAATAGGGGATTTCCCAGGACCGTCAACAAGTTTAATAGACTCACAAGAGGCCATAGGGCGCGTAAAACTGAACTCACGGTCACTTTGGACTGCCAACAACATCTGGTCACATGATCTTAAAGTCGTGGGAAACGTTCGCTTGGCGATTGTTGCATTTTAAAGAGATTTAGATTTCACAGTTCAGTTGAGTTGATTGTAGAGGGAGTTAACAAACGCGCACTCAAAATCAAACGATTTGATGAGTGTTGATTTGTCCAAATTTCTAACCGCGCAACGCCTAAATCTCAGAAAACCTCGTAAGATACAAAATTAGCAAATTGAAAAACCAAAGACTCAAATTATAAACCCAAATAAAAGAGTACATTTGCTAGTAATTCATTTATTTTATTTCCCGATTTATGAAAGCTTTAATTCATATTCATTCCCATGCGCAAAAAATAACTCGGCTAAAGTAATTCAATTAGCATCGGCTGGGAAAAACAATTGAAACAGCAAAACCAAGTTTTGTACTTCGAAGCCTAAAAATACAAAAGTTATCTTATCTTTCAGTTGGTAAATAGAAGGAGCGATTCCTTTCAGGAGCAACTAGTGTACATGTTGCGAAAATTCCTCCTCTAAGAAAAGATGTGTAAATTCGTAGTGAATCAACTTCTCACGCAATACTGTCTCGCTTTATGCTAATTATGTTCACAGATTGGAAATTTCTAAGTACTATTTACAATATGAGCGGCCGATTTGTATGGGATTTACAATTTCGAGGCCGAAGGCCGAGAATTGTAAATTCCATACAAATCGGACGCGAATATTGTAAATGACTTATGATATGTCAAGACAACAACTCTTTGTTGAAAATTCTTTGTTTGTATTCTTTTGTTGAAAACAATTTGAAGTACTATTGAAAATCCAAGGCAGAATGAATTCAATTCAGTGAAAAGGTTTTTTAGGATTCTTTTGTTTTATTGATGACAATGAATAGGCCTTTTGTTGTAAATGATGTAATACACAAAATAATGAACTGGCTTTTGTTATCAACTTTAGCCGAAAGTTGTGCAATGAAATTTATTCAGTCGATGCTAAGTACTGTAAAAAAATGCAGCGTAGCGCTTTTGGTACGCTAAACTCGTCACAAGTCGCTTTCTCTGCTCTTCAAAATCGTGTGTTGGGATGGGACTTTCCGAAAGTCTAAAACACGGCAGGACAGAGTAAGGTGCAGGATTGCGTATTATCAATTTATCAGCCTAGTTATCAAATCTCAAATATCATGCGATTTTCCCATATATTTCTTGTATTTAGAGGTCATAATATCATGATATATCAACCTTCTTATGGGGGGTTGATATTTTGATATTCTACAGTGGTTTTATATCATATTAGCATTATATTATCATGATATTATCAGAATATTTAATGAGGTCAATTTTCTTTCCTAGGGCCTTGAGAGTGATATATCATGATATTATCAGAATATTTAATGAGGTCAATTTTCTTTCTAGGGCCTTGAGAGAGTGATATATCATGATATTATCAGAATATTTAATGAGGTCAATTTTCTTTCTAGGGCCTTGAGAGAGTGATATATCATGATATTATCAGAATATTTAATGAGGTCAATTTTCTTCCTAGGGCCTTGAGAGAGTGATATATCATGATATTATCAGAATATTTAATGAGGTCAATTTTCTCCTAGGAGCCCGAGAGAGTGATATATCATGATATTATCAGAATATTTAATGAGGTCAATTTTCTTTCTAGGGCCTTGAGAGAGTGATATATCATGATATTATCAGAATATTTAATGAGGTCAATTTTCTTCCTAGGGCCTTGAGAGAGTGATATATCATGATATTATCAGAATATTTAATGAGGTCAATTTTCTTCCTAGGGCCTTGAGAGAGTGATATATCATGATATTATCAGAATATTTAATGAGGTCAATTATCTTCCTAGGAGCCCGAGAGAGTGATATATCATGATATTATCAGAATATTTAATGAGGTCAATTTTCTTCCTAAGGCCTTGAGAGAGTGATATATCATGATATTATCAGAATATTTAATGAGGTCAATTTCTTCCTAGGGCCTTGAGAGAGTGATATATCATGATATTATCAGAATATTTAATGAGGTCAATTTTGTTCCTAGGAGCCTGAGAGAGTGATATATCATGATATTATCAGAATATTTAATGAGGTCAATTTTGTTCCTAGGAGCCTGAGAGAGTGATATATCATGATATTATCAGAATATTTAATTAGCTAAGGATTTCTTCTATGTCCATGATATAGTGATAAATCATGATATTATCATAATATTCAATTCACTCAGAATTTCTACTTAGGCCATGATATAGTGATAAATCATGATTGCATTTCATTGAATTTCTTCTGCCATGTAGTACTAACACAAAATAGTGAACTAACTTTCCCATTTTTAAAAGGAGGCCATGTGCATAGTAACTCGAGCACATACTTTTCGAATAAGGCTATGTGTGTATTTGTAGAACGAAGCTATGAATACAGTGAACTAGTTCTCTCTTCACTTTATTTTACTTTATTTATGTGTATAGAGAACTAGTTCTTTCCTGCTCATTTGTAGAACGAGGCAATGTGTATAGAGAACTAGTTCTGTCAAGCGCATTTATAGAACGAGGCTATGTGTATAGAGAACTAGTTCTGTCAAGCGCATTTATAGAACGAGGCTATGTGTATAGAGAACTAGTTCTTTCCTGCGCATTTGTAGAACGAGGCAATGTGTATAGAGAACTAGTTCTGTCAAGCGCATTTATAGAACGAGGCTATGTGTATAGTGAACTAGTTCTTTCCTGTGCATTTGTAGAATGCGGGTATGTGTATATGGAACTAGTTCTTTCAAGCGCATTTATAGAACGAGGCTATGTGTATAGAGAACTAGTTTTGTCAAGCGCATTTGTAGAACGAGGCTATCTGTATAGAGAACTAGTTCTTTCCTGCGCATTTGTAGAACGAGACTATGTGTATAGAGAACTAGTTCTTTCCTGCGCATTTGTAGAACGAGGCAATGTGTATAGAGAACTAGTTCTGTCAAGCGCATTTATAGAACGAGGCTATGTGTATAGTGAACTAGTTCTTTCCTGCGCATTTGTAGAGTGCGGGTATGTATATATGGAACTAGTTCTTTCAAGCGCATTTATAGAACGAGGCTATGTGTATAGAGAACTAGTTTTGTCAAGCGCATTTATAGAACGAGGATATGTGTATAGAGAACTAGTTCTTGCCTGCATATTTGTAGAACGAGGCTATGTGTATAGAGAACTAGTTCTTCCTGCGCATTTGTAGAATGCGGGTATGTGTGTAGAGAACTAGTTCTTGCCTGCGTATTTGTAGAACGAGGCTATGTGTATAGAGAACTAGTTCTTTCCTGCGCATTTGTAGAATGCGGGTATGTGTGTAGAGAACTAGTTCTTGCCTGTGCATTTGTAGAACGAGGCTATGTGTATAGAGAACTAGTTTTTTCAAGCGCATTTATAGAACGAGGCTATGTGTATAGAGAACTAGTTCTTGCCTGCGCATTTGTAGAACGAGACTATGTATATAGAGAACTAGTTCTTTCAAGCGCATTTATAGAACAAGGCTATGTGTATAGTGAACTAGTTCTTTCCTGCGCATTTGTTGAACGAGACTATGTGTATAGAGAACTAGTTCTGTCAAGCGCATTTATAGAACGAGGCTATGTGTATAGTGAACTAGTTCTTTCCTGCGCATTTGTAGAACGAGACTATGTGTATAGAGAACCAGTTCTTTCAAGCGCATTAATAGAACGAGGCTATGTGTATAGAGAACTAGTTCTGTCAAGCGCATTTATAGAACGAGGCTATGTGTATAGACAACTAGTTCTTTCCTGCGCATTTGTAGAACGAGTCTATGTGTATAGAGAACTAGATCTTTCCTGTGCATTTGTAGAACGAGGTTATGTGCATAGAGAACTAGTTGTTTCCAGCGCATTTGTAAAACGAGGCTATGTGTTTAGAGCTAGTTCTTTCCTGCGCATTTGTAGAGCGAGGATATGTGTATAGAGAACTAGTTCTTTCCTGTGCATTTGTAGAACAAGGTTATGTGTATAGAGAACTAGTTCTTTCCTGCGCATTTGTAGAATGAGGCTATGTGTGTAAAGAACTAGTTCTTTCCTGTGTATTTGTAGAACGAGGCTATGTGTATGAACTCTTTATTTTTGGCGCATTTGTAGAATGAGGATACGTGTATAGAGAACGATCATCCCCAACCCAAAACTATGGGAGTCCCCCCCAGGCTATGTGTATAGTGAACTTAAGTTCTTTCCAGCGCATTTGTAGAACGAGGCTATGTGTATAGTGAGCTAGTTCTTTAAAGCGCATTTGTACAACAAGAGTATGGTATAGTGAGCTGAGTTCTTTCCTGCGCATTTGTAGAATGCGGGTATGTGTATAGAGAACTAGTTCTTTCCTGCTCATTGTAGAACGAGGCAATGTGTATAGAGAACTAGTTCTGTCAAGCGCATTTATAGAACGAGGCTATGTGTATAGA
Organism: Scolanthus callimorphus; assembly: GCA_033964015.1. Classification (NCBI taxonomy): domain Eukaryota; kingdom Metazoa; phylum Cnidaria; class Anthozoa; order Actiniaria; family Edwardsiidae; genus Scolanthus; species Scolanthus callimorphus. Next base: position 10,504,835 of record CM066915.1, read on the forward strand.
GAACTAGTTCTGTCAAGCGCATTTATAGAACGAGGCTATGTGTATAGGGAACTAGTTCTTTCCTGCGCATTTGTAGAACGAGGCAATGTGTATAGAGAACTAGTTCTGTCAAGCGCATTTATAGAACGAGGCTATGTGTATAGTGAACTAGTTCTTTCCTGTGCATTTGTAGAATGCGGGTATGTGTATATGGAACTAGTTCTTTCAAGCGCATTTATAGAACGAGGCTATGTGTATAGAGAACTAGTTTTGTCAAGCGCATTTGTAGAACGAGGCTATCTGTATAGAGAACTAGTTCTTTCCTGCGCATTTGTAGAACGAGACTATGTGTATAGAGAACTAGTTCTTTCCTGCGCATTTGTAGAACGAGGCAATGTGTATAGAGAACTAGTTCTGTCAAGCGCATTTATAGAACGAGGCTATGTGTATAGTGAACTAGTTCTTTCCTGCGCATTTGTAGAGTGCGGGTATGTATATATGGAACTAGTTCTTTCAAGCGCATTTATAGAACGAGGCTATGTGTATAGAGAACTAGTTTTGTCAAGCGCATTTATAGAACGAGGATATGTGTATAGAGAACTAGTTCTTGCCTGCATATTTGTAGAACGAGGCTATGTGTATAGAGAACTAGTTCTTTCCTGCGCATTTGTAGAATGCGGGTATGTGTGTAGAGAACTAGTTCTTGCCTGCGTATTTGTAGAACGAGGCTATGTGTATAGAGAACTAGTTCTTTCCTGCGCATTTGTAGAATGCGGGTATGTGTGTAGAGAACTAGTTCTTGCCTGCGTATTTGTAGAACGAGGCTATGTGTATAGAGAACTAGTTCTTTCCTGCGCATTTGTAGAATGCGGGTATGTGTGTAGAGAACTAGTTCTTGCCTGTGCATTTGTAGAACGAGGCTATGTGTATAGAGAACTAGTTTTTTCAAGCGCATTTATAGAACGAGGCTATGTGTATAGAGAACTAGTTCTTGCCTGCGCATTTGTAGAACGAGACTATGTATATAGAGAACTAGTTCTTTCAAGCGCATTTATAGAACAAGGCTATGTGTATAGTGAACTAGTTCTTTCCTGCGCATTTGTTGAACGAGACTATGTGTATAGAGAACTAGTTCTGTCAAGCGCATTTATAGAACGAGGCTATGTGTATAGTGAACTAGTTCTTTCTGCGCATTTGTAGAACGAGACTATGTGTATAGAGAACCAGTTCTATTAAGCGCATTAATAGAACGAGGCTATGTGTATAGAGAACTAGTTCTGTCAAGCGCATTTATAGAACGAGGCTATGTGTATAGACAACTAGTTCTTTCTTGCGCATTTGTAGAACGAGTCTATGTGTATAGAGAACTAGATCTTTCCTGTGCATTTGTAGAACGAGGTTATGTGCATAGAGAACTAGTTGTTTCCAGCGCATTTGTAAAACGAGGCTATGTGTTTAGAGCTAGTTCTTTCCTGCGCATTTGTAGAGCGAGGATATGTGTATAGAGAACTAGTTCTTTCCTGTGCATTTGTAGAACAAGGTTATGTGTATAGAGAACTAGTTCTTTCCTGCGCATTTGTAGAATGAGGCTATGTGTGTAAAGAACTAGTTCTTTCCTGTGTATTTGTAGAACGAGGCTATGTGTATGAACTCTTTATTTTTGGCGCATTTGTAGAATGAGGATACGTGTATAGAGAACGATCATCCCCAACCCAAAACTATGGGAGTCCCCCCCCAGGCTATGTGTATAGTGAACTTAAGTTCTTTCCAGCGCATTTGTAGAACGAGGCTATGTGTATAGTGAGCTAGTTCTTTAAAGCGCATTTGTACAACAAGAGTATGGTATAGTGAGCTGAGTTCTTTCCTGCGCATTTGTAGAATGCGGGTATGTGTATAGAGAACTAGTTCTTTCCTGCTCATTTGTAGAACGAGGCAATGTGTATAGAGAACTAGTTCTGTCAAGCGCATTTATAGAACGAGGCTATGTGTATAGTGAACTAGTTCTTTCCTGCGCATTTGTAGAATGCGGGTATGTGTATATGGAAGTAGTTCTTTCAAGCGCATTTATAGAACAAGGCTATGTGTATAGAGAACTAGTTTTGTCAAGCGCATTTATAGAACGAGGATATGTGTATAAGGAAATAGTTCTTGTCTGCGTATTTGTAGAACGAGGCTATGTGTATAGAGAACTAGTTCTTTCCTGCGCATTTGTAGAATGCGGGTATGTGTGTAGAGAACTAGTTCTTGCCTGCGTATTTGTAGAACGAGGCTATGTGTATAGAGAACTAGTTCTTTCCTGCGCATTTGTAGAATGCGGGTATGTGTGTAGAGAACTAGTTCTTGCCTGCGCATTTGTAGAACGAGGCTATGTGTATAGAGAACTAGTTTTTTCAAGCGCATTTATAGAACGAGGCTATGTCTATAGAGAACTAGTTCTTGCCTGCGCATTTGTAGAACGACACTATGTGTATAGAGAACTAGTTCTTTCAAGCGCATTTATAGAACGAGGCTATGTGTATAGTGAGCTAGTTCTTTCCTGCGCATTTGTAGAACGAGGTTATGTGTATAGAGAACTAGTTCTTTCCTGCGCATTTGTAGAATGAGGCTATGTGTGTAAAGAACTAGGTCTTTCCTGTGTATTTGTAGAACGAGGCTATGTGTATGAACTATTTCTTTTTGGCGCATTTGTAGAATGAGGATACGTGTATAGAGAACGATCATCCCCGACCCAAAACTATGGGAGTCCCCCCCCCCCCAGGCTATGTGTATAGTGAACTTAAGTTCTTTCCAGCGCATTTGTAGAACGAGGCTATGTGTATAGTGAGCTAGTTCTTTAAAGCGCATTTGTACAACAAGAGTATGGTATAGTGAGCTGAGTTCTTTCCTGCGCATTTGTAGAACGAGTTTTGTGAATGACTGTTTCAACTCTGACCTTAAGAATGAACTAGAGGCATTTGTGTGGAACATGTTCACTTGTAAACCAGAAAGAAATAGTGAGCCGAAGCTCATCTGTTTCTTTGATTATTTTATTGCACCTTTTTGCCAAATGGTTGCAAACCCTAGGCCTGCTGGACTTTTATAGGACTTGTCAAGAACGTGCCTGGCTATGATAACTTTATGATAATAAAATACTAACTGAGAGGACTGAAAATTCAGAATGCGGTTATTTGATATTATCGTGATATATCACACAAGTTCGTGATTATCTGATAAATCATGATATTCTCAGAACTAAAATGGAGATATTTACATAATATAGGGCAGTTTGATAATCTCATGATATATCACAATATCACTCTGGCTTCAACACGTCTTTGCTGTTTCATCACTTGACTGAGATTTGATAATGATAATTTGCTATTATTTTTGATAATGATAATTTGAGACATGGGGAAAAACAATCACTTTATGACAATGATATTTTGATAATGCTTAGTTGAGATTTTCCAAATCATTTGTTAAATAATGATAGTGACATATCATGAGATTATCAGAATATGACAGTGATATGATATTGGATAATTTGAGATCTGCAATAAAAGAAATATACAACAGTAATCATGATAATATCATTGATAATGATATTTTCATATGCAAAGTGCAAATCGTTGAAATTTGAGATTATCACCAAAATATCACTCAAATTTCATGATATCATTTATCAATTTGATGATATACAATCATGATATTTTGAGAAACCGCAATCCTGCACCTTAGTGGCAGGACAGCAGTTGGAGGCATTCGTACCGATACGAGTAACAGGAAATGCGAACTATATGGTCGAGCTTTTTGAGACAACAGTCAAGAAATGAAGGTTAGTTTTTATTCTGAGTATAGCACTTTGCTTTATCAGACTTGTTGTTAAATTAAATGTAAAATACATTAAATATCGAACTATTTCCATGTGTTTAAGGTTTCCAAACTGGTTTCGAAAGCATTGCACGCAGAGGGATTGGAAAAGATACAACAATGGAGCAAGTTAACAAGACGAGGTCAAGAAATTGTTGGAAAGGCAGTCGAGGGAAAGCAGTTCAACTGAGTCAGACTCTCTGGTTTTTTATTGAAAATGCGTCTTTTTTAATGCTGTTAGTTTTATATAATAAGACAGCTTTCTGGTCAAATGAACACTAGTCTGCTTGCAGCCGTTCTTGAACTTATTCTTATACAGTTTATTATTGTCGACAAACCAACTAGCCTAATTGTTGTAAGATTTGTTTTGCCAAATGCTTTTCTTGCTTAAAGTTTTGAGTAATGTTTTTTCATAGTCGTAATTTTACTCGAATAGTTCAGCAGTGAAAGGGTGTAGTTGATGAATAATGACAATAGTTAATAGATCTATTAGTATTCTGTAAATATTTATAGAATACTAATATCGATATTAGTATTCTATAAATATTTACAGAATACTAATAGATCTATTAACCATTGTTATTATTCATCAACCCCACCCTTTCCCTGCTGAATATTCAAGCCCTCCCTGCTCTTTTAGTTTGATGGATTTTGTATCCAGTTTACAAGGCTAGTCATGTGACCTGAATTGTGCCTTCTCATTGGATACTTGCTTCATGAATAATTGATGAATATTATAAATCTGTTTATTTACTAAATCTAAAGCTACGACAGCTATCCTGACTTCTATGACTATTTCTATAATAATAAATGCCTTTTTAGAACAATTCAAACAAGTAAATGTGTATATTTCCCTTCCTGGCATGAAGTCAATTTCAATCGCGTGTCATGTGAAAAATGCAAAAGTGACTTCGACGTTTCGCTCTCGTAGAAGGTAAATATTTGCGGGCCGCGATTAATTTTTTTATATGATAGAAATGAAAGGTTGGGAATAATGTAAAAACATTTTTATTGAAAATTCGATGCGCACCAGCTGAGATTCTTGCCCCTGAATTCTAGTCAAATTTAAGCAGAACGATTCTTGCTTTTGACGGGGCTCATGTAGGGTCCTGCAAATTTTTGGAAAATCAAAAGCAAAATAATCTTACCGTTTTCCAGCCGTCTAGATGACACACTTTTATGAGATCGAAAACAAAATCTCAATATCTTTCGCTTTCAGGCTTTGCGAGGCTTCCTAATCTAGGCAAAATTTTGCGATTTTCGGTGTCGCGACGAGCCCTATTTGGGTGAAATCAGACTTGACGAGATTTCTCGAAAAATTAAACTCGCTGAAAATTTTAAACTCCATTTTCAAAAATAGCTCCATATGGGAGCTCATTTTATAAAATAAACTGGAGGTCGATTTTTTGATCTGTCGGACGATGCTTGATATTTACAGGCAGCGGCTCTTAACAATGTGATGTGTTTAAGGTCACCACCGGTATATCTGATCCAATTCGAAAACGTGACCATTTCATTAGGAATCCTATTTTAGGACACTTTGACATTTGATACCCTTTAATAACTTCGAAATTAAAAATGTTGTGCAAGATCGGAAATTGGAGTGATAAATACTACATTATTCCCTACCATTTCTATCTGGTGGTATTAAGAGTGGTGCGAATTTTCTGAGCCTGCCGAGGCTCTGAAGTTGCATTTATTAAAATGGAGGTCAAAGGTTAGGATTTGGTTCCCATGGAAACACAAATAAATCAGATTTACAAGAATAACGATGTCTATGACATCATATCAACACAAGAAGCCTATCTTTAATTCACCCGAATTAAGGCCTGATTGTCAATGCGGATGGGCTTCGGGGAAAAGTATGCTCTAACTCTACGAGCTGAGTGGTTTCCTCGCTCGCCGTCGGGCTAAGAGAGGGTCAGTAAATCACTGCTCGCAGGGTATAAATCTGCTTGTGAACTGTAGCCCCGATTTCTCTCATCGCTATCTCACCCGACGTTATCTCTACAGTGTTGAAAAGCGACAACCTATTTGGGATCCTAAGAAATCCATCCGAGTTTATCTATCCGAGTTTATCGATGGGTTGCGGGTCCCTGCTTATCGGCGAAGGAATTGCTCTTTACAACCTCTCCATCGCTAGCTTGAGCAGATCTGCAGATTGAAATTGTTTTATCGGGTTTTATGCTTTTGCTGAGACAAATCAGGACAAATTACCGTTTAGAAATGATCCAAGTTTCGAGTGTTTTTTTTTTATCGAAACACTTGATCGACTTGACAGCTTGAAGCGTGTTTGCGATTCTGATTGGCCCGTGGAGAATGTGTGACAATGTTGTTGGAAGTCATATCGGGTTTTCGGGCAGGCTTCTTTCCTCCTCCCCCCTCCCCTTCGCCCGATTTTTTGCGCTCGCCCCCGGGAACGCGCACTCAAAATTCGAAGATGTTTAGTTTAGTGGTGGTTTTAGTGGTTTTAATATTCTATTTTGTACATATAACAAAAATAAATAGCCAGTGCCCGCAAATAGCTTAGCTAACGAGGCGGGCAGAGGGTTAACATAAAGTTACAATATAGGACAATTAATTACAAAAATTACAAAGCAAAGCAAAGAAAAGAAAAAGGAAGTATGGCTACTTTAGTATTATTTTTGTAAAGCCAATATATTTTTGTTTGTTTTACTTTTTTGATAATTTATCAATTAAACTTGATACATCAAGATAAGTATCCTCAGAACGAAAGATATTCAATAAATATTCTTGAAGGATTGATGAGAATTTATATTTTGATGAAATCTGAATAAAATTGGAAATACTGTTCCACATTCTAGCGCAAATGCGTGAAAATGAATTTTTTTAGATGATTTGTTCTAGAATGCTTAATATATAATTTCCCCATCGCTGAGGATCTCGTATTGTAACTATGTATTTGAGACGTGTGGGTGAATAGATTAGATATGTTTACAGGTGCTTCATTATTGACAATATCGTGCATTAGTATACAAACAGATTTAAAGAGGTGAAAGTGTAGAGGAAAAATGTTATAATGGATAAATAATGGTATTGCATGTGATCTATAAGGCGCCCGATCAGCGAAAGGACCGGGTTTTCCGTGATAAAAACACCCAGTACCGCCTGCAAGCAGGCTACTTGGTATGTAGACTCTAAAAGATACAAACTTAATTTATTGTATTGCAGTGCAGTGCACTCTGTGTTGTACGAGCTCGAATGTCCGGACTTTCGCAATGTGTTTACATTTGAGATTGCGTGACACGCCACGTGAACCCTAGCGCCGAAGTGAATTGAAAAGGTACATAATCAATATGCCATTTGCACTAACCGGGTCACGTGACCCCAACTACCTCTTAACGAGATATTTTGTCAAAATCAATTCTAGAAATACAAAGAACCAATTGATATTAGTCAGAAACCCAAGTTTCAGCCTAAAATCTCTGAACCTGGAGCAAATGGCAGCGAGTTGAATTTTCTAGATTTTATTCAGAATGTACCGGATTTGGTCACGTGACCCTGAAAGTGCAAATGGCCTATTGAGCTAAACAGAAGAGCAGTTCACGTACCAGACGCTGCTAACACCTGGTGGCAGCGAAGCATACGAATTTTACATTACCTTTCACTGGCCCTCTTCTCGTTTTCGAGTTAAGCGACGAAAACGGAGAGGGCCTCATATTCAGGTTAACTCATTTCAGGTTAACATACTCTATTTTAGATTTACTGGCATTTTAGTGGAATTTCGCCAATAATATATAGATTTAGGCACTGCCTAAAAGCGGAGCTCCCAACTATTATAAGGAATTAAAGATGGTAGTAGTTAATTGTAGTATCAAAAAATACATTTCTTATATTTAGACTAATATTATTGCCTTTGTGCCTTTTACAAAACACAAAAAGCATGAGGACAACTCAACTAATAAAAATGTAGACACCTTGTCTACACCTTGGCTTGTTCACATGAGGCTAAATATCAACCTCGTCCCCAGGGTCTTGTGGGTAATTTTCAAGATGGCGGTTGGTCGAATAGAAGACCCTGGGGGAGGCTGAGTCACATGACCACTGTTTGAAAACATGGGAACGAGGTTGTCCTTTGTTGTGAAACGGTCATGTGACTCAGCCTCCCCCAGGGTCTTCTCCCGAATCAGCCACCATTTTGAAAAACGATGGAGAAGACCCTGGGACAACTTTGGGGTAGGGACAAAACTGGCACCTGTTTCTCATGAGAAAAAAAAAATGCATTTTGGTGTTGTGGCTAACACATGCGGCACGCACAATCAAGAAAGTTGGCCCAACCCCTGACCTGTCAAGGAATAGGACAGGGAAATTCTTTTTAGGGCTGTTGTTAGGCCTAACAGCCCAAACAGCATCAAGAAAACATTTCTTACTCCCACCTCTTAAAAGACCTGGGGCACAAAATTATGTTAAACACCTAACAACCCTATCCACTTACAGACCTAACAGCCCTAACAGTCCTAACAGCCCTTACAGCCCTAACAGCCCTAACAGAGGGCTGTTAGGTGTTGATCATAATATGTGCCCCGCCTTTTAGGAATGCTTCCTCTCTGCTGTTTAGGACTGTTAGGTTTGTTAGCGCTGTTAGGTTTGTTGGCTGTTAGGGTTGTCAGGGCAGCCAGGGCTGTTAGGGCTGTAAGGGCTGTAGGTGTTGATCATAATATGGTCCCCGCCTTTTAGACGTGGGAGTAAGGAATGATTCCTCCCTGCTGTTTGTCCCTAACAGCAGCCCTGTGCTGTTTGGGACTGTTAGGGCTGTTAGGCCTTACAGCAGCCCCTAACAAGAATAGTCCAGTTTCGAATTCTCTAATCTACCGCTGAATAGGCATCGGCGGCGCATAAATACAGTGGGAGCCTCAATTTGAAGTAGAAAAAGTTGTGAATACCAACGAGAAACTGATGAAGCTTGAATGAAGACAATAGACAAAACTTTTTGGACTCGTTGGTATTCACAACTTTCGGGTTCAAACCGAGGCTTCCACTGTATTTATGCGCCGTTGATACCTATTCAGCGGTAGATTAGAGAATTCGAAACTGGACTATTGCCCTGTCCTATTTCTTGACTCATATGACCCCAAAGATAGACAGTTTTATGCTGTCCCTACACAAATACCATATCTCTCAGCCCAGAGTTGTCTCGGTCACAAGTGAATTGTTGATTTCAACACAGAGGGATTGTATAGATTGTATAGAGGCAAGTCTGGGGACCAAAATATCCCCTAATCCCCATATCTTGCCTCATTTGGTGCCTCAGCTGTATCCCTGCAAAATATCCGAAAAATATCCCCCTAAAATATTTGGTAATCTTTTCAATCCTAAAAAAGTTTGCAGTTTCAAATTTTGTAATGACTAAATTTTCAAATTTTCAAATAAATGTGATTGCTTGATTGGCTTGATTTATCTTATTGCTTGGCAAATTTCCAACGGCTTACAGTCAGAATTAGCATGCTCCCTGCTCTTTTCCATACAAATACTGTAATTTGTTTTTAGAAATTCCATAGAGGTGGGGGTCACTTTTCAACGCCCTTCTGGGCAGAAAATTAATATTGAGAAATTAATATTAGACATTTTACCAGGATTCCGGGCAATTTTGACAAAGTGGCCAACAATCCAGTTACTGAAACACTTAGAATCACTTCCTTGATTTTGGTCTATTTTGGAAATTAAATGTATGCCATGAACAACAAAATGAAAAACGGAAAAATATCATGTCAAAGTTCTCCACCCTGGAGTAATGAAACTCTATGGCGACCCGATTCTATAAAAACCCTCAGCTGTATATTGAAACAGGTTGCCATCTAGATTTCATAATGGAAATAAGTTACTATAAGTAACTTAACAATAACTATAAGTAACTTAACAACTTAATAAGTTACTATACTTGCGTGCAGACCCTTCAAAAGATATTGGACCAGACACTACTCCTGGCCATACGGGTGTTAAGCAGAAGGCCGCAAAGTCCAAAGTGTTCCAAATACATAGCTCCATATTATGGGTGGAGCAATTTTGTAGAAGGGTTTGAAATTCATGAAGTTTCAGGTTTACAAGATGTTCAGAAAAGGAAAAAAAAAGGTAGTTGAATGTAACCTAATTGCACTTAAAATACTGAAGAAAATGGGGGTTTGCGGGGGGGGGGGGGGGGGGGGGGCGGAGAGAAAATGGAAATGAGGCAGAAAAACAAAATAATTTCTGTTTGAGGGGGCATGCTCCCCCTGACAAAAGTTTGAAAAACTTGGATCAAGATACTTCTATTGGGTTTTAGAAAGAGGTGAAAACAATGAAACTACGGCAGAAACATATAACAGAGGCTCTCTTTATTCTGATCCAACAGAAATGGGAAAACGTTCTGTGCACTCTGCTCACTTTCCTTTGAGGAAGGAAAATATTATTGATGCATAATATTTAACTTATATTTGACGGTTATGCACTAGTCAATTGAAACCCCCACCCCTAGGGACCCGGGGAAGGGTTGGGGATTTGATTTTACCCCTGAACAAAATCCGTTTAAGTCCCAGTCTCCATCGGGAGGAAATTCCTGTGAAATGCCCCTACCCTTGGGGCCTCCGAAATCACCCTTTACTTGCAAGCTTCAAAGAAAGAACACACCTTTCTATGATCGTCAAAGGGGGAGTGGGCCTCAGCTAGTGTGGTGTCCTATATGAAACAAGGGATGCAAGTACAGAAAAATGCATTAAAATCGAATGATTCCAATGAATCGAATTGCATCGTAGCTAACATGTAGATTTGCATGGCCAAAATCAAAGTGAAAGATTGACCGAAATAATTTATTTGAAAGCAAACAAACATTCCCCGGGGGTGGGGACAGGTTCCAGAATCAAAACCAGTCAAATCCACCACCCCCTCGGAACAGACTCTTGTTTTAAAATGCTTTAAACCCCCACGATAACCCCACCCTTCCCCGGGTCCCTAGGGGTGGGGGTTTCAATTGACTAGTGCATTACTCACGAAGAATCCAAAACAAATGAAACACAGGTCGAAAGTTTTCAAGAAATAACTTATAATAGATAGCTATCAATAGATAGAATAAAGTAATCAATTCTATAATTCAATGAATCACCAAAACACAGATGAAAGTCTATGATCATCTTTTCTAAATCGTACGGCCGAGGAATCAAATTCCCTGAAGAGATCGCGCGTCTAGTCAGAGAAAATATTTCTCATAAAACAAAAAAAAAAAAGCATTCTTACCAAAGAGCTTGCAGTTTAATCCACTTCATACTGGATGTTTGTCCAACTCCAGCGAACAGTGAGTTTCCAATCCACACCGCATCCATTATATCCGTGACTTTCAAAGCTATTCCATGTCTTTAGGGAGCTGAAGAACCCACAAAACACGGCAAAACATGACAACTCACGCGCTCGATTTTGGGCGCCATTGTTGTTGTACTGTAAACTCGTGACAAACGTTTTCAGTTCCTGTGAATTCAGCTATAGTCCTGATACTTTCGCATTCAGTGGAGAAGTAGAACATATGTCTAATTAAATAGAATTGCAGCCTGTAATTTTTCCTTGTGAAAACGACTCCTCTCGAAAACAAACAGAGCAGGCTATCGTGTGTTACAACTTTACTTTCACTAAATCTTGCCGCTTTGGGTCACGTGGTGGTCATGAACAAAGACGTTTGTCAATAATAGAGACTTTGAAACTTGTTTCCAGTTTATTTCCGCTTCCTGTAAAGTGAAGTGATTTGAGATTCAGAACAGAGTTCCACTTATACCACGCTCGGTGTCGGCGCTCGTCGGGCATTGTGTCGTTCAAGGACTTCAAGGTACCAAAAGTTTCTGTTTCAAAAAAATTGTTTTAGTCCATCAGCTGTCGAGGAGAGCCGAAAATAGGGGAACAAACGAAACCGTTTCCATGTTAATCCTCGACTATCGAGTAGTCTCAAAAAGATATGATGGAAAAGAACAGGATGCCTCTCTTTGGTGGTTTACTTTCTGCTCTGATCTCATGCTTTGCCCGGCTTCTTCCCCCTTCTTCCCCGGCGCAATTTCCGTCTAGGTCTCTCTGAGAGTCTCTGGTGCTTCCATTTCTTTCTGCTCTTCTACTAGAGATAATTTTAACCAAATTTATCTTTCCTCGATCCCTTCCTCATCCCTCGACCCAATGTTTGTATTATATGGCTTCCTCTTCACGTATTTTTATCCTTGAGGCGTTATGCATGATAGCACGGTTCTGCAGTTAGCTGTAATTTCTCGGCCTTGAAACTCCGACTGGAAGAAATTCAGGAGCAAGCCGGCAAAGAAAATACTCCAACTTGATTATTATTCCCCATTCTACCAAATCTTTGGATTCCATGACTTCTTTTCGGGCATTTCTCCCTTGAGTAATTATTGTAGGTCGTTTTTTCAGCCGCTAGCAGCCCTGTAGTCTTTTTGTGCCTGCAAATTTACCTTTCACGTGAGCATCAGCATCCCCCCCTGACAACGCACCCCTCCCCCGTTAGTTGAGCACTCCCTCCTCCCTCCTGACAACGCGCCCCTCCCCCAGTTAGTTGAGCATGCTTGACGTCACAATAAGGCTATTGTGGCGTCAGGCTTCAGGAACACGTACAACATCCGGGGCTTGCTGAGACGTCCAAAAATCGGATCGACCCCTAGCAATTTCCACAGGTTACTCAATAAATTCACACAGGGTACCCAATACTATATTTGCAGTTTTTGACGCTGTTTTCTTAGGTATGGTACTCCGCTTTGCGGCGGCCTTGGGCCGCCGCAAGGAGCTCCGCTATTAGTTAGTTCAGGAAAATGTATTTCCCATTCTCGAACCCAGATCTCCCTGGCTTTTCTGCTCGCAGGGGAGGCTCTGGGGACATCCATTTGAGGGCCTTCCCTGATTGACTGATGCAAAGAAAGGTGTTTCTCTCAACGGCTCTGTATACAATCTTACACATGCATCAATGGCTGTCACGAGAGCCTCCCTCGCAAAGTGACGAGCCGGGGGAGCTCTGGGCTCGAGAATGCGAATTCCAAACTGATATGCGTTGATAGCAACTAGCTGCGATCTGTAGTACAGGAAAATGGTGCAGAAAAGTGCAAATTAGGGAAACAAGCATGAAATTTGGAAGACAGATAGAGTTTCATACGCTGAACGTTTTTAGAAGTGGAGCCACGCCCCCAAATGGATACTTCCAGTTTTATAGCCATGGAATTAATTATCGTAAATAAATTTTAAAACAACAGTTAACGTTTATCAAACGCTGTAAAACGTTTGATAAAGCTAAGGACGATCAATCATTACACATACAGAACCACACCCTTTGATGGATACTTCCAGAGATATTAGCGCTTTATCCAAATATAAGGAAAATGACCACAGGGAAAGTGTATGGGGCTAGATGGTGTTGAAATTTTGTACATAGAATGTCTTAAGGAATGCAAGAAACTTGAGAGGTGGAGCCACGCCCCAAAATGGATACTTCCAGCTTTGCAGCAATGGAATTTGAATATCTGAAATATGTATTTTTAGAAACAACACTTAACGTCTCTCAAAAGTCTTGAAATTTGGGACCATGATAAAACAATCGCATTCGGTCATTATGCATACCGGGCCACGCCCATTGATGTCAACTTATAGAGATAATAGTGTCGGATACAATTTTATATAAAACGACCTAAGACAAACGGTCAGTGGCTAGACTATTTTGAAATTTGGTACATAGGATGTACTTACCACTGCAAGTACCTTGAGAGATGGAGCCACGCCCCAAAATAGATACTTTCAGTTTTACAGGCATGGCATTAAATATCGTAAATAATTTTAAACACAGCAATTAACGTTTTTTAAAAGCTGTGAAACTTCACGGTGATAAAACAAAGGACGATCAATCGTTATGGACACCGAACCACACCCTTTGATGGATACTTCTAGATGTGAAGATTATAAAATAATCTCTAGAAAGTATTTACTACTTACTAACCGATGGTGAGGTCATTACGGGAAATATCAAACCGAAGCTTTGGTGTATCAACCGAGCCGTCTTCGGCGAGGTTAGTAAGTTGTTTATTATATGGCACTTTTCTCAAACTTTTTACGAACCGGAAGTCGCCTCGTACATTTTCCCGCCGAAGTAACTCAAAAAACACGCGCCCGCGTCGACTCGCTCGACAAGAAACCCGTGTTTGAAAACCATGTCACATTTGCTCAAAAGTGATCAATCTCTTACTAGTATGGATGTCAAAATACTTGGGAATCAATTCTTTTACAGATATTTTCGAGAATATGCTTCACTTGAACAATTTTGACTTTAAACTTGAGCTTCTAACGCTTTCAAGAAAAACACCTTTAGTTTCGCAAAAGCTGGAAAGCTGCAAAACGTGTTCTTCGAAAACGCATTTTCAGATCTACACTAAACAGGGAGCTACAGGGAGCCAGAACTGGATTCAACAGCATTGGTAATAACAGAAAATTGCAATGTTATTTAGCCGACTGTATATTGAGGAATGGGTTTTGTGCAAAAGCGGATGTCAAGTAAAAATGAATTCTACTCAACGAGATGGAGAAAGAAATCAACGACATTAGTTATCGGTAAGCACAAAGTTTGAACTCGCTTTCTGTTATTATTTTTAGCTTCCAAGTTTCTTGAATTTTGAATTTATGTAGCTTTCACCTTTTGCAGCTATTTGGCTCCCTCTAGTTTTCATTTTCTCCGGATAGACCCGAATTCATAGCTTAGAGTAACTTTTGGCTCTGCTTTGCCTTTTGTAAACAGGTCATTTCTGATATTCAGGCCTTTATTTTCCTCTTGTCACATGTTTAAGATTTGTATTACAAGAGACAGATACTGTGTCAAGTATTCTTTGTTGTGAATTTCGCTGAAAATCTTTTTTTTAATTTTATTTGAAGGAGATTCGAATTATTGCGAGTCGTGAACTGCGAGGTCATTACGGGATTTCTGAGAGGTCATGCCGGGATTTACTGACCTCGTAACAGCCAATCAGAGCGCGCGTACTATCGTTGCCATATAATAAAGTTTATTATAGTTTATTTTAAAATTACCACAGAGAAACTGTATATCCACTACATGTATGTCCACTACAAGTAACATGAGAGGTGGAGTCACGCCACATAATTGTTACGCCAGTTTTGCAGTCATGGAATTTATTATCTGATATATGTATTTAGAAACAACACCTAACGTCATGACAACACCATGACATTTATTAGAATATATATCTAGAAACACTTACACAACAACACGTCTCCTCAAAAATATTGAAACTTATGACCAACATAAAGCAAAGTACATTCGGTCGATATACACCTAGAGGCACGCCCTTTGATGGGTACTTCCAGAGATAATTTAAACTGACCACTGAGAACTATGTCAAGCCGGTCTATTTTTAAATCGTGGATACGCGTAGCGTATTCACGAGTTATTGTCAGTGGTCCAGATGTCACTCGCTCACTCGCTCGCTCGCTCATGACTCAAGTGTTAGCTCATGACGTCATCTAAACTAAACAAATCAATATCTCGAGAACAAAACATCGCTAGGTGACCAAACTTGCACAAAGTTATCTGAGTGACAAGGGGGGTCCAGTAACAAAGTCTGACAACTAGAAAATTGATATCTCGGGAAGGGCCGCAACAGGACCAAAAGTCCAAAACTAGTTGGATAAACAGTATCCACGATTTCATCGAGGCACTCGGTGCCTTTGATTTATATTGGAAGAATCTCCCCAAAAAATATGGTATACATATACACACTACAAAATACACAGACAAACTTTAAACAACCTTTAAACAGTCACACCTCGATGAAAAGAAAGTTCAAACACAAAAATTCTTAACGAAAAGTAAAAAAATCTATAAAAAAGTTTGACAGAAAATGAAACAGAGGCTCGTTTTCTTTCATGATATCGTAGACGATTTTCTTCCTTCGCTATTTGTTGTTTGGCTTTGTATGACTTCATTGTTTTATTGAACATGAGTTTCACTGAGAGTAAAGATCATGTTTGGCAGAGAATATGAAATTCGTTTAAAAATTATAAAAAAAGTAGCTGATCGTTCAGTGTCAAAATACACAACAGGGTTGAAGTTAAGTCGCACTTAGACAAGAAAGAAAGAAGTTGAAACTTTGGCGCAAACATTAAACACAATTGGGCAGTAATAAGAAAAAGTGAAATGTAAAAAATGGGAAATGCATGTCATTATTGTACAAATTAATTCGATCAACGCCTCAAACATCATGAAACTTAAAAAAATAATAAGATAGAGTTAAAACTCCGGGTGATGCGTGACACTTGTAAAGAAATGGTATAAAATCGAATCAATAAATTGAAAAAGTGTCAGTATAATTTGATACAAACGTTTCGGGCATGGCCCTTCATCGGTGTGTAAAAAGGCGGTATTCGCCATGCTAAAATCCTAACGGAAAAGCGCGCGCTAAAACAAATAGCGCGCGCTCTCTAGATGAGTTCGAACAGTCAGAGATAGTGGAAATTGATGTTGAGTCCACGTGGGCTAAGAGTTCCCAAGTTAAAGATAAGTTCCATCTCCTGGTGTTTGCGATGGTAGTTGTCCCCGTGGCTTAAACGGAGGCCGCATACCCTAAGATTGTCAATAGAGTGCGATGCAGAGTTAAAATGTTCGGCCACGGGGAAACCAGGAAATGTTTTCTTTTTTCTTTTCTTGATACTGCGAAGGTGATCTCCAACTCGTTCGCGTAAAGAACGACCGGTTTCACCAATGTAAAGAGAAGTACAACGGGTGCAGCTGATGCAATACACCACATTCTCAGACCGACAGGTGAAGCGATCGTTCATGGTGTATCTGCTTTTGGGACCTTGTATGATAGTCTGAGAAGTGGTGTGTTTGCACGTCTGACAGCGTGGTCGGTTACACGGGAACGTTCCGGCATCCGATGATGTTGACGAACCGACACTAGAGTGCACGAGGATATCCCTGAGATTCTTGTCGCGGCGGTAGGATATAAGTGGCGACTCAGGGAAAATCCTGCGTGTGTCTGGATCAGTGGTTAAGATGTTAAAGTTCTTCATGAGTATCTGTTTGGTAATGGCGTTAAAGTTGTTGTAAGTAAGTACCAACGGAACGCGGTCTTTGCTGTCCTCATGCCGGGATGCCGTAAGGGCGTCTTGACGTGTAACTGTTAAAACTCTGTTAAGGTCATTCTCGAGTTGCGCAGCTGGATAACCACGAGCTGTGAAGAAATGTTGCATCTCACTTGACTTGACGAGGAAGTCGTTATCATCTGAACAGAGACGACGGAGACGGAGAAACTGGCTGTATGGGATAGCCCGTTTACAATGGCCGGGGTGGTGTGACGTAAAGTCGAGGTAGTTGTGTGTGTCAGTCTCTTTGTAGTAAATTGATGTCTGAATGCTGTGATTAGATATTCGCAACTGGATGTCGAGAAAAGGCAGTCCGAGTTCACTGATGATAGAAGTAAACTCCAGGGCAGGATGGAAATTGGAGACGTACTCTATAAATCCTTCAAGATCACGACGATCACATTGTGCAGCACCCACTACGTCATCAATATAACGCTTCTGAAGTTGAGGGAAAAAGCCGGTGAATTGCGTGCGGATTTGCTCTTCTACATATCCAACAAAGAGACATGCATAGTTAGGGCCCATTTTACTGCCCATAGCAACACCACCAATTTGTCGATAGTTGTCACCGTTAAACTTGAAGGCATTGAGGGTGAGAACCAGTTCGGCGAGACGAGTAAGGGTGGCCGTGGGAGGTTCCTGCACCGTGCGTCTGTCCAGGAAGTGGGCGAGCGCCTGTAATCCGCTGTTGTTGGGGATGACGGTGTACAAAGACTTAACGTCCATAGTGAACAGAAAACATGGCTTGGAACTGGTTTCATCGAAGCAGAATTCATTGAAGATGTTTAAGGCGTGGTTGGTGTCTTTAACATAAGTTGGCAGGTTTCTCACGAACGGGGCCATTATCTCATCAAGGTATGCTGCGATGTTTTCCGTCGGACAGCTGCAAGCAGACACTATAGGACGTCCGGGGTTGTTGTCTTTATGAATCTTGGGCAGCATATAGAAACGCGAGGTACGGGGCGTGGTTACTATAAGGTGCTTAGCCGTGGGTGGTAAGGCACAAGTAGCGATCATGTTCTTGATATTGTCTTTGACAACCTTCTGATACTCTCTTGTTGGATCAGAGTCGAGTCGTTCGTAAAAACGATTGTCAGATAGTTGCCGGTTAGCTTCTTGGATGTAGAGTTCGCGTTGCCAAACCACAACTGCGCCTCCCTTGTCCGCTGGTTTGATAATGATGTCCCGCCGTTGTCGTAAGATGAGTTGTGAAGTTATGATGAGATGCTAATGGCGGCTTTACAGCCTATGTAAGTATTTTTCCCGGCAATACTTTGCCTCAAGAGAAATACTACCGAATCGCCAAGGGGTCACAAGAATTAGTTCCTTCGTAATGTACAAAGAAAAAAATTCAAGTGACCCCAGTGGGATTCGAACCCAGGTGTCCATGTAGAGGTCTTGTTCTCAAATTTAGCGAAAGGATCATCATCCTGTTCTTGTACACCTTCCTGGTCATGAAAATGAGCCTTGAGACGGAGACGGCGAAAAAACTTCTCGCTATCAGATTTAACCTCGTATTCATCAACCTTGTTATTTTCAGGGACAAACGTAAGACCTTTGCTGAGGACGGTATTTTCAGCATCAGAAAGCGGCAAATCAGCGGGAATAGTGACAACAGTTCTTATCGCTGATACAACAGGTTGGACTGTAACATCATCAGTGGCAGATCTCGCTGTGTTACGAAGAGAGGCGAACTTTGCATCTTTAATATATTTGATTTCGTGATGCAAATTAGAGTTCAATTCAGAAATAATGTTCATGGCACAGTGATACTCTGCAGCAGTACAGCTATCACGGAGGCTGCTGGAAGCGCGGGACTTGAGGTTGGAAACATGTATAAGACTGACCTTAAACTTCTGTACGCTTGTTTGCATCAGGCGTCTTGAACAAGAATTGAGAATTCTGGAATAGTGTCTGTGGTCGTAATTACCATTGGAGGGATGAAATCGTAGTCGGAAACCTTTAGGAATTACTCCCTTGCGTAGACAACGGCCAATGAAGATGATATGGCTGGTTAGCTTGGTCTTTTTGAAGATGTTGTAAGCCAGCTTGAGAGCGATAGATCTTGTATCGTCGTCAAGAAATGAGAGGCTGTGTTGTAAATCGCGTCGTAGAGAGGACACGGTTCTTCTAATATTAGGCATAATAGCAGATGAAAAATCGCATCAAATGTTTTAGAAAAATAATAAGATAGAGTTAAAACTCCGGGTGATGCGTGACACTTGTAAAGAAATGGTATAAAATCGAATCAATAAATTGAAAAAGTGTCAGTATAATTTGATACAAACGTTTCGGGCATGGCCCTTCGTCGGTGTGTAAAAAGGCGGTATTCGCCATGCTAAAATCCTAACGGAAAAGCGCGCGCTAAAACAAATAGCGCGCGCTCTCTAGATGAGTTCGAACAGTCAGAGATAGTGGAAATTGATGTTGAGTCCACGTGGGCTAAGAGTTCCCAAGTTAAAGATAAGTTCCATCTCCTGGTGTTTGCGATGGTAGTTGTCCCCGTGGCTTAAACGGAGGCCGCATACCCTAAGATTGTCAATAGAGTGCGATGCAGAGTTAAAATGTTCGGCCACGGGGAAACCAGGAAATGTTTTCTTTTTTCTTTTCTTGATACTGCGAAGGTGATCTCCAACTCGTTCGCGTAAAGAACGACCGGTTTCACCAATGTAAAGAGAAGTACAACGGGTGCAGCTGATGCAATACACCACATTCTCAGACCGACAGGTGAAGCGATCGTTGATGGTGTATCTGCTTTTGGGACCTTGTATGATAGTCTGAGAAGTGGTGTGTTTGCACGTCTGACAGCGTGGTCGGTTACACGGGAACGTTCCGGCATCCGATGATGTTGACGAACCGACACTAGAGTGCACGAGGATATCCCTGAGATTCTTGTCGCGGCGGTAGGATATAAGTGGCGACTCAGGGAAAATCCTGCGTGTGTCTGGATCAGTGGTTAAGATGTTAAAGTTCTTCATGAGTATCTGTTTGGTAATGGCGTTAAAGTTGTTGTAAGTAAGTACCAACGGAACGCGGTCTGTGCTGTCCTCATGCCGGGATGCCGTAAGGGCGTCTTGACGTGTAACTGTTAAAACTCTGTTAAGGTCATTCTCGAGTTGCGCAGCTGGATAACCACGAGCTGTGAAGCAATGTTGCATCTCACTTGACTTGACGAGGAAGTCGTTATCATCTGAACAGAGACGACGGAGACGGAGAAAATGGGCAGTAAACTTAGTTGAAGATCATCCAAAGGACACAGAACCACACCCATACAGTTTTTAATTGGCCTGTTTTATACTTCTCTGGAAGTGTAATACACAAATTCCATACCTGCAAAACTGGAAGTATTCGTTTTAGGGCGTGGCTCCACCTCGAATTTAAAGGAACGCTCAACACATCCAATGTTGCAAACTTCAAACAAGACTGACCACATGCAGTTTCTCAGTAGCCATTTTGCTAATAATTGTATTCAGTACTATGATCTCTGGAAATACTTATCAAGGGCGTGGCTCTGTTCATATAATGAACGATTGTTCTTTCCCTTGTCGCTGTTTTAAGTTGCATGACTTTTGAAACTAAACGTTAAGACTAGTTTCTAAAAGATCTTTAAAATAGATTCAATTTTTGAAAAGCTCGAAGTATCCATTTTGGGGCGTGGCTCCACCTCTCAAGGCACTTGCAGTGGTAAATACATCCTATGTACCAAATTTCAAAATAGTCTAGCCACATACAGTGGTCTGTGGTCGTTTTATATAAAATTGTATCCGGCGATAATATCTCTGTAAGTTGATATCAATGGGCGTGGCCCGGTATGCATAATGACCGAATGCGATTGTTTTATCATGGTCCCAAATTTCAAGACTTTTGAGAGACGTTAAGTGTTGTTTATAAAAATACATATTTCAGATATTCAAATTCCATTGCTGCAAAGAAGGAAGTATCCATTTTGGGGCGTGGCTCCACCTCTCAAGTTTCTTGCATTACTTAAGACATTCTATGTACAAAATTTCAATACCATCTAGCCCCATACAGTTTCTCTGTGGTCATTTTCCTTATATTTTGATAAAGCGCTAATATCTCTGGAAGTATCCATCGAAGGGTGTGGTTCTGTATGTGTGATGATTGATCGTCCTTTGCTTTATCACAATCCTAAGTTTTGCAGCGTTTGATAAACGTTAACTGTTGTTTTAAAAATTATTTACGATAATTAATTCCATGGCTATAAAACTGGAAGTATCCATTTTTGGACGTGGCTCCACTTCTAAAAATGTCCAGCTCGTCAAACTCTATCTGTCTGCCAAATTTCATGCTTGTATCCCTTATTTGCACAATTCACTATAAATCCTGCACCATTTTCCTGTACTACTGTGCGCTTTGGCGGCAAGTACAGAATCACGTCTTTTGTGTTTAGATACTCTCGGCAAGTTTGTCCTCTTTCGATTACATACAATAATTTAATTTCCGTAGGCGCGATTCGAGCAAAGGGGATCCTAATCGCCATGTTTTACAAGGGTAAAAGGCGTTTTGCCAACATGTTTCAGAATCCCTGGAATGTAAATGATGTTGTCCTCTGGTCGATTCCCCCTCCTTTTGCGCCTGGGTGGGGCTGCCACACGTTGTGGCTGGTGGCGTTTTTCCTTGCCTAACCTTTTGCTGAAGAATTTTATCTTTGTAATTTGACTTGGATTTGAAAATTAAACGTCACAGAGTGTGTGGCCAGAAATCTCCATACCCACGTTTGATTGTTTGATCTTATGACCCTTCAGCAAAACGAGCACGGCGCAAAAAGAGCTCGCCCACATATACCCAATTCAAGATGTTTTCCTTGTTAAACGTACTCGAGATAAATTCTATTATTTAAAGTTTCATGTTCCCTATTTACATTCCATACGCCGTTTTTGACCAAACCTCGTACAGATGACAAGCTCATGACGACAAACATTTTTGGCGAATTGTGACGTCACTATTATAGGATCAGTTTTTGGAATGCAAAATCTCGATTACTTTGGCAATGGCAATGAAAGACCTTAAGAAGAGAAGGTTAAAGCCAAAAACCGTTTGTTAATGGGCTATAGCAATATCACCCCTCCCCAAAAATGTTAATATTTGGTACACACATATGAATACAAACAGAAACCAAGAGTGGATTACCAAGAGTTTCCATATTTACTATGTACGCCCGAATCACAGTCAGAAAAGTGTCTATTTTTAGAACTAGGATGCCCGCGAAAATTCGTCATCCACAGGGTTCCCACTTTCTCGCCACGCGAACAGTTGTGAGATCCAGCCTAAAATTAAATCGCAGATCAATGGAAAAAACCGTTAAAATCGCAAAGATAAGGTAGGATATTCTCTATTTTGTTGTGTATTGGGTATATGAGCATTCGAGCCTGAGCATTCGAATACTTTCGCGCGCGAAACTCAAATCTAAAAATAGACACTTTTCTGACTGTGATGTGGACAAATACAGTAGGGAAAGATTCTAACTCTTGTTAATCCACTCTTGCAGAAACATATAACTTAGTTGAAACGTGTAACAGACGAATGAATCTGGCCCCGGTTGTTCAAAAGCCGATTAACTTTAACCCAGAGTTAGGATTTTACCCTGGGTTATCTTCTCTAATCCAGGATTAACTAACTCGGGGTTAAAATGCTGTTTCTCGAAAGAAGGTTAAGTCAACATTAATCCTGGGTTAGCTAAACCAGAGTCAACTCAATTTAAGTCAAGATTAACCCGGTAAATCCAGTTTTACTGCCCAAAACAACTAGAAAAACACACCTGCTCGTGCTGAATAGTTCTAGAATAGTTTAAGTGTAATTACAAGTTTTTCGCAGTGATCATTTCATCTTAGATATTTTGCACAAACAAAGTAGTTTTTTCGAAAGCCTGGCAATAAGACTTGCGCTGAATGAAGAAGTATTCCTTTTCGAAAACATGATAAATAATTTAGGAAGACTAGCCTTTTCATTATTGTCGTTTAGATTTCCTAGCAAATGCCTTCTTTTCATTAAGGCAAAGTCCATTTCGTTCTTTAGTAATAAATCGACTGTTTCAGTGCAGAAAAAGAGACAAAAGGTCACATTTTGTTTTGTTGCCGTATGCTGCCACAACACCTATTAAAATCATGTCGAAATCTCAACTTTGGTTGCAAAAAAATCGACTGATTTTATCCATACAAAACTTATCAATGACATGACATGATTTTCGACTTACGATCTGCAAGAGGACCTCTGTTTTTATGTAGTTTGCCTTGGCTTTCGAGTTTCCAACCCGCCAACTTGTTTTACAGAAGATCCTTCTTCGCCTCTTTTTTGGTACGAGAAATGCTGGCAAAACATAGCTAAATAGATAGAGTTGTCACCACCAGTTGAAGCTACAGTTCCCATCTTATCTTTTCTGCTGGGCGATAGATAAACCAATAAAAAGAAAAGCTATAATGTGTGTGGTTTTCTTTAGAAACACTGCCAGTTTCCAAACTGCAATCGTTTTGTGAGAGAACCACGTGGTACTTTGGATTCATGTCATTCTAAATTTGGAAGTGTCACGCAAGGGTATTATAATAATTTGTTTTTGTTAATAGAGTAACGTTATAGATCTTGCGATCGGCTGCAGATGACTTCGAAAGACTAATTGTTTTTAAAGTTTTTTTCCCGGCAACAGTTCTATAATTCTCCACGCACTCTTCAAGTTTAAATGATTTGCAAGCTTTCAAAACAAAACAACTTATTTCATTACACTCGATAGCTTGAGGTCAGACCCAAAAAACCTCGGCAAACATGTATAAATACATTTTCAATAATAATTAATGGCCCGATAGTCACGTTGTCCTCTTTTCTAGTGTTTTGTTCTACCGCTGATAGCCCAGTTAAACTTGGATTAGCGATTTAAACCACCCCCAAGAGGTGTGTTAAATTTAACCCTCGATTGGTCGTATTTTAAACCCGGATTAAAGTTAAACCACTTTCTAGCAACACCTCTAGCGCGCGTGCTCAAATTTAATCCTGGATTAAACCTGGATTAAATTTAATCGGCTTTTAAACAACCGGGGCCAGATGTGACAACCAGCGAACAACTCGCGATCACTAAACACCATATTTGGAAACCAATGCCCTTGCGTGCAGCCAATCACAATTCACGTAAGACTTTTCCGTTGGGGTTGCACGCGCATTCGAGCTGTTTTCCGTTGGTTTAGAAGCGCGCGCGCGTGTTGATGCAAACAGCGTTGTCTGCACTCTTATTTACCATGGCAAATCAGCCAATCATATTACGAGAACAGCAAAAGTTATGATAAAAAATCTTTTTGGTGGGTTTTGAGCATGGAAGTAAAACTGAACTAAACTCATTTTGTGCTTCTTTTCTGTTGTGAGGGGTACGCGCGCGTTATTTTTAGAAAATATGACGAATCAAATCTCCCGTTGCTGATTGGCTAAACGAAGAACCTGATGCTTTCCAAATATGGTGTTTATTGATCGCGAGTTGTTCCCAGGTTGTCGCACTGTTACACGTTTCAACTCACTTATATGTTTCTGATACAAATCAATGAATAACAAATAACAAATTAGCTGTACGCCTTTTATGACAATGTATGTAAGTCTCTTTATTTTCATGTGGTAGTGACTGGTACTGCACATAGTTTCTTACTGATTTTTATTCAACACAACGTTGGCTGTTCGTACATGTAGTCCGCCATC
This sequence comes from Scolanthus callimorphus, assembly GCA_033964015.1. Taxonomy (NCBI): domain Eukaryota; kingdom Metazoa; phylum Cnidaria; class Anthozoa; order Actiniaria; family Edwardsiidae; genus Scolanthus; species Scolanthus callimorphus. Next base: position 10,529,465 of record CM066915.1, read on the forward strand.
TTTTCCCTCGTGTTCTTGCTCGTCCCAGACCCCTTAGGGCACAGGCTCCCCGCCCCAACATACTCCCCCCTTAAGAGCGGTTCCGGCGTAGCTCTTACTAACTTAGTCGGCACTATGTGCCTAATATAAGTGTTCCCCTTGAACTTGACTTTGACTACTCGCACATGTCCTTCTTTGTCTGGAAACACGTCAACAACGCGAACAATCGGCCACTCTCCTCTTGGCGCATTCTGCTCCACGACAAGCACAACGTCTCCAGTTTTCAGGTTGTTTCCGTTGTTTCTGTCCACTTCTTCCTGGGGTTGAGACTTGTGAGGAACTCTTCGCGCCAACGTCTCCAGAAACTGCACACACAACTTTGTATCAGCCTCAATCTATTTCTCGGGTTGAAGGCGATATCGTCCGATCCTCTCGGAGCCAGTTAGCCACCCTATTGCCCTATAAGGAAGTGACTGGGTGTCAACGCTGGTTCATCTCTCGGGCCCGTGCCCTCATGAGTCAGCGGTCTTAAGTTCATCAATTATTCGGCTTCTTTGATAGCTGTGTTCAGTTTATCATCGGTTAGACCAACATCACCGACTATAGCTTTCAGAGCTCTCTTCGCGACCTTCACTAATGATTCAAATACTCCAAAATTGGACCCCAGTGGTGGGTTCCAGTTGCACTTGATACCACGATCTGCGGCGTAGCCGTTAATCTTCTCCTCTTTGCTTCCTCAAACAATTCCCGAAGCTCCCTCTCACCACCCACAAAGTTTGTCTCATACCTCCTCCGACACGTAATACTTCCTCCTTGTCTAGGAACGGAGTAAGGGACTTCAGTTTGCTTCTCCTTGCCACTGGTTCTTCCAACTTGAGACTGACTTTCTCCTCCGAGTACCTCTCGCTCTGCGCATATTTCACCCAAAAATCTTCTGCTTCTCTAGTTTCCTGCACCGTTAAAGGGCACTCGCACGCTTAATTTTTGAACCACCTGTCAAAAAATAGGTCAAATTATAATTACAAAAAATACATTTAAGTTTACCGTGAATAACCAAAATAACAATCCAGGTTTGTTAAATGACCTTTTATCTGTTAAATCAATACAAATCTATAGTGTTTTTATCTATTATGAAAAGGATGGAATTGGATTGCGATTTGAATGATTTGCTGCTCAGGCAAGCGTGCGAGTGTCCCTTTAACGAGGCTCCCAAGTTATACTCTTTTGTATTCTTTGCCTTCTCCTTAAAACATCTGACGAACCTAGGAACCCACACCGTGACCCTGTGAGGTTTGCTCCAACTTGAAAATTTCAACGGGTCGATTAATAGTTCGGTCGTCTCTGTCGCAAATGCTTGTCCTTCCTTGGATATCTCGCTCCGCCGCGCTTTCCGCAAACGCTAACGTGCTTGTGCTCCGGCCACTTGCTTTCTCCTTCGTACAGAAACTCTGGACCTCTAAACCACCTCCATCTCCTCGGCATTCAGTCCTCGTGACGCGTCATCTGCCCAGTTGAGTTTCGTAGGCACATAACACCAATGACTAGGATTAGATTTCTGATGAATGTCCGAGACCCGAATCGCCACGATTGTACTTCCTCGATCGACCTTGGATCCAAAACAAAACATCCATTCTGTCTGTCCAATAGTAGCATGCTTCAGGAGATAATCCGAGTCCTTCTCGTACCTTTTCCGCTAACCTCTGTCCCAAAACTGTAGCCATCAACTCTAATCTTGGGATGCTGACATCCTTAGTAGGCGCCACCTTGGCTTTCGCCGCTACAAATCTCACCGACACGCTGAAATCTTCATACTCGATCCGTTCATACGTTACTGCCTCGAATGCGTGCTTAGAGGCATCCGTTATCGTGTGCAAGGTCACTTTCTTCGCCACCTTGTCAGGTTCTCTCAGACATCGGGGTATTGAACACCCGCTAGCTGCGGCACTTGCTTGAACCATTCGTGACACTTCTCCCTGAAGTCGTCCGGAAACTCCTCGTCCCAATCCAAGCCGCGCAGCCATTTCTTTTGCAGAATCATCCTCCCTCTAATCGAGAATGGTGCAAGCATCTGGAATGGATCGAACAGGGTAGCTAATTTCTTCAAAAATCCTCGCTTAGTATACTGGATTTCTTTCGGTTTTAGCTTGAACTCGAACGCATCTTGCTCTGCGTTCCACTGCACTCCCAACTCTTCATGACAGGAAGCTCCGAATCTTCAATGTTCACCTTATACACTAAATCTTCTGCGGGTATACCCTCAAGTACGTCAACGTCATTGCTACACCATTTACGTATTTTGAACCAAGCTCATTCAAACATCGTGAACAGTTCCTTGCGCGCGTTTACTGCGTCTTCTACATTCTCTAGGCTAGTCATGATGTCGTCAATATATATATCCTTAGCGCTATAGGCGCCGCTAAGTCAAATTCCTGTTGATGCCCTTCCGTGTGCTTTCTAACAACGTACTGTGTCAGAAAAGGGGATGCTCGATCACCAAAGTTAAGCCTCACTGCTTCGTATACATCAGGCGGTCGAGATGAGTCGACGTCTCGCCATAGAAAACGATGATAGCGTCTGTCCTTTTCAGCCATCCCTCTCTGAGAAAACATCTCCGTCAAATCAGCGACCAGCGCTACAGGATTCTTCCGAAACCTTAACAGAACATTGAATACCTCTTGTTGTACTTTCGGGCCTGGCAGCATGACGTCATTTAGGCTCACTGACTTAGGCTCCTTGACTTTTACTCGCTAAGTCAAAGAGAATCCTTACTTTACTGGTTTGGCGGTCTTCCCTCACTACTGGGAAATGTGCAAGGTGCCATGTGGGTCCACTATCCATTTCATGGGGTTCCACTCTTCTTACATACCCTTTGTCGACATTTGCTTTCATCACCTCTCGGTACTTCTCGGCTACCTGTGGACGCTTTGCTAAGTGCTTTCCCAGCGAGATTAGTCTCCGCTCAGCTACGTCAAAGTTATCGTCAAGCTTGGGCTCCTCTTCTACCCAGGGTATAGCCATTTCGTATCTGCCGCCTACATATTTCCGCGATTGCTCAGCCTTCTCTAGCGCGATCGTTTCTTCTGGAGTAAAGGAATGTTCCTTGCTTGGTTCAAATAGATCGTTGTCCCACACCTTTTTCATGATTTCATCAGCTCGCTGTTCTGGCGACATTACTATGTGAAGTGTATAGACGTTCACGTTCGACTCGGCATACTCCTCGTTGTTTGGAACTCGACCAACTAATGTCCACCCTAATGGGGTCTTTATTGCAACTGATTCGCCAGGTTGCCCAATTTGGTGCTGGGACGGTAGGAGGAATTCGCGGTAATAATCACTCCCGATAAGTATATCCACATTACCTTTACCAACTGGCTTCTGAATGTCTAGAATACGGAGATGCTCATATGCCGCCGCGTGTCTTGACCAATCCACTGACTTTTTTGACATATTTTTGGCGTCGTCCACATGCGCACGTCGTGTCTTGTCTCTTCGTCTGTACTCACCACTCCAATTGCACTAGTTTACTTTCAGTCACTACAGTTCCGGCGCCAAACACAGCGACCCTCAATGGCTGTTTCGTAGCTTCGAGATCTAGTGCGTTCGCCATATCCTCCGTTATGTAGGACGGACGACCCTGATCCATGATCTAAGAAAGCATTTGCCTTCACGTGCTTATTGTTGCTTCCTACGAGTATTGCAGGGATGGTCTGAAGCGCTACCTTTCCGGACTTGATAGACTTGCGGGAGTTTGTTGATTCCTCGTCCAGTACGTGCGACGTTGTACTTTTCTGAGTGCCAGGGTCAGGCAGGCTTTTCTGCTTGGCTGGATTCTCATTCGGTGTTTTCTTCATTTCCTCATGTAACTGAGGATTATGCCTGTCATTGACACCACATTCGTCTTTCTCGGAGCATGTCCACCTAGTATGCGCGCTCTTCAAGCAACGGAATCATAGTTTGTGTCTCTTAGCCAATGACACGCGCTTGTCTACATCAGCCGACTTCCATTGCTCGCAGCTCCTGGCGCTGTGTTTTCCTTCGCAGATTGGACACTTAACAGCCGGAGGTTTCGGAGGAGTGGCGACGGGCTCGGCCTCAGTGGCATGTGTCTGTTGTTGTTGGCTCCGTCTTTTCTGTTGCTTTGGTTTTCCTGAGATTTTGATAGGTCCTGGCTGAATTTAAGCTCTTTGAACTCTACTTCTTTCTTAGTTTCTTCAGCCAGAGAGTGAACACATCGAGGTCTACGTTTTCGCTAGTTCTATCCTCTTTCTGCACCATCTTTCCGCGGTTACTGGTACTGGTTTCTTTACCGCCTGTTCCAGGTTTGTGCTCGCTTGTAGATCGGCTTCATGACCGTACGACCGGAGCATTTCAACTGTAGTGTGAAGTGTGCCTACAAAGGCGCGCATCAACACCTTTGACTCGTTTGTCAACTTAGGAAGATTAAGAAAATTCTGAATCAATGTCTTAGAAATCAGATCTGGGTTTCCAAACCACTGGTACAATTCTGCTATGGTTTTTTCATACATTGACCCATCGGTTAGCATACCAGCTACTGCGCTTCCTGCTGCACCTGTGAGCGCCGACCTTAAATGCACCATCTCTCTGCTCGCGTAATACGCTATTCATCCACTAATATATAGAACGCGCGACAAAAATAACAAAAATCTTGTCTTACTCCGAATCAAACTTTGATTCGCACGACTTGAAGTATATCCCCTAGGGCACAGGCTTCCCGCCCCAACAGTGACCACACGCACTTTGCTTCGATTTCTTAATCATTGTAAATCGTAATTATTGTTATTTGTGTTGTTGTACTATACACTTCGTTTGTAATGTCAAAAAACATGTGCTAATAAACTAAACTCTAAACTCTTTGGGAAACAAACTCCTTGATTAAAAAAAGTGGACCAATTTCTGCGTTATTGTGTTACGATTAATTGCTTCTAAGATGCTACCCAGTAGTTTTAGAATGTTTATTTTCGCTCTTATAATTACCATATTATCATTTTGGGGATTTTATGACTCATGCCTTAGTAAATTTTACAAAAATTTAAAAATTAATATATCCGTTATTATATACGCTAAAAACGTATGGTTTTCGGTTTAAATTTCCTCTTGAATTCCCTCATGACCATGTTAATGTAACAATTATGAAGATTCTGCGCAATTGGTTATGACGTCATAATGTGCCATAGTGACGTCGCAATGTGTCAAAATGTTTGTTGTCATCAGTTTATCATATAACACAATGTTTGATAAACAAAAACGACCAATGGAAGGGAAAGCTATGACGGGATTTCGTTTTTTTTTTACCAAAATCGGTGATAGATTTTGGCGGTGATCTGACCCTTCCCCCCTGCTTTAAAGAGAACCTGTCACACAACTGCGCGTCTGTTCCGCGTATCTGTCAAATTAAAATTAAAAAAATATCGTCCCATAACGATGGCCAGCGAAGGCTTTAATAATCTCGCTACTTCTCAATCCATCTGACCATGCTTTTCAACTTTACATATTCATAAATAGTTATCTGATACGCCGATGGTCTTATTAGTTTTGCAGATAACTCAGTGATCACTCCTGAAGCATGCGCGTATCCATTCTCGAACCCAGAGCTTCCCGGCTCGTCGCCTCGCAGGGGAGGCTCTGGCGACATCCATTTGAGGGCCTTCGCTGATTGGCGTAAATAAAAGTAGCTTAATCTCGCTTTATAAAAACTTATTTGTCAAAATAAAACTCGCATTCGTTTCCTAGTCGTCTGTTCAACCTATGCCTTCGACTTGATCGCTCTAAAGGTAATTGTGATGCATAAAACAACCATTTCCTTTCGAGCATGCGTCAGTTGCTGTCACCAGAGCCTCCCCCGCGAAGGCCGGAAGCTCTGGATAAGAGAATGGCGCGTATCATGACAAGCTACAGATCGAGCTACATTTCTATCCTTTTTAGTTTTTATTTCACATATTATATTTTTATGCCAAGTATTTTGTATTATAAGATAGGTACATTTAAGTATTGTAATCTTACTTTAAGCTTTTTTAGTAATGTGAAGCGCTATGAGCAATTAGTGTAATAGCGCTATATAAATGCACACTATTATTATTATTATTATTAGAAATTGGAATTGAAGTATGAGCGACTCAAGAAAGCATACCTGGTATCTGACGATGTCTTGCTCGAACAACTCTGTCCTTGAGGAGGTGATGCTAACTAAAGATGAGTTCGATATTTTCAAAGACACCTGAAGCTGGTCTAGCGTCCATGAGTGAGACGTTGCCTCTGTGTGGAAGAAATGATCAGACTTTATTACTGCCATTTTCATTATTCTGCGAACTCTAAGCAAATAAACGAACAGCGGTTTCGCTTCTACAATAGTCGGCAGCTACCTTTAAAGAATGGGCCTATCTTCTAAAATATTTATTTGCGGTAACATTGACTTATATAGATCTTTTGGGGACTTCAAAGAAAAATAGCAATTTTATGACTCCTCCACCTAAAAAAAAGCCTAATTGGAGTTTGCATGTTTCCTAGTTGCAGTAAACATGTATGGGGCTTGAAAGAAAAGAACAAAAGCTACGCAATTAGTTGGAAGACTTTATGCCACGCGCCACATTATTCGAACACAACTAAGCGGTGCCCGTTATGTTTAGCAGAGAAGTTTTACATAGTTTGTAACCCGGAGCTAGCGAGCCTGAATAAGAGCAGTAAGTTAGTTAGTAAATGTAGACACAAGGACAAATTCCTCCTGAGGAATTTAAGAAAGAAGGGAAAGAATAGAGCTAGGTCTTTAATCAATTAATATCATTCGCGGGACACCACTGAGAAGTGCGGAACGCATAACACCTAGTTCCGTACGAAAACAGAGCTGTATGGAGAAATAAAGAAGACCTACAATCTTGGACAAAAGGGTAGAAATCAATGTTGGTTATGAAGGGCGTCCATCCCTCGACACGTTCCTTGCAACATTGCTTCGGGGGAGAGGGGGGAGGTGAAATGATAGGAGTAAAGCGAAAAAAGAAGCGATTTCAGGAATTTTCTCTACAGGTTTTGTCCAAGATTGTCTGCAGCATGGTGATGACATAGGGATATATATCTGACTATTTTAAAAGTTAGTTGAAATGATAAGAACGTGTTGTTCGATACAGGCATCCTCAGAGTGTTCTTTAAGAATCTGACAGTTGTTTAGATAGTTTTAGCGGTGCTAGCGTTTATTTTAGACATATTCGTGACGGGTTCCCTGTGGCGCCCTATTTGGATGATAAAAGCGCGCGCACGATGTGAAATGGTCGGCATGAAAATGTGAAATTGGTAACTAAACATTACGTTAGTAGCTGATTTGGGGAACCATTGTCTACAACGGTGATCTTGCATCGAAAAATGATTGCATATAGAATTTCTAGTTGTTATGTTTATGACGTAATTCCCTTTGGGAATCGCTATTCTCTTATATGCTTATATACCACTCCTTAACAGTGGCTGTTCACTTGACATCGCACATTCCTGTTATCAACCGGCATGTCAGATTCCGAGGAGAATTTAGAAGATTCAAACGTTACAAGAAGGACTTGGATGTTTTCGTGACTTTTTCGTTTTAGGATTGCGAAATTAAGCAACACAGCTAGACCTAAGTTTTGCCAGGCCTAAGATACTGCTGGTTAAGCGCTTCTAGAACTCAAGAAGGCCAATTTTCGGTTCTTCTGTTAGTTTTCACAACCTGGAATACGAACGTAATTCTAAATTCAGTTTTAGAAGTTTTCACGCATCTCTCAAAAGCATAAAAGTCTTAGAAGAATCTCGTTCTATCCTGACTAAGCGCTCTATTCATCAGTATTATAAGTTGCTTAAAGAAAAGAACAGGCGAAACTCAGGATTCATCAGTCCTAAGTATAAGTTGCTAAAAGAAATTAACATGAAAATCAGGATTATGGATTCTTGGGAAGCAGATGCAGACAATCAAGCACTACGATTCTATTCTAGCTGCTATGGATAGCGACGAGACAAGGAAAAGCTACAGGCCTCTTAACTGGGAGTTTTGAGACCCAAAGTTATTCAAGTTTTCGGTGTGGCGATTGACGTCCCAGGGAAGAGTCAAGTCTATTCCGTAACAAACCAGGCGGGAGTACGGTTCCAGTGAGGCAGCTCTCGGTCAACCAAGTATTGTTATATTGTTGAAATTTCCAATGTTGCTGCCCAATTGAAGATAAGTATTTGTTGTTAAATGTGAACGAGTTTTAATGGAAACCCTATTAATATCTGGCGGGTTTTATCGCCAGCTAGATTGAAAAAGCACAAAACCACAATGCTCTATTTGATTGCGATTGGTTCACCACAGCGACATGTGAATACAACTACTGATCACGGTTTGTCATTCAATTCACATCATTGACTAGCAGCGTTTTCTCAGTTACAATTTCTTTGTGTACAGAATTCTAATTTTGGCTCTAGCGTTTGTCTTGAGTTACAGTATTTTGGTTGTCTTCCCCTCTAACTGTGGTGAATACTTCGTTTTATGGCTATGGTTCTATAGTTTTAAACCTTAGGTATGCAAACTAATGATGTTCAGAAACTTAGTTTTTTCAACGTAACATTGGTATGTTTATCTTTATGTTACTACCAACGGTTTGCTCACACATCCACACAACTTGATATTGATTCAGGCTGACCACATATATTTTTCTGTATAGGGTATTCATATGGGGCTTGAATTCCCTTTATTTGGATATTTATTTTTGTTTTCCATGTTTGTTTTTGGTTTTTCTTTAGCATCGTTCCCGCTAATTACATTATTTTCGCCTCGGAACCTCTGGTTCACTTTTGGAAAATATTTGGTCACCACTATATGTTGCACTAGATTTCGAATAAATTTGTGATGAGTCCCTGTAACAGTTCCTGTTTTTCTCGTAATGTGTGCGCTGATTGGCACGCGGCGTGAGTATTGCATTGTATCCCATTTATGTTCACTCGTGTTTGTTTTTGGTTTATTCTTTAGCACTGTTTCCGTTAACTAAATTTTTTCGCTCCTCAGCTTTAGGTTCTTCGGTGGTCATCATACTATTATACCATAATTTCTCTCAGTTTTCTTTATTGTGTGCTCTGATTTGGACGTGCGAGTATCTTACATATATATCTCTTTTGATCTCTAAACAGACTATCCAGGTTATATTAGGTATCAATTGGAATTATCATTCGGTAAAACCAAGCGGGGATAGATACGTCTTTTGTATGCAATTCATAAACTTGAAGGCAAGCCTGCATATTGTTATTTTCGGTAGCGGTATTATAGGGCGTATACTTTTCACTCGGCCCTAGCGCCCCCGTAGTTGGTAAGTTTTTCCTTTCTTGTGTCTTTTGCATTGCCATTTCCTCTCGCAATTGGGATTCGTTAGTCTATCAGTTTTTACCATTGATGATCGTTGTCTAGATTAGTTTTACATTAGTTTAAATTGTAGTTCGCTCATTTTCTAGGGTGTTTTGTTTACACCAGGCCCATTTATTTCATTTTTCCATTCGGACGTTTTGTGTTTTCGCCTGTGGAGGTTCAGGTTTTTTGTGTTAGACTCCTTCAAACTTGATCTTGTAAACAATGTAGTTAAATAAAATGATATAAAGAGTGTGAAATACTATAATTTAAAATTGATTTGAATTGACATTTATGAGATAGTTCAGGATATTAATGCATGTAATTTATTTTTGATCATATACGCTGATGAGTCTTTTATTTTGTTATGTTTAAAATGAAATGTAGTTTAAAATGCATATGTTATTGTGCATAAAGAAAACACAGTTTGTGTGTTCTAAATAATGTTCTTTTTGAGATTCATTGGGTTCCGCGCTTCACAATCAGTTTGCAGATTTTCTCAGTTCGCATCCAGAATTTTGATGTTTGGGTAATTTTCCAGATTTCGATCTAGACTGTATATTTTAACACACTATATTCAGAAGTTGTACACACGTTTAGTCTTGACTGGGCATCTCGCTATACCTCATTGTGCTCATATTTACCTCTCGCTTGGTCAGTTTTTTCATTGAGAGGTTTGCCGTTCGCTAATATTTGTAGATTTTTGTCTTGACACATTCTTTAAGGGAATGTCTGCAATTTTCTGGCCCGTGTTATTTCCCTTTGGAGCACCTTGAAATTCTGTTTTACACAATTTTGAAATTTCATACCTGTTTATTCATTTTTTGGTCTGCGCACTCTGGTTTTAAGACCATATTTAGTCAATACAATTTAGTCAATACAATTTGGTACTTAGTTCGGTTAAACGGTAATTAACACGGTATGTTATAACGTAGTCGTAGCCCTCGTGTGGCTGGATGATGATGTAGCCCGTATGGCTGAAAAATAATGTAGTCTTTATGGCTTAATGATTATGCGCCGCTCGTATGGCTGGATGATGTAGCCTGTATGGCTGAAAAATAATGTAGCCCGTATGGCTGAAAAATAATGTAGCCCGTATGGCTGAAAGATAAAGTAGCCCGTATGGCTGAAACATTATGTATCGCCCGTATGGCTGAATGATGATGAAGCCGTCTGGCTGAAAATCATGTTACAACCCGTATGGCTGAATGACAACATAGCCCGTATGGCTGTATGGCAATATAGCTAGTATGTCTGTATATGGCAACATAACCCGTATGGCTGAATGTAGCCCGTATGGCTGAATGATATTGTACACAGTATGACTTGGTGATAATGCAAGCTATCTGACGGAACGATCAACGTAGCCGCGGTGTACGATTATTAGTTATTTTGCTGACTCGGCTATATCTAGTTAATTATGGTTTGACCCTGCATCAATGATAGAGGTAAAAATACAAGTTTTACATTAATGTTCTCATGTTTTCCCTTTTTCTTTCTCGTCGCAAGGAGACTCCACGGTATACAGGACCAACGTTTGAGGTGACCTACATGCAAGCTACCAAGTTTATGTGCTCTTCAGGATATTCATGTAGCATTGTCAGTTTGGCTTACACTTGTCAAGGGTATAGGAGGTGCATTGGCTGCTGTTAACAGTATCCCAGACAGCTGGATGATCAAGAAACACGGCGGCTGGGAAATCAGATAGTCCTAAGGATTCGTGTTGAACGAAAAGATTCAACAATAGCTTTTTATTTTCTCTTCATATTGCAGTTTTATTATCCCTGTATACAACCCCACACTTTTGGTCTTGAAATATGCCCATACAGGTGCGATCCTCCTCATACAGTTGTCAGTCATTACTGTATAAACTAGAAATAGTTTCTATTCGCCTGAGCGAAGCGAAAGAGAATAGAATAGAATTTCTAGTTGTTATGTTTATGACGTAATTCCCTTTGGGAATCGCTATTCTCTTATATGCTTATATACCACTCCTTAACAGTGGCTGTTCACTTGACATCGCACATTCCTGTTATCAACCAGGGCCAATTTTTCCCCCTGTTCATTGTAAGAATCAATAATATTTTCCAACGGGCCAAGAGTAGTTGGAAAGTTTGCTCATTATATACATTATAATTCCATGCAGGTGATTTACAATGTAGATTATTTCTTGGGATAATTGTTCTTATACTGCCATTTCGTATACGATTATGGCACTGCATTTTTTGTCAGGTTTATGAAAAGTATAATATATATTAGTATTTCTTATCCGCTTGCCTGGCATCCAATCCGGTGGTTAAAAACAGTTCGGAATTTTTAGCTAGTATAACTTAGTGTAAAGCTTTAATCCTCGAGGCTGAATACGTTGCATTTGAACGAGGAATACGTTCCCGGGTTTTTGTCCCACAGGGTTTATCCCGGTTTTCGTATCGGGCAGCGTATCATGGTTTGTATTTCTACTAGGTTTAGTCCTTAGCTTTTTTAAGGGAATTTTGTAATTTATGTAACTTCATTAGCACTTTAAATTTTCTCGTACTTAAACTATCCACCGACTATCTGGATAATATGGTACGTTTTTTCCAAGAGAGTAATCATGCTTATTTGTATATTGATATTTACTTGTTAATATGACTGCACACAAACACAAACTGTAATTATTAGTTACTCCATTGAGTGCAAATCTTAATTGTCCTTAAGCACCATGTAGTATACGATATACTTTTTGCTCTTAGTGCTGACGCACTGGGTTTGAGGGGTTCTTAAAGAATCTACATTAGTTTACTTCTGTATAGACATCCAGACACAAATTCTGTATATTCTATATATTAAAATCTGTCTAAATAATAAAGCATGCCGGCCCATACAGGTGCGATCCTCCTCATACAGTTGTCAGTCATTACTGTATAAACTAGAAATAGTTTCTATTCGCCTGAGCGAAGCGAAAGAGAATAGAATGGTGTTTAAAAAGTAACATCTTGGAAGGAAATCAATCTCTAAAATATTCACGCTACCTTCTATAAGTCCTTACACTACAGCCAACAGCTCCAGAATAAAGCACTTGACTTGTCAAATAGCACGAGGTAGCATGTAAACTATTTCGGAAAGACTGGCTACTATAAGCGCTCATCGTACAAGAAAAATATCAATTCCACGACTTTGCTGGGCTTTTTTATAATCGATTTTCGTGAGCTGAAATAATATCGGCCGCTTCTGTAGTTAGCGAAAAAGGAAAGGTTGTAGATAAAACCCGATGTTTGTTGGATTTTTTTTAGCAATTGAAACAAAAAAGACACTTGTCGAAGAGAAAATCATCTAGTTTCTGATGCAGACCATTTTTCTTCTTTGATTCTTGAGAAGAACTACTATTTTTCCTCGGCGCGAGACACCCTCGACAAAGGCAATACTTGTCACCACAGGCAGCCCAAGTTTTTTTTTTTCTTCAGAAGCTCCTTAGAACGACAATTCTTTATAATATTTTAAATCTCGGAGTAAGAATTCTATCGTCGTGATAAAACCTTTCATTTCAAAAAATAAAAACACGGTAAACCAACGAAAAACCACGGAAAACCACGAAAAACCAGGGAAAATTCGGGCCATAAAGAAGAGACAAAAGATCAATATTTTACTTAATTTTGTTGGTTGACCGAGATTTTTCCTTGGTTGACCGCTATATTGGGAGATTCAAGACGACAGAAAACTTTGAAGGTATATTTTAAGAACTAATGCTATCTATTATCGTATTTGGCCTTTTCATGATGACTACAATAGTGTAGGGGTGAAAATATTGATCGTTCAATAATTTAATTGTTAAGCTTAATAATTCCTTTATATTGCCGTCAGCTAGTGCTTGGGGCATTGCAAACTTGGATAAGGTCATTTCAAAGTTTTCCGTCGTCTTGATCTCCGAATATTGCCTATGTTGCAAAACCATGTACTTTAGAATTCTGCTGTTTCTTCGGAATCGGCTTAGATTTTTACAAATCTATTTATTCATGAGGAATATCTAATGATACAACTACTTTAAGTTGAAGAAATCGCAGAGATCGAGAAAAAAATGAACCCAAACCAGAAAACAGCGCGACCAAAGTGACAGTCTGTCCCTGAAATAATTAGCTATGGGCCACCTTATTTAAAAGGAAAAAACGTATAATATGTATATAAATTTGAATACGAAAAAGATACAGTAATTAAGATACACTTGGCCTAGACTGTCAACAGACTATTGAAGGCATAGACTATTGAAGGTAATGGACAAGAAATTCTCACGTGTCCTCTCGCAAAGTGAAGTACGATCGATAGCACTACAGATGAAATATAATCTCGAGGATATGATCTCCAAGTCGGCGTCAGGACTTTTGACTTTTCTTCTAATATAACAATACTAGCTGATGCCCGTGAAAAATTCACGGAGTGTAAGGGGGAAATTTATTTTACTTTGAAAGTGTTCTCTGTTAAAAAAAAAAAAACGGGGAAAACATCACAATGGCCATACGGATGTGGGGAGGGGTTCATGATTCCCCCCTTCCATAAACTGCTGGATTTACATTACTAATAACCTCCCATCAGCATGAGTACCCCGTCCCACCATGCCGAAATAAATGAAGTGAGCCCAAAAGGATTTTTTTTGCACTGGTCTCCCTGATTGGTGCGACAAAATCACGTCCCCCCTCCCCTTCCCTTTTCACCTTAGTTCTGATTGGCTTAGCCTACAACTTCAGTATAGTATAGTGTGAGCAGAATTAGCAGTATTTTTTGTGGGGGAGTACTAATTTTGTGGGGGTGGTCAAGAGTCATGTCAGAGTCACGTCAGGAATGTTGAGGCGGATGTCACGTCAGAGTCACGTCAGGAATGTGAAGAGTGTAGGGTATCAGGTTACCTATACTTTGTGGCGCTAGGCCACTAGGGGTTTCAGGTTACTTACAGTTATGGGGATATACGCCACTAGGGGTGTCAGGTTTCCTACAGTTATGGGGATATACGCTACTAGGGCTATCAGGTTACCTATAGTTATGTGGAGCTAGGCCACTGGGGGTATCAGGTTACCTATACGCCGGATCTCCGGATAAGTAATGACGGCATTGGCTATTTTTAGTAACACATGATTTATTTCTCTTTATTAGCCACTACGTTGTCCCTTATTACATAACATTCTATTACATAACATACTACTAGTTTGTTCACTAGTATCTTTTATTTAATTTTATATAGAGAAGAATGGTGAAAACGCAACCGATAGCGTCTCAACGTGGATTTTAGATACGGTCCGTCTTTATCGGCATCGTCATCCAAATAATTATTTAAGATATTTTGTAATTTTGACTTCTTTGGGGTAATAGCCGCTGAAGGTGGCGGTGTCAAAGTCGCTTCTGGAACCGTCGGTGTCGGCGGAACAAAGGATGTCTTGGGAGATTCTACCACCTTTGCCGTATAGGGTATCGTGGCTGACTCGGGTGATGATAACGGGATACTTAGGGGAGAAGGGTAGGTAGGTGTTGCTACTGGAGGTTCTATAACTATTGGAGGGTTGTGACTTGCTTGGTGCTTCATTCGCAACAAATCGCTTTGACGTTGCGTGTATCGTATGATCTTTTCACCTTCACTCATAGTTTGACTGTGAAGGATGTCATCCATTTTGTCGTGTAGTTCTCTCGTTCGCCGCTTCTCAGGAGAAATATCCATACTTTGATAACTAAGAAATTTTAGGTGCTCTTTCCCAACGGCGTCATCCTTTTTCTCATTGGTTGACTTCCCCAGGAAGGACATCGGTTCGTAATCTGCAGCTGTCGTTGGTTGCTGGTTTTAAGTCAACAAACAGGTAGCCAAAAGGTTTCCTGACGGCCACTTCATACTTGTCAAAAAAGTAATGCGTGTTGCGTGGATACATTTGTTTGGCTAACGTCATCACTTTCAATTGGTATCTTGGGTTCTTGAATAGGACCAAGTAGTGGCTGTTTAAGGATATGTTTCGATTGACATTCCCTTGGAGAAATAGGATATAAATCACTGACAGATTTCTGTGATGGGATCCCTTTGTGAATAAGTTTGCAATCCAATTGTCATTCCCGGTTTCAATCATCTGATCAATGACAATCAGGTTTCGGATATGCACGTAAAAGTACGAGTCTTGCTCAATGTTACTTGGAATTCATTTTAGCGGAGCTCCTTAGCGGCCGAAGGCCGCAGAGCGGAGCACCATAGGTATCGCAGGAAGAATACAATAGGCTCAAAATAGAACTCAGGTATACGATCGACTTCATTTTTCATGGTTCAGCGGTATTCCCATTTGGGTATCGCGGGCGCGTCCGTGCGTGTCGGTCTGCGTGCCCCACCACAGGGAACCCCGCAACCTTCAGATCATTTTTCTGCAGGACTCTGTCTGTACCTCCGTATACTTCTTCTCTGTTAAAAAATCGATGACAAGACGAGAAAAATGAAAAGAGAATTTTAACAGAAGACCAGAAAGACGAGCAGAGAGCTAGAAACAGCGACGGGAAGAAGCCGGGCAAAGCATGAAATGCAAAGTGAACAAACGACACAACGCGCGACGGTTTTTACTCTTCGTCAAAAAGTGAAGCGTTTGATCAAGTTGACAACACGATTTTAGTGAATGAAGTCATGATTACGAAAAAAATGTTTGTCGAGGGAAAGAAGCAAGCCGAGTAGAGAAGAATACCACAGTACATGTAGAGGGAAGTCGAAAAAGAAGACGAACAAAGAAAGAGCTAGCGGCTTAGCGCGCGTGAGAAAGACGCAAACAACGACCAGAAACCCATCTTCAAGGTAGAAACTTAAACTTTGTAGCTAAAGTATAAAGGGGGCATTCAGTAGTAATCCTTTTTTTATCTATCGCAAACTTTTATTCGAGTTCTTTTCCGCGTTTTGCGGTCTTTCAATCGATTCGCTCGCTACGCTAGTTTGAAAAAGGAGAAAGTTGAATGCGACGATCGTGCCAGTGGCCGCTCGGGAAATTAGTCGTTTTTACACGCTCGACCATTGGCATTGTGGTTTAAGCTTTTTTTTTGGATTGCAATCACAATACCGTACTTTCTAATGCTTTAAAAATATATAGTAGAGCTGACAACTGGCGTGGCTGTGTTTATACTTTTGGCGGGGAGACTCGGGAGAAAGTCATGTAAGAAAATAACTAGTGTCACGCATGTAGCAGCCATCTTGAACTCGCGAGTTTGGTCGTCATAGAAGGGCAAAACATCAGTGAAAGGTTATAATCTCCAAGTCCAAGCGGCTCCTTACTTTAGATTTAGATAATGGTACAATGATTCTTGCTTTTCTAATGTATCTATAAGCTATTTATTCTTAAAATGGAGACATTTTCGACTTTTCAATTTGGTTCGGGTACAACGATTTTTCAGGAGAGCAGGAGAGAGAAAGACGGGTTGATTTACGAGCGTCGGACCGATTCTAAAACTTTTGTGTTTAATTTAATTTTGTAGAAATTCCCAAGTTGTATTCCTGGCTGCAGGGGATGCTTCACAGAGTATTTCACATATGACAGGCAAGTGGAGATCTATCTTGGAATAATTATTGCTCTCAAGGCACTGGCATTTTTTTTCTCTTGTCAGAAGGCATGAACTTAGAAGTGGAAATGTGTAAATTTTGCTCAACATAGATGTTAATTTTGCTCAAAACAGACACAATTCATAGTCTATTAGTTAAAAAATATTGCTTGAAGTTTTGACAGGCCGCTGAAATAATTTCATAACATGGTAATCATCATTTTTTCAATAATAATAAACAAATATTGCCTTCCAATAGAAGACTACTTTGTGAGGGTCCCTAAAATGCATTGGATCATCTGCATCCCAGAAGCTGGAAATGCGTCAGCATTTTGGGAACCCCCAAAATTAAGTGAAATTCTCCCTCAATCTTATGCACCAGTCAATTGACAGCCCCGCACTCCCCATTTGCGCATTAGCGGGGCTTTCGTACAGAATTCACACTACATTACTGCCCCGTTGGTTGGGAGATGCGCTCTCTTTCACGGCTTCCACACAGTACATCGAGCGGGGAGTCACTCTCTTCCCCGGGACATAACACAACAGAAACCAGCCCGCTTTCCGGGTTGTCTCACCTCCATATGATCAGCCCCTTACTTCACAAAAGACGTGACAAATACAGATTTTGTTACTTGAATTACACATATTAAATTTTAATCTACACTAGCGAAAGTACATGCAAGTAGAAAAATATGGTTTTATTGCGCTTTGCGATCGGCTGCAGCTGCTTGAAAACTGAGCACCATTGAAATGACTCTTTTCAGTGAGTAAAAATCCTTTGTGTTATTTTCTAAATTCGTTGGGCAAGGAGCGCATTCACTCTTAGTTGTTACCCTGGGGATGGTGCATTCACCTCTCAGATTGTCCCCGCAAACCTTGGCACCCACTGCCTTTCACTTGCCAAAAAGGTGAATGCCCCGCTAATGCGCGAATGGGGGGTGCGGGGTTGTCAATTGGTTGCAGATCTCTTTGTTAATTTGTTTTATCACTTTTTGTGAATGGAACATACCTTGAATATACTAAAAAATACATCGAAACATGTTATTTTTTATTTCTATGTATGAATAAATAAATGAATATTATTCATTCAGCACATTTTCCTGCTTCTGATTGGCATTCTGTCACGACGTTGTCTGGTTATAGTTAGGAGAAAAGCCATTTGACTGCACTAGGCAAGAGTTTCATTGGCCAGCTCAGATAGTTTGATTGGCAGAACAGCAAAGCCAAAAACAAATTGATGTTTTGAAAATGCGAGTCACGATGCAACGGTTTTAGCTGTAATTTTGAATGAACAACAATACAATTGAAAGTTTGAATGAATAATAAAACAATCAATGAATTCAGCTTTGTATGTTATGGATACTAATATAACATCTCCGGGGTGTTATCCACATCAGCCTTTGCCCCAATGGATAACACCCCCTCCACCTGATTATCCATATGTTAATTATTGCTAAAGCATAGTGGTTACATCCAATCACCTTTTACAAAGTTTATTGTTTATGGTTGATTTGCCATTGTAAATAAGATTGCAGACAATGCTCCTTGCATCAGCATGCATGCACGCTTCTAATCCAACGGAAAACAATTCCAATCCGTGTGCAATTCCCAACGGAAAATGTCTATTTGAGCAAAATATTTAATTTTTTCATGGTAAAAAGCACGACTGCGGCTCGTGCGCCCACAACTTTTTGACGACAATAATGACATAAAGCGTGGTAAATAAATTTGTTAAGTATTTTTCATTATTATTGAAAAAATAAATAGTGATAGGAGTGCCTGATACAGGCATAAGATAATTCTGTTGATATAATTCATTAATACTGTACTTGATTTAATATTTGTGGCTCTTATAATAACAATGGTACTCCAGTATATTCAGCTACTAAAATTCCTGTAAGTATCCATGGTTTACATAAGACTGGTTAATAAAGATCTGTCTTCAAGGCTCATCAGACTTATTGGCTATTTTCTTTAAATTTCAGTGACAACAGCAGCCAGAGGTGGCTTTTGGACAGACCATACCATGACACAAGTAAAACATGATTAGAGCAGTTTCCACATAACTGTCATGAGTAATTACAAATAACGTGGTAATTGAGATTGGTTTGGGCTGTGATTGGTTAAGAGCATGGTCTTTGATCCTTAAGCTAATCAGATCGTGTAGAGAACATAATTACACAATTACTTCTAATTAAATCACTCACAAAAAGGAGATTGTGAATCACCTTGCTCTCTCGTTGGTTTTCATTAAAATTGTCAAATTTCTATTGCATTTGATAGGATAGTGAATTACTCATGGATTGCTTTCACGGCAGTTATGTGAAAGCTGCTATACAGTGTATTTTTACTATAAATACTTGTCAATAGAATCGGTTAGAGAGCATAAGGCTAAATGATGCGAATGTTGCAAACTACTAATTTGGAGAAGACATCCTCCCTTCTAGTGACCTCTGTTTAATATATAGATTTAGCCACTGGCTAAAAGCGGAGCTCCAGGTTGCATATTTTTTCCATGTGAATGGAAAAGAGTTCCCATTTAAGGTATTGTAATGGAATGATACTATAGCAAAGGGTAAGGAGAAAAACGTCAAGTGACATTTTTTTATTGAAACCATTTTTACTAAAATGTGTCATTCCAAAATCACCAAATTTATTGAAAATGTTAGTGTTATTGTATAAAACACACCATGGAGGAATGAGTATGGATATTTTCTAGGATCCTACGATTCTCCAATACTTAATAATTAGATTACAAGCTCAAAATTTAATTCATAGCAGGATTGCGTGAATTAAAACTTGAACAGTCAATAAAAAATATATTTCTCGGATATGAAAGAATAGGCTTGGGATGGGGCACTCCCTCATATATGGTAGACAGGTATGTGCTGCCCTATAGGATATGTTTTGGGGGCTCCTGATGTCTGCCTTAAGGTATAGCTTTTTTATATGGATATGTATTTCAGTATGGCTACCCGCCCTTAATGATAATTACAATTTATTTTAGAACCTTAACATGATTACCGTTAACAAAATTCTGCTTTGATTGCAACCAAGTGAACCACCCTGGGGACTACCCCCTCCCAATGCACGATTGTGTAGCACATACTTAACCAAACTTATTATACATTGAATAACACAAGGAGTTTATATTTCAAGCAAATCAGACATTTGACACACATTGAGAAAGAGACTAAGAAGGTCATCTTCAGCATGCAAAACAGAAAGTTCTCAATGCCATAACTTCACAGCTATTTATCGGATCATACCCAATTTCTCTAATCATAATCTTTAAGGGTACCAAAAATTGATTTAACGTCATATGCTCTCGATTCTATTGACAAGTATTTATAGTAAAAATAAACTGTATAGCGGTTTTCACATGACTGTCATTAAAGCAAATCAGTAATTCACTATCCCATCAAATGCAATAGAAATTAGAAAACAAACCAATCAGAGAGCGAGGTTCATTCACAATCTCTCCTTTTTGCAAGCGAAGTAATTACAAGTAATTGTGTTAACTGTGGAATTATTTTTTCTGCGTGATCTGATTGGCCGAAGGATCAAAATCATGCTCTCATCCACTCACAACCAAAACCAATCACAATTACCAAGTATTTTGTAATTACTCACAACAGTCATGTGAAAACCGCTCTAACTATGTTTTACTTGTGTCATGGTATGGTCTATCTAAAAGCCACCTCTGGCTGCTGTTGTGTCACTGAAACTGAAAGATGGTAACACCGGTAAGTCTGATGAGCCTTGAAGACAGATCTTTTATTTACCAGTCTTATGTAAAACATACATGGCTATGTGGATACTTTAGTAAGCTGAACATACTGGAACCATTGTTTTTGGCACAAAAATAATGAGTTCATCAAATCAAGGGTAAATAAAATCATTTCTTTTTTATCATTTAATTGGTTAATTTCATCTTTTTCAATTTCATTTTTTGGCACATCAGATATTAGCAAAGGAATGTTATTGTATAAAACATTTGGTAACAAAGCATAGAAGGAAAGATGAAAAATAAAACTTCAACAGTATTGACACCCCCCCCCCCCAAAAAAAAAGAAAGTTTAGTACTTTTATGCCTATATATCTTATGCCTGTATCAGGCACTCCTATCATCATTTTTTTATTTCAATAATAATGGGGTTTTATCATAACCCCACCCCCACCCGCCCCACTTGCCTACCAATAGAAGACCACTTTGTGAGGAGTCCCTAGCATGCTCTGGATCCTGATCTGGTTACATTCTGGGAATCAAACATATACTCAATTCTCCCTCGATATTGATCTTATTCAAGGTTGTAGAGTGAATTTATAAATATTGGGCAATTCCAGAAAATATGTACCCGGGGACGGGCGACATTTGGAAATTCTGAATGGGAGGGGGGTTTTCAAGCTTGGAATTCTGCCTGCAATTCTGCCAACTTTTAATTGTTTTATTGCCCATTCAAAATTAATTTCCTGGCTTTAATTTATTGAGAGAGCAGGCAGTTTGCCATCAAAAATTTGCTGGTGGTGCTCAACCAATCAGAAGCTTGAAAATATGTTGAATGAATAATAATAATTTATACATAATAATAAAACATAACATACATATTACACTTATCTTCAATGTAATGTTATGTTTTTAGGGCAGGTGGTAAATTTGTCGGCGCTAACAATGAAAGCCGGCGCAGCTTAGAGGGCAGGCTTGCAAGTCTGTGCAAACGTTGCATTCCTGGCAAATTTTCATGCTCCGGGTAAATTAGTTTTTTTGTTTTATTACATTGGCACGGATTTATTTTTGGATCAAGACCGCCCAACAAAAGAGTTTCGCAGGATAGAACGTCAGGAGTTGACAATGCTTGATTTTGTGGTGAGTGAAGGTATAAACGGCCCTCAAAATATACCAAGATGATTTTATCAGCCGATGAAACTTGCAAGAATAGGTCAGTTCCAATGCAAGAATGAACATGAGAAAGTTTGGTTCTGGTGCAAAAGCTAGTTTCTTGAAAATGTTCATATAATAATTATTGATTTAATTATAAAATTGGGCTCATTTTACTTCTGGATGTTCAATCATGCAAAACTTCGTTTGTTAGGCAGTATTGACCACAACAAATAATCTGTGCAGATGCAGTAAAACAAGAACGAATTAACCTTTTTTTTATTTTTAACAAATACAAATTTTCCACCTGCTATGTTTTAGTACATTCAAGTCATCTGTATATTTTTCCATTCATAAAAAGTGATAATAACAAAAAAACTCTATAACCTTGAATGAGACTAATAACGAAGGAGAATTTCATGTCCTTTTTTTGGTTCCCAAAATGGTGATGTATTTCCAGCTTTGTGGTGCAGATGGTCCAGAGCATGTTAGAGACCCCTCACAGCGGCGTAGCCAGGGGGGGGGGGGGGGCTTTCTCGGGAGATTTTCCCATACATTTACTGTATTTGCAGAAGGAAATTTGAACATTTTCGTCCCATGTTTTCACAAAATCCCCCCCCCCCTTCAGAAATTCCTGGCTACGCCGCTGCCTCACAAAGTGGCCTTCTATTGGAAGGCAAGTACATATCATTGAAAAAATAAATGATAGGAGTGCCTGATACAATTCATAGTTCCGACCTGTCATTCAAAGCCATAGTTACTGTTGTTATGTCCCACAAACAAACCAGAGTTTTCCTTTAAAAAAGTCCAAAAATATTCCGATCCCGCTTTGGTTTACCAGATATCTTTATCTTTGGATCATCGAAGTTTATACTGTCGTAAATGGCAAAAAAGTGCTGTAAATCGGGCTGATTTCGGAAGTCCTGAAATACTGTTTGTGGGACACGATCAGTTCCCGTGGGAGAATCGTTTCAACTCTGATTGGTATCTCCAGATAGCGTGAAATGGCTTCATTGTTTGATCGGAACTATGAATACCATGTTATAAAATCAATATCAGGGGCCTGTCAGAACTTCAAGCAAATGAAAATTCGAAGTAAAAAATCCTCTTTGTTGAATCCCCTTGATTGATATTTTAAATATGGACTATGAATAGGCCTTATCACGGTTTCCGCCGCCATTTTGTTCGGTAGGCAAGATGTGCAAAATCCCACATAAACTCTGTAAAAGCGAAGTGAAATCGTTGCGAAAATATTGCACATATCAACAAAGTACTTAGCGTAAAATAATTCTACTTGGCCAAACAATCACTCTATCAAATTTAAGCTTCCTACGCTCTCTATAAAGCGAGCAATTGTAGTTTTTATTTTTCCACATCTACCCTTTGTATTTTGACAGGCTTTTTACGCATCGATGCACACAGATTTTACAGGTGTTTGTATGAAGAATTATAAACGTAATTACTCGATTCATACAGCAGCTATAGCCTCCAAACTTTTAAGGTAAACAGTTTGAGCCACTCTCTCAATGCTACGATTCATAATTTACCGATATGTTTGATATTTTCGCAACGATTTCACTTCGCGTTTACAGAGTTTATGTGGGATTTTGCACATCTTGCCTACCGAACAAAATGGCGTCGGAAACTGTGATAAGGCCTATTGTATCTGTGAGCAAAATCTACACTTTACTTCCACGTCTGAAGTCCATGTCTTCTGTGTACTGTCGACAGAGAAGCATGCCATAAACTAATCGATAGAGAGAGCAAAATTATTCCTAGATAGATCTCCACTTGCCTGTTATATGTGAAATACTCTGTGAAGCATCCCCTGCAGCCAGGAATACATCTTGGGAATTTCTACAAAATTAAATTAAACACAAGATTTTTATAAATTGGCCCTCCTTAAATCAATCGTAAGTGTGAAAAAAATCGGGAAAACTCGTTGTAGCCGAACCAAATTGAGAAGTCGAAAAAGTGTCTCAATTTAAGAATAAATCGCTTAGTTACATTAGAGAATTCAAGAATCATTGTACCATTATCTATCTCTGAAGACTGGAGCCGCTTGGGGAGATTCGCACTGATTTGTGCCCTTTTGATGATCAAAGCTCGCGAGCTCAACAAGATGGCTGCCATCTGCCATGACACTTTATTACATGACTTTCTCCTCCCGAGTCTCCCCGCCGAAGGATAAACACAGCCACGAAGCCATTGTCAGCAATACTAAATCGCTAGAAAATACGGTATTCTGATTAAAAAAAATTAACACAATAGTTTAGCGTGTAAAAACGACAAATCTCCCGAGCGGCCGTTATATCGTCTCATTCAGCTTTCATTTCAAACTAGCGTAGCGCGAAAAAGCGCGAAAAAAAACTCGAATGAAAGTTTGCGATATTACTACTAAATGCCACTTTATACACTAGCTACGAAATTCAAGTACCTACCTTGAAAACTTGAAAATAGGTTTCTGGTCGTTGTTTGCGTTTTCTCTCTCGCGCTAGCTCTTTCGACATGTCTTCCCCACACTTCACAGCACAATCAACACAAGACAATTCGAGCAGGAATTTGCTTGTTTTCGAAACTAGAATAATTTCAGGAGTCAAATGCTTGTATTCCATGGCATGTATTTCTCCTCTGAATAATTATTGTAGGCTGTTTTTTTTTTCAGCCGCTACGGGAAACTGAACAACATGGCCGAAATATAGCCATACGTGCTGTTGTTCTAAACTTTTTTTTTCTCAGCAGCCCTGTCGTCTTTTTGTGGTTGCCAAATTTGACAACGCGCCCCTCCCCCGTTAGTTGAGCATGCTTGACGTCACAATAGGGCTATTGTGACGTATCCCTTCACGAACTCGTACACATCCGGGGACTTGCTGAGACGTCCAAAAATCGGATCGATCCCTAGCAAATTGCACAGGCTACCCAATTGCAGTTATCAGTGATATTTTGCGATTATCTGCTTTTTTGACGCTGTTTTCTTTAGGTATGGTGCTCCGCTCTGCGGCGCGCAAGGAGCTCCGCTAAAAAAAGTGGCAGCGAAACTTGATATGCTACACCCAGGGGGGACTCTTCCATTTTAAGGCGGGGGTGCTCCTCAGGAACTTTCAATTTCACCCCTAAAAGGTACCATACATGGAGTCGCTGAGTTGACTTTGGCTCCTAAAAGGTAACAGCAAGACATATTTTCCCTCATAATTTTCTTGCATATTCAATCCAAGGAAAATAGGTCTGAAATTCAGGCTACCAACAAGTGTAATTTGATTGATTTGCTAGAATGGACCTCTAACAGGTACCTATCTGGAAACAATTGCAAGTTTTCAAATTTATCCCCCTAAAAGGTACCAGAAGCCTGATTTTAAACCCTAGAAGGTACAACGTCACCTGCGCCCCCAAAATAGGGAGTCCCCCCCTGGGATGCTATGCTATGGCCTGTTATTCTTATTGTGTTTCTATTGTATTGTTCGTATTAATTATTCATGCATTTTTTAAGCATGAAATAATATAAACTTCTTGTCTTACTCAGTGTATAATAGGTTTTGTTAGTAAGTATGTTCTGCACAATCGTGCATCAGGAGGGGGGGGGGGGGGGGGGGGGGGTGGTAACCTGGTTGGTCCAGTTGGTCTCAATCAAAGCAGAATTTTGCTAATTGTGTAAAAGGTTCTAAAATAAACTGTCTTTATCGCTGAGTACGGGTAGCCGTACTGTAATACATACCCTATCAGCAACAACAAAAAAAACTATACCCTAAGGCAGACCTCTTACCTGTTACCTATACTCCTTGTGCCTATGTCAGACCTCAGGAGCGCCAAAAACATACCACCCTAGCATGCGAGGGAGTGCCCCACCCCATGCCAATTGGGCAGTCGCACCTCCCCTAGGAATTCCTTGGAATTCCAGGGTGGGTGGTTGAAGTAGAGCTTGGAATTCCAGGGTGGACACCCTTAAATGCGAAATTCTAGGGTGGGTAAGCGCAATTCCCAGGGTGGTCATGAGAAAATTACTGGAACTCCAAGGGTGGGTGGTTCAAATTTAAAAAATCCAGTTTGTGACAGGGGTCCTCAACAGTGAGGACTGCCCATTTCTTCATACCCGAGAAATAAATTTGACTGTTCAAGTTTTAGCTCACGCAATCCTGGTCTAAATTACATATACGTTTTGCGCTTGTAATCTAATTGTAGGATCCCAGATTATGGAATGACACATTAATGTTTATGGTTTCAACAAGAAAAACTCATGTCAAATAACATATTGTTCTTTTTCGTTCAGATGGGAAACATATGTAACCAGGAGCTTCGCTTTTAGCCAGTGGCTAAATCTATATATTACGAATTCTATTTGTGGACTAGACAAGGCTAAAGCGTTGTAGGCTGGTTGCCACTGAGCATAGCACCAGACGTTTCGTTGGGGTGGGGGTGAGATTATTTTTTGTTCATGCTCCAGTAGTTTATGTACTCAAACGGTTTTTCCACTTCCGATCATTCCCGCGACCATACAGGTAAAAGGATGCTAGAGTTGAAAGGGACCACGTGTTTCTTGAACACCAAGACTGAAAGGTATGGAAGGTTCTGGCTTGCTTGTTTCAACTGTAACAATGTTTGGATGACATTTCTTTTTGTGTCTCTCCATATCATAATGACGTGAAAATCCTGTTCCACACTCTGGACAAACAGCTTTTTTTACCATGTTGTTCACACTTCAACCGCTTCGGGAAACACTTCTATTTATACTTATTATTGCGGGCGTTGCGGGCGTCTCTTGTGGGCGCTACGGGCGTCTTGCAGGCGTCCTTTCCGGCGCTACGAGCGTCTTACGGGCGCTTCGGGCGACTTGTGGGCGTCTTGCGGGCGTCCCTTGCGGGCGTCCTTGCGCACGTCCTTGCGCGCCATGTCTCGGTAACCATGTCTCGGGTAATGAAGAACAACCTTTGCTTTCTCTAAGCCTTGTGTATTTGCCAATACCTTCTCGACACAGCCACCCCATAACAATTTCATACTCTAACTCAGGTTGCCCGTAATATCGGAAAGTGACGATGAGTTTAGTGACATAAGGCGACACGGGAAGGACCTAGGCGCCATGGCCAGTGGTTCCACCCCTTTCAAAGAAAATAAGCAAATCTTGTCACAAAAAGGGGGTGGGTTTGTCAAAGACCTGCCGATCCCTGTTTTAGCATTGCTGTTCTGAGGGTATAAATACAAGTTACGTTTGAGGATCAAGTCATTTGTGGTTGGCTTTTACCATGAAACGTTCACTGGACTCAGATAGCGATATGTCTAGCGATGACGAGGATGAGCACCATAAGACAAAAGATGATCCTCGAATCAAAGACGTGTTGAGTCAGATTTCAAATGATGTTCCCTTTCAAAATGCCCGAGACCTATTGCACAGTATAGCCGCCTCTAAGTATATTTTGTTTTGGTCGCCTAACGGGGAAATTACACGCGCCAACGAAGAATACCAAACACAGTTATTGTTGATCTTTCAACGAATATATTTCGCCTCCAAGTTGCTTAAAGTCTTTTCTCGAGGGACTGGCAGAATTAGGAGTTGACAAAAGATTGATCGGTAATAAATAGACTAGGAGGAAGGACCCTGAAAAAAAACGTAACGTAGCACATCTACCACATACCCTTGCAACTATGTTAGTTAAATAGCCACATGTCCAAGGAACATTTGTAGCCACAATTTGCTAATGGAACGTTGGGACATCATAGTGCTGGGGGCTGAAATGTTATACCCATTATGGTCCCTCTATAATGGGACATATATGCTAAAGCCTTCTTGTTGAAACTTTGAATGTATATAACTATTGATAGTATGGTGCGATAAACATCAAAATTGGCTGAAGGATTCATATAATGGATTGCCGTAAATGTAAAGATAGCACTTGTTCACGATTCTCGTTTATTCTCAAATTGGCACTATATTCGTTCACACACTGTATACAAATTTTCTCAAGCTCTCTGCTCTCGATACTAGACTAACTTATAGTATAAAACCTAATATCTATGACGTCACTGTCACACACGCTATATCGTCACACAATATCTCCGACACTCTCCCCCCATACAGCTCCGGAGGACGTGTATGTCTAGTTAAGAGATTAAACACTTTTCGCAATCAGCTAAATCATACAATAAATCAAGGCCTCGAACAAACAATATAAATGAGTATGAAAATATCCCTGTCACAGAGTTCGATATAAAAGCAAAGTCTGACTATGTACAGTTCTCAAGAATCACTTCTGTTAGTTCACAATGTTTAAGCATCCTCTGTCTCAGCGAGTTGCTGCACCCGTACGCGTGCAGCAGCCGCAGCATCTCTCTGTGGTCTGAACACCCCCGCATCAGGATTCATAGGAGCTGGCACTGGGCGTCTCCGATCGCAGGCGAGTTCCAGGTGGTACAGGTGCTGTACGGGACGCTCGATGAATGACCTCCCTGAGCGCAGGACCACTCCTCGCGTCACACCATCGCGTCCGACAATGAGGCGGTCCACAATCCCTAGCGGCCACTTTCCTCTGCTCTTATCCTCGACTCTGATGATCACGACGTCCCCCACTTTCGGCGCGTCTCCCCCGTCGGGCTTGTTCTGGGTGCGATGGCGCTCGCGCAGACCCCTTAGGTATTCGCGAGTACACCTGTTCCATACAGCTTGCTTACACTTGAGTAGGTGCTTTGCGCGCTTGCGCAGGTCAAAATCAGTGATGTGATGAGGCTCGAGCTCGGGTAACACGTTACTGTTAGCAAACAGCAAAGAGTTCGGTGTCAAGAGAGGGAGCTGAACGTCGTCATCCTCAGCGTAGCTTAGAGGGCGATTATTCAAACACACCTCAGCATCCAGTAGCAGCTCTCGCAGCTCCCCCCACTTAAGCATCCCATTCCCGATAGCCTTGTCCAAGCATGACTTAACCATCCCCACTAACCTTTCAAATTGTCCACCCCACCAGGGTGCCCGGCTTAGGTTAAACTGCCAGGTAATGGAATTGACCGCCAGATAGTTCTGTACACTCTCGTCTTTGGCGACTTTTCTCAGCCACCTCTCTGCACCTACGAATGTGCGGCCGTTGTCGGAATAGACCTTGTCAGGTCTTCCCCTTCGCGCTACGAACTCCTTGAAGCTCATCAAGAAGTCGGCTGTCTCTAGAGACGGCAGGAGGTCTAAGTATATACCTCTTGTCAAACTACAGGTATACAAGAGGACATATGCTTTGCCCTCCTGCTTCGAGTTTACCTTGTACTTGATAGGACCCGCGAAATCGAGGCCAATCACTTGGTACGGGTTGATCCCTTGGGTGCGGCTCACAGGTAGATTTCCAGCTGGTGGTGCAGCATATCCGATCGCTTGGTGACGCTTGCACCCGTGACAGCGTTTGCGAACTTTCCTCACCAAGCGCCTAAGGCGTGGTATCAAGTATTTGTTGCGGACCTTCGCCATGGTCAGCCCCACCCCTCCATGCAGTGTGCGCAGGTGCGCGTGCCACCAGTCGCTGCGTGAAGAGATGGTTATCAGGTAAGTACACCGGATACTCGCCTTGCAATCTGCCTCGGCATTCCAATATGCCCTCGGAGTTGGGTTGCAGATTCAGCGCGATCTTGTCGTCAGAGATGTCGCAGCTCAACTGTGTTTGCTTGACCCAGAGTTCTGTTTGACGTTTCAGTTCGCCTGTGCTAAGCGGTCCTGACAACCGCTGTTTCCGGTGAGCAGGGCGAGCATTGTGAATAAACCTTCGTATCCATGTTACCACTCGAGTGGCCTTTGGTAGAGAGAATCTGAGGAGCACGTTGTCGACTTCGCTGTTCTCCTCACTCACTGCAACGCGGAGCACTTCTTTCACCAACTTAGCCTCCGCGCTACTTTCATGGGACGGCTCGGGGACAATATCCGCAGGCCATTCACTCTCCTCGGCGATCCATGGTGGTCCTTTCCACCACAGTTCCACTCCGTTGACGTGTCCCCCCCCCGGTTCGCGAGGTCAGCTGGATTTTGTTCCGACGGGAGGTGGTGCCAAGACACATGCGAGTTAGCTTTGATTTTAGCTACCCGGTGCGCGACAAACTGCTTGAACTCACCGCTACCTTTGATCCAGTAAAGTGCCACGGCACTGTCCAGCCAGCAAGTCACGCTACTTACAGGCAGTCCTTCCAGTGCCGACTCTGCATTAGTTGCGAGATTAACCGCCATGTGACCAGCCACCAGCTCGAGGCGCGGTATGGTTAGCCCTTTCTTTGCCAGACGCGCTCTTGCGGCGATCAATCCCTGAGTGGTTCCACTGGCCTGGCGTACTACAGTGTATACGCACGCGGCCACTCCATTCGCGCACGCATCTCCGAAAGCGTGAAGTTCGATACTGTCAATGTTCTCCCGGTATCCCACCAGTGAGCGAGGAAACGATATCTCTTGTGGGATGCCAATCTCCCACTTCTTCCAGATCTTCGCCAGGGGTTCCGGAATGGGCACATCCCATCCAATCTTCTCGTCGCACACAAGCCTGTAAATTATCTTCCCAGACAATGTTGTTGGTGAAAGCACTCCAAGGGGGTCGTAAATCCTAGCCAACTTCGCTAGAATGCTGTGCTTAGTCACTCCCCCCTGGTTACCAGGAATTGCCACTGCCAAAGTGTCACGCTGGGTGTCCCATCCGAGACCTAGTAATGAACAGGTGTGGTCTTGGGAGGTACCCAGCTGGTCTTTTGCGTAAGTCTGTTCTCCAACTGCCCCGACCACTGAGTCGAGTTCCACAACGTTTGAATGCCACTTGTGAAGCGTGAATCCTCCATCCTTGAAGACTTGAGTTGTTTTCTCTTTTACCACTTGCGCTTGTTCCACCGTAGACCCTCCAGATATGAGGTCATCAAGATAGATTTCCTTTTTCACTGACGCCACAAGTTCTGGCTCTTTCTCCTGCCAGTTATTAAGGTGCGTGTCGATCACTCCCCCAAGCAAGAAAGGGGAACACACAAGCCCAAATAATGCTCTTGTAAACCTCAGTGTTTGAACTTCCGTGTCTCTCTCGGGTCTCCAGTGAAACCTGAGAGCGTCTCTGTCCGTTTCCCGAATCCGGACTTGAAGAAAAGCTTTCTGTAAGTCACCTGTAATGGCGATAGGGTAAAACCGTCCACGCGCCATGACGTCCCATAACTTGTTCTGAAGAGGAGGACCGGTGTATAGACAGTCATTTAACGACGGCGCATGCTCGTAAGCCCTCGCCGATCCGTCGTAGACCACTCGTAGCTTCGTCGTGCCTTCCGATTTGACCACCATTTTATGTGGGATGTAAAATTCCCTCCCGGAGCTTGGACACTCCGCGCGTTCCACGATCCCCGATTCCTCCTGTTCCGCAATTACCTCGCCATACTTGTCCCTCATGCCGCTGTTGTCAAGTTTCCGCTCCAATGAATTAAGCCTACGTAAGCTCCCTTCATGGTTGTTAGGGAGGGGAGGGTGGTCAGCTCGCCAAGGCAGTACGGTCTCGTACCAGCCCTCCTCGTCCCTAATCAACTGTTCCTTAAACTCTTCATAAACGTGACCTTGATCATTTGTCAACAACCGGTCTTCGTTCCAAGCACTTCAAGACGGCATAATTCCTCATAATCTACGTGTGAGGTTTGACACATGAGCATGTTGCAAAGGTCAACTGATTCTTTGCCGGGCGATATTATTGTCCAACCGAATCGCGTCAGTTCTGCGATAGGCTCGCCAGTTTTGCCTATCTTTGGGGGCGTTTCGGTTTTCAACTTTGCATATTCACTAACGCCTAAGATAATATGAACTGGAAGTTTATCTCTCGGGTCACTGTCATCCATTGTCACATCACTCAAATGTGAGTACGAACTAATTAGTTCTTGATAGCGTGGGTTATCTAAATAAAGGAGCTCGCTCTTCTCAACTTTCGTCACTTCGACCGATAAATTGAAATCTGTCCCTACGCCCTTGATATCAATGTTAAACAATTCTACTCCACGAACAGTCGAGCCTAGCATCATTTCTATGCGCCTCACATCCCGCTCACAATTGTCGATTTTCAGTCGGTTTAACAGGGCCGCCGAGCTCCCGGCGCCGCTATCCATTAACGCACGGCATTTGATGCCCTGCACTTCAACTATCACAACAGGGTAGATAACGCGATTATTACCCATAGTTAAAAGAAAGGGATTCGAAGTAGTTTCCCTTTTAGCATCGCAAATAGAGGTGTGGTGCCGACGACCACAGACTCTACAGTTCCCTTTGCTCGGGCATTGACCTGCTTGGTGTTTGGACGAGGCACAATTAAAACAAAGTTTCTTATCTGCCAAAATCTTTTTCCTCGCTTTCGTGTCAGTAACACTATCGCATTCCACAGCTTTGTGCTGGTTTTCGCAGTAAACACACGCTAATGGCTTCACAGGAAATTGCTTTGTGTTAAACAAAGGTGTACGTGATGTGTGTTTACCTGACCCTTGCTGTTTATTTTCTTCGACCGGGTTAATTTCCGTCCATTTCCTGAGTTCTTGCAAAAGATCCTTAAAGTCCCAATCCCTCCAATTCTCGTGGCCCCTCACAAGATCGTGCTTGATCCCTTTTAGCTTTTCCAAAACGATTCTCACATTACCTCGCACATCCTCAATTCGCCCTAGTGTCCCCAGACTTTGAACATTAAAGCGTAACTGCTTGTAAAATTCCTTGATCTTGGAAGCGCTCTTTCCTTGAATTACTGGAAGTTCCGTGATATTGCACATATAAGTATTGACAATTTCGCTGGTGTTGCCATATTCTGCCTCCAAAATCGCCTTCGCATTGTCATACCCCTCTGCAGTGAACGGCAACCCGTCGATATCTGCTCGCACATGATCTTGTAAGGATTCCTTGAGATATCCAAATTTTGTTAGGACGGGGAGATTACTCTGGTCGATCTCCACCCTAAACTTTCCGTAAAAGGAGAGCCAATTCTCTACTTTCCCGTCGTACGGAGTTATTCTCAGTTTAGGCAGCTTAGCGCTCGCCCCACTCGAAGAGTCGTGTCCCTAGTTTGTTGTACTGGCAGAAAATTCCTTTTCAAATTCTGCCTTCTTCTCTTGGAATTCTCGCTCTCGCTCGATCTTCTTTTGCTGCTCTCTAGTTCGCTCCTCCTCCAGGCTGTCATCTTGTATATCTTTGATGGCTGCCTGGAGTTTCCCAATAGCCTCATCCGCCTTCTCCAAGTCCTTCTCGACGCCTAAACTCCATTCTTCAACACTAGTTTCAGATTCGCCTTTCGCGAATTTCTTCTCTTCAATTTCTTCTTTAGCAACGGTCACGGCATCCACGATATTTTTCAATGATTGCTCGTGCCTCTCGATTTGTGATTTTCCTCCTTTGGACAGCACATCGTTTACTTTCTCAACCCGAAAGTGCAAGGTTTTCAACTTGTTAGATAAATCTCCCAGTTGTTTATCCGTCATGATTCGATTGAAACAAATTCACCCAGTCATTTAGTACTCACTAAATCCAGGCGTTCTCGCATTCACAACGAACCGGTCCTGGTGTGGTCGCCACTTGTGTCGTAAATGTAAAGATAGCACTTGTTCACGATTCTCGTTTATTCTCAAATTGGCACTATATTCGTTCACACACTGTATACAAATTTTCTCAAGCTCTCTACTCTCGATACTCGACTAACTTATAGTATAAAACCTAATATCTATGACGTCACTGTCACACACGCTATATCGTCACACAATATCTCCGACAGGATGTCGTCACAAATCCCTGCCAACGTGACGTTTCGAGTTTCCATGGCAACCGTTGCTATGCGAAAACCTCGTTCATCGAGAAATATCATTAAAAACGACAATTTTGTGCGACATTTACCGTTTGTTTAGATTTTGAAATCATTGGAAGGATTTCTACCCTTTGGAAACGCATTTCCTATCAATTTAAGAACGGGTTGCACATAAAATATACCTTTAAATACCTAAAGATCTCCTTAAAAGACCTTAGCAGCAGAGTTACCTGACTGGTATAAATGTAACAATGGTCGCGTTTGAAGCCCGACACTGAAAATAACATGCAAAATGATCACCTTTTTGATATAGTGAATCTAGTTAAACTAGTTTGAAACTTTTCAGTTGGTGTACGTTGGCGTATGCACATCCCACAATGCAATGCAACCTGATTTCTCGTATGGTAATTAACACTTACAGTGTTTTAAGGGCTGTCGTTTCTGATAAAATGTTTATTGAACATAATATTTTTTATAAGTTTTGTTGAGGTGTGAAGTTTGAAAACTATCAAACACAATTGCGTGATATCCGTAAAACTGGCCGGTGTACGTTGTGTCATAAAAGAGAAAGGTCTGGCGTTGCTATGCTACGTTTATTTAGGGGTTACTGTCTTTTAAGATGTTCATCATTACAGCTTTTCTCGTGTACAGAGGAGCTTTTTAGCTCATGTTGTGTATGACGTAGCAACTAAGACTTTGACTGAATGAGTTATTCGATCGGTGCTTTAGTTTTTTTTAATTTTTGACGCATTAAGAGGCAGTCTCCCTAAGAGCGGTCCGGTGAATTTCGCGTCAGAAAATAAAATTCCTTCAAACTTGGTATATCAAAAGGGTTAAAAAAAAACGGTATAGTTTTTTGCAAATAATTTTTTTCGGCTTTCCTACAGGCATGAATCCGACCTGGCCGAGCAGGCGGCTTTGACCACCCATTTCGAACTCAAAATTACCTGATATTTATCACCGCGGCGTATCATATCCATTCGCCATGGCGAATTGTTTTCTTTGATATCTGTTTTCTTTATCTTTCGACTTGAAAAGTACCAGATGTGACTTTAATTGATTGCTTTGCTGATAAGCGGGTTGCGAAAGTGCGCTAAAATATAGTAAAACCCGGAAGCCGAATTCTCGTTTGTTTGATCAAAATTTAAATAACATTTTACATTTATCTGAAGGTGGTAAGTGTATTTCTCAGGATCTAAAGTCAAGGCTCCGGGTATGCCGCTGTACGCGAATCGGTGAGAAGGTCAAGTTGGTCAAGTTGGTGCTTTGTTTACACAAACAACACTTCGTAATTCTTTGACTCAGTCTGTCAATTCCGGCTCCCGGCTCTTAAATTCGCCAAAATAGTTTCTTAAATCCAGTAAAACAAGATATTTGAAAGTCCTGTGCAGGTTTTCTTGAAAATAAAGATACAATTTTCCGACAAACCGAGCTTGTGTTCTGCCGAGGTCTTTGCGGAGGAAACCCCGCACAGTCGCTGAACACGTATAACGCTAGAAACTGTACCTTTTGTAACGTTTGCAAAGGCAAACATTTCTTGTACTTTTTGTCAGTTAAGGAACATCGGGATGAGTTATCTTGCATGTTAAGCAGTCAACTGGGGCAATTTAAATCATTTGTAAAGAATACGAACGTATTTTCTTAGCAAAGAATTTGTGTCGTAAGCTATCACGCAATAACAGTCAATCAAGCAATCACGCTAAACATTTCACACCTTTCGACTTCTATATTTTTATTTCTTCCTTTATTCAAATTGCTTATTGCAATTTGAACTGTACATGGATAAAGAAATCACAAGAACGCTCGGCTCCGGGGGAGGAAATAGGCATTTGACATTTTTAGGCATTTGGTCGAGAATTCAATTGCGATCGGGTTTGCAATGGCGGGACACTCAAAACAGAACAACATGGGGGGGGGGGGGGGGGGGGGGGGGATTTGTCAGTTAAAAAAAATGATTAGGACATATTACTTGTGGGGACCTTGACATACACCTCTATCAACAAACGTTGCTCCATCAAACGAAACCATGCATAATGAAGACGCTATTTTTCGTATTTTCCTCGAATTGGCAAACCAAACTAGTAACCACACAATGGCACTTTGTTTCCTACTTTGAGTCATCAACTGCTTCGTTTAAGGCAAGATTATCATGATGAACTATGAAGCATGGTTCATTATACATGGTTTCACGAGAAAAAGGTGTATTAGATATGTTCAACAACCGCATTCCGCCACCATGTTGGAAACATGTCCAATTAAAGCAGAATTTTTCGCCACCAGATCTGCGCGGAAACTCGAAGTGGTCACATATAACTCTAAGTTATTTCACAGTAAACCCCGCCAGTAGCTTATCTTTGCACAGACGGCAAATATCATGGCCCTCGTAAATGATGGGATGTTTAACTGCTATCTGGGATAGAACTTCCTGCACTTCTTCTTCCCTGTTCTGCTCCTCCAGTCGTGCCATCTCGTCTTCAAGCAGCTCCTGGTCTCCTGCATCTGCTGCTTGTGCCGCACGAACAGGTCTGTCAGTAGTGGATCTTTTCCTTTGTGCTGCGGCTAGGCGGGAAAAGAAGCCTTGAATCTGTCTTAGTCAGCCATTCCTCTCTTGGAAAGGCAGGATGTCCGTCTGCTCTTTTCACATTTCTCATGTCGGTTGACACTTGTGCTGGTCTGCCTTCCTTCCTGTCTCGACACCGACGTCAAAGCGAGATTGCAGATATTCATTAACACGGTCAGAAAATCGGGTACCACTGGCCCTGGGTATTTGTAAGGCCCATCCAACATGGGCAGGTTCCGCCTCTATCGCCCCGGGACATGTCGCAGAGGGCTGGTGCATCTCCTCCTTGTCGATTGTCATGCTAGAGAACTTCATCACCCAGTCACGACGGAGAGTATCATACGCGCTCTCTCGGTTGGTGCTGGTAGCAGTGTGACAACCAAAGCTGACATGATCCTGGAAAGCATCATAGGAGTCGAAGGCCTGCGAACAACCCACCTCGTTGCATTCAAACGTTGCCGCCTCGGTATCGGCCTCCTGTTGACCTTTCTCTAACTTGATGATGCGAGGGCGCACGCCCCAGAAATCCAGTTCATCACTGACAGGCTTTGCGAAAATATCGCCCGAGACTTGCACATCCAGAGAGGACCAGGGCAACAGCTGGCCAGGTCCAACATCGAAGGCCTTCCACATTCGTAACCAACTCTCCTCGTATGAGAAGTTATGGAAGCTACTAAAGTTAAGGATCCTGTTGACCTTTACCTCTTGTTCTGTGGGATCGAACTCACAAACAGCGGCTGAACAACCTTTTACCGGACGTGCCTTGAGAGCTGTGTGCATGTCAGTCGCAGTCAGGACATCGTGACCCTCATTACAATACCTCCTCAGCACTCCCTTCAATGGACTGATAATTCGGTCACACACGTCTTTACCAAACTGCGGCTCGGAAAAGTCATACCTAAAGAGACACATCTAATGTGTCAGTCCTTGTAACCCCAGCGCAATTATCCTCTGCTCTTTGGTACGCATCAGACCATTATTCTATGTTATTTTATATCCAATAGTCCAGTTTCGAATTCTCTAGTCTGCCGCCGAATAGGCACACGGCACTACATAAATAGAGTGGGAGCTTTGAAGTTGCGAATACCAACGAGTCAAAAATGTTTTGTCTATTGTTTCCAGTTTGCATTCAAGCTTCAGTTTCTCGTCGGTATTCACACATTTTTCTGTATTTATGCGCCGTCGATACTTAATCAGCGGTAGAGTTGAGAATTCGAACACCCCGGGTCAGCTCTTGGAATATTGTTTTTCTACATTGGCGCAACTTTTCTCAGTTAAGATTTTTCAGGAGATTTTCTTTGTTTTGCCTTGTTTTTCTACCTTTTTCACACTGTTTTAATTCCTCGCCTGCGGGCTTTCCCCAGCAAAATTTCACAACCAACATGAAAGTAACCAATCGCCACCGCAAGCCCGTGGATACCATGAGATTTTCAATCTGAAATAACTTTATTTGTAAAAAATATAAAAAGGTAAATTGATATGTGTAAGATAACGCTTTCAACTTACTCTCATCGAAGTATAAAAACTAACTTCGCAGCACTTTTCTTATCGTACTTGCTTTCCTGAAAGCTCTTCGTGAATGCCTTTGCCTTCGGATAAAGACAAAGACAATGTTTTGAGTGGGAATTTTGGCGCGCCGCCGCCGCTTGAACGTCTGAACATGCGCTGTCGTTTTACTGTGGTGTCACCGCCACCACTAACTAGACGCAGTTAGGTCATTTAAGTCTTTCACCTCACTCCACTACCGTGAAATCTTTGTTGGAATAGTATCTTACTTTGCAAATTTTACATCGCCTATATAGATCTGAGTCTTTGCCATGAGAGGAAGGATCTTATAGCCGACAAGCAAGTCTCTAATAGACCCATGGTTTACTGGTTATACACTCTGGATGTCTTCAAGGTAGGAAGGAATTCACTGCGTTAGTTATGATGCTGTAAAAAGTCTATTTTTTCCTTTAATAGCTAAGGGTAAGGATTATATACACAGTTCCAATCAAACCCGGTTATCCACTTCCAACATCAGGCAAATCAGGCTACTGCTCCTTAGGCTCCACCATACAGCAAAGTGGTCGCTTCGGTCGATTTTCGGGAAAGTTGCTTGCGTGACATAAAAATATCTGGTTTGTTGTTTTTTGCGTCCGCTATGCCGTCTGAGCTATTATATGTTTTTATGGCCTTTCTTACTTGTAAAACAGAAATGTAATTTCACTGTACCTTCATCTTGTTCGTCCTCATTGAGATACAAATGTAACTCGAAGGTATAATTTTCAGCTCGTCCTAATGAGAGTTCACTCGATAAAACTGTCCCCACTTGTGACTTTCCATCGATGGTTGATCCAGTGGTAGGAAAGATTTCGCCGAAAGAGTCCTGTTGATAGATGGCATTGATTATTTATATGCATTATGCAAAAACACGCAGCATTTGTTTTCATTTGCGTATTATAGATTTTCTTTCTGAATTGCCTAAACTTTTAAGAGCGGGGTCACGGTAACATCGCCTATGACCCACAATAACACAGAAATTGATTTTTCCAAAAATATGCCGAAATGAAGCCTTGGGGTCACAATGTATGAAAATCGATCGGCGAAACATTTTATCATCAAAAGACTTCTACTTATCGGGCCTTGAACTGCTTAACAAAAAAACAATTTAAGCAACATCTAGGCAAATCTAGTAGCACTTAAACATTTCTTCCGTTGTCTTGAGCACTAACAAAATGGATTAAATCGAATCTACGAATTTTGCTGGCGTTTTCAAATTTATAATTTTGCGAAGCCGTATCGAAACTCGAGATTTCCCAATTTTCATGTGCTCTTAATCCACCATGGTACACGGCTCTGGACACAAATGATATATTTTCTGAAAAAAAAAACATTCCTTCCCTTTTCATTTCTGCAAAAACATTTTTGGGATCTTTAATTAGCGAGTTCAGAGAGAAGCAAATGAGTCACTCTGCAGGGAAAAATTATAATTGACATTGTCAAGTTAGTATCAAATATCTACC
Organism: Scolanthus callimorphus; assembly: GCA_033964015.1. Classification (NCBI taxonomy): domain Eukaryota; kingdom Metazoa; phylum Cnidaria; class Anthozoa; order Actiniaria; family Edwardsiidae; genus Scolanthus; species Scolanthus callimorphus. The sequence continues at coordinate 10,568,490 of CM066915.1, forward strand.
ATCTGTGTGTTTATTACTTGGGCTTCCTGCGGAAGAGCCCGAGTCAGAAATTCAGCTCTGTTTTCTTTTCTGCTTTCCGTCAGAAAACCCAGGCTCAAGTATGGTTAAGTATCGCGTCGGACGTTGAGCCAATGAAAGCGCTACAACACGAAAGTGAAGCTTTAATCGTAACAATAACAAGAAATTACATCACCTTCTTTATTATATAGCAACGATAGTACGCGCGCTCTGATTGGTCGGTTTGCGGTCCATATTTTCCCTTACGGACCGCAAATGGAAAGCACAAAACAACTAGTTACAACTGGTTACTTGCTTTTGTTTACACGGTGCTAAAACGTCAAGACACCGGTCTGATATTTTACTGTACGGACCAGGTGGACGAACTCAATAAGAGTTTTATTATTAGCGCCATTTTACAATTTCGCGCCAATCAGCGGTTTCCCGCCAGTTTTCGACACACACACGCGCGCCGCTTCCATTCATGTTCATTTTGCATCGAGTCGTGAAAACAACTCAGTACAACTTTATGCGAGCAAGAAAAGCTCTTTTCATGACAAATCTACTCTAATTTCCACACAAAAATATTTGTACAAAGACTGTCACCATGATGGAAGCCGATTAAATGATTGTGGGACATTTTAACAGTTTTGAAAACGAAAATTAACTTCAACTTCAGATGCAAGCGAACGGCACTGGGAATCGACAATCTTGCTGTTTTGACTTTGAGTCCGAAGCCAACGTTTTTTGGAGGAATAACTGAATATAAATACTCGACAAAGGTGGATTGCAAAGTGTTGGGTCTACAGAAAACATTCAAAGGAAATCTAAATGGATTGAAATCTGCTGATTGTGGAAAAACTTTGATTCAAAACAGAGAGCTCAGAGAGAGTTGAGAAAAAATAGCGTGCTGCAAATGAGTGCTTGGGCTTTGACAAGAAATTTTCAAACAAGACAATTCAACTGATGGCAAGCAAATCGTTTTAGAATGTATGTCATAAAGAGACACTGTAGAACTGTATATGCAAAGGATATGTATATATCCTTCTCCTTACTCTGTTGTTTGTAAAATAATTTTTATACCACAACGCGCGCGTTTCTCGAATTCTGATTGGCTCTCAGCCGTGGGTACATAAGAGGACATACCACGGAACGAGCCATCATAAGCGCGCGCGCTAAAAAGAACCAACGAAAACACCGTTTGGCTGCGCGCGCGCTGCTTTTGCCTTTTTACTTTTGCCTTTTTGTTGTGGTATAAAACAAATGTCCTCTGATTTTCCGTGGTATGTCCTCTTATATACCACGGAATGACGTAATAAAGTGGTCAAAATGTACTGCGGACCCACGCCGAGTGGGTCCGCAGTACATTTTGACCACTCTATTACGTCATTCCGTGGTATATAAGAGGACATACCACGGAAAATCAGAGGACATTTGTTAATTATCACCGCGTGAACTAAAACTTGATTTGCTAGAAATTCTCAGTAAACCCACTTTTTTCGCCGTTTTGGCGTCTTTTATAGCTTCTATAACTTTGTGTGATTTTTTCAAAGCTACAAAGTGTAACAACTCGGGATCGGTGTCTATTGAACTGAACAATATTTTCATGCTATATCTTTATTCAACTTACATACGCTTTATATAGGTGCTGGCTCTCGGAAGGTTCCCATGGGAGATCAGCCTGATAAAGGATGTTTCTAGTGCCAAATGTACGAATGTCCGGCTAATGTCTAGAATTCGGGCTTAGACCAAGACTATCAGATCAGAGCATGTGCACTAACCGTGGGAAAAGGGATTATCTTAAAAGGGGAAAATACCAATGGGAAGTTCCGAGCACCACACCTTTACAAATATCGTAATCTACAAAAGTGTACTTATGATGTAGACGTAGGGGAAACTACAAATGACTACAAATATATAATAATTCATGTTAACTGTTAGATACATAAATCTCCATATCCCTCTATTTTCCTCGTGGGTGTCGCTATAAGCAAGACGGGGTCCAATATAAGTTTTCTAAGGAATGTTTGTTTAACATACAATCTACCAGCTAAATCTATTAGAGATAGCGACGTCATGGACTTCACAAGAGAGTTCAATGGTGTACGGTCAAAGAACCCGTGAAAATCGAAAGCGCAATTTGACTTCGGAATTGTTTGTATATTTATCATATCTCAGTGAGGGGAGAGAAGAAACAGGTGAAGTAAAAATGGTCTAAGGACTAAGAAATGTTTTTAATTTATATTATTTATATTTTTTCGGCTTTATCCCTCGCTTAAAAATAGCTTGAATTAGAACTTAGCCCAAAGTGAATCTTTTCCAACAAAAACATGCCCACTGGAGGGATTTCCTCCTTCTCTTCGGATTGTGTCCTTCGTTTTGCGATAGAGCAGTCAGGATTTATACTTAGAGGATATTATTCATGAGTTTCACGGACTTTGTTTTGTAAATGTGTCATTTCGACTTAGCGCGTGCTCGGAGGGAAGCAAGGTAGTGTGTACCTTTGTTGAAACTTGAATGAAAATTTTTCTCAGCTCAAATCTTTCAAGTTAGAATTATCCCTGCACATTCCTGTATGTAATCTGTAAGAGAACCATTTAGGTTTGAATGTCAATGGTGCTTTCGGCTGCGCGAACCGAGTTCTTTTTTAGTTTCTGTGGGAGAATTCAATATGGCGGCGATGGCGGCTTTGTCCCTCGCTTAAGAAATCGCTTGAATTAGAACTTAGCCCGAGGTGAATCTTTTCCAACAAAAACACGCTCATGGTCCAGATTTCCACCTTCCCTCGGGTTTGCGAACTTCTTTTGGCGGCACAGCTTCAGGGCTGAGCGGAGCGAGTGTCGACACGATTTTCCTTACGGTATTAATATATAGATTAAGTTTAAAATCTACTACTCTAAAATCTATAATCTATGCTAAAATGCTGCTTACCACGAATGCCATGCCCGTTAAATTTGTTTAATAAGGGACTTAAATTGCCCAAGGGACTGTGCTTGCCTAATTTCTGGGGCCAGACTATTCCATAAAATGGTGCCACAAGAAAAACTATTTTTGTAATAATTTGTATGTGGCAATGGGACATTAAGATAGATAGATAGATAGATATAGTTTATTAATGCCTTTTGCAGTGGGGACGCTGAATTACAGGCAATTGACACAAAAGTATATAGAATATAGGGAATATAGCATTATAATAAGCATGTTGAAACTAGGGCTGGTACTTAACAGTTACGAAGTTGGCAAACCGATCAGTGCGAGTAAGCATAGGATGAGAACGTTTTCCTGATCTTAGAGTCATATGGGTGGTTGATCTGATATTTCTGCCATTAATAAGTGAATAAAGAGGACTTTCTGGCTCAATGCTCTTCATAAAAGCTTCACACTTTTTTCCCCGGCGTTCTTCTAAAGGCAAAATGCATGCGCGCTCCAGCGCTTCACTGTAGGGGAGGCCAGGCCAGATAATGGCGAGTGCCCTCTTTTGAACATTCTCTAAGGCGGATGAAAGATGTTTAGGCAATCCTGCAAAAACTACAGCGGCATATTCTATAGAAGATCTGATCAAAGCGCAGTAGATCATGACTATATCAGCAGCCGGGACTTCACACTTTTTCAACATTCGCAGTGCGTACAGGCGTCTATTGACTTTCTTCACTACATAATCGCAGTGGGCCGCCCATGTTAGATCCTCTGATATATGAACCCCGAGAAGCTTGAAGGTGCTGACTTGATCAATCAGAGATCCGCCGACTGCAATGGGACGTGGCACGCAACTATTGTATTGAAGAAAGTCAATTGACATGGTCTTACACTTGCGCGGATTAAGCCGCATGTTATTGTGATGGGCGAATGAATTTATATCATCTAGAAGGTGGTTTAACAACGAAGGCGAGTTCCGGGGAACAATTTCTAAAACAGATAGATCATCTACATACTTGACGCGAGGGCCCCAGGTACACATAAGGTCATTCACCATAACCGCAAAGAGTATTGGGCCTAATTTTGTACCCTGGGGAATACCGCCACGAAGGGTTTGCGCACTCGAGATTGTAGTGCCGATGCGCATGACCTGGGAACGCTCGTGCAGAAATGATGCTATCCATCTTAGAAGGCCTTTATGGAAATTAAATTCAGAAAGCTTCTGCAGTAAAATGTGGTGGTCAATTAGGTCGAAGCCTTTTCTGAAATCCGCAAAAAAAAAACCGGATATAGCAATTTCCAAGATCTAGAGCTTCAAGTGCAATATGCAACAGGAAGACTAGGGCCTGTTCGGTTGAACTACCTGCCTTTGCGAATTGTTTAATGTCAAGGTCTTTAAGTATGTCAGGCAGAACGCGTGTATTAAGCTTGTTATGAGAGTCCCTTAGGTTGCAAAAAGTCTCGCGCGTTTGAAATTTTTGGCAAAGGTAATCAGGAGCAAGTCCGTGTATTGATTTAAAAACCATCAAGGCTCTTTGATATTGATTCGATGGAGTTTTCCATCCTAGTTGTTCCAGCAGATGGCTAGCCTCGGTATCGTAGTTAGGAAAAGTCAAAACACGGGCTGCTCTGTTTTGTAGCTTTTGCAGTTTCTCTTGCAAAGTCACACCACAGGTTCCCCATACAATGTTGCAATAATCGAAATAAGGTTGTACCAAGGATTGAAAGATAAGATGCAAGGTTGCTTGTGGGACAAGGTGCCTAACTCGCTTTATCGCTCCTATACCACAAGCAACTTTCTTAGTTAGTTTTTCTATATGACTACTCCAATTTAGTTTGTCATCGATAATAACGCCTAGTGATTTTGCGGTATTCACTTGGCGAACGGGAGAGTCGTCGATAGAAAGTATTGGGGGAGCTGTGAATGTACTCAGCCTCTGACGAGATCCAATAAGCATAAATTCTGTTTTAGTCATATTTAGAGTCAACTTGTTTGCTTTTAGCCAATTGAAAACATTTCCTAAATCTTGATTTACACATGATTGGATGTCGTCAGTGTTATTGCTCGTAAACGTAAGATTGGTGTCATCGGCATACATCCTAGGATCACAATTTGAAAGACAGCTCGGAAGGTCATTGATGTATAACAAAAATAGTAGTGGCCCTAGGATTGTTCCTGTGGCACACCACATCTTAACGTACGAGTATTAGATAGTCTCCCATTAACGGAGCAAATTTGTGAACGGTTTTCTAAATCTAGAAAAGGGTCTGTCGCGGCGTACTAGCGGTACGCCGCGCGGTAGCAATGGGTTAAAGGTTGAAGTACTAACTCGACTCCGAACGGTTGTGTTTCCTGTAACACACTGTTGCAATAATAACGATCAAAAGGTTCAGCAAAGTAACAGCAGATACTGTGTAGAGTAAAATCTGATCTGTGTAGGTCAATGTTTCTTCTTTAATCTTGTCAATATCCTTTCTTGTACGCTTCAGTCAGTTTTTCGTCATACAAAATGTAAATTTTTTAAAGTTTTCAATGATGGTCTTGTTGATCCTTACAGGTTGTGGAATTTTTAAGGAACCATGATGTAGGTTTAGTGTGTCCTTATCCACAAAGTTCCATGGAATATATTGTAGAGTTTCTTTGGTAAAAATAGGTAATGATATTTTCATATATTTAAGACATTTTGTTAGGCCAGACGTCATGCCTTTGAACGTGACATTGCAGGGAAACTCGTAGATGGACAGAGGCGTGACAGCTAAATGTCCGGTATTGGTTTTCAGTGTTCCATGGGAAGTACTTAAGTAGAATCGTCCTCCAAGAGGAATCATTGAATGTAATCCATCACATGAACTTGAAGGAAGGTGGTAACGAGGGAATGACAACTTAATTTCTGAATTCCAAGGATAGCCAAGCCAAGAAAAATTTTGCTCTGTTTGTAAAATATTGGTTGGACACAAATAACCATTTTGGTTTTGAAGCATTTATCAAGGTCATTGATAGTCACAATATATTTCAAGTACGAACACGAAATAACGGCTAAGTTTGTCTTTTGCACTGGTCCTGTGTAACAAGAGTTAGAAATTTTATGGGTGTTAAACGTTCTATTGTACATAGTGAGTTCTGGTTTTTGATTTCTGGGATAATAGTGAGTAAATTAATATCGACACTATCTTTTTCATGTTCGACGTCAGTCATTGGCTGACCCAAAACAGGAAGACCTTGTTTAAATGCTACCACAGTTAACTTGAGTGAATGTCGCTATTGAGCCTAGGAAAGAGTTGCGAAGTTATAAAACTTGGTAAATCGGATTTACTAATCAAACTTTTCTGATTCAGTTTTGTAAGACGGTTCATAATGAACCTTCTTATTTCGAAAAACCTTCTTATTTCGAAAAACCGTAATATCGTAGAAAAGGTTCTAGTCAACTCTGTTGAAAATTTAGAAAGCAATTCCATCAGTAATTGTTGATCACAATGAACTCCGTTGGAAAACTTCTTTATTTCTTGTTCCCAAACTTTGAAAGTTTAATCGATCAGTTCATATCACGTCCTAATTGTTGGAGTTTTGAATTCATATTGTCTTGTATCTTAAAAACATATGTTATTTTACCATTCAAAATATGAACAAGATGTCGAGTTATTGCCATTGCTGATGTCATCTCTCTTAAGGTTTTCTTAAGATTTTGGACATGATTCGCTTCACATTTCTTACTAGAAATTGCCTCATAAATCAATCTATCTCTTCTATGTTTTTCTTTTAGCCAATGGTTTTGTTCACGAGTAATTGTTTTACAGTTTTTGTATGCCCAATGCTTACAAGCTTTAACTGAATTTCGATAGATTATTGACAAGTCATAGTGGATCGTAAGCCAGTTTCGTAATTATACAGACGAGCAAGATACGTTGAACATTCGATTAGGGACGAGAGTCCTGATAATGAAAGCAATCTTTTGGCTGATATTTGTGTATTTCTAATAGACAATAGCAATTGTTCGAACAAGGTTGCTTTGATTGCTGAACAGGAATGGTTCGACATTCGTTTAAACATTTCCAGTAGCTACTAGTGGCAAATGAGTAGTTACTTGAAGAATCCGAGTTAATCTTCATAGAAAGTTAATGGACGGGCCGTGTGACTTATTAAAAGAGACGACGGGTAGAAAGTGATATTTTCTGTCAAGGAGCCGAATTGTTGATTTATGCCAAATTGAAAACAATATGAAAAGGTAGACAAAAACAAGAAGTAGCTTGGTTTGACTATCATGTTATTCAGTGTTGCCACTCTTTGCCTGGAAGTAAATAAAAATAACTTAGTGATGTCAGACTACACATATTTCATTTCCAAACAATTATTGTCTCTTCTTAAGAACTATCGCCGTAGCTTTTCAGTCTCTCCTCTACAAACTTCGGAAGTATAACAACTGTGTAACAACTCGAAGTGTAACAACTAGAAGAAAAAAATGGCAGAAAATATTGCTGAAATGCCGGCTGAAGATTCCACGGAAATGGAATTAATGATAGATTTGAGTAAGTATTTGAGTAAGTCACCGATCGTGATATACTGTTGAGCACTTTTTGTTTTCTAATGTTTTACCTAACTAAGTTATACATATATATTTTTATAGAATGTGGTCTGTGCAATGAGCTAACAACTGGAGAGAACGGATCACCAAAGTATATAACGTTGTGTCCGTGTGGACACACGTTTCACCGGGCTTGTGTCAATGAATATGAATCACAGCGGCACTAACTTTGAGTGTCCAAGTCCTGTTTGTGCGTAAGTAGTCACACATTCAAATGTTCTTTTCTTAGCTAAACTTGTGGTAGGAAAATAACTATATTTTTTTAGATATCGGCACGAAATAGTACGTGTCATTGTCATTGAAGTATACGAGGTGGATGAAAGAAAAAATTAATGATCAGGTAAGATATTGTTTGGTATACTTGTTCCTAAAATGGTTGATATTGGTATGAAACAGTATAATTCTAAAGACAAAACAAGTCAAAGGTGAAAGTGGTTGCCGCTAGATAACGTGGGAAATTCGTTTGACGAATCAGTTACCCTTTTGGAAATTTTGAATTAATCGCTTGTCTAGAATGTTTTGGTCGGTTCCCAGGTTTCTGAATGATCAGCCCATTACACTAAGTATTCAATTTTTCTACCTTGCTTTCTTTTATTTAACAGCTTTTTAGCTTGAAAAATAGGATATCATCACTATTGTTTTGCATTTCCGATCTCGGTACGTTCGAAGTGCTAGGTTCTTTTGCTTTCGCTGTAGTGCTAGCTTTGTTTTTTCCAATTGCTCCATTGGGCCTAAGATCTGATTTCTTTTTGGCATTTTAGAATCAGTGCTTTTCTTGTTTGAAACTTCTTCAGTTTGCTGTGAGTTTCCTTCTTTTGTTTTGGTTTTCACTTTCTTGTTTTGGCGTTTCTGCGTCGTTTTGGTTTTCCGTATTTTCAAAACTATCATCAGGAATGTCTGAAAAATCTAGACCAAAACCTTCAGTAATGCTCTCGTCTGGAGGCAAAATTGGTCTTTCATCTGGGTCGAAACACTTTTTCATTCTGTTTATATGAACAGCAAACTTTGCTTTTCTGTTGTTCATATCCCTAACATAGTAGTTTACTTCATAAAATCTCTCAACAATTCTAAATGGTCCATGCCAAATGTGCAGCAATTTCTTTGCCAATCTTTTCTTTGTTGCAGGAGTGTAAACCCAAACTTTTCCCCTACTTGAAATGACGATGTTTACTTTTCTTGTCATAGTAGAACTTTGCTTTTTGATGTGCGCGTTGATTATTTTCTATAGCAATTTTACGTGCTTGCTCGACATTTTCAACAACGACGTCTTCTGTGTTCTTCTACTGATGTGGACAATTTTGAACTATCCAAACTTAGATATTTACTGTTTACGCAAAGATGCGGTTCAAAACTAAAAAGTAAATAGCGAGGGCTCTCATTAGAGCTCTCATGTGGCTTGTTCTATAGGCATGTAGGACAGCAGGAATATACTCGTCCCAATCTGTGTGAGAACTATTATACATTGATAAACTTTGTATCAATGTGCCATTGAACTTTTCAACTAGACCGTCTGTCTGTGGGTTATAACTCGAGGTATTCAATTTAAGAATTTGAAATATACGACAAATTTCTTTGGTTAATTTGCTCATGAAATTTTTTCCTCGATCTGTTAATAATTTTCTCGGTGCAGAGTATCGAAATATTATTTCACGCACAAAAATGTCTGCTATTGTTGCAGCTTCCATGTCGGGCATCGCAAAGGCTTCTGGGAATTTTGTTAGGTAATCAGATATGACAAGTATATACATGTTCCCTTTTTTGCTCTTAGGAAGGGAACAAATTATGTCCATTGCACATTTTTCCCAAGGCGTAGTCACAGGTTCCGAAAGACACATTGGTTCTCTTAGATGGGTTTTAGGGCTTTTACGCATAGAGCAATCTACGCACGATTTGCACCAATGTTCAGTATCTTTAAACATGCCAGACCACCAGTAATACTGACGTATTTTCCAAAAGTCTTTCTGATTCCAAAATGAGCACCCGTTATGTGATCATGAACATTTGAAAGTAATTCATATTTCAGACATTCCGGGACGACTAAGTGTGAAATTATTTCTTGACTTCTATGTTTACTTTTGCGGTCTAAGTGGTATAAACGTTTATCCTCTCCTATGTAAAAACAATCGGCAGATAATAACAATTCTCTAGCTAATTTGTTATCACTAGGTAATTCGCCGGTTTCTAAGTAAACAATAATGTCTGACAGTTTACGATCTTTCCTTTGTTGCTCATAAATTTTATCAGATTCTGGGGCTTTTTCTATGGCATAGAGTTCGCACTTTTCATATGCGCGTCTACTAAGAGAATCAGCAGCCAGGTTTTGTTTGGCATTCCGATAGACAATATCAAAATCATATTGTTGAATTAACATTGACCAGCGTGCTAAACATCCTACCGGATCTTTTATAGACATAAGCCATTTAGTGCGTTGTGATCAGTATGAACTGTGAATTTGTTTCCACTCAGGTACGGTGAATATTTCTTTATTCCCTCGATTACCGCAATGCATTCTCTTTCAGTAGTTGTGTAATTTGTTTCACACTTGTTCAGGGCGCGACCATTATACGCGATTACAGCCTCTTTTCCATCATCACTGAACTGTGATAAAGTCATTCCTACGCCAGTTGAAGACGCATCCGTTATCAAATGAAATGTTTTAGAAAAGTCTGGAAATACTAAAATCGGGGCTGAAACGAGTTCGCTCTTAAGTTTCTTGAATGCCTCTTGGCAATCATCGGTCCATTTGAATTTTACATGCTTTCTTGTCACATTGTTCAAATGCATTCTCTTTCAGTAGTTGTGCAGTTTGTTTCACACTTGTTAAGGGCGCGACCATTATACGCGACTACAGCCTCTTTTCCATCATCACTGAACTGTGATAAAGTCATTCCTACGCCAGTTGAAGACGCATCCGTTATCAAATGAAATGTTTTAGAAAAGTCTGGAAATACTAAAATCGGGGCTGAAACGAGTTCGCTCTTAAGTTTCTTGAATGCCTCTTGGCAATCATCGGTCCATTTGAATTTTAGCGGAGCTCCCGCGGGCGCCCAAGGCGCCCGCGTGCGGAGCCCCATAGCTACATGCAGGAGAAAAAGGAACAAACAAAAGTGTATATGCATCGAACGATTCTGTCATGGACTTCCGGTTTGTGCGTTCGTTCGTTCGTCCGTTCGTTCGTTCGTTCGTTCGTTCGTCCGGCGTCGCACAGGCAACCCGCCAGATTTTTATTACAGGCGGGAAAACTGACAAAGGCGGGAAAATGAGCAGGCGTGCGTTTTAATTTTAGTTGGCGAGAATTATTTATTTGAAAAGGTATTTGTGTCTCTGTTATTTCGTGTCAGTTTTCTTGAAGTCAAGAATAGTTTTTTTTACTGTTCTTCGTCATAAAACTGAAACTGTTCAAACAAGCTTACAAAACAGTTAGAAAAAAAAATGAGTAACCATGAGCAGGGAGAAGTAGAAGTCGAGACGGATGTTGATGAAAATGGAAATTTGATGAGGGAAGATGCAGTACCACTACGAGGGAGGGACAACGACGAGCGGAGAAGAAAGGCCAGGGAAGTCATGTCGAAAGAGCAAGAGCGCGCTCGAGAGAGAGAACGGAAAAGGGCGACCAGGGAAAACATGTCTCAGGAGGAAAGAGAGAGACAGCGGGAGAAAGACAGAGACCGAATAATGGCGGCCCGGGCAAACGTGTCTCAGGAGGAAGAAGAGAGACAGCGGGAAAGAGACAGACAGCGAATAATGGCGGTCCGGGCAAACGTGTCTCAGGAGGAAGAAGAGAGACAGCGGGAAAGAACAGACAGCGAATAATGGCGGCCCGGGCAAACGCGTCTCAGGAGGAAGAAGAGAGACAGCGAGAAAGAGACAGACAACGAATAATGGCGGCCCGGGCAAACGCGTCTCAGGAGGAAGAAGAGAGACAGCGGGAAAGAGACAGACAGCGAATAATGGCGGCCCGGGCAAACGTGTCTCAGGAGGAAGAAGAGAGACAGCGGGAAAGAGACAGACAGCGAATAATGGCGGCCCGGGCAAACGTGTCTCAGGAGGAAGAAGAGAGACAGCGGGAAAGAGACAGACAGCGAAAAATGGTGGCCCGGGCAAACGCGTCTCGACAGGAGGAAGAAGAGAGACAGCGGGAAAGAGATAGACAGCGAAAAATGGCGGCCCGGGCAAACGTGTCTCAGGAGGAAGAAGAGAGACAGCGGGAAAGAGACAGACAGCGAATAATGGCGGCCCGGGCAAACATGTCTCAGGAGGGAAGAGAAAGACAGCGGGAAAGGAACAGAGAAAGAATGAAGCGTAAGCGAAGCTCGGAAGTGAGTCATGTTGGAAAGCGACAACGGCAAGAAAGTCATTCGCAAGGTAGGTCATTGCCATTAAAAAACGCTAAACTTCGTTTTGAATTGGCACAAAAAACGTAAAAACTTCGTTATTCAAGTATAATAAAGGCCATTCAATGACAATAATTTTTTGTACATCACAAATGTTTACTATTTAAGTCAATACCGCCTTTTCCACGCTCAGTCATATGCCTTAAGCGTGTTGTTTGTTTGTGGATTCCATATTTTCGAGTTGTCAACGGAATGTTAATTCAGTATCGACTGTCGTTTAAAAAAAACTGTGTTGGCCTTTTTTGGCGGGTGGACTTGGGCGAAGTCTAAGCTTTGCCACATGGCAGCCATCTTGAAATGCGAATTATTGTGCGTGCGAACTTTGGTCATCAAAAAACGATACAAGGAAATCTCCAAACGCCCGCATAAACATCAGAATTAGATAATGGTACAGTAATTCTTGAATTATCTACCTTTTGCTCAAAATTGTGAAATATTTAATTTATATGGACTCGATCTTCAATTTTGTTGGGCTTCGCTCGAGCTCAAAGACTTTAAGTTATCGATCTTTAAGCTGTGTTTCCTTTAATTTTTGTAGGTTCGCAAGATGCATTTCTCGCTGCAGGGAATGGTTCACAGAGTGTTCCACAAATGGCAGGTAAGTGGAGACGTTTCTAGAGGTAATAATATTGTTCTATCAACGACACGGCAATAGTTCTTAGTTCGTGAGTCCTCATGTATCACACTGATGGTCCTCCTGGTTTACATTAATTACAGATTTTTATCATAGGCTCCCCAAATAGTGATGTGTTTGCTACAGGGCCAGGGAAAGGTGAGGATGCCTTAGAGAGTGTTCCACAGTTTGAAGGCAAGTTAATTTTTTTTTTTGCTGAAAGCAGGGCTCGAAACAAGAAACAAAATGTATTGGCCTATCCGGGCAGATTTTGTTTGGGGCACCGGCAGGTACAACAAATTCTCTAAGGTGTAGATATGTTGTTAACTTTTATTTATGGTCTATGAGCATATCCAATCAACCTGGGTTGTTTTTTTTATTGAACTGAAAAAATATTGAATTTATCAGGGACCATTGTAACAACAAACCATTAAAGTCACTATTTGCAACTAGATTTATAGTTTATATTTACAGCAGGAGAAAAAATTTATTGCAGGACCAGAAATTCTATTATGGCAACCAAACTTCAGTGTGACTAGAATTTTTCATTTTTGTGCCAATGCATGGTATCTCTGAAATGTTAATTCCAGGTCCTGTCCATTATGAATAACCTTCAAGGAGAGAATTATATTTAACTCATTTTTTCAGTTTCGCAATATGGCAATATATGTGCAGCTATAGGGGTGTGGAGGGTCTGGATCCAGAGCATGCTGGGGACACCTCACAAATAGGTCCCTTGTTGGAAGGCATGATAATAATTATTGTCATTATTATTGATTCACTCCCGAGTTGGGGTCCAGCAGTCTTTATTAATTAATTACTTAATACAATTCTTACATATATTTAAATTTACATTTGATCATGTATAAACAATCAAATGTAATGCTATTGTGCTAATTAATAGTATGTGCCCTAGGCAGCGACGGCTTTCGCCGTGCCTAGGGCAACAGGACTGCTTGTACTGCTGATTAAGGGGTGGACCATTAGAAGTTGGGGGAGGGGGGGTGGCAATTCCCAAAAAAAAATTCGCGCAAGGCCAATCCTTCCAAAAAAAAAATCTTGCAGAGATTCAAGCTAGGAAATAAAAATCCTACAAAGACATGGCTTGGGCTCTCATTAAAAAGATGTCTTAAGTAGTTATTCCAGCAACTTCTCTTTTGCATGTTTCTACTTCATTTAATAAAAATTTCGTGAATATATAGTCGGTGAGGACTCACGCACCGAAAACACTGCCCTCGCGTCGTTTACAAGAACAAGTGTATCTTGCCGAGGAAAAACAAATCTCTCCCAAAAAATGCCCTGCACTGATAGGTCTGGCAGGCAGTCACTAACTTCGAAAGAAGAACACTTGTAAGCGTGAGTTCGACGTTACAAGTATAGAAATTCGTCATGTGGACCGCTTCACACAAATGAATAATAATAATTTCGTAATTTGCGGCATCAATAATAAAACCTACAGACATTGTTTATTATACACAAAAAAACGGAACGTTCGTCTACCCTTTCTCTGAGGCTTGATGAAATGCGTTTATAAAAATTTGAGCGTGCTTCGCGCGCAACGGAAGAAAAAGACATCTACCATGTCAAATAGTGGCCGGGGGATGGCGAAAACGTTTAACAGCTTCATTCTATTTTAACGGCAACCAATAAAAATATAGCATAAGAAAATTTGTTGTATCTATACATGCAGATTTTCTTAATCCATTTCTGAACCAATATAGTATGTAGTATAAGAAAATTTTGTTGATGTGGATTTGGATGGCCTGTGGGAACGGAACGCCACGGGAACAGGTAGTGCTCTATGCGCAAGATACCCCTCGTGGGTTTATCCTTTTACACTTTTTGTGTGTGTGTCTGCGAAAAAAAAAAATTCGTACATGGCCTTCGAGTCCGAAAAAAAATTCCTGCACAACCTGATCCCCGAAAAAAAAAATTCATACGCAAAAATATTGCCACCCCCCCCCCCCCCCCCCCCCCCCCCCCCCCCCAATTTCTAATGGTCCACCCCTAAGTTGATGGGCTAAATTATATAAATCAGGGATGGGCATGAATGGAATGTAAACAATTTATGATGCTGGCTTATCTGGTCACGCAGATGGAAGCCCGTAAGACCATGTTTCCTCTTTTCTAGATTTAATAACAAGTTATTAATATCCACTTTAATCCAAAAACTACATGTCTTGAACTTCAAGGGAATGTTTTCAGACACAGAAGCTGTGCACATTGAAGCATAATCGACTTTCTAGACTTTCTGGTATTACCCTCACAAATTTGTCACTGCAGAACATACAAATTATTACACTTAGTCTTTTGGGGGAATTTATGTAGAATTTTATACTCTGTAAAAATTATGCCTGTTGTTTTTTTGTTTTGAGTCCTGGAGGGTAGCTGTATAACTGTTTTTTTTTTCTCTTTATGAGGTTGTCAATTTTGTGCATCCTCTTATATTGAATGAAACGAATATATATATCTTATTAGACATGTTGATGTACATTATGGCTGGATATTTTTTCGAGTTTTTTTGTCGAGCCAGTCTTCGGGTGGACAACATTAATACAAAGACGATAGAAAATGTTCAGAGATATTGTACATTAAAATGTCTAATTGGTGCTTTTCACTTGTCATGGGACTAAAATGGACACTAAATACGCTACAGAACCGTGAAAAGAACATAAAAATATGTTTCTTGTGAAAATTTGAGATCGATTAGGTGTTTCCCGGCCTAAATATAAGCGAATGAATGCCCGCCATTTTGTTCAGTAATTGTATGGAGCCGCCATGTTGGTGTTCATGTTGAAGGACACCAACATGGCGGCCAAATTACCAGTTGTCTTAAAGGCTATTTCTACGGACTCTATCGATAAAAATCTTATTGGATCGGTAGGATATCAATCATTATGACATGCTGGTTTGCAAAAAATTGTAACCACTGAACAAATTGAGCGAAATACGGCACAATAAAAATACGTGACTGGTGTTGCGTGACATAAATCACCTCGGCGATATCTCCGAGACCATTTGTTAGAAAGTGTTGAAATTTTATGTGCAGACTCCCTCAGTAGAGTTATAATAAAGTATGAAAGTGTATATTCATAGAGAGTTTAGTTTAGAAGTTAGCATTTTGATGACGTCATGTGAAAAGCAAGAATAAGTTGTTTATTATGGGACATTTATTTTCTGCTGTTTTAAATTGAGAATGGACGAACTTAGTGAAAATAGTTTGGAAGTGTACACATGCGGGTTATTAAGAACTGTAATTTCAAGTAAAATATCAAACTCCATGCTGAAAATAGTTTGGAAGAGTACAATATCGCGGGATATTTGTACTCGCCCCAGTCTCACTCCTGTGATGTTTGTTCTCCTCTCGTTGCAGTTGGATAATAATGGGGGAGAATTATAATATTTATAATATTTAACTTAGCCTCCATTTTTTTAGGTTCCCAAATTAATGGTGATGTAAGTGTGGCTACAATGGGTGCCGAGAATTCCGAAGATGCTGGCGACTTGTCACAAAGAATTGCTCAGTTTGAAGGCAAGTAGAATGATAAAATGTTTCATTACTAATGTCAGATTATTATTTAAAGAGCTATTGGAATTATGCAGAAAATTTTCCTAAATTATGCGGGATTTTCCCTTTTAGGACGCGTTATTGGATTCTTTTAGGGATGCAGCGGTTGAGATTAGGGGTGCAGTGGTTGAGATTTAATTAGTACACTGTAAATTCAAGCAAATGAAACTTCATGCTGAAAATAGTTTGGAAGCGTACAATATTGTGGGATATTTGTACTCGCCCCAGTCTCACTCCTGTGATATTTTGTTCTCCTCTCGTTGCAGTTGGATAATAATGGGGGAGAATTATATTTAACTCAGCCTCCATTTTCAGGTTCCCAAATTAATGGTGATGTATGTGTGACTACAGTGGGTGCCGAGAATTTTGAAGATGCTGGGGACTTGTCACAAAGAATTGCTCAGTTTGAAGGCAAGTAGAATGATAAAATGTTTCATTACTAATGTCAGATTATTATTTACACAGCCATTGGAATTATGCAGAAAATTTTCTCAAATTATGCGGGATTTTCCCTTTTAGGACGCGTCATTGGATTCTTTTAGGGGTGCGGTGGTTGAGATTTAAGTACTGTAAATTCAAGCAAATATCAAACTCCATGCTGCATGATTAGAATATCACCTTTTATACTTACCTGTGACAAAGACAGCACGTAGAGAATGGCAGGAAACAATTATTAAAAAACAAAATGCGCATGCGTACAAATCCCTATGTGAATTGATTGTCATTTTACTGTGATGGAGGTCGAAATGAAAGGAAAACTCCAACCAGTTGATGAAACTTGAAAAAATGTGAGCAAAGGAGTACACATATTTGAGGATTTTCTCCGTAAAAGTACATCTATTAATTTATGGCAACTCTTCACATGGTACATAAAAAGGTGATCACATGGTCAATTCAAGACAACATCTGGTGGGCTGAAACATCAATAGGTGTAAAGGTTTACTGGGAAGAGTAGTATTTAATTCTTTTTTTCTTAGGTTCCCAAAATGCCAATGCATGTGTAGCTATAATGGGGGGTGCAGATGATCTTGATCTAGAGCATGCTGGGGACCCCTCACAAAGAGGTCCTCAGTTGGAAGGCAAGTAAATATTATTTAACATTTATTGATTATTGAAAATTGATAACTTCAAAATAGGAGGGCGGGTTAAAAAATAATGCCTGGTACAGGTATAAATAATATGGTTTATTTTTTTCCTAGAGGGCACGGTAACGAATTCTGCATTCTGATTGGTTCTCAGAGCGCGCGCGCGGGGGCAATATTTTCCTAACTCTGACCTAGGTCACGGTAACCATTTTCGCGCGCTTGTTTTCATCGAAAAAATCAAATTTTTGGGTTGGAAAAAAATAAATAAGTTATTTACCGGCTTTAGGTCGGTCCATATAAGGAAAAAACTGTGACCTCGGCCTGGAAAATGTTGACCTCGGCCTCCGGCCTCGGTCAACATTTTCCAGCCCTCGGTCACAGTTTTTCCCTATACGGACCTCCCAGCCGGTAAATAACATATATTTATTTTTTTCTAGAGGGCACGGTAACAAATTCTGCATTCTGATCTTAGGGCACGCGCGTGGGGGCAATATTTTCCTATCTCTGACCTAGGTCACGGTAACCATTTTAGGTGATTGTTTCCATCAAAAAAATCAAATTTAGAGTAGGAAAAACATAAATAAGTTATTTGCTGGCTTTAGGTCGGTCGGTATAGCGAAAAAACTGTGACCGAGGGCAGCTGAGGTAAATAACTTCTTCCAGTTATTTACCAGCTGATTTTGTTTTAAATTCAAGGCTGCTGATGCTTTCCACTCTGCCTAAAATACACTTTATAACTTCTTTACAAAATAGCCTACATGAACTTCAACGGAAAGGTTTTTAAAAATAGAAGATGTACACATGTACGTAGCTGTACAATGTTGAAATGGTCATAATCAACTTCTAGAATTGCTAGTATTACAACTGCTACAATTTTAGCACTGGACATAAAATTACACCTAGATTGTTTTGGAATTACAGTACAAAATGTACAATTTTGATACTGTAAAATTATGCCTATTTTTAGGTTTTCTTTTTTTTCCAAGCCCTGGAGGCCATTCAGTTTTTTTAATCTGCACGACCAATTTGTTTTGGGATTTCATTGAGAAAGTTATATGAATTTGCAGTAAATTTACGCATTTTTCTGGGAAATCTTAATTAGGTGATGTAGAAATCCCTAGGATTCAAGGGTCTGATGATGATGAGCTTATTGCAAGAGCAAGTGCCGTTGGCATCCATTCTGAGTATGCACGACCAGGTGCTGAAGAATCAGATGATGATCGGAGAAGGCGGAGGCGGCGTAATCAGCGGAGAATAACGCAAGAAGAGCAGAGGCTTAGAGAAGCAATTGGTGACTTACCTCCACCACCACCCCCAGGATCCAATGAACAAGAGGACAAAGCCTATGCCGCTATCCGTTCTTTTGAGGTTGAGCAGATGACTTATAACTTGAGTTTTTGTGAAGTTTGCAAGGAGAGACATCTGCAAACAGGTGTGATTAGAAATGGTAACAACTCCTGTACTAGATGTAAAAGAGACAAAAATCAGCCAAAGTTATGGTCCCAGGAGAACAACATGGATCCTGGAGTTGTGCCAGAGCCACTAGCAGATCTGACCGATGCAGAGCAAATGCTTATTGCAAGAATAGCACCTGCCATACATGTGCACATGTTGAAACATGGAGGCATTGCTGCCAAAGGCCACTGCATTGCATTCCCTCAGGCAGTGCAAGAACCTGCTACTATTCTTCCACGGTTACCTGCAGATGTGGATATCATTCGAGTAAGAAGGCAGGGTAAAGATGATACACACAAGGGATTTCCGGGTCAGAAGACGACGTGTGGAAGATGCAATCCGGTGGCTGAAGAACAACAATGTGGCTTACAGTGATGTAATAATAGATGATGCACGCATTGAAATGTTGCCAGAGGATGGAGAGCTACCAGAATTGAGAACTGTAGAATTTAATGAAGTTCAGCATGAAGATGATAGAGGTCCTGCTCCTGAACAGATAGACCCTGGAGCAGTGGATGATGATGAGCAGACAGTTTCTGGAGTTCTTCTACCAGAGCCGGGAGTGAATGTTGAGGCCCAAATCCAGTCAGCTGTGGACCAGCTAGTGGCTGAGCCAGAGCAGCAAGCGAATGTGAATGATGCTCCACCAAGGCCAGCTAGACAAAGACCAGTAATTCCTTGGCCAACCACAGATAGAAACCCAGCATCAGAGTTCACTACACCTTATTTTTTCCTTGTCTGTTTCCGACGGGTAATGGTGATTTTACTGTAAATCGACCTAGGACATGTGCATCTCTGCATGAATGGGCAGAGCATTTGTTGTGGTACCAAGATGGCAGGTTTGCAAAGCACAAAGTTTGGAAGTTCATTGTTCACAACATGATCTTGAGAAAGAGAGCCCTAGAGCAGAGCAGGTACTTTCTTGACCAGCAGCTAGGTGACCCTCATATCACTGTGGCAGATTTACAGGAGCGCTTTGCAAGGGGGGACACATCAATTGCAAATAAGCTTCTATATTTTGGAGCCTGTTTGCGGGGGACACCTCAGTATTGGCACCAACGACGCAGAGAGCTTCGTGCCCTGGTTGAGTTCATGGTGAATGAGAAGCATGGGTTACCATCATTTTTCATGACTGGAAGTTGTGCCGAGTTTTACTTCCCACCATTGAGAAGGCTCCTTGAGAACTACATTCTGCAGACTACAGGAGAGGTTGTGAATCTTTTGGAAGACAGCAATGCACGATTTAAAGCAGTACAGGAGAATACACATCTTGTTGTGGCCTATTTTGATATGCGCACTCAGGCCTACCATGAGAAGGTGCTTAAACCTGTATTTGGTGTGAGTGACTACTGGTACAGGTACGAGTTTGCCAAGTCCCGTGGGCAAATTCACTGGCACCAGCTGAGCTGGAGAGGTGATCGTGAGCCACATCAGCTGTTACATGATGCACGACAAGAGCACTGTAGTGATGAGGAGCAGGTGAGAAGACTAGCTGAGTGGGTGGAAGAGAACTTTGCTATGATGGCTTCACACCCAGCTGGTAAAGATGACAATGGTGACCCAAGAAAGGAGTTCTGGCCACCACCTGAAGGCACTGCAGAACCAGTAGCAAATGAGCATGATCCTTTAGTAAAGATGTTGATGGATGTAGCAGCTACTCAAGAGGCAATACTGGAGGATCATTTGCAGCTTGTTAATAGAGTGGGGCTGCACTCCTGCTCAGACTACTGTCTCAGAATGCCACGACACTTAGAACCAGGACTGCAGCCTGGAGAACGTGTTTGCCGTATGGAATTTGGTTCTGAATTCCACAGGGGAAAGGAGCCTCGTGAATTTCCTGAAATTGTGTTAGACCACAATGGTGCTCCCCGCCTTGAGCTCCCACGTGACCACCCACGTGTAGTTCAGCATTCAAGATACCAGTTACAGGCCTGGAGGGCTAATGGGGATGTGAGTATGATACTATCTGAGTCTCCACCAGACTCACCTAGTGCTGATGATATCATAGCCGTGATTGACTATGTGTGTGGCTATGCCAATGAGCCTACGGGGGCTACTGCTGACCTATTTAGAGACATGGTAAATACAACTGATGCAGCTGACGAGGTCTCTGGTCGTTCCGTTTGTGCAAAGTTACTTATGAAGACCGTTGGTAGACGAGACGTAAGTGGCCCAGAAGCATCATTTGAGCTAAGTAAGCTGACACTATGGCATTGCAGCAGAAGGTTTTCATACTTATCGCTCACAGGGTCAAGGCGCCTAGAAAGGAATGGGGATACAGCAACCACAAATAGCCCTCTAGATAAATATCTTGCAAGACGACCAGATGAGCACTGTTCCTGGTATGAGTATGCATCCAGAGACGGAAAGGTGCCCGTAGCTAGTGGTGGTGCAATACATGCAACATGGCCGCTAAATGAAGATTACTGTCGCACCATGCTCTTATTGCATTCCCCCAGCTGGTTTTCTCTGCGAGATATAAAGCGAGATGAGCAGACATGGACTCAACGCTTTGAAGAGTTTCTCCTGAGTGATAACTATCCTCTCTTTGTCAAGGCTCAGGTGTGGAAAGCCCAGAGGTTAGTAGACCATCCACAGAATGAGCGTTTTGAGGATGGGAATGAGGAAGAAGAGGCAGATGACGCAGAGGAGCAACCAGACTGGGTGAATGTGTATGCTGGTCAAAATCAGAGATTTGAAGGAGTTGAAAGTGAGTTCCAGTATGATGATGGCGGTGATGAGTATGACTGGAACAGCCCACATGTACCGTTACCAGCTGCGAAAGATACCAATAAATGGTTAGACAACCAGATCCAACAGGAAGAGCAAGGCAGCACAGAGAATGATGGAGTACAACTGCCAGTTGCATGTCCTCTATCTCTGAATGAGGAGCAGAGGGCAATAGCGAGTTTAGTTCTTTGCACCCTACATAAGTTTGTTGAGGATCCTGAAGAATATGAGCCACTGCGTCTTATCGTCTCTGGTACTGGTGGCACTGGCAAATCATTTGTGATCAAATGTTTACAGCGTTTGGTGCGACAGGCATTCAGTAGCAACGACGTCATACAGGTCATCACGCAAACCGGTAACTCTGCATATTTAGTTGAAGGTAAGACAGCACACAGTTTTTTATCTCTACCAACAGGTGGGCGATCATGCCATAAACTTACAGTCCCATCAGGCACAGTTTTAGAGAAGTTGCAGTCCAGATGTGAAAACTTGAAAGTGCTTATTGGAGACGAGCGATCAATGTTTGGACGTACAACAATGGGATGGATGGAACAACATGCACGGTATGACGTCAACAAAGGTAGAACAGCAGAAGAACCCTGGGGTGGTATTCCTGTTGTTGTCATGATGGGAGATGATGTTCAGTTGCCTCCTGTCTGTGATACCCCTGTATATGTGCCAGATGCACGTAGTCCTCCATCAAATCATGGTCGATTGGTTTGGACAAACTTCAACTGTGCTGTTGAGCTCACACAGATCATTAGGCAGAATGACACTGAAGTACAGTTAAGAGATGTACTAATGTCATTGCGGACGTATGCCACAACTGTACAACATGTTCACTGGCTTCAACAGTTCCAGTGGCACAATTTGTTGAGGACCCATGGAGAGGGTCTACTAGAAAGAATGGACAGTCAAGGACTCTTTGTGTTCCCAACACATCGCCTGGAATGGGAGAGGAACAAGCAGAAAATAGTTGAGTGCAACAGATTACCAGATCACCCAGTAGCTAAGATCAAAGCTGTCAACAATGGCAGGCATGCTCAGAAGGCTGACAGTAACAAAGCTGGCGGGTTGCTGCAACTTCTTTACATTTGTCGTGAGAGTAAGGTTATGCTTGTAGCAAATCTTAAGGCTGACTGGGGTCTGTACAATGGTGCAGTTGGTACAGTAGTTGATATTGTGTACTTAAATGGGCGTAGACCAACTGATGACCCACCACCACAGCCTGACTTTGTCCTTGTGCGCTTCAGTGGATACAAAGGACCAGCCTTCATTGAGCAGGATCCTACTGTTGTGCCAATTGTACCTATAAAAAGGACTACAGAATGTGCATGTAGGTGCAAACGTTCCAGGTTCCACTGCGATTGGCATGGGGTACCACCATACACAAATGCCAAGGGATGACGGTAGGAGAGGGAGAGGCATTCAGGTATGTTGTGATACATCCTGGTACTCATACCTTTGAAGCAAAGAATCCTGGTGCTCTATTTGTTGCCTTGTCTAGAGCCAAGTCTGCTGGAGGGCAGGATAAGGACCCTGACTTTGCTTTTCATGAAGACGTGCTGATAAATGAGGACAGATTCCGCCCAGTGAGTACCCCAACAACCCAAGCACGTGCACGAGAAATGGAACGGCTGCATACAATGGCAGCAGAGTGCCGCCATAGAGAAATGTTGGCCCCAGCATATCAGGAGGAAACATTTCATAGGCTGGTATGCTGGGCAGAGAATGGAATCAATAATTGAGACATTTTCAAAATCGGCATGTCATTTATAACTGTACACAGGGTATAAGAAATGTTTTACAATTTTACTCACAGTCACAGTATGAAATAGATTATGATAAATTAACTTTTGTTTTGAGGGTGTACTGTATAGTACATACATCCAGTGATCACTGATACTGATACAACTGTATTATGTACTTATAATTATGATATTTTTGTTTAAATAATATTGTGCTTACATATACAACAAGGTTAGTAAGCATGGGTTGCAGTAATAATAATAATAATAATAATCCTGTAGTTTCACTTTTTCCTGGAACACCCTGGAATGTTAAGGAGAATCCTGGCAAACTCCTTGAAAAATGTTTTTTAGGGGGGTGAGACATTTTTTTTACCCCATAAAAAAGACCACTTAGAAAATCCTGGACTGTTATCATTCAGAAAGTGCATGAACCCTGAGTAAGTAATTAATTGAGTCCTAGTACAATGTATGGTACTGCTATTATTATTATTATTATTATTATTATTATTATTATTTATTACAAGCAACGTTTATTACAATTTCTTGCACCCTGTGTACATGTAAAGGATAATTGGTCTTCTGTGATAAGGTTTGGCCATATAACACACAGGGTTCCCAGGGTTCATTGAAAGTCATTGAAAAGCAATAAAATGCTTTCCAGTACTCAGACATGATCTTTAGTTTTTGAAGCTGTATGTATCTTCTTTTAAACACTGGAGAAGACGATGCTATTATTTATAGTTCTGACTTTTACAGAGACAAAAATCAAATTCTGAAGCAGGATCTCAAACAACAATATTTTTGTCCTGGAGAAAGTTTATAAACCATGGTAACCCTGATAAAATAATGGCATCAGATGTTATACTACAACTAGCTTGTGTAGCTGGGCAACCTTTGTGGTGATGTACTATAACAAATAGTAAGTTATACTGTAACTAGCTTGTGTAGCTGGGCAGCCTTTGTGGTGATGTATAACAAAGTGGTGAAAAGCTATGCAGTTATCAGGCATGTGTTAGCTGGTGTGCCTTTTGTAGGCTTGCATAGCACATGCAGGGATTGGGAAGGACAACATTTATGATTATTCATGTGACAGCCATCATTGCAAACTGAGGCCAGCAATGAAGATACTGTACATAGGTCAATTTTTCATCATATTATAATGAAAAACATTACACAATTAAACAATATAAGCTTTATATTTCTGAAGCAATAAATAACAGCTGAGAAAAAAATGTCCTCCCCAACCCCTGAAGATGTTCAGGTAGAGTTATGCAGTCAGCTTGTGTAGCTGAGGGACTTATGTGGCCATGCATAACACATCAATAAATTTGAAGTTAGCCTGCGTAGCTGGCTCTGTCGTTTGTATTTCAAACTTTATGGAATCAAGCCTCAAATGAAATAATTCATGCCCAGATATAGAATGTCCTCACCCTGCCTGGCTTTATTCTCAGCCACAGTATATTGCACACAGGAATTTCCAAAAAATAACATAACATGTATGAGAGCCAGCTATAGTAGGCAATATTGTTGCAGAGAAAATTATATTGTTTATTGATAATTAGTGTAAACAATTCTTAATAAGGGTAGACACAGAATAACCAGTGACATGCAACTCCTGGCTATTTTTTCTGGAAAGTCCTTGACAGTCCTTGGCTACTTTTTAGAGACTCCCAGAGAACTCCAGGAGAGCAGAATCAGATTTTGTCCAGGGCAAATCTACCAGACCTGGAAATAACTCCTTACAAAATAAATGCCTCAATTTGAATAATTACAAAGAACAAAGTAAGTCAAATTTAATTTCATTAGAATTATGATTATTCTGCTTCTACCCCTACAAGTCATGTAAGTGTTCATGTGTTTAAGTACCAGTGAAATTTCGTTATTTGCATTGTCACTTAGTACTATTTGTATATTTCTGTATTATGTAGCAGTGGCATTGTTTCTTCCTGTGGCCTTGGAAAAAGTGGAGGTAAATAGGTTGACATGCATGAATTTGCAAAAAAATTAACATTATTATTTACACCAACTGTATGAGAACAGCACCAAACAGTGGAAAAACACAGCAAATGTAAAATAGTGCAAAACGTAAGCAGGATATGACGAAAAGCCACAGCTGCCTTAAAAAACAAGTCGAACGCCATATGCGGATTTAGGGGTGCTCAAGGGGCTCAGCCTCCCCCCTTTTCCAATAGATTTCCCCATACATTAACTGTATTTGCAAGAGCAAGTTACAACCTTGCTCCCCCCCCCCTTTTTTGCCTTTTTGGAGATCCTGGATCCACCCATGAAAACTTAGTGATTTGCTGATGAAAGGCTTGAAAGCTCATCCTCTTCTAGTCACAACTCATGCATTATTAATTTTATTCTTTTCATTGGCTTTTTGTCAAATGTTTTTGTACTTGTTGGGAAAATGTTAATCGATCATATGAGAGGCATTGTGGGGTAAATCTTTTGTTGTCTTCTTTTACAGGCTCAATTTGACAGGCTTCTCAGTTTCAGGAGTATGGAAAAACTGCATTATCAAGAGATAAAAACTACCTTCAACAAAAACAATTCATTGAAAGACCATGCAGTCTCTTCCCATTGAATTCCTTTATTAGTGAGGTATGTTTGTTAGGAGGTACATGTATTGCTCAGTAATATGGAAGAAACTCATTTCAGATTGTTTAATTTTACTCATCTTCCTTTACCGGCATTGCCTTTTTTTGCAGGCTCAATAATTTGAGAGGCTTTCACAGTCCCAGGAGTTTGGAAACACACTAGGAATATCCAGAAAGAGGATCTTCAACACAAAGAAATTAGCAAAGACTCTAGCCCCCTTCCCATTGAATCCCTTTCTATAGTAGTCCAGTAAAGTTACGGTGCAAAATGAAACAAATTGCAACAAAAGGTTTTTCGTCGGATTATTGCTCTAGAAGTTGTATAGAACAACTGGTAAAAAATCAGAAA
This sequence comes from Scolanthus callimorphus, assembly GCA_033964015.1. Classification (NCBI taxonomy): domain Eukaryota; kingdom Metazoa; phylum Cnidaria; class Anthozoa; order Actiniaria; family Edwardsiidae; genus Scolanthus; species Scolanthus callimorphus. The sequence continues at coordinate 10,594,528 of CM066915.1, forward strand.
AAATCCGACAATGCAAACACGTTCAAAAATTCATTTCTTTTTGGGGCTTAAAATACGAGCAATGGCGCAACATGGAAACGAGGCTGAAACCGGAAGTCACTTGATGCCTATCTTTAAATGGCCACAATCACACTTTTATTCAATTTAACACCAAAAATTGCATCAGAGGTTTTTCTAGGAACATAAATTATAATTCTCGAGGGCATTAATGTGTCATTTTCAGCAGATTCTGAAAGGAGATCTTACGAAAGCGGTTGGCTTGAGAAAAACGTGCACTGATCGGGGAATTGCTCTTGGAAAGCTGTACATACGTACATGTACAACTTTATTTAACCACTGTTTAAACATCAGTATAACAGATAAAACTAACATCATAAAGCACTTGTTTGCGTGTTTGTCGAGTGGGTACCCGCTCATTTTGATTAAAATTCCCTTGAAGTTTGAAAGGAATATAGTAAATGGTATACGATGAGGCCGGTAGTTCGAAAGAAATGCCCCGGATTACCAGAAACTACGTATTTGAAAATAGTTAGTTCTAGGCATGGGCACTTGGGCAAGATGTTCTCAGAGATGCGTAGTGGATCATTGATACTGTCAGGTGGAATGACCGACAACTGGGCAGCTTGTCAAGACAGACAAGAGACATGTTTATCTTCTGTGTGGACAACACTATGTAGCTTCATCAGACAGAGTACACCTTTTTGCTGCCGCCCGAGCCGGATCGAGTCACACAAAGCTCCCCCGTCCCAAGCTTCAGACGGCGAAGGCGTTGCATGACTTAGCCTCGGGCGGCTACAGAGGACATTCAGAGTAATAGATTATACTAATGCATGAATAGCGTACAACAAATGCATGAAGCACGGGTAGCGCAGCGTGTAAAGCGCAGCGTGTAAAGCGCGCTTTGCTTCCCATCTCTGTGTACCGGGTTCGATTCTCAGCCGAAGCCAGTTAGGATTAATGTAAGGTTAATGTAACCTGCATTGTATAAATCGCAGTCCGTATCTTAGGGAGAGCAGGTATTCTGTTAGCCGCACATTGTTATAGATAGATCGATAGATGCCAACTGTTAGACCGTTGTCAGGCATACAGGGAAAATCCCGGTGGCCCAACTACCTGAAGCGCGCCCTCCCGGCATCCCCCGCGCACGCGTCTTATTTACGATCCTGACACGCCCTTGGGTCTCACAGGATGCTTTCGCCCGTACAATGACCGCAGATTTATTCAATCCATGTATTCCATTTATAACCAAGGCATGTTCGCGGCAAAAACGGAGTTGGCGAACTTAAAGGTTCGAGTATTTGCTTTGCCGATACTGAACACACGAGACGTGTGGTGTGGCAAGTAAAACAGCAGCGTGGTGGCCCCCTTGACTGCTAAGGCACGACTTACTTGACGCGTTGCGTCTAGGCCCTACCGAAAGCACAGCTCACAACTCTGCGTATTGTAAGAGTTACACGGTCAATGTCATGCGCACTTGATCTCAGTCTCGCTATCAGCGCATCAGCATCCGCTCCCTTGTATTGAGTGTAGTGCCTCCATACCCACTCAGCTGATGAGTTTTCTTTGCTGTATCGATTCCGTGAAACAAATCAGGTAATTGAAATCGAAGCCAATGGTTTCTTATAACGCGAATATAGCTGAGAACGTGCGCTATGATTAAGAGGAGGGTGAATCAAAATTCAGAGTAAGGCTCATCAATACTTATGCCTCGAGAGGGATGGGGTTAGAAGGGTGGATCGCTAGCAAGCTCTAATTCTGAAGTTGACAGTAGAAAACGCAAAATCTATGATCAATATATCCGCAATATATGGCAACACCCGACTATTCTTCGTGTATCTTGCTTAAGCATTTCGCTTTGACTATTGTTCTGCGGTCTGGGGTGCCTGTGGCAAGGCCGACCGCGATTATTTGGATAAATTGCTGCGGCGCGCAGTCAGTATATTTGAAGGTCGCATAGCAGATCAATGCGACATAAGAAATACGCGTAATCTTAAAGCGTTCTAGCAGGAGCGTCTTACGCGATGGGGTACATTGTCGACTACTGGATAGCCCTCAGCGGGACCTTAAAAAGCCTGGGCTAAACGCTGCGCTACTGCCGTGTCGAATTTCCCTGCTAGCAGACCCAGTTTCGACCCAGCGCAGAGTTCTCTTTTCCTCGCGAACCTCAGCCAGCGAAATGCAGAGAAAAGAGGCCTCTCTGCTAGCAGGGAATGTCGAATTCCATTCTATGAATTAAGTTTGACGGCACGGCAGTAGCGCGACGTTTAGAACCACTGCTGCGCTAGTGTCGAAAAATCGGCAGGCCTTGCCGTGCGATCGACAGTAGCGCGTGTTGGTTCCAAACACCGCGCTTGTCGTGTCGAACTCAATTGAAGACTGGCTTGGCATCCTGGTCTTATAAACCTAATTCAGAAAAGGTTGCTTTGGTCTTTGGTCCTTGAACGCCTTTGTTTCGTGGTCACTGAAGCAAAGAATTCCTGTGTGTCGCGCTATAATTGAAAGACCAAACGCCAAAGCAACCTTTTTAGAATTAGGTGTATACATGCCATAGGAAGATCGAAACGTATTTCCAAATTAAGTGCGACGCTAGCGCGACGTTTACATCAACTGCCGCGCTAGTGTCGCGCTATCGCCGAACCCAAATGTGTTGAGTTGAGTTCGGCACGGCAGGAAGGGCGCAAAAGGGATGGGGGAGGGGCAATCGGTCGTATTGTGTACAATCCCGCAAGTGTGGGAGGGTGGATTGAAACTTCCTCAATGTTCTGTTCTCATTCTTAACTCCCACTTCTTCCTGGTCATTATTGCGCACTCCCTTAGACAAGACTATAATCAGTTCCTGGTGGCATTTGCGGTCCCTGCTGGCTTGGACGCATACTGGCTTGGACGGGGATGTTTTGTCTTGCCGCGCCCTCTGGACAACACTTTTCTGTAACAGGTTATTTTTACAAAGTAACCGGAAATATAAGTAGGGAAACGGCATTGTGTCGATTTGTTCTTATATCCATGCCACAGCAATGCGTATTATCGCGGTCAAGAAATATACCTATCTGGTATGTCTAATAAACAAACACGATACACCTGAGAACCAAAGCAAATGTAATTTATTGTCGTGGTTGGAAGCTGAATAATTGGACCCCGATTAGTCGTTATTATTGGCATTTTCCTTCCCCTTTTTTAGGCGCTATTCAGTTTTAACGTGGAAAGTGTTATTCAATTTCATTCAATTGTAGAAACGTTTCATTCACTATTCTTCACCTTTTCGACGCATTCATTCTTTATTCATTTGTTTGTAACGCCAATTATTCTTGATTCAACCCCGATTCACTGTTCCAACCCCGATTATTAAGAGTCATTACCGACAACTTTTTTATTTTTTACCCTGCATTGTTTCGGTGATAATACACCTAGCTCCTGGGGAAATGCATTATTTGTTTATAGACAGATATTGAAGTATTCGCAATAGACCAAGGTTTATGTTTTTAGGCGCGGCAAGGCGATTTGCATTGACATCCACTTACTTATTTTTTTCTCGGACGTTGCGTTAGCAGTAAATATATTTAGTCTCGGGCGTTTATGCAGAAATGACCGAAACTTTTATTTTGATTTGATTTTTTGCAAAAATAATCGAAATATAAGTTTGGCTTGTTGCATTTGGAGTTTCCATATATTTCCAGGGGAAAAAACAGCAATAATTAACCTCTTTAGACGACGAAAAGACAACTTCCGGTTTTAGCCTCGTTTTCCTGCTGATCAAAATAGCGAGTTCAGTACCCAATAAATAAATGCGATTTTCAGGATGTTTGCATGCTCGGATTTTTTCTGATTTTTTACCAGTGATTCTATAGACATTGAAGAGCAATATTCCGTCGAAAAACCTTTTGTTGCAATTTGTTTCATTTTGAGGGCTTTTTCGGCCTAAGTTTACTGGACTATAGGTGGTGGTACGTATGGTGTTTGGCCCTTCAACTCCCATCCTCATAAATCTCCTTTATTGGTGGGGTATGTTTGTTAGAAGACAACTCTCAAAGGGAAACACTCTTCAGATTTGTGAGCATGCGTGGTAGGTAAGGTATGTTTCAAGGGCCTGTGTCAGCCGCCATTTTGACATCATAGCAACATACCAAGTAGGAGAATTAGCATCCATTTCCATCGGCTGCTTTACCGCCACTTACATGTTTATTAAGAGATTTCTGCAGGTAATTCAGGTAATGTTTTTCTGGAAATATCTCACTTTTTTATCCAATTTGTCTCAGGCGAGTACAAATATCACAGGAGTAAGATTGGAACGAGTCCAAATAATACAGCAATAATTTGTCAAGAAAAATTAGTTGGATAATAAATAACTTTTTTAGGCAATTTTAGTGCAGCCCTTGAGCCCTTACCGGCTCAACAAAATACTTCAGACTGGAAAAATTATCAGTGATATTCTATAGGATTATTCAAAGCTTCAGGAGGCTAGATTCCGCCAAGAAAATAGCACGAAAAAAGCGATATCGCCCGAGTCGCGCAGCGACAAGGGCAAAATCTCCTTTTTGAGTGCTATTTTTTGGCGGAATATACCGACTGAACGCTTTGAATATACTTGAATCCTATGATATCTCGTCCTCAATTTACACAAAAAGAGATATCATAGGATTCTACACTAATGTTAAAATAAGATATATATAATATATATAATGTGTACCATTCTGATGTTGTTCTACAATGACCCAAGTGTTTTGTTTCTGAAGTCATTTTTGTGACATGATTTTCAGGTGATGAAAAGGCTATACACTACAGTATTGTTGCCCTGGAAAATCTATGCATTGCTATACATGTAAAAGGTATTTTGAACATAACATTTATTTCTTTCAGCTGCTATTGGCATTATTATATATTTTATATCCTTATTCTCCTTATAGGTGCCCCCTTCTGTGGCTGTTGTCTGTCAAAATTAACATGGTTTTAGCAGAATATTCTATCTGAATTGGCAAATTACGAACTTTGGGAACGAAAGTTGGGAACCAAGTTGCGAGGTTGGAAACCTAGTTGGGAATTTGGGAACCAACTTCGCAATCCGGAGGGGTAAAGTGTTCTGAAAACAACTGTAACTCATATTTTTCTGTATACTAATATAATTTTGTCTTCTCACTTCAGATTACACAACTTGTATGAACTCTTGCAGACTGAATTGACTGACTTCCGATGAGAACATTGAAGCATGCATCAGAAATAATGCTGGAACATCATATTCATCATATTTGTACTATATTCCTCTCTAGGAGGGCACACTTCATGTCTTTGATTGGAAGTATTGTGTGATACGAGAAATTATCCATACTGTACTCTTATCCCTGCTAAGGTTTTTTTCATACCAATGTAATAGACTTGTCAATAAATTACTGAATAAGTTTGACACTTTTACTTTGGCATTATTGGTGATTTTCTTGGTTAATTTTTCACTCTTGAAAAGAAAAACTGGTATGGTTGCTAACCAGTTGGCTAGCCCTCACTCAATGGAAACTACAATGGGCTGTTGCAACCCCCCCCCCCCCCCCCCCCCAGTTGGCTAGCCCTCACTCAATGGAAACTACAATGGGCTGTTGCAACCCCCCCCCCCCCCCCTCCCCTCCCCCCCCCCCCCCCAGCAGCCCAATGGGAATCCTGTTTCATTCACATGGAAAAGGTATGTAACCGGGAGCTCTGCTTTTAGCCAGTGGCTAAATCTATTGTATAGCATATCACTTTAATATAAAAAAAAGGAAAAGGCAAAAAAGTTGTGCCAAAGAGTAAATTTCAACGATTATTGCAGTTAGAGCGGATTTCACGTAACTGTTGTGAGTAAATCACAATGAATTTATAATTGCTCCTTAGCTTTTTTTCAGAATTGGTTTCATTACTTTGCGATTGGTTTCATGTCAGTTGTGAAAACCACTATAAACCAATTTATCTAAACCAAATCTAATCCAAATCCAAACCAAATCTATCTGACTTTTCCCTGACCTTTGGGTTCTTTTTAAATTCCCTATCTGTTTTGAAAATTCCCTAAGGTATGCAAAAGCCTGTTGGGCCAATTCATTTTTTACTCCACACCCACCTATCAAGGGAGCCTTTCATATACCCCTCCTTGGACTACAATATTGAGCACCCCCTTGAGTGCCTTCATAAGCCCCTTGGATATGCCCCTCAATAAGCTTGCCCCATTGAGGGATTTACTGTTGACCCCACTCGGATTTTGTCATCTCTGAGTGGACATTCCAAATGGTAGGGGGTCAGTAAACAAACATTTCAATCTATCTCCCTTTCCCATGGATATCCATTTCCCTCAATGTAGTGTGTGTGCATAAAATGGCATGGCCCATAAAAGACATCATGCGAAAACTGTTCTATGTACTAACAATCGATTTAAATAATCTATTGGGAACTCCACTTTTAGGCAGAAAAGAAAATAGAATAGAAATTTAACCAGGCAATATTCTACAAACCATATAACCTTAAGCTTCAATACACAAAGAAAATCACAATTTCAGATTTGTCAACCTACGTGGTTTATTTCCATTTTTTCTGTTCCAAACCATTTTCCATTTCCATTTCGTTATTCTTAACGTCAATAACATTATAAATTTATGTGTAAATAGGGTTTCAATCGCGCAAAACTACCTGCTGGCAGAGAACAAGAACAGCTTCAACATTCTCATGACTGTACAGCGAACGCAGCGGTTCGGGATTGCTGTGGAACGCAAAAAATGAAACCCTGAACCCCACCCCTCGGGAATATCTTTTTGAAGACAAAGCGGATTTCATGACGCTGATTACCCCAGCCCCCAAAGAGCAAAAAACTAACTTTAAAAAAACGCTACGAATATTTATACTTATACTTATATTGATATTCGTGTGTGTGAACGCGACAGCCATGCGCAATCCTCCCAATTTATTGGGAGGTGGGGTGGAGTGAAAGTGCTCCTTGTGTCTGCCTCTCAGCGTTGGCCAATAGGAGAGCTGGCAATGATCTGCCGCGCATTTTTGATGCTAGCAAGTTTTTCGAAGCAGGCTCCACTTGCCAGAACAACGAAAGTGTAAGTATGACTCTTAATGGTTTTAGTTTTGTAGTTTACCATCATACATACATATCTACTCATTTCATTCTACAAAGAACCGAAAGTGATTCTTTGAAACTATTTTTAGTCACAACTTGCTCAGTTTTGTAAAAAGTTCACACTTCGATTTCGAGATATTGAACTCTCTTTTCCTCTCGTTTTTTATTTGGTTTAGGTCCGATGTTGGACTTTTTCACATGGTTCACCTAATTTTTGCAATTTTTACAGACTTATTAAACATTTGTGGGTCAAATCTCATTCATCAGAATCGTTTAATGCGTTGTTTTATACGATGACATCTTGGCATCTAAGTTATCTGTAGATCACGCTGCTAGAAAAAAAAACTTTAGTAGATGAAAGTTACTTCATTGAAAATAAGCTTAAGTTTGTTACACTATCTTTCTTTAACAGATGCCAGATACTAAAAGAGCAAGAAAAAGCGGTAAGCTTTTGAGACAACGAAAGATTATCTCTATATCACTTAACTCAATTGTCCTTGGCACTTCTTATGTTGTTAAATTGTGCTCTTTCGACTTTGCAGAAGGTGAAGAACGCCGCAGCCGCAGCTGCGGCAGCTCACCTCTTAGAAGGGACAGGGATCCTGTCCCTCCTCATCGCCATAGAGGGCATAGGGGTAAGTTAGCAGCTGAGAATCTGCTTTCATGAATTGATACTTCAACTTATCTTCCAAAAGAGACGAAAATTTATTCGAAATGGACGAAAGGAAAGAAAATTTGAGAGCAGGCTGCGCGGCTTCGTTTTTATTCAAGGACTAATCAAATACCTTTTTGTGTTTTACGACCATAGTAAAGTATCTCAGTAAATGCTAAATACGATGTATAAGCTTGATAATCATATAAGTTCTGGCTTATGTTGATTTTAGACCAGAGTTCAGAAGAGGACCGCGACAGCCGAGAGGGCCGAACACAAGAAAGTAAGGCCTAAACAGTTAGCACACAAACGTGTTTAAGTAAAATCACCTACAATCAATTTCATTCACCGTGTACTGCTTCTTCAATAGATCAACATTCGAGAAAAAGAAAAAGGGGTAGACGGGGTAAGTGTATTTTTGTGTATGCGTGTGTCAAAAAAGTGGTGGTGATTACATTAGATTAGAGCGGTACGAACTCAGAGCGATCTGAGTTCATAGGTCATTGTGTCTTCCTTTACCGGTGCGGACTCGAAAGACGTTCGTATCGGGTCAGCAACCGGAATGAGCTTGTGCAGGTCAAGACTTTGTTCAGGTGACATATTTAATGGTGACCCTCTCCTATCATAATTACCACATGTTTGGGGAACTTTGATATGCAGGGAGTGTTAAGGATTGATTTGGGAAAAACTGTTGGGGCACGGGCCTCCCTGACCCTATAACCGCTACGGCCCTGTATTACCCTAACAGCGTTTGCGTAAAAAAAATGACCCTCCCTTTATCATTTGCACCAAATTGTTTTAACCTCCCTTTTTCACCTGCATGAAAATTAGAGGCCCTCCCCATTATTTGCACCAGCCCTCCCCCCTCTAATTTATGACCAGTCCCTGAACGCATGTAAAGAAATTTATGAGAACTAATATGAACAACCAGCGATATGCGGTTTGTACCGGTCTTGTTTTTCCATGATTTCTATTTGATTAACAGCACAGAATCAGCCAAACGTACCAAACGAAAGATCGGAATCTTGACTTTTGATCATCGCAATACTACAAATTTGACAGAAAATTCTAAATGCATATCCCTCCTGAGATTATTTCATGTTTCTTTTTAAAATAATGCCTTTTTTCATAGGCCGATGCTACAAGTGTAAGGGCAAGGGGCACTTGGTTGCCGTGTGCCCCACCCAGGACCCTGGTAGGACATAATCAATAGTCTCTCCTTTTATCAATAGGGGCACCCTAAAAGGTTTTATAGATAAGTAAAAATAAAATAAGGATTTTTGTGAATGCTTACTATTGTAATTTTTCCAGAATTTGGCGGTGGTACAAGTTTTGAATAATAGGATCTATGTCTGGAAGGCTAATTCTGACTAACCAATTGGTATAAATAATTGTTTTGTAAATAAACAAACAGCCAAACCATTCTACGTCTATGTCACAGAAATGTTTTTCCTCTTCACAGGAAGCAGACTGAATGCTTTCGATGCGCTGGGTGCGGGCACAAGGAATCCGAGTGCCCCTCTGCCCCTAGGGCAGCAGCAAACCCTGGTAAGAGAGGAGAATAAAGAGAGAGATTGACAAAAACAATCCACTAATTCAAAAGACCCTTTTTAAAGGTGGCAGTCTTGAAATATTTTAAATTGAAGATATATTCAATTCAAGATACATTATCTACTTTTCAAACATTCCTACTCTTGTTCACGAAAGGTGATGAATTCAAAAGCTTTGTGCTCTTTTGTCAACCATGCTACTTACAGTCAAAAGACATGAAGCGTGCCCCCCTAGAATCGAATATTCGATTCAATATTCGATTGTTACGTGCGAAGCTAAACTCGACATAAACACAGGTCCTTACCCACAAAGTAATATGCTCGAATCATTTCAATAAACTAATATCAATTATTTACTATGGGATTCAATTTTTTATTAAGTAAGACTTTGTCAATAAAAGACCTGTGTTCATGAAATTATTGGTCTTCTGTTTCACTTTCAGCAACACATCAACAGCAGCAGCAACAGCAGCAGCAACAACAGCAACAGCCAGCCCAAGTGAAAAACAATATAGTGTATTTTTACTAAATTGTCAATAGTTATAATCCGTTGATGTGTTTGCATTGCTGTTATTATTTTCAAAGATGTAATAGTGGCGGATCCAGGATTTTACAAAGGGCGGTCCCGTCTTTACTCCTTTGAACACTCTATCTATTCAGAGCTTGGCCATGCAAGGTCTAGTTATGAAAACAAAATATCCCCCCCCCTGCCCGATCCGCCACTGTGTAAGCACATCAACTGTTATCTCTATTTACATTAGTATAAACCAACTAATGTTGTATGAGCCATGTAATGCATCAAATTCAAATACAGCGCTCAGTTTGAAAAGCCATTATTCTGGACTTATTAGCCTCGAAATTGTGTGAATACACAAAAGCTTTTTTGCACGCATTCGAGACTAGTCAGGCTCTTCAAACTGGGCACCGTATTTGAATTCGGTGTATGAGCAATGATTAGCTGCATGGACTTCCTTGCTATCACAGGCCCGACAGGCTGTGATAGCAAGCTAGGACTCTGTCTGTGTTTTGTGCAAACAAATTATCATTGTGTATATGATTATTTTTGGATCTAAAAAAAACTACTAGTTGGTTTATACTCAAAACAATTAGATTGCTTGCGCTCAGTTTCCATGAAATGATAGTGAACTTGTTGAATATTCCTTGTTCACTAGCAGCTCATATAAATCTTGAGCTTGTAATCTAATTATTAAAGACTCTGTGACCGACTGGTGTGACGAATAGTTTCGTAGCCCATCAAACTCTATGCTAATGAGGTACATTAATTTTAAAAGTAGTGAACTCAATCCGTTTAAATGTCGTGGAATTTCGATCCATTCTTTGGTCTAAAACTGATTTATGTGTGATACGAAGTCATAGAACAACAAACTAATGGTGTTATTTTGACAGTTTCTTACCGTATTAGATCTCCACAATAAACAGATCATACATGTAACACTGTCACACCTATCGGACACAGGGTCTTTAAGTTGTGTGATACCAGAAAATATCCATACTCATCTCCATACTCATGCGTTTTGTACATTTACCATCGGAAATTTCGAGTTAATTTTACAAAGAATGTCTGATAACAGGCTCGTAACATGGTATTTTTAGGTCACATATAGCCATTATTTTGGGCAGTAAATTTTTGATCTCTGAGCTCAATTACTCCTTATTTTTTTATCCCTGTTATAAAAGTTATGATCCTTCAACTCCTACACCTTTAATCCCTGAGCCCGATCCTAGTGAACCCTGATCATTTTCATATTTCTAGTTTTTTAATTTCTAAGAGCTCAATCTTGTGACGAAAGTGCAAAATTTCCAACTACACCCATGGATATTTTCTGGAATGATACATTTTAGTAAAATACACTATACATGTATTACATGCTGTTTAAATTAAAAAAACTTCAAATAACAACTTTACTCTTTATTATACCACAACGCGCGCGTTTCTCGCTTGCTGATTGGCTGAAAGCTGTAGGTAGATGAAAGTATAATATACTACGAAACGCGCCATCATCAGCGCGCGCGCTAAAAACAACCAACGAAAACACTGTTTGCCTCGCACTGTTTTTGTCTTTGTCTTTTGCCTTTTTGTTGTAGTAAAAAAACAAATGTCAAACTTGGAATGCTCCAAGACAAATTCCATATCCCCGCGCGCCAATGTGTCATTTATTCTCTCTATAATAGTGACACAAATTGAAAGATATGGATATGACAGTATCTTTTTCAGAGACGTTTTGGCTCAGATCTGAACATCTGAAAACAATGTACAAGCTACCTCTGTCGTGTCATATATATTTTCTAGTGAAATGCCCAATATCATTCAACAAATTTAGACATAACAAACGACCGGTCCCTTAACGGAAAAAAATATGCAATCGGGAGCTCCGCTTTTAGGCAGTGCCTAAATCTATATATTACATGCTTTCTTGTCAAATTGTTCAAAGGCTCTGCAATAACATGAAAATTATTGATAAACTTCCTGTAATAGTTGCATAAGCCTAAGAAACCTCTAAATTCTTTGATATTAGTAGGAATTGGGAATTCTGTAACTGCTTTAATCTTACTGGAACATGGTTTAATTCCGTCTGGTGTTACAATATGACCAAGATATTTCAATTCTTGTTTGGCAAACACACACTTCTTTGGATTCTAACAAACACTTCTTCAAGATGTCTGAGGTGATCTTCTGGATCTTCTGTCTTTTTCGCCAAAACAACGGGCGAGGCCCAAGGAGAAATTGAAGGCTCTATGACGTCATGTTCGAGCATTTCTTTTAGCTGTTTTTCTATTTCTGCACGATTATCAGGATTTGTCCTATATGGTTTTTGTTTGATAGGAACACTATCTCCGTTATCAATTCTGTGCTGAATAATGGAACTTCTACCAAGGTCTTTAATATTCGATGCAAAACAGTCTTTATACTTAAATAGCAACTGCTTTAGGTTCCCTTCGTCTTTCCCAGAAAAAAGCGCAATTTAAAATTTCTGGTGATCCGATGAACTATCCACAGTAGCGTCTTTAGCACTATCATTTTCGCTTTTCTCAGATGGTTCTCCAAGTTCAAAAGTTTGAAATTCATCGTCATTTAATATACTTAAAGAAGCTAGTTTTGTCCCTGGATAAATGCTTACACTCTTAGAATTAGGGTTTATTAACCTTAGGGGAACAATTCGTTCATCATTGATGGTCACGAGCTCGGCGGCACCTACAATACTAAGTTTTTCTGGTAATTCTTTTCTACAAGTTAGTAAAGCAACCGAATTCGTCGGGGGAACCCCGTCAACTTTTGCAGGCAAAATTGTTTCTGAATGTGCTGGTAATGAAAAAGCATTTTCTGCAAAAACTACAAATCCATTGTTCTCACAAAAATCTAGTTTGTTGTCATTGTGGAAAGCAAATTATTTTTGTATAATGTTCAGCGAAATAGTTGAATTCGAAAAATCGATATTCGTCTTAAATTCTGAAAGGAAATCTTTAACCAGAATTGCACCATACGACAAACAGTTTATCACATAGAATGGAAAGGAGAAATCACAGCCTTGTAATTTGAAATGTAGCATTATTTTCGCCACAACATCTAGGGACTGTCCATTTACTGTTCTATTAATGGTAAATCTGTTTGCAGAGTATGGAATTGTTGTTGATCTAATTGTGAAACACGGTTTGGCTAATAGCGGAAATTGCTGCTCCACTATCAATAAGGAAACTTGTATTTCTTTCGCCAATTTTTCCTTGGACGGATAACGCACGAATATCAATCGGAAAGGTAACTGCATATTTTGAATCTTTACTTGTCACTTCATAATTGTCTAGTTTTGGCTCATCTTTGTTTTCGTAAATTTGCGTAACGGGTTACATTGAAATTTTCTTGTTCTTCATTTTTTGTTTGATCATGATTCTTGTTATTTTCAAATACTGATGCATCATTGTCTTCAAATTCTCTTGTTGTGTCATTTTATTTCATACTTGTTAAGATTTCTTTTGAGCCTGTTTGAATTTCATGGTTTTCTTCATTCTCATTATTTGAAGTTTCATCTTTCTTGTGATCAAATTCACTTCTTTGTAATACCGGTATTAAATGTTTCATGACTTTTTCTTCAAAGATTTCGATATTATTGGTACTTATGCTTGAAGGCGTCCCCTTTAAATGTTTTTCCCAAAAATTCGATTTCTTCAATCATGATGTCATTTATTTCTTGAACTATTTCCTGCGCAGGAATTTTGTTTTTATAGACATCGAGTTGTATTAAATTTTGTTCATTAATTTGTTTTGACACATGTTTTTGTTCAATGCTTGAAAGTTTAGAAGTATCATCTGAATTTGCAGTTGTAACGCGTTTCCTTTTGGCTGAAAGCTTAGTTGGTTGTCTTATTTCTCGTCCGTGTTTATGATTCTGATTTGTGGCCCCTATCACGCTAATTCCAGAGTTACCGTTCGAGACAGAGGCGGAGTCGGAGTCGGAGAAACTGAGAGAACAGGAAAGCTGTCTTGACATGCGCGGGGTGCGATGAAGAGAACAACAGGTAACCATGAGAATCAGTAGGTTTGTAGTGAACGCACCCCGCGCATGTCAAGACAGCAGAGTTTTTCAGAAATCGTGGTTACCCTGACAATGTCGTCGCTAACGCCCTTAGCCGCGCCCGTTCGATCGACAGAACCACAGCCTTACAGCCATCAGAACCCACTCTAGAGGATAGGATTCCCTTCCCCCTTACTTTTCATCCTACTAACCTAGCAATCAAGCATTTTGTATCCAGGAACTTCAAGATCCTACAAAGGGACCCGGAAACAGCCGCCATTTTCCCCAAGCCGCCTTTGTTCTCTTTTAAGCGGGACCGAAACTTGCGCAATTCTCTTGTTAGAGGCGTTCTCACGCCTGGCGGTCTACAGCCCGGCACGTTGAAATGTACTAGAGAATGCACAACGTGTGATCATGTCGTTTCCACCACCCGGATCCTCGGCCCTCTGCCGCATGATCTATATAGGACAAACCGGTCAAATGCTTTCTACGCGCTTTTGCCAGCATCGCAATGATGTGAACAAAAATGACCCTAACAAACCAGTGGCCCGACACTTCAATCTTCCCGGTCACACTAAGGATCATATGACTGTTTGCGGTGTTTCTCTTCACAACGGGTCTAATCATTCTCGCTTCAAGAAAGAGAATAGACTTACTCTTTCACTCGGTTGCCGATCACCCCACGGCATCAATGAATTTTTCTCTTATATATCTAGTTTTCTACATCTCATCATATTTCCTCTTTCTTTACTTTTATCACTAGTTTGCGATTTCTATGGCCCATGGCATCATTTGTTATTCTTAACCAATTATCACCTTTAGTCATTCCGAATGTTTACCTGTTGCCTAGCAACGGCTCTACATTTACTTTATATACAGCCCCACTCCCTCTGTTTTCTCTCTTTGCTCCGACGAAGGGCTAACGCTCGAAACGTCAGCAAAACACCATTTTTCCACGGCGTTTAACATAAATCTCAACCTTTGGTTGTTGTTGTACTCATGTTCACGTCTCCGACGACGCAGACCACCTAGTTTTCCCGTAAAACTAGTCATACCATTAACATATTCTTTGATTTCGTCTTTCAGACCATCGATAAAGTAAAAGCCACTCCGACTTAGGTAAGTTCAGCCTAATACATTGCTGTCGTATGTCCGTTACATAATGAGAAAGCGGCTCGTTTGGCTTTTGTTTCCTTTTACACAGCATTTGTCTGGGGCTCCAATTGGAAGCACTGGATACAAATTGTTCTTTCATTTTATCTATAATCTCATGTATCGTTAGGTCTTTGTCTTTCAGTGAGTTGAACCAAGCCAAAGCATTTCCTTTCAGACACAAAGGCAAACCTTGAGCTTGCTTTTCTTCAGTCCAATAGGCCTTTTGCATGGAACGGTCACGTGACTGTTTGGTGCCTAGCGACGCCATGTTGGATAGCAAAGTTGTCGGCCGGGCGTGCGTGACGAGCGGGAAGGCAAGGTAAAAGTCATCTTTTGTTTTTCATTGTTTTGGTCCTTTTTGATCATCAAATGCAACAAAAAAACACCCGTAGATTATTAGCAAGAGACTTTCTTGCCATTTTGTGTAGTTTTGGCATTTTTAAACGCGAAAACTCGAGGCAGTGACATCGTGAAAATGTCTCTTGTTTACATTTTTGTTAACACATTCCGCAGCTGCTGGCACTAAAATAGTGTTTGCTTAGACTTTTTTCAGGGTTTCTCCCCTTTTTGACACCCAGTGACCGACCCAAGTTATTTTCCTTGAGATTTGGTTGCTAGTTGAAGAGATTTTATAGCGAATTTATTCCGTTTTTGTGCGAAAAAGACTGCTTCAACACCGATACGAAGTACTTTAGTTGATGGATTACTCGAGCAACAAATGGCGCCCGATATCAAAATACTCTCTCTTTGCTAGGCAATTGACTGATTTGAATGTCTAAAGGAAGTAATTTTGCATTGTTGTAGTTTGTTTTTAGTACTCGAAAGATGTCAAGATATAATGTGTTGTTGATTTATCTTCAGGGTATAATTATCTGTCAACACTATGGCCGAGAAACAAGGTACAATCGAATACTATATGTTCTAATGATATTATGTAAGGCTTGATTAAACAGTTTTTCTAAACCTTGTCCCGCAGATACTTTGCCAACCTCAGACATAAGCAGAATTAGAGATGTGAAGTTTTCTGATGTCTTGATGTGGTGGATTTTGCTAAAAGCGCTGAGCTGGTTCAGAAAATACGCGGAAAGGTTACAACATTCATCCTGCTATCTCTTTGGGGGGTGACCTAGAAATTCAGCAACAACATAGCAGAATTAATTGTTTCAACTTGATGGTAACCCCAATGACTGCAATATCATTAGGATTTTCTGCATCCAATTTATCTCTTTTAGGGTAAAATTCAATGTTGACCACACCCAATTTGCCACTGCCTATTTTTATGAGTCCCCCCCCCCCCCCCCCCCCCAGGGTTACAAGTTCTCTGCAGAGCTCTGTATTCTCCTTGATGTGCTGTCTGATATTTCTCCCCAACCACTTATGGCAACAGTACTACCATCTACAAGTCAGATCCCCAACCTGAAGGCTGCCCCTATATCTTTTGGCATTGTTGCAAAGGCCCAGGCGAAGCGTTCACACCAACAGAAACTGAATATCTATTAGATTATTTTTCCTGTACTTCCTTTCATGATTTTTTTTGTTTTTTATTATTATTATTTAAACGATATTTTATTTTACGTTTGCCGCAAGAGAACACAGCTCATCTAGGGGGCTTTCCTGATTTACCACTTCCAAAGCAATTATGAAATGTGGCATCAATTGAGAAAGAAAGAATTAAAGCTAGCAAGTTTGGCCAAGCAGCAAAGAGGACATCCAACTTTGATTTGCTGGTCACACAGGTACCCCCCCCCCCCCCTCCCCCAACACACACACACAAACAAACAAAAAAGAGTGGTGACTGCAGCTATACAGATGGGGATTGACCTTGAGCCTCAAGCTGTCATTACCGACAGAACCCAAAAATGGCAAGATTTCTACCCTAAGGTCAGGTAAAGTCAGATACAAGGCTTGATTCTTTGCATAGAGTATCCTTTATACAATAAGAAACAAAATAGAAATGAGTATTTTTTCTAATTGATCCGTCTTTGAGATATGAGGAGTTACACTTTGGTTGCTGCAGCACTTTTTGACATTTTTTGTTAGAATTGTACAAATTTTGCCATAAAACGACGCAGTAACCATGTTTAGCAGCTGATATCTTAAAGACGGATCAATTAGAAAAAACATTCTCATTTCTATTTTGTTTCTTATTGTATAAGGATACTCTATGCAAAGAATCAAGCCTGGTATCTGACTTTACCTGACCTTAGGGTAGAAATCTTGCCATTTTTGGGTTCTGTCATCATTACCTATGCCCGTACTGCTAAGCACGGACAAGTAAACCTCTTCCCCTCTGGCTTGATCATCAACCCAAAGTCCTCCTGGCTTGCATTGCTCCCCCGACCGAAAAGTCTTTGACCCTTCAACTATGGTGCCAGTACACTTTCCTGTTGTAATACTTGAAATCATAGGTTCCAACGGGCACTTCTTTCTGACGATGTTGACTACTTGTCCAAAGATCCTACCTTAAACAGTTTTTCAGTGAAGAAAAATCACATCTTTTACAGGTACAATGTCAACTAGCTTTAACTGGACCAAAGAAAAAATACAGTCTAAAAGGTTGGGGAAGCCATGATTCAGCACCAAGACCTTGTTTTTACTTCTCAAGTTATGTGCATAATTCAATTTAGGTGGTTAATTTTGCTCATTTGATTAACACCCACATCCAGTAAGGATATTGTGAATAACAGTGGAAAACCACAATATTGTTATGGTCTGCACATCTCTTTATTTGAGAAATTTTCTGAATGATAGTTAATTGTGAATTGTTTTCATTATGTACATGATACAAAATTTTGTAAAAAAATTGCTATCTAATATAATTATTGTAAATATTTTATAAGTTGTATTAAAAAAAAACTAATGACCAATTCCCAAAAAAATCCATACCCCTCACCCCCAGCATTATTTTTCACAGACATAGACATCTATTCAGGACTACCCGGCTACATGAGGGTCACAGGGTGCAAAAGAGAGGGGGGGTACGTATATTTTCTGGAATCTTTCAAGAAATATTAAATTGCATTGCTGTACATAGAAATATTAAGAATAAATAAAATATAAACATTTTTGAGTATTTTACAGCATGCAAGACATCATTTGTAAAACCCTGCATGACCATGCATTATAATTATAATTACCTGTGTATTAGAAACCCTCACCCACCATTTAGAATCTACCAACAGGATTAATTGAATACAA
The DNA here is from genome assembly GCA_033964015.1 of Scolanthus callimorphus. NCBI lineage: Eukaryota > Metazoa > Cnidaria > Anthozoa > Actiniaria > Edwardsiidae > Scolanthus > Scolanthus callimorphus. The sequence continues at coordinate 10,612,687 of CM066915.1, forward strand.
CCAGCGCACATATAAACCAAATTGATAGTGGCTGGTCAACTTTTGGGGACCACCAATCCTTGCATTATAAATTTGGTCTGCCCAGAAAGCTAAGAGGAATTTCTGTGTCAAAAATGTGATACTCCTTGATCATCTGTATTGCATGTTGCACAAGCCTCCTTGCTTCAAGATGAGGGGGGATGTTCAGATCATGCATCTTTCTCTTCTCTAGCATAGTTGTGATATCAAATCCTTTATCAGCCGTGGCACTCAGGGTAGTGTTACTTTTATAAGCAGAGGCACAGCTGAATAATGTAGTTGTGACTGAAGAAGTAAAGGATGATGGACGCTGTACATTAAACTCTGTCAGAAACATTAACTCCTTATATGTTTCTGATTCTGTGCAATCTAGTATAACTCTAGTAGAAGGGTAAGTGAGCTGAAAACAAGCATGTATATGCCTCGCCCATTACTGCATCTCTATACTAGGCCATACAGGTTGATAACCCCCAAAAATGAATAAATAGTTAGCCCATGAAGTGATTTTCTACTTACAGTAGAAGGAGGAATACAAAATCGGTCAGCTAAATCCTGGGTAAGTTAGCCCAGTCTGACCTTAACAATGAACATAAAAAATCATCAATCATCGCCATATTCAACTGTCGAGGGGGAGGTCTTGACTGTTCATTCCTGCACTGTACCAGTACACGTATATCATTTTGATACATTGGGCTATTATTTTATACACCTGTTGGAAATGTTTATAACTTGGAAATCCAGTGTAAAATTTAATACTTTCATCATTTGCAGAAAATATCTCAATCCCAAATCTCTCAATCTCCACATCAGAAAACTTCAAATCTCTAATTCTGCTTATGTCTGAGGTTGGCAAAGGATCTGCGGGACAAGGTTTAGAAAAACTGTTTAATCAAGGCTTACATAATATCATTAGAACATTATTATAGTATTCGATTGTACCTTGTTTCTCGGCCATAGTGTTGACAGATAATTATACCCTGAAGATAAATCAACAACACATTATATCTTGACATCTTTCGAGTACTAAAAACAAACTACAACAATGCAAAATTACTTCCTTTAGACATTCAAATCAGTCAATTGCCTAGCAAAGAGAGAGTATTTTGATATCGGGCGCCATTTGTTGCTCGAGTAATCCATCAACTAAAGTACTTCGTATCGGTGTTGAAGCAGTCTTTTTCGCACAAAAACGGAATAAATTCGCTATAAAATCTCTTCAACTAGCAACCAAATGTCAAGGAAAATAACTTGGGTCGGTCACTGGGTGTCAAAAAGGGGAGAAACCCTGAAAAAAGTCTAAACAAACACTATTTTAGTGCCAGCAGCTGCGGAATGTGTTAACAAAAATGTAAACAAGAGACATTTTCACGATGTCACTGCCTCGAGTTTTCGCGTTTAAAAATGCCAAAACTACACAAAATGGCAAGAAAAGTCTCTTGCTAATAATCTACGGGTGTTTTTTGTTGCATTTGATGATCAAAAAGGACCAAAACAATGAAAAACAAAAGATGACTTTTACCTTGCCTTCCCGCTCGTCACGCACGCCCGGCCGACAACTTTGCTATCCAACATGGCGTCGCTAGGCACCAAACAGTCACGTGACCGTTCCATGCAAAAGGCCTATTACAAAAATTAGCCATTTGTAAAAAACTAGTTATGAACTCTGACACATCTTCTTTTTGTTCGCCCTTGAAAATAGGTGCGGTAAACATTCCCTTCAAATTCACTGCGTCAAGATATGAATCTTGTATTTGCGCAATCCTTCTTTCTTTTTCTTCGTTTAGTGCCCTTAGACTATCGAATTCATTATCAAAACGGTCCGACATTTCTCTAATTGCTGTTAAAAGACCTAGAGAAGACATGCTTTCAGTCAACGCAACAGCTTGTTCTTGTGATAGTTCTTAATTCAGGCGTTTCTGTACGAGAACAACAATTTTCACGTTGATCAGAAAATTCTTCAGTTTCAGTATTCGAAAAACTATCTTTTTCATCAGAAAAATCAGAAAAAATCTACTTCATCGAAATTTTCAGGCAACGGAGGTCTAGGTGGCGGACGTTCATCAAAAATAACTGTAGGTTGACTAACAGAAGAACTAGAAGAACTACCGTCTTCGACTCGAGTGGACTGACGTGAAGGAGTCAGTGCCCTTATCGTTTCAAAATTCCACTGCTAATTCGTTTTGAAACTTGAGTTTATTTACTCAATTTTTCTGTCTTAGAACTTTCGCCAACTTCTTCCCTGGCTGCCTGGCTAGCCAGGGCTTTTGCTTTACTCCTGGTTACCGGCAGCTTGAAAACTTAACACTATTCTTACATAACAAAGAAAGTTACGCGCCCTGATCGTTTATGTTGTATTTGTAATCAGGGAGCTGTAGGAGACGAATTTCATTATGTTATGGAGTGTTTTAATCACAGTTTAATTGAATTACGAACCGATTTCTTTAATTCACTTTTCGCTGTAAACGATTCATTTGTGAAATTCGACAGAAAGTCGTTATTCTTGTATATTTATCAACGAAGGACAAATCTGTAATGAAGATATCAGCAAAGTTCTTCTATGAGGTTCTTACAAGCGTAAATAACAGCTGAGTTTAAAGGTATAACTGTTATGCTATGCCTGTTAGTGGTTCAAAAAATGTTAATGATTGTCAATGTTATTATTTACTGATTTACCGATGTATCTTACTTGGATATAAGGTGTATTAAATATTATTTGTTTTGTAAAGCCGACCCATCCAATTTTTTCCTAATGTCAAGGTAAAAGGTAGCTGGCGGATCAACAACAAAATCCGGAACGTCAAATGTGCCATCAGATTCGGCAATCAGGTCGTCAACAGAGTCTTCCACGTTATCAATGACAACCGCGATGTCATCTTCGATGGTAGGCAATTCCTTAACTGCTGGCAAGGAACCTCGAGTGCAGCTTTACATCTCTGTAAAAGTCTACAAAAGATGAAGGTGGCTTGAACTTTGCCAGAGTGTCATCTATTGCCACAACCTCGACATTCTCTGGGGAAACACCCCTCGAGAGTGCAGCGTATCCTTGACCATGGGTGAATAAACGAGCCAAGGACATTGAAGGCTTCTCAAAGACATGGTTTCATGAGAAATCTCACCTAAACTTACGTTGGCGAGGTGCAACAGAAAGTCATTGTCTTCTTGTCTCATCACTACAGTCAAGGAAATCCATAAGGGGCCGATTATATGACCATCGTTTTCTCTACTACGCTCTCTACTACGCGTAGTACCGTAGTGGCGAGTTTTATTTCGATTTCGATGAACATGCACCGTAGTACCGCAGTGGGAGGAATAACAAAAGTTATTTTCGATGAACATGCACCGTAGTAGCGTAGTGGGGAAACAAAAAAGTTTTTTTTTTTTAAAGAACAGGCACCGTGTACCGTAGTAGCGTAGTGGAAGAAATAAAAAGTTATTTTTAAAGAACAGGCACCGTAGTAGCGTAGTGGGAAAATAAGTTTTTTTCGATGAACATGCACCGTAGTACCGTAGTAGCGTTAAGTGGAGAAATAAAAAAAATTGTTTTCGATGAACATGCACCGTAGTAGCGTAGTGGGAGAGATAAAGAACTTATTTTCAAAGAACAGGCACCGTAGTACCGTAGTAGCGTAGTGGGGAAATAAAAAAGTTATTTTCAAAGAACAGGCACCGTAGTAGCGTAGTGGAAGAAATAAAAAGTTATTGTCAAAGAACAGCAGCGTAGTAGCGTAGTAGCGTAGTGGGGAAATAGAAAACTTATTTTCGATGAACCGTAGTACCGTAGTAGCGTAGTGGAGAAATAAAAAAGTTATTTTCGATGAACATGCACCGTAGTAGCGTAGTAGCGTAGTGGAAGAGATAAAAAGTTATTTTCAAAGAACAGGCACCGTAGTACCGTAGTTGGAGAAATAAAAAGTTATTTTCAAAGAACAGGCACCGTAGTAGCGTAGTAGCGTAGTGGAAGAAATAAAAAGTTATTTTCAAAGAACGGGCACCGTAGTAGCGTAGTGGGGAAATAAAAAGCTGTTTTCAAAGAACAGGCACCGTGGTACCGTAGTAGCGTAGTGGGGAAATAAAAAGTTATTTTCAAAGACAGCCACCGTAGTACCGTAGTAGCGTAGTGGAAGAAATAAAAAGTTATTTTCAAAGAACAGGCACCGTAGTAGCGTAGTGGGAAAATAAAAAGTTATTTTCAAAGCAGGCACCGTAGTAGCGTAGTGGAAGAAATAAAAAGTTATTTTCAAAGAACGGGCACCGTAGTAGCGTAGTAGCGTAGTGGGGAAATAAAAAGTTGTTTTCAAAGAACAGGCACCGTAGTACCGTAGTAGCGTAGTGGGGAAATAGAAAAGTCATTTTCAAAGAACAGGCACCGTAGTACCGTAGTAGCGTAGTGGGGAAATAAAAAATTATTTTCAAAGAACAGGCACCGTAGTACCGTAGTAGCGTAGTGGGGAAATAAAAAGTTATTTTCAAAGAACAGGCACCGTAGTACCATAAAGCCATTAGAAAATGACAGCACTAAAAAGCGACTTTGGGTTCGCGGGGAATATTTTCGTAAATATGCGAAATATACTTTATTAGCATCCCATATAAGTAATGGTATTGCCTACATAATAATAACAATAAGTACAACAAATGGCGTAAATAACAACTACTGGCTATAATAAATGATGATTTTACAATTTACCCATATATGAAGTTGTTTTCGTCAATTTGCTACTCCTTATTTGAAAAGCTTCGTAAATGAATTGTTCCAGCAGGTGGGAAATATGTCGACGCTGACTAATCAATGCGGGCGCAGCCAAGAGGGCAGGCTTGCGAGTTTGCGCAGACATTGCATTCCTGACAAATTTTCATGCTCCGGGTAAATTAGTTCTTTGTTTTATTACATTTGCACGGATTTATTTTTGCGGTGAAGTCCATCTAAGAAAAGAAGTTTCGCATGATAGAACACCAGGAGTAGACAAAGCTTGATTTCATGTCAAGTGAAGGTATAAACGGCCCTCAAAATATACCAAGATGATTTTTTCAGCCGATAAAACAAGGAAAGATTGGTTTCCATGAAAGGATGCCCCTGCGACGCGACGAGGATTTTTTTCCGTAAGCAAGTCGTTTGCCCTTACGACATTTCCGTGTTTCTGGGAACTGTTCAAACTCAAAAGAAACGTAACTCCAAGGCGATAATTCGCTTCGAACGAAATACCCCTGACCTCAATTACTGGCATGCCGGTACTACGGTGCATGTTCTTTGAAACTAGCTTTTATATTTCCCCCACTAAGCTACTACGGTGCATGTTCTTTGAAAATAACTTTTTATTTCTCCCACTACGGTACTACGGTGCCTGTTCTTTGAAAATAACTTTTTAATTTCTCCACTACGCCACTACGGTATTACGGTGCCTGTTCTTTGAAAATAACTTTTTAATTTCTCCACTACGCCACTACGCCTCTCGGGGTCAGATATCTTTTCTCTTTCTCCGCTTACTAGGGCTAACGCTCATAAGCACACATGGGACAAGTCATTAGCACTTTAGCTTTCACACAAGGTTAATTCCTTATCTCCACTCTCTACTACGCTATTACGGTACTACGGTGCATGTTCATCGCAAATAACTTTTTTATTTCTCCACTACGCTACTACGGTACTACGGTGCATGTTCATCGAAAATAATTTTTTTTTCCCACTACGGTACTACGGTGCCTGTTCTTTGAAAATAACTATTTTTATCTCTCCCACTACGCTACTACGGTGCCTGTTCTTTGAAAATGACCTTTTTTATTTCTCCCACTACGCTACTACGGTGCCTGTTCTTTGAAAATAACTTTTTATTTCTCCCACTACGCTACTACGGTACTACGGTGCCTGTTCTTTGTAAATATTTTTTTTTTATTTCCCCACTACGCTACTACGCTACTACGGTGCCTGTTCTTTGAAAATAACTTTTTATTTCTCCCACTACGCTACTACGGTACTACGGTGCCTGTTCTTTGAAAATAACATTTTTATTTCCCCACTACGCTACTACGCTACTACGTGCCTGTTCTTTGAAAATAACATTTTATTTCTCCCACTACGCTACTACGGTACTACGGTGCCTGTTCTTTGAAAATAACTTTTTTATTTCCCACTACGCATACTAAGCTACTACGGTGCCTGTTCTTTGAAAATAACTTTTCATTTCTCCCACTACGCTACTACGGTGCCTGTTCTTTGAAAATAACTTTTTTGTTTCCCCACTACGCTACTACGGCGCCTGTTCTTTCAAAATATCTTTTTTTCCCACTACGGTTCTACGGTGCCTGTTCTTTGAAAATAACTTTCTTATTTCCCCACTACGCTACTACAGTGCCTCTTCTTTGAAAATATTTTTTTTTATTTCCCCACTACGCTACTACGGTGCCTGTTCTTTCAAAATAACTTTTTTATTTCTCCCACTACGCTACTACGGTACTACGGTGCCTGTTCTTTAGAAATAACTTTTTTATTTCCCCACTACGCTACTACGCTACTACGGTGCATGTTCATCGCAAATAACTTTTTTATTTCTCCACTACGCTACTACGGTACTACGGTGCATGTTCATCGAAAATAATTTTTTTTTCCCACTACGGTACTACGGTGCCTGTTCTTTGAAAATAACTATTTTTATCTCTCCCACTACGCTACTACGGTGCCTGTTCTTTGAAAATGACCTTTTTTATTTCTCCCACTACGCTGCTACGGTGCCTGTTCTTTGAAAATAACTTTTTATTTCTCCCACTACGCTACTACGGTACTACGGTGCCTGTTCTTTGTAAATATTTTTTTTATTTCCCCACTACGCTACTACGCTACTACGGTGCCTGTTCTTTGAAAATAACTTTTTATTTCTCCACTACGCTACTACGGTACTACGGTGCCTGTTCTTTGAAAATAACATTTTTATTTCCCCACTACGCTACTACGCTACTACGGTGCCTGTTCTTTGAAAATAACATTTTATTTCTCACACTACGCTACTACGGTACTACGGTGCCTGTTCTTTGAAAATAACTTTTTATTTCCCCACTACGCATACTAAGCTACTACGGTGCCTGTTCTTTGAAAATAACTTTTCATTTCTCCCACTACGCTACTACGGTGCCTGTTCTTTGAAAATAACTTTTTTGTTTCCCCACTACGCTACTACGGCGCCTGTTCTTTCAAAATATCTTTTTTTTTCCCACTACGGTTCTACGGTGCCTGTTCTTTGAAAATAACTTTCTTATTTCCCACTACGCTACTACAGTGCCTCTTCTTTGAAAATATTTTTTTTATTTCCCCACTACGCTACTACGGTGCCTGTTCTTTCAAAATAACTTTTTTATTTCTCCCACTACGCTACTACGGTACTACGGTGCCTGTTCTTTCAAAATAACTTTTTTATTTCCCCACTACGCTACTACGCTACTACGGTGCATGGTCACCGAAAAAAACTTTTTCATTTCTCCACTACCTACTACGGAACTACGGTGCATGTTCATCGAAAATAACTTTTTTATTTCTCCACTACGCTACTACGGTACTCCGGTGCATGTTCATCGAAAATAACTTTTTTATTCCTCCACTACGCTACTACGGTGCATGTTCATTGAAAATACTTTTTTATTTCCCCACTACGCTACTACGGTACTACGGTGCATGTTCATCGAAAAAAACTTTTTGTTTCTCCACTACGCTACTACGGTACTACGGTGCATGTTCATCGAAAATAACTTTTTTTATTTCTCCACTACCTACTACGGAACTACGGTGCATGTTCATCGAAAATAACTTTTTTATTTCTCCACTACGCTACTACGGTACTACGGTGCATGTTCATCGAAAATAACTTTTTTATTTCTCCACTACGCTATTACGGTACTACGGTGCATGTTCATTGAAAATACTTTTTTATTTCCCGGTCACTACGCTACTACGGTACTACGGTGCATGTTTATTGAAAATAACTCTTTTATTTCCCCACACGCTACTACGGTACTTGTTCATCGAAAATAACTTTTTTATTTCCCCACTACGCTACTACGGTACTACTTTTTATTTCTCCCACTACGCTACTACGCAACTACGGTACTAAGGTGCATGCTCTTTGAAAATAACTTTTTATTTTACACACTACGCTACTACGGTACTACGGTGCATGTTCATCGAAAACTAACTTTTTATTTCTCCCACTACGCTACTGCGCAACTACGGTACATGTTCGTTGGAAACAACTTTTTATTTCTCCCACTACGGTACTACGGTGCATGTTCATTGAAAATAACTTTTTATTTCTCCACTACGCTACTACGGTGCATGTTCATCGAAATCGAAATAAAACTCGCCACTACGGTACTACGCGTAGTAGAGAGCGTAATAGAGAAAACGATGGTCATATAATGGGTCTGAAGAAACACCAAACTCTCCCAACATGTCGCTATAAAGCACGGCTGTTCCTTTTCACTAGCAAAGTGGACGTTCCTGGAGGTAGCTGGTGAAAGTCTCCACACAGTACCAAGTGAATTCCACCAAAGGGCTCTTCACAACACCTAATTCGTCTGGCGATCTCTTCCAGCTTGTCCAACAATGAAGCACTTACCATTGATACTTCATTAATTAATATATAGATTTAGCCACTGGCTAAAAGCGGAGCTCCTGGTTATAAAATGTTCCGTGTGAATGAAAGGGATTCCCATGTTTACATGGTTTACATGGTTGCTTCAGAGTCTTCCCTTCACGAGATATTAATTTTTCAAGCATAGATGACGTCATCGATGACGTCATATCACGTGACCACATCATTTCGCTCATCTAGTGACCTAGACTACACTACCAAAGTTTGGTTGTTTTAGAGTCTTCCCTTCACGAGATATTGATTTTTCAAGCATAGATGACGTCATCGATGACGTCACATCACGTGACCACTTCATTTCGCTCATCTGGTGACCTGAATTACATTACCAAGTTTGGTTGGTTTAGAGTCTTCCTTTCATGAGATATTCATTTTTCAAGCGAAGATGACGTCATCGATGACGTCTTATCACGTGACCACCTCACTTCGCTCATCTGGTGGCCTAGACTACACTACCCAAGTTTTGTTGTCTTGAAGTCTTCTCTTCACGAGATATTGATTTTTCAAGCATAGTGACGTCATCGATGACGTCATATCACGTGACCACCTCATTTCAGTCATCTGGTGGCCGAGACTACACTACCCAAGTTTGGTTGTTTTAGAGTCCTTCCCTTCACGAGATATTGATTTTTCAAGCATAGATGACGTCATCGATGATGTCACATCACGTGACCACTTCATTTCGCTCATCTGGTGTCCTTGATTACATTACCCAAGTTTGGTTGGTTTAGAGTCTTCCTTTCATGAGATATTCATTTTTCAAGCGAAGATGACGTCATCGATAACGTCTTATCACGTGACCACCTCATTTCGCTCATCTGGTGGCCTGGACTACACTACCCAAGTTTGGTTGTCTCGAGTCTTCCCTTCACGAGATATTGATTTTTCAAGCATAGATGACGTCATATCACGTGACCACCTCATTTTGCTCATCTAGTGGCCTAGACTACACTACCCAAGTTTTGTTGTCTTGGAGTCTTCCCTTCACGAGATATTGATTTTTCAAGCATAGATGACGTCATCGATGACGTCATATCACGTAACCACCTCATTTCGGTCATCTGGTGGCCTAGACTACACTACCCAAGTTTGGTTGTTTTAGAGTCTTTCCTTCACGAGATATTGATTTTTCAAGCATAGATGACGTCATCGATGACGTCACATCACGTGTCCGTGTTACAGCTTTACAGCACCCCCCTTGTGGCATAGACAAAATATCCCAAGTATGGTTGTCTTAGCATGTTCCCTTGAGGAGATATACTTTTTTCTTTGCATACCACAGGGTTCCCATGTGTACACGGACGGACGACGGACGGACGGACGGACGGACAGACGGACGGACGGCGTACGCTATAGGTTTAATACCAGAAAAATAAAGAAAAAATCATATCTCCCGAAGGGTAGATTCTATAGAAGCCAAACTTGGACAAAGTTTCAAAGACCATAAGAGGAACTCTACACCAAAGTCACGTGCCCTTACGTCATCAATGACGTCATCAAAATGATCCATAATGCCCGTGACGTTCAAAAATCAACTCGATAGTATACTATACGTTTTTCCATATGGTGCTCCGCTTGCGCGGGCCTTTTTTTTCGCCTTGTTTTCTTGATAACGGCTCGAGGGACTCGTTGCACGAGTTCTCAATTAATATATTACATGTTTTTATGTGGGCAAAGCGCGCCGTCATTTTTGAGTGAAATTAAGTAGACAAATGCAAATGCTTTTTACCAATGACCCCCTTCATGTTCTTTAGTCGCTGTTTTTACTTGATGCCCCCCCCCCCTTCAAATCCATCCCCGTCCTGGTAAAAAATAAACGGTCCCTTATGAGCATATCATGAGCAAAACCTCTAAGGCCTACGGCAAACGCCTAAATTCAGTCGATTTTCTTCTTCAAAGGATGCCGCTTCATTATACTTTATAATCTCTACACTTTCTATCATTCAAAAATTATTCATATCACAACGTCGTTATTGCGCTCCATAGTACCTCTCATTGGATAAGCGTTTTTCACTTTACTTTGTAATTTAAAAATATGACTTGAATATGACCAAACATGATGAACACAATGCGCAAGCTCTCATTATTTTACTTACCGGCAATGTAAAGTGTATCCTTCAATATTGCCAGTTGGAGCGGTAAAGAAAATCCCGTTTTCTTGATTGTGTTCTGCTTTGTACGCCCTCAACACAAACGACTTTCCTGTCCCGGCTTTACCAGTGTAGAACACGTTGTTGCCTGTCTCTATGAGGGCAAGAACATATTCTTGCTCTTCTTTAGGGGTCGCCATCAAAAATGGGCACATTTGGCGGGCAATCCCGCCAATAAATTTGCCAAGCACACTACGATACAAATTGAATGGAATTTGAATTAAATTTGTTAGTGTTCTTTTTGTTTGCTTCGGGAACTCTTTTATAAATGACGCTAGTTGGAAAATGAAGGAATAAGAACCTCCTTGACGACGGCGCGTACAGACAAGTATTTGCAAATTCTTGTTGAGAATGAAGTTGACCTTTGGAGGACGGCGCGTGACAGATTAGGAGATTAAGCGATCTGGGCTACATGGCCTACATGTTACTCTGTGTACATAAGGTGACCGTTAAGTGATACACTCCAGACACTTGCTGTTCTAGAGCAGGCCAATCCATCAACACTGTCACTAGCAACTTGTGAAGTGAGGGTCGAAAATCGTGCTGACGAGAGGACAAAGAAAGCCGGCTTTGTTACCTACCCTGTCTATTTCTTATTGCGTGGGAAAATTTGGGCTGTCAAATTTGACATGCGCTGATCGCTTAGACATTAACGGCTAGGTTGGACTCCAGTCGCGTCTCGGGTTACACGAGGTATAATAACAGGAACGTTGGCTCTCCGTCCAATTATCGTAGTGCGAAGAAGGCTTTCTATGAAAACGCCTTCTCTTCTAAAAGACCGAAGGTCATTTGGCAGACTATCCATCGGATCCTAAATCCAAGCCCAAAACCACTCAGGGCGGATCCTGATGAGCTCAACCATTTTTTCAACACCACGGCTGAACGTACTCTCGGTAAAGGGGCTGTTGATACCTCTGGTGAACTGCTTGAACTCATAAACAGCCTCCATTACCACTCGGAATCACCGACCTTTGAATTTCGCGAGGTGAGCCAGAGTGAAGTTCTGAGAGAGATAAAGCGCCTTCGATTAGATTGCTCTACTGGCCTGGATGCTTTACCGGTGAAATTCATTAAGCCTGTAGCGGAGATCATGTCGGGACCACTGACATACATTCTTAATGTGTGCATTAAAACCTCGCATTTTCCAGCTGCCTCGAAAGTTGCGCGCATTTCGCCTATTCCCTAAGGTCGACCATCCAAAAACTTCCCATGACTACCGGCCTCTATCAATCCTCCCGGCACTCTCAAAGGTGTTCGAGCGGCTAGCTGCACGGCAGGTTATCATGTTCATTGAAAACATGGCGCTGTTTGGAGATGGGATAATGGGTTTCAGGAAAGGTCATTCAACCACTACAACACTGCTTGCTTTTATAGATGACATTTTCCGCGCCATGCGCCGCGGAGAGGTCACCTTAATGGTTCTTGCTGATTACTCGAAGGCTTTCGATACTGTTAATTTTAAATCAATAATTTCTAAGATGCATGGCATGGGCTTCTCAAAAAACTCCCTTCGATGGGTTCTTTCCTATCTTGTTGGGCGCCAACAAATGGTGCAAATAGACGATAAATCATCTGGTCGACTTGAAACAAACTTTGGTGTCCCACAGGTCCATTCTTGGTCCTTTAATTTTCAATATTTACGTCTCGGATTTGCAAGAAAAAAACAAAGTGCCACTGCTATCAGTACGCAGACGATACGACAATTATCGGTCATGTTAATCCCAAAAATCTGAACGAATACGTACAGCAAGTAAACAACACAATTGATCGCTTGAGTGCATACTCGGGTGACTCAATTTGGCGCTCAACTCGACCAAGACAAAATGGATGATGATGTCTACCAGACAAATGTCAACCGTCCACTCCCTGAATGATATTTGCGCAGATATTACATGTAATGGAGAAACACTTGAAAGGGTACCATCTGCGAAACTTCTCGGTGTCCAATGGGATCAGCACCTAACTTGGCGCGATCACATAACTAACATAGTGTCTTCTTGCTATGGTACCTTATGCGTTCTGAGAAAACTGAATTTTTTTTGCCCCTTTTCAAATACGAAAGCACCTTGTCGAGAGCCTCATCTTCTCTAGGTTGGACTACTGTAATGCCATTTTCAGCCCTCTTCCTGGGTACCAACTAAAACGGCTGCAAAGGGTGCAGAACACCTGTGCAGGTTTTGTACTTTCTAAGTACGCATCTCTAGAGGATGTGAACAAGCTTGGGTGGCTGCCTATAAAGGACCGCATAGCGCACAACATAGGTAAACTACCACATAATGCTATGTACGATCTCGGCTGCCCACTTACACTAAATCTACACCACACAGGCTCTTATACTTTGAGATCTTCTCACGCCCCAACTCTCCAACGTCCAACAAAACGAGAAATCGGGACCTTCCAAGATCAGGCAGCAAATATTTTTAATAACCTGCCAGCGGACATAAGAACAATAAACACCTATCCTATGTTCACCAGGGTCCCTAAGAAACACCTAATTAAGGTGTTTTAACTCAAATATATTTTTATGCGCTAGTGTATATTGCTGTCTCGTAGAATTATATCTATATATATATATATTTATAGTATATTTTTTATCTATTTTTATAATACACATAGTTATTATTATTATTATCTTTTAGTTTTTTATAGTTAGATATTAGCAGGCGAAGAGCCACTTTTTAGTGGATGGACTGCTAATTAGCTCATTATTATTATTATTATTATTATCAGTAATAATGCCTCAAAAACCCAAGGTAAGCGAAAAGAAGCTTTATTAATTAACAAAGAAATAAGTAGTTAAACGTTAAGCTTGAGCAGTTTCGGGCATCAAAAAGAACGGGTTTTAAAGGGGCACTCGCAAACTTTCCTGACAAGCAAATAATTCAAATCGCAATCCAATTCCATCCTCTTGATATTAGATAAAAACCCTATATTGTATTGATTTGTATTGAACGTACTCTCGGTAAAGGGGCTGTTGATACCTCTGGTGAACTGCTTGAACTCATAAACAGCCTCCATTACCACTCGGAATCACCGACCTTTGAATTTCGCGAGGTGAGCCAGAGTGAAGTTCTGAGAGAGATAAAGCGCCTTCGATTAGATTGCTCTACTGGCCTGGATGCTTTACCGGTGAAATTCATTAAGCCTGTAGCGGAGATCATGTCGGGACCACTGACATACATTCTTAATGTGTGCATTAAAACCTCGCATTTTCCAGCTGCCTCGAAAGTTGCGCGCATTTCGCCTATTCCTAAGGTCGACCATCCAAAAACTTCCCATGACTACCGGCCTCTATCAATCCTCCCGGCACTCTCAAAGGTGTTCGAGCGGCTAGCTGCACGGCAGGTTATCATGTTCATTGAAAACATGGCGCTGTTTGGAGATGGGATAATGGGTTTCAGGAAAGGTCATTCAACCACTACAACACTGCTTGCTTTTATAGATGACATTTTCCGCGCCATGCGCCGCGGAGAGGTCACCTTAATGGTTCTTGCTGATTACTCGAAGGCTTTCGATACTGTTAATTTTAAATCAATAATTTCTAAGATGCATGGCATGGGCTTCTCAAAAAACTCCCTTCGATGGGTTCTTTCCTATCTTGTTGGGCGCCAACAAATGGTGCAAATAGACGATAAATCATCTGGTCGACTTGAAACAAACTTTGGTGTCCCACAGTGTCCATTCTTGGTCTTTTAATTTTCAATATTTACGTCTCGGATTTGCAAGAAAAAAAAACAAAGTGCCACTGCTATCAGTACGCAGACGATACGACAATTATCGGTCATGTTAATCCCAAAAATCTGAACGAATACGTACAGCAAGTAAACAACACAATTGATCGCTTGAGTGCATACTCGGGTGACTCAATTTGGCGCTCAACTCGACCAAGACAACATGGATGATGATGTCTACCAGACAAATGTCAACCGTCCACTCCCTGAATGATATTTGCGCAGATATTACATGTAATGGAGAAACACTTAAAAGGGTACCATCTGCGAAACTTCTCGGTGTCCAATGGGATCAGCACCTAACTTGGCGCGATCACATAACTAACATAGTGTCTTCTTGCTATGGTACCTTATGCGTCCTGAGAAAACTGAATTTTTTTTGCCCCTTTTCAAATACGAAAGCACCTTGTCGAGAGCCTCATCTTCTCTAGGTTGGACTACTGTAATGCCATTTTCAGCCCTCTTCCTGGGTACCAACTAAAACGGCTGCAAAGGGTGCAGAACACCTGTGCAGGTTTTGTACTTTCTAAGTACGCATCTCTAGAGGATGTGAACAAGCTTGGGTGGTTGCCTATAAAGGACCGCATAGCGCACAACATAGGTAAACTACCACATAAAGCTATGTACGATCTCGGCTGCCCACTTACACTAAATCTACACCACACAGGCTCTTATACTTTGAGATCTTCTCACGCCCCAACTCTCCAACGTCCAACAAAACGAGAAATCGGGACCTTCCAAGATCAGGCAGCAAATATTTTTAATAACCTGCCAGCGGACATAAGAACAATAAACGCCTATCCTATGTTCACCAGGGTCCCTAAGAAACACCTAATTAAGGTGTTTTAACTCAAATATATTTTTATGCGCTAGTGTATATTGCTGTCTCGTAGAATTATATCTATATATATATATATTTATAGTATATTTTTTATCTATTTTTATAATACATATAGTTATTATTATTATTATCTTTTAGTTTTTTATAGTTAGATATTAGCAGGCGAAGAGCCACTTTTTAGTGGATGGACTGCTAATTAGCTCATTATTATTATTATTATTATCAGTAATAATGCCTCAAAAACCCAAGGTAAGCGAAAAGAAGCTTTATTAATTAACAAAGAAATAAGTAGTTAAACGTTAAGCTTGAGCAGTTTCGGGCATCAAAAAGAACGGGTTTTAAAGGGGCACTCGCAAACTTTCCTGACAAGCAAATAATTCAAATCGCAATCCAATTCCATCCTCTTGATATTAGATAAAAACCCTATAGATTTGTATTTGATTTAACAGTTATAAGGTCATTTAACAAACCTGGACTGTTCTTTTGGTTATTCCCCGTAAACTTAAATGTATTTTTGGTGATCTAGAATTAGACTTATTTTACGACAGGTTGTTTAAAAATTAAACGTGCGAGTGCCCCTTTAAGGAGATTTCGAAAACTTTTGTAAGACCTCTCGACACGTCTGATAACGAACTTATATTGATCAAATTCGGGGAAAGCCATGCATTTAAAAATACTCTAGCGGGACCTACCGCCCGTGCACTGTTAGCTATTTATTTCCATATCTTCTTGGTCTACAGGAAGGATTCTAAAAATCAAATTTGACGGCCCACCGAATGTAGTGGTTGCATGGGTTCACATGGACATTAATTTTATTTAATCTCCCACCATGATTAACTCGGTAGAATTCCAATCAAACTTCAACTTGCAGGTAAGTCTCGTTTATTTTTTTCATTTGATGGCAAGACCAGACATATTTTGGCGAAGTGATGTACCCGACAAAGGTCTAGCGATATTAAACCTCAGTCTACAGTAGAAAATAGCGTCCCCGAGGAGAGCATCAACCAAGATATCTAGATCGAGTCTTTCACAGAACAAGATCGAAACGCTGCTGGAAGGGTCTGTCTTGACCGTAACAAATATAATCGACGACATCGGTGTGTTTGGTGTACAATGCGTAAACAAAAAAACTGATTATATTAACGAGCAAATAACACAGTACAATCGCCTTTCTGAATAATGTTTGAAAGGCACAATGCCCCTAAATTATGCGACTAAGACAATTTGGAATTTGATTGTTATTTCTCCGTGGTCGTTATATAACTAAAATTGTTTTATACTTTTATACTTGAAATACCAGTGGCCGGACTGACCCAAGTTCTTGCAAGCTGTTTACTATGACATGACGAACTTCATGGTCATTTGAATCGCACAGCGTGAGGGCGCTTAAGACTTTAGGGTTGGCATGGCAACCCTTTAATCCCATAAAATTATCTTTCATTTGTATACTTGAACGTGTACAAATCGAACGATTGATTTCCTGTTCATGTAGCTAGGCTGAAATACTAGATTCGGTTTAATAGTTAACATGAAATACAAGTACATGATCTGCGCCGAGGAATCAGCGATGGCGGCAACATGGCAAGCACTTTGAAGCAACGATTCTATCGCTTTCAATCGAGTTTTCGGAAGGTTACACAATGAAAATAAGAAGTAGCATGCCTTATCAAGTAAATGAACGAGCGATGGTAGGATTGAACCTCGTTTTAGTAAAGCCTGATGCCACGAAATACTGGCCTGAGAAAGCAAAGCAAGGTCCTTGGATATCGCTAAATGATAGAAATGACAAGAGACTGCAGCTTTAACTCTTCGGATCTTCACGAGAAAAGGATGATGTTGTTGTTGCAACGGTATTTTACCTACTAAGCCCTTCTCCGAGGAGGAAAACCGAGATGATGATAGTTTTGCTGCTTCCTCTGAGTTTGTACGACGTAGAGAATTTATCAATGTTCGATCGGACATCCTTTGGCGGGACAAACGCCCGCCAATTCGAAACTTATTGATACTCCTCCGAGTACGCCTGAGAAAGAATTCGAAGGACAGGAGCCAGAAAACAAAAGGGATCTTATAATAATTTTCGCCATCGAAAGAATTATGCTCTATGGAAATATCTTTCGGCATTTCCCTTGTTGTCAGTCTTGTTCCTTATTAATTCTATAAATTTTTCAACTTAATGCCTTTTTTGTAAATACACAACTTAGTTTATTATTTCGGCTTGGCTGTCGATATTTTCCTTGGTGTCATTCTTGGCCTTTAAATTCATTTTTTAAACATGATGCCTTTTATTGTAAAAATACTTAGTTTATTATTTCGGCTTGGGTCTGTTGACAGCAGAGAAACTTGGCCGAAAGGTTTGTGCTCTGCGAAAATATCTTTCGATATTTTCCTTGGTGTCATTCTTGGCCTTTAAATTCATTTTTAAACTTGATGCCTTTTGTAAAAATACTTAGTTTATTATTTCGGCTTGGGTCTGTTGACAGCAGAGAAACTTGGCCGAAAGGTTTGTGCTCTGCGAAAATATCTTTCGATATTTTCCTTGGTGTCATTCTTGGCCTTTAAATTCATTTTTAAACTTGATGCTTTTTGTAAAAATACTTAGTTTATTATTTCGGCTTGGGTCTGTTGACAGCAGAGAAACTTGGCCGAAAGGTTTGTGCTCTGCGAAAATATCTTTCGATATTTTCCTTGGTGTCATTCTTGGCCTTTAAATTCATTTTTTAAACTTGATGCTTTTTGTAAAAATACTTGGGTCTGTTGACAGCAGAGAAATTTGGCCGAAAGGTTTGTGCTCTGCGAAAATATCTTTCGATATTTTCCTTGGTGTCATTCTTGGCCAGTCAAATTTTAAACTTGATACATGTTTTTATTACACAACGTTAGTATAAAATTTCGGCGGTTTGGCCTGTTGACAGAAGAGAAACTTTGGCCGAAAGGTTTTTGCTATGCGGAAATATCTTTCGAAATTTCTTGGTCTTTGATTCAATTTCTAAACGTGATGCCTTTTTTTGTAAATACACAACTTAGTATATAATTCGGTTTGGGCCTGTTGGCAGCGGAGAAACTCTTTTTTGTAAACAGCTTCGGTATATAATGGCGTATTAACTAACAGAAATGATTGTATTTACATTTTGTAGAAAGAAAGGTAAGATCAATCTAACTCAAAATTAAAGCGCTGTACATCTGCGCTGTCCGTTTTGCACGGCTAAAGTATTTCGGCGAAGCGAGACTAAATAATCCCCATCTTAATCCTCCATGCGTTGAAGCGCAGTTCAGTAGCTTTTATTGAGATAAATACATAATCATATACTGAGTTTGCCAGGAAAGTAGGGCAAAAGCGCTGAAAGGTTTGCAGAGGTCGTGTTTCAGAAGCGCGAAAATCCCCGCTACTTAATCTCCCATGACTGACAGCATATAAGGGCACCCCGCGGAAATTTCCGAGATTCAAGCAACAAAACTCACCAGGGTGCCGTATATTCAGACCTTACTGAAGTTCATCATGCAATGTAGAATTCGATTGTTCTTTCTCCTAGGCCGTTATGTAATTCAAATTGCTTGGTTACCGTCTGTACTTAAAATACCAGGGTCCGTACTGATCCATGCCCCAGAAAAAGCCTCATGCAAGTTTGCGCAAGTTCGGATATATGTTTGTGTTTATCCATGTTTTTCAAGAGCTGTACGTCTCAAACAACGCACATGTCACGATCTCGCCCGAGGAGTTTCCATTGCCCCATCGTCAGCATCACTTATATATCAGATATCATTCGATATCTCTATAGTATCAAATAAATAAACCGACTGGCCCGCAGATATTACAAACTAATCGAGGCGGTCTAGTCTTACAGATTTCTCAGAGTAATTATGTGTATACTTAACAATGACTTAAAAAACGAGAACGAGTAGTCTAATTGTTTTAGTAGAAACCCACTAGCAACTACCTTCGAGTTGTTGCTAAAACGTATTTAATTTCAGGGTTTTAGAAAGTTTTGCGCTTGCGTTTTCGCTACTCACTATCTATTACGTGATAGATAGTTAGTAGCGGAGCCAATCAGATTGCAGGATTCGTGATAGTATGCGATTGGGTTTCTACTAAATGCAGATATATATTTCATACCTTAAATTTTCAATTCAAAAAGAGATTTCAATAAAGTAAAGGAATAGTATTATATTATCCCTGGTGCCATTGTTATTGTAATGAGGTATGCGGATGAACACTCCGGTTCGCGGTAACACGACTGCGGAGCGTTACGAGTTTGGGCGTCGTGGACTTCGATGCTGATTGTTGAATGGCGCCTCTCCGCATCGAAGAACCGACGCCCTGTAACAATGACACCGAACGCAGCCTCTTAGGGTGGGAAGGGTGGGATGCAAGGTTCTACCCTTCTCGAAGTTTTGTTGTGAAGTGATTGAGTTAATAATTATTCACATATATTTATATCACGAAACTGACGAATCAGAGGCTGTATATTTACATAACAATGGCATGCATGCATAATATAATTATTTTTATGACTTATAATAGTATTATATTATCCCTGGTGCCATTGTTATTGTAATGAGGTATGGGGATGAACACTCCGGTTCACACCCAACTGTTGACCCTCAAACTTAACAAATAGACCAAAACGCTAACCAAGAGCGTACCCTCTTTTCCCAAACCTTAAAAACTACTTAAGATAGACTGACAACCGACAAACAAACAACCGAACATCAAGATAGATGGGTTACCGTATGTATTGAAAAAACGGGACTTTTCACACTGCTCGGGTTCTCCCAGAGCCAAGCCGAAATCAACTCTCACTCCTATTGTCCTTGAATTTTTTTTCTAAACATCAACGTGATCGTATGACTCCCTTGCCAAGGCGCTTTCCAGATTGTCCAGGTCCTTTCCACTGGAGAACGCCGAACAAAATCCCTCAAGGAAAGATAAGTAAGATGTTGCGCTGAGGGCACTGTTTCCCAATCGGGCCACCATGTCCACCACTTATCTATCAAATAATGGTTTTTGTTGTTTTCTCGCATAAATAATTACCAAAGAAGGCCAAAGAAGACCATTCACTTGTTAGTTTTAGAAACTCAAGGCAGGAAAGTGAAAAACCTTGAACTTGTTGACAATGGTGAACCACAGGGGGCCCAGTCGGGAAACAGCAACCCACGCGCCTCCTATCGGAGGGACACGAGGCACCCGATCAAACGAGTTTTCGTGCGGGTCACTGTTCCTGATTGAGCTCCTACAAAATGAGAAAAAGGCCCATGTTCTAGACAATATATCTAGCATAGCAAAACCACTTCAGTATAGGAAAACAAATTAGTACATAGGAAACAAACCAGAAAAATCTCACTCGGATAATCTGGTCCACTTCTTGATAAACACATAATAGAGAATTAGATGAAAAACCCTTACCCGCGGGTAACTATAGAAGAAGTCGGTCAGTGAGTAGTCCGTCAGTCAGTTGGTCAGTCGGTCTGGTCAGTCAATGTTAGGAGCAGATAAATCGCAGAATCACCATATTCCTTCAAGTACCTTTTTCCAAGGAGAGGAAACACAATTATTCAAATTTCACAAACTGTTGTCTAAATATCCCTTCGCCCATGAAGGCAAACATAAAACAAATGCTTAGAACTCTCCTATCAATGGAGAAACAAAATCATTCTTACAAACATTCTTCTCTAAATAGCCTTTCGCCCATATAGAGGAAATAAAAATCGTTTTGAAATCATATACTCTTATCTCCATAGATTACACACAAAAATTATAATTTTGCACACTCCTCTCTAAATAGCCTTTTGCTCATAGAGGAGAAAGCATAATCATTTCAATTTCAAGTACTCCTCTCTCAATAGCTCTTTGCCTATAGAGGAGAAACATAGTGATTCTGAATGAGACATTCCTTCTTAAAAATAGCCTTTTGCTCATAGAGGAGACAAATATAACTTAATCATTTCAATTTCAAAAAGTCCAGTCTTAATAACCTCTTTGCCCATAGAGGAGAAACACCATGATTCTGAATGAAACATTCCTCTCTAAATAGCCTTTCGCTCATAGAGGAGAAAATATAATCATTTCAATTTCAAAGATTGCTCTTTCAATAGCTCTTTGCCTATATAGGAGAAACAAAGTCGTCAACATTTTCCATATCCTCTCTAAATAGCCTTTTTTCAACGATGGACTTGTAAAGAGCGAGAATTGAACGTGTACGAATTCTAAATACTTGTGCCGGAAGTTCCACCAGGGACGTGTGAAGGGATGGACTAGCAACTGAATATATTAAATGACGCACTCTGATTGGCTAAAGCTGTTCAAAATCCTTGTTTCGCGCCATTCCCATGAGACCCGGGCTCTCGGTGAGCATTCACAACTTTGACTGACTAGAGCAGCTGAGAGGACATGACGCGCGATTTTCAATTTTTCAAGTAAAAAGCCTCATTTTCACAAGATCAATCAAGGAGAGTTTATGATATATATCATTTGTATTAAATGCACTGAGAAGCAAGATCAGTTTTCTGTTTTGGCGAAGAAAATCCAGCATAACATCGAGTTCATCGCGACTAAAAGCAAAGATATCTAACAACACGGATCATTATATCACTACGGAAAACATTTTGTCTTGAAAATCACCTCTAGCAAGCCCCGATTTGTATATTTGGATTCTTTAGTTATAAAAGCGTGGCATAGCTGAGTTATTTTTGGCGAAAATATCGAGATGAAGCGAGAAAAAAGCAGAATTTGATGCTTGGCTTGAGCCGGCCGCTTGACAACAAACCGCGATCGAGGGGAAAATTCACAATACAAGCATTTGGTCACTTACGGAACACGTTTTGTCTTGAAAATCACCTCTAGCTAGCCCCGATTTGTATATTTGGATTCTTTAGTTATAAAAGCGTGGCAGAGCTGAGTTTTTTTTTTGCGAAAATATCGACATGAAGCGAAAAATAAGCAGAACCTAAGATGCTATGGCTTGAGCGGCCGCTTGACAACAAACCGATCGAGGGGAAAATTGACAATGCAAGCATTTGGTCACTTATGGAACACGTTTTGTCTTGAAAATCACCTCTAGCAAGCCCCGATTTGTATAATTGGATTCTTTAGTTATAAAAGCGTGGCATAGCTGAGTTATTTTGGCGGAAATATCGAGATTAAGCGAAGTCAGATGTCGAGTGAGCCATCCACGCTCTACGAGTGACAAAGCGCTTGGAACAGAAAGTCGCAAACGAATGGCTTTTCATGCGGCTCTGCTTCTTCTAATTCTTCAAATTCCAGTGCATCCCAATCCTTGTCACAAATTTATTTGTTACAAATTTATTTTGTGTGAAAATATAATTGGTACCTGGAAGACAGGAGACTTGCAAAATTACATGAGAATATTTAAGACAGATTGTGTTAGAACTTTGCGCAATTTGAACAGGAAGGCATAAAAAAGTTGCTATTCATTATTTTAGGAAACTTTAAAAAAATTGTTTTCAGGTCTCCATGAATATTTTTTGGTACGACTACCACTGCTTATTCCTTTCATGGGAACCTTCAAAAACAAACTGATGTTAAGGCAATAGGAATCAAACTCTGAAGTAACGATTTTGCTCAAATAGTCTTTACAATAGTCTTAAATAAGAAAACTAATAAATTTATACCATAGTAAATATGTTTTTTATCTAATATCAGCATTTTAATGATTTACCAGATCACACAAAAGTTTCCAACAAATTTTACAAAGAATACACAACAAAGAGCCAAATTATCACCCCTATCCCTGGAATTGAGAACATCAGAATCAAAATTTGCTTTAGTGTTTTCTATAAGAACAATATTTTCCTTATTTTAAAGGCCACATGCATATTATCTTCTATTATTAAGTGCAATCCTCAACAAAGAAAGCATTATTATTATTAAAAACGAAATGTTGCTATGGCAATGGTGATTGTATGCATGGGTATAGCTATCAATTAAGCAATAAAAGTACTTTCCGCGTGCTCTCTGCTTTCTTACAAACACGAGGGGGTTGTTGGGAGAACTGATCAAAACTTGAAAGACACAAGCCGAAGGCGAGTGTCTTTCAAGTTTTATCAGTTCGACCAACATTCCCCGAGTGTTTGTAAGAAACCAGAGAGCACGCAGAAAGTATTTTTATTGCTTTTAGAAAATAACATACACACGCGCGACAGCGTTGTGTGACAGTCGTGTTTCTCAGGTCTCTTACAAACACGCTTTTCAACCAATCAGAATGCGCACATTCACAATACAACATAGGTGTTATTTTCTAATTGATTTTCCATCCAGGCAATCCTGTCTGAGAACCTGGTTGTCCCAGGATTAAAACACTTACAAAGGATCATGAGCAGAAGGGTTGACCGAGATAAGCCTGACAACCTGGGCTGATGCTTACTTTGGCATCATGGAAAGATCGCCTTAGCTGGAAGAATGCTATGACTTTAAATTTAAATATAAATCACATTACTTCTACTGTGTTAAAAAATGGCTCTATATTATAAAGTCATTTTGAGCAATTTCAGAACATGTACCCCACAATTGGGCCATTCGGAAATTCCTCAAAATTTGAATTCTGTTTTGATGGAAGGGGGAGACCTGCCATAATCCTTTTCACACCCTTGGCTGCAGGCTTAAAGCTTGCCTTGTGTGTAAAAGTGAGTTTGTTTGAGAAAACTTGATTTATATTTTGGAGTCTGAACTACTCTTCTCAGTAGACCCTTACTACACCTTATTACTTTTTCAGCCCCCCAGTGGCTGTCTCAAATTGATTGCGAGCGAGTCACCTTTTTATGCACCACGTGACAAGTTGTTTATATACCACGTGATCTACAATTTAGGCTGAAGACTTTGTTGGAAAGTAGCAAAACAATCGACAAATTTCGATATAGTAATATTCTTACTTTAAGCCTAGGCTCAGGGGAATAAATAAAAAGAAACTACATTGGCATCGAAAAATGAATAACTTATTTGTTTTGTGTTATTCCCCTGACCCTCATATTCAAGTAGGAATTTTAATATATTGAAAGTGGTCTATTTGTCTTGCCAATCTCTCAAAGTTAGCGCCCCCAAATATTGATCATGTGGTACAATACATAAGCAACTCGTCTATTTGAGACAGCTGCCGGCAGCCTGAAAAATCGAAAGGCGTAACAGTCTACTAGGGGAGGATGTTACTAAAACGTGGAGAGGGGATCTGGGGAACGGGGAACCACAGGTTTTGTGCATTTTGCATACTAAAAACATGGCGGCCGTTCGCAAGTGTTAAAAATAACTTTTTAAATGCAGTCAAAGGCAAGCAGGTGAATTTGTGATGATGGTGGGGATGGATTTCAGTCTCACTGGAGAAGTTAATAACACAAAATATACAGGTCACAGCTGCTTTGTTCAAGAGTATCCCACTCAAGGTCATTTGAGAACTCAAATGTTTCTGTATTCAGGAAATCAGGATGCCTCATGTTAATTTGACTGTCTGGCAGTTGAGTGAGGAGATGCGTTCTTGTCAACTCCCCCTAGCATATCTGTGTTCGCCTGTTGTGTAATTTCCATCCTATACATCATAGCAAAATGTACCTTTTCTCAACAGGCTTTTGATTTACAAGAAAGAAAACCTGCCGATGAAAATATCCCACTTGCACTACAAAGCTCTATTTTTACGGCGTAATAATTTTTTTTTCGCATCAGAAACAAATCTCCGTTATTTTCATTTTTGCACATCTATGTAGTTATGGGACGTGTTGGTTCTCGTGACTCGTCCCCAGACCGCTATTCCCCGTCCCCGGGTCCCCGTTTTAGTAACATGCACTGGGGAAAGAGTATAATGGTAAAATGCATGTACTGGTATGTGCGTCACAACCGATGTCTGTATATTGTTTTATCTCAGATAAAAAAAAATGGTGTTTGTTTCATACTTGTTATTTTCGAAGCTCATTATGCTCCTATTGCTTTCTTCTCCAGAAAGTTAACCATCGACTTTGAGTGGCTGAAAACGTTATGGAAAAGGCGCACCGAAAGAGCAGAGTTCCCAAGCGAAATGCATCTGTACAATGTACTACGCCAGAAGCAACAAGAGTGCTCTGTACTCCGACGCAGAAACACTCATAATTTGGTTGAAATAATTCGCCTGGCAAACTGACGTTCTCCGCGAAGATGAAAATGTTCCTCTCTCGCTTAAATTTAGGACAATAAAAATGATGATTGGCAAAGTTGTATTTCTTAATAATATATATAAGGGTAAGATTGGAGGGTAAGTACTATTTACAATATGAGTGGCTATGTTGTATCGGCAGATACAAACACGAGCGCGTAGCGCGAGTGTTTGTATCTGCCGATACAACATAGACACGAATATTGTAAAGTACTTATGATATTCTAACTTTTGTACTTATATTAAATTGAATGTGCATTGAAAATGAAAGAATTTTCGGGTGTTTACAAAAAACGCCAATCATTTTGCAGAAAGCATGCGCAGAAGGCATGATTCCTGTCCCACATTGAACTAGCCGGACTAAAACAACATATAGTCTCTCAGGTGAAGCTTTTTTGGTTACTGCTCTACGAGAAAAGACCATGCTTGGACTTCACTAGAGTGGTCCCCTTCAGCTTTTAGTCTGTAGGGGATATTTGAAACAATGTGCATTGAAAATGAAAGAATTTTCGGATGCACAAAAAACGCCAATCGCTTGTAGCAAGCATGCGCAGAAGGCATGGTTCCTGTCCCACATGGAACTGAAACAACATATAGTCTCTCAGGTGAAGCTTTTTTTTTTAGGTACTGCTCTACGAGAGAAGACCATACTTGGACTTCACTAGAGTGGTCCCCTTCAGCCTTTGGACAGTAGGGGATATTTGTTATTTGAAACAAATATCCAACTGTTCAAAGACTGACGGCTGCACTGAAAGGTGTCCTATAGAGAATACTAATTGGTCTAATTAGTATTCTGTATCAGATACAGAATACTAATTAGATCAATTAGAAAGCATATTCCAAATGAAGTTAACGCTGTCCAACCGCGAAATTTCGCCGTATAACAGAAAAATCCATAAACGCATTTTCGAACCAATACGCACATGTCCCAAGCGGAAAAACCCTCTACTATAATTTACATTCTCCGTAAAGCAGCGTTAAGAACGACTTTACGCTTCATTATGGTAAGCGTAAAGTTGCGAATTTTTGTGTCATTACGCAGCCTATACGCAAAACGTTATCGTTGAGTAAAGTATATATTTACGCAAAAGAAAAGGTTGCGTAAACGTCTGTAAATGCTTCCTTTACGTCATCTTTTCGCTTCCAAATCGCATCCGTAAAGTAAGGATTTCGTGCTGTGGTGACTAGAAGCACTCGACCCAGGATACACCGTGAGTTTACAGACAGTTGCCTAGGTGATTCCGGATTAACAAAAACTCAATGAGCCTTGAAGCGAAACGAACATCGATGCGCGATAATTCATTAATATATTCAGTTGCCAAGTCCATCTCTTCACACGTCCCTGGTTCCACCAATGGCTGCTGGAGTCCATGCTGGTGTTACAGCAGGCGGGTCGGTACGGTTTACAAGTACTAATCTTCGCATTTACTGGCGGAGGAGGTTAAGCCATGAGGCTGCGTTCAGTGGTAGACATTTTGAAGTCGCAACATTTTGAAGTCGCAACATTTTGCGTTCGGTGGTAGACATTTTTGAAGTCGCATTTTGAAGTCGCATTTTGAAGTCACAAGTCGCATGCATTTTGAAGTCGCAAAGCCTTCTCGAAGTTTTGTTGTGAAGTGATGGAGCTTATTATTCACGAGACGAAAAGTTGCGTTTACACACGTTACATCTATAGCTAAAACTTAATGTAAATTTCATGTTTCCAAGTTTACTAAGGTTTGTGCAGAATAAACTTCAAGTTTCATGTTTTCAACTTGAAAACGGAAGAAAACGCAAAGTTTACACACATTTCTAATAATAGTAAACGCGAAGTAAACATTAAATTTTCTTTTAAGAAAATCTGGAGAAATTCGAAGGAAAACTTGTAGTTTACATAAGTTTCTATCAAGGAAATCGTATAGAAATTTCATATTTTCGTGTTGTATAAACTTGAAAAATGTAAAAAAAATGTCAAATTTACAGATTTTGGCTTCAGGTTATCGAAAACAATTTGCTCTAGAAAACATTCTCTTTCGCGGCAGTGAAAAATATTGTCTAGATCCACGAACATCCCGGGTGGATTTTTGCACATTTCTGTCCTATATACAATGTAGTGCTGGTTTATAATTATACATCGGCCTCTAAAATGGCGTTACCAGGCTGAGCTGAAGGTTCCACATTTTGTGGCAGATCCTCGGCTATCTTTTATTCTGAGCTCCTTAGGGCCTTAGGCAGGTTGTTTAGCTTATCGATAAGGATTTTTTTCCATTTCGTTGCGGCAGTTTTCGTCTATCTCATGCCTCGGACTCTGAGTGACCACTGACCGTGGTGTGACGGAATCGAAGATCCATTGACAGTTTGTCAAAAACGCATGCGCATACGGGGGTATGATTTGAGAACAAGAAATCAAGAAACATCGACTGACATCGATTGCAAGTAAGTATTAGTAAATCGTGCAACTGCAATACTTTCGGGATATTTTAAACATCTCTGGAGGTTTTCTAAAGTACTTCCACACTTCAAAATCGAAAATCGATTTCTGATTTTTGTGTAGATTTGAAAGGAACGAACTCAGCTCGAGTAACCAACATGGATTCTGGAAGGCCAAGATGAATCGAGTCCCGAGTCCCGACAAACAGCATCGAGCCTAATAATCGAAGTCCCCGCCGATGTAAAAGTATGTACAATGCTTGCTTACTTATTGATAGCGTTCCGATATGTTTATAAACGTTATTTTGCAAAAGAGCATGTATGCAACATAGTTCCCGCCAAAACTCTCATGAACTCTCCTGTTAAAATTTATAATTTCTATGTCAGACAGCCTACCAAAGGGTTCGAGGGCTCAAGGGGAATGCTTAGCTAGCAAAAGGGTATAAGGGTATAAATTGATTAAACAAATTACTTAGCTAAATATAGTAAAATTTAGGAAAAGCGAGCCAAGGACAAAGAAATTTTAACCGTTTGAGTGCCAGTTCGATCCCGTGTAATCCAATCTCGTGATATGATATATAATGACAAATTGAAACGTCACGATATTTTTGTGCTTTTGTATGCTCTAAAATGGACGAAACTCTATTTCTAGGCCGCATTCAGAGGTGCATATAAAAGCTAGAGGAAGAGCAAGACCGATCCAAAGGATAAAATCCTAATAAACGGTAAATCCTTTAGTAACTTAGTGTGACTATTTATATACATCAGGCGAATATGTCAAGTCTGAGTGATCGGTGACTCCTTGTGTTACTCTGAAGAAGTGGTGACGTGACTTGTAGGTCATACAGATAAATATTTCTCTCATTCCAAAACATTTCAAAATGCTAGCCAATTTTATTGGTGTACCATCTACAATTCAATTAAGTAATGCTTTATCATAAGGATGGAGATACGAGAAGAGTTAACATACGTTACGAAAAGCACGTGAATCAGAAACAATGTTTTTTTATTTATGTCATATAGTTACGGCCATGACACCTAGTCGACTAGTCCTTGCTCTAAATTTGTTTTAGCTTTGCCCTCCGTCACCTTTCTATTTGTCCGTCCCCCTTAGTGAGTCCGGTTAGCCAGAGGAGGGGGGAACGCACTCCGTGCACTCAGAGGTTGAACACTTTTGGCAGTCAAGAGATTCAGCGAGGGCCTTGTTAGCGAGAGGGTCTCAACATCCGCTATGTGATAAAAAAATGTTTTCGATGGATTTTTTCACGATTAAACAAAAAACTCGTGCACTCCATATCATATCAATGTTATAGTCACAAGTAGGTGATTATACAGGTGATTATAACATTGAAAGGATTGGTAGTGCGCGCGCGAGTTTTGTTATGATCGTGAAAAAGTCAACAAAAACAAGTTTTTCTGTCTAAAACCCTCATGAATCGGTTGAGTACTAAAACAATTTTGTCTCGGTGACTATTCGCTAATAATCACAGAAGCTGAGGCGACTAATTGTTAATAAGTGACTGGAGTGATTATTACTAATTATTTATTTTAGCGCATGCATAAATAAAAACAGCAACGTGCGAAAAATTAATCCAATGCTGTATTGCTTTCACAGAAACTAAGCAAGCGCGCAGAAATGTTGACGACCTACAAACTGGGTCCGAAGAACAGAAGTGGTCGGTCTATACTAACGCTGGACTTTATGTCCTGAGAAGAAACTGGGGTGTCCAGGGATGAAGAGTTCATGCTCGTAAAAAGCTACACCAACATGCTAAGGGCACTTTATAAGAAAGTTAGCAACAATACTTCCAAGCAAAGGCAAGCGCATGACGCTAAAGAGGTTCGCAGCACAGAAAGCCTCCATCATTCACGACGCCCGGTTCCCGTAACTAACCCTACTTGCTAAATATAATTAACGTGAAGGGAACGGAAGAGGAGGACATAGGAAGCTCTATCTGTTTGCTCTATGAACGTTGTGCGCTATCGAAAACCCCATCGTTAAAATGTCAGGTAATGCATGATCATATAAAGCCCGACTAGTCATGTTAGGACACAAGAGTCTTTTAAATTAGCCCACTGACATCTATTTTTCTTTCCAGTTGTACGTATTATGTGATAAGACTCTAGAAAAGAAATGCACTAGAAGCTACTAGGAAATAGATGTATGTATAGGCGTTTGTACGTTTTTGTCTCATGGCAAGCCAGTTTGCAAAAATTATTAAACAAAGTTTGAAATTAAAAAATAATTGTTTTATTTGGGGGTAGGGGGGGGGGGTATGAAGTTCGAGGAGTCCCATGAACAACGAAAAGTTGTAATAGAAATGTTGGAAAATATTACATTTTTCAGGAATTTATGAAAAGAAAATCATGCGAAACATGAGCTTTACGCGATTTAAAACAAAAAGAAAATCCAAACAAATTCCGACTTTTTTTTAAATTTATTGAGAAGTAAACCCGATCAAAACGCGGAGTTTTCAAAGGTTTTATAACTGGAAAACGTGTGTAAACACTATCTTTACATAACATTTTCGGACAGGAAAATACGTGTAAAGATGCACTTTACCACGTTTTCTTTTAAAGAAAACTCGATGAAAAGCCAACGTTTTCTACAAGGGAAAACGCAATAAAACCCGATGAAATTTGTAGTTTTCATTAGATTTAGTCACCTTTTCTGCAACTGTAAACGCAACTTTTCATGTCGTGATTCACATATATTTATATCACGAAACTGACCAATCAGAGGCTGTATATTTACATAACAATGGCATGCATGCATAATATAATTATTCTAATGACTTATAATAGTCCAGTTTCGAATTCTCTACTCTACCGCTGATTAGGCATAGGCGGCGCATAAATACAGTGGGAGCCTCAGTTTGAAGTAGAAAAAGTTGTGAATACCAACGAGAAACTGATGAAGCTTGAATGGAGACAATAGACAAAACTTTTTGGACTCGCTGGTATTCGCAACTTTCGTGTTCAAACTGAGGCTCTCACTGTATTTATGCGCTGTTGATGCCTATTCAGCGGTAGATTAGAGAATTCGAAACTGGACTATTGAGTGAGGAAACAAAAAAGAAATGAGAAAGTGAGCAAATGTATGTCTTCTTTGAAATCATCAAAGATATTTTATCAGAATAAAATACCGATTTTCAGAGATTAAATATCTAACAAAATTTTCCTTAACTTTCTTTGAATCTTGTTTTCGGAAGATGTCTAAGGTTGAGGGGGATATCATTCCAAACGTGAAATAGCATTGTGTGAAATAGCATTCTTTCTGTTGAAAATTTGGGGCGAAACACTAACGGGTGAAGTAATGATGTCTGGATGAAATTCGAGAAAACAAGTTTAAGGTTTTTTTTGTGTGCAATTTTTCAATCAACATCGTACATAAGATTCATAATATAATAACATAATTGGTAGAATGCCGGCATCAACAAAACGGGGGATAGCATGCTCTTTTCTATCAGTGGTGGATTAATCGTAGAGCACGCTTTTGAAGTAGGAGAAGTTAATTAAGATAGGAGTTGGGTGCGGTATCCCCCTCCCCCATCCCCTCACTATGGTGCAATTTAATGATAGAAATTGATGACAACAAAGGAAGAAAGGAAATATTATGAAATGGGTACCCGACTAGAAGACTAACTGGGAATAGAACACCTGAACATTTTTGTATTACGGGGGCAAACCGTTTTGCTGAAATAGGCTTCCTGGCGAACGGCGCTTCAATTCTTCTCTTCTTTATTCGACCCAAACCACCAAAAATATAAAATGGAATTGTTCTTTCCTACCTGAATATGCTTATAGTGCATGAACACTTCTTCAGCGGCATGTAAGAGACGGGAATCTTGCATTGGGGCAGGATCAATGTGGTAGGTCATCTTTCGTGTGAGAAAGGGTCCGCCAGATGTGCGGATCATGCCCCGCGCATAGGGACACTTCTCTGGGACTGTATTGATCGACTGCGACGAAAGGTGGATGGTGGATACTTGGGTGTTTGGACAAGTAATATCGTCAGTTGTGCGTTTCTAGTTCATAAAAATAGAACATATACAAGGAAATGATTCAACAAACGAACAAAGTAGTGCAGGGATTCCAACATCACTAATCCATTTAGAAATGAAATCTGGCTGAACACGATTTCTAGTTGGACTGGAAGCACTTAATACCTTTTTACTGTGGATGAATATGCATCGCAAGCATTTCATGCTAGCCTACAAGCCTATTTGTGAGATCAATTTGAGCGGGCCGAGAAGCGAGCCCTCAGGATTGAAATCTGTACATACATACAACATACATACAAACAACCTTATTTGCGCACACGGAGAAACATCAGTCTATTACAATTGGACGACAAACTAAACACAATAGCTGTAATAAAAGACTGGTTTCGTGTTTGTCGTGTGCGAGTCATTAAGAAATTGTTTAATACCCGTTTTGAATGTGCTCAGCGAGCTACAATTTCGTAATTCCCCAGGGAGCCTGTTCCACAGAAATCCCCCAGACTAAGAAAAGCTTCTCTTAAGATATTCAGTCCTAGGCTTTTGTAAGTTAACTTTGTTTTCAGAGTTTCTAATATCATAAGCACTAGACCGAGTAGAGAAAAGCTGACATAAATACTCTGGGGCTTTTCTTTTAAAAATTGTGTGCATCATTAAGTCTTTTAAACAGGGGGCCCGCACTTGTATCAAAACTAGATTCAGTGATTAGTCGGGCAGCCATATTTTGGAGCTTTTGGAGCTTGTCACATAAAAGTCGACCTGAACCATCCCAGGAAGCACTGCAATATTCAAAATAAGGCTCAATTAGAGCTTTATAAATCTTATTAGCTGTTTCTTCAGTAATAAAGGTGCGTGCACGTTTTAAAGCTCCAATTCCAGCGGATACTTTTTTGGAAGTTTCATGAATATGACTTGACCAGGACAACGTCTTATCTATTGTTATTTCGAGATATTTTGCGTTTTTAACATTGGTGACCATTCGCTCGTTGATTTGTACGCTGATGTCAAGATTCGGTTGTACAGTCAAACGTTGGCGAGATCCAATAATCATTAGCTCTATTTTAGCAACATTTAGGCTAAGTTTATTAGATTTAAGCCAGGTACCAACATTAATGAGCTCATTATTGATTAAACTTTGAATTTCAAGGGAGGAGTCAGATGAAAAACTTACGTTAGTATCATCAGCGTACATTCTCGGAAGTCCTGTTTTTAGACAGTTGGGCAGGTCATTTATATAAACTAGGAATAATAACGGGCCTAGCATTCATCCATGTGGTACACCACACTTTACCTCGTCAATGTTGGACAAGTGCCCATTTACGGTGCATCTCTGGTGTCTTTGTGTAAGATAGGAACTAAACCACCTGAGAGCACTTTGGTCAACTCCATAGCACGCTAACTTTTTGATAACTATTTCATGGTTGATCGTATCGAACGCTTTCTTAAGGTCTCAGTTTTTCGAAAATGTTTGCTATGGCAGAAATAACTGAGATCGGTCTGTAATTATTCATATCAGGCCTTGCTCCTTTTTTGAAGGCAGGTGTGACCCTGGCAATTTTCCAATCGTCTGGGAAATTCCTACAGTTGTAGTAGTACAGGAGAGGCCGAATTAGTACAGGAGAGGCCGAATTATCCGGGATTTTTTCAATAATAATGATGATGATGATGATGATGATGATGATGACGATGACGATGACGATGACGATGATGATGATGATAACCAAAAATACTCACAAGTATCCTAAACGTCAACAGACTATTTCTCGATTAATAATAATAACACCACAAGATAAATTTTTGAAATCTTGACTCAACCAAGATTTCAACTGTACAAGACAGCCTTCATCAGGGTGAATCTATCTTGACTCCACCAATATTTCAACTGTACAAGACAGCCTTCATCAGGTCAATCTATCTTGACTCCACCAATATTTCAACTGTACAAGACAGCCTTCATCAGGGTGATGAAGGCTGTCTTGTACAGTTGAAATGTTGGTGGAGCCAAGATTTAAAAATTTCTCTTGTAGTGTTATTTAGATAAACAAACATATCCTAAGATACAATAATAACAATAACAATTTATCTAAAATACGTATTTATAAAAATATAAACTTTAAACCTAATCTATACTATTATAATCGGGTTGTCTGCGCAAACGTTTCTGATTGGCTAAATCGTCCGCACTCACTCCGCTTGGCCCTGAAGCTGTGTCGCCAAACGAAGTTCACAAACCTAAAGAGAAAGTGGATATCTCCACAGTGGGCGTGTTTTGGTTGGAAAATATTCACCCTGGGCTAAGTTCTAATTCAAGCGATTTCTTAAGCGAGGGACAAAGCTGCCATCGCCGCCATTTTGAAATCTCCCACAGAAACTAAAAAAGAACTCAGTTCGCACAGCCGAAATCACCATAGTCATCTTAACCTAAATGGTTCTGTCACAGATTACTTGCAGGAATGTGCAGGGATAATTATTATTCGAAAGCTTTAAGCTGAGAACAATTTTCATTCAAGTTTGAACAAACGTACACCGCCGTACACCGCCTTGCTTTCTGGAAGCACGCTAAGGCGAAATGCCACAATGCCATGAATAATGTATAAATCCTGACGCTGTATCGCAAAACGAAGGACACAAACCAGAAGAGAAGGAGGAAATATCTCCAGTGGGCGTGTTTTTGTTGGAAAAGATTCACCTTTGGCTAAGTTCTAATTCAAGCGATTTTTTCAGCGAGGGACAAAGCCGCCATGAAATCTCCCACATAAACTAAAAAAGAACACAGTTCCCTTAGCCGATAGCACCATAGACATTCAAACCTAAATGGTTCTATTACAGATTACTTACATTTGTGTGTAGGGATAATTCTAGTTCGAGAAGATTTGAGCTGAGAAAAATTTCATTCACGTTTGAACAAACTTACACCTGGCACTGCCTACAGAGCGCGCGCTAATGATATTCTCTAAATATTCCTATGATAAACTAAGAAATTTCTTAGAACAGTTTAACTCCAATCACATCTCAGTCATTGCTTGTTATCGCTGTAGCGCACTACAGTCCCCCATCCTATCATATATCCAGTCACGTCCCACGCCAGCATTAGGCTTTCTTCACATCATGGCACACTCTACTCACCATGCATTTTCCTATAAAGGATATTCAAGTTACCCAGGTAAACTTCTACCTTTCCTTTCAGCTTCATTTATTATCCTCTATTTCTTTGGCAACACGACATAGCCGCTTGTGTAGAGGCGAGATATTTGTGGAGTACTCCCTTATATTTCGAAACACAAGCGGACCTTACAACAATCAACCCCTATCACACTAGTTTAGGCGCCAGTTTAAAAGAGCGCAGTTTGTTTCGCCTTTTATTTACTTTAGGTTAAGTCCTTTTCCCCGGCACCTCGCAACTTTTCTCCCCCATAGGTCTAGATGGTAGTGCTCGCCTCCTGAAGACAACATGTAAAACCACCTAGCTTAACGTGTTGGTCTTATTACCTTAGTGAGCTCATTCAGGTTTCTTGTTTATCTTTTCTTTGTAGCTTATATACTTATTGTTATATTTTATATTCATTCTAAGTTCTAGTTTACGCACTTTTCGCATTCAATTCATGTACATGGCCATATCATTACCTAAGTATGTTTTTTTTTCCACTTTGAATTGCAACTATGTTTGAGTTGTTTTATCAGAATACATCAGCAACACGTAAGTATAACACGTAAGGTATCACGCAACCTTTC
Organism: Scolanthus callimorphus; assembly: GCA_033964015.1. Lineage (NCBI taxonomy): Eukaryota > Metazoa > Cnidaria > Anthozoa > Actiniaria > Edwardsiidae > Scolanthus > Scolanthus callimorphus. The sequence goes on from CM066915.1 coordinate 10,648,326, forward strand.
CCTTTTTTCCGGGTTATCACAATAGTCCGTTCCTGTCATTTAAGCAGTTGTTGTCACACAATGTATCACACAACTTCGCATCATTCGTTTAGTGAATCTTTATTCCTGTTTCTTTTTCCGTCTTACCGTGTACTTCTCATTCGTCCTTTGTAACAAACACAAGCTCACTCCTTATGTTACGGTCCGAATACTCCCCCCGTTTAGGCGGTTTTGTTATACATACATCTCACTTATCTACATACATCTCACTAATCTGATACCGGGCTACCAATACTCCCCCTACCCCAACAAACTGATAAGCATTATACAAACAATTCCGAAGTCAAATGTTTTTTTTCTGTAATAGGCTGCGTTTTCAATGTAAGCGGGTTCTTAGACAGATTTGAAAACGGACTTACTCACCAAGACACACACACGTGCGTCCTTTTCTCCACCAAATTCAGGGAGACCAGTGCAAAACAAACACACAAAAAGGGAGGTCATTAGTAATGTAAATCATCAGTTTATGGAAGGGGGAACTAGGTTGGGTCTTCTAGCGTCACGAAGTGACGAGCTGTTTTCTTGTTACATATTATACATAAAAAACCTATTGCTGAAAGCGTTTTTAAATCTTTCAGTTTGTATTTTCGGGAGGATGGTGGCTTTCTTTCTAAAATTATACTTTTCAGTGCTATTTTCGGTGGATTTTGGTGGAATGACATCACACTCTTTTTTGTTCTGTCTGGATACCCACCCTATGGATAGAGACACCCATCCCCTACACTCACGTGTTTACGCAGGTGTTCCTTTGTGTTTGCGGTTTCTTTTGTTTTTCGCCACTGGGAATTAATGAGAGTGCGGTTTGTTGATTACACAGGTGTTACACGTGGTAGCGGAGATGAAAACGTCTTTGAAGAAAAAACTACCAGTGGATGAAGTAGATGCAGAAGAGAGAGGCGCCATGATGGTTATATATTCTCACTGGGTCCCATTATGCCATATAAGATATGGGGAGAGGAGAACCTTGTGGAGCCGACGATGGCAATGGCAAGTAAAGGGAGGAGGGGCGGGAGAAAAAATATCCAATGGCACAACCATCCAATGGCACCACCTGGTCCATGGGTAAGCACAATGAGACCCACCACCCACCGCTGATACATGGCATCTTCCATACACGCCATTCAGGCTTTCGTTCTCAAACCAACTGAATGATATTATGCAGAAACAACTTAGTTGAAACATGTAACTGCGAACCAAGCTGTGGATTATTCGTGGCGCATTTATGACCATATTTGGACCTTCGCAAAAATACTGCAAATAAATTTACAACTTCAGTACCTGGTACGCTGATCTCTCTCTTGGATTTATAACCCGGTCGAATTAGATATGTTTAGCAATCTCTTACGCAAACCCAAGGACTGTTCGTGACTGTTTTAAGATCAGATGGGACTTCACCAAGTGACACTAAACATGTATACCAAGCGAGTCCGCCGTACAGCCAAATTAGGGCTACTTATTGAGTAAAAATAACCTCATTCTCTGGTCAGTTCCTTCTGTTTGCTTCGTACGTGAGATTTGGTTGACATTCAGAGAAGTTGCCTTTCCAATTACACAGAAATAGCTCTTTTTTTAACAGTAACAGAGACAGATCCCGTGGATCCCACGCTATCCCAGTACCGGATCCCCTTCGCTAAATTTCGAATATTTAAGAGACAATTTTGTGAAATTAATCGAGTTTTATGTCAAAAGAAAGCCTACAATCCAGAGTTTCCTGTTATGCCATTTTTAATTAGCTAATTTGCATTGCGCGCATGTACTTTACAAAAGAAACCACTGAATACGTAATTTTACGGGCTATTTCGGGGATCCTGAGTTTGGGAGATCAGTTTTCACTCAACCTCTTATGTCACGAAATCGCCGTGAACAGTGGTAAGTGATAATATGCTAACATTTAACATCTTGAAGTCCTGCAACAACATTATTTTCAAAATCTGTTCAATTGTTCATTCTGCGAATATTCCGCAGCAATGATAGTGCCAAGCTATATTCCGCAGCTTGGTACCAAAAGTATGTTACACGTTTCAACTCTCTTATATGTTTCTGTATTATGTTAATGAGTTGATGTCTTTTACACACACCGCTCATTCACGTTTTACATGTATGATGTGAGAGGGCACTCGTACATTCATATCGTCGTTTTACAAGGCTAGTAAAATACCTTGTGAAATATACTTATGTCCATTTCATATGCATATGATATAATATTTAATAGTGGTATAATTAGACTTTCTCGTTGCCCCGGTTAAAATGATGAAGGTACTCCTAAAAAGTGGGAGAATCTAGCAGAATGTGGGAAGCTTCCCAAGATTTGCCTGGAGTCTTCCGAAGTCACCAAAAGTCTGGGAGAACCTGGGAGCCATTCCTGGATACTTATATGTTGGAGAAATTAGGAGAACTTGGGTAATTCTCCCGGGATTTCCTAAGATATCCCAATCTATCTAAGGGCGTGCTAGAATCTTCGAGTTCCTAGGATTATCCAGGGTCCAAAAATAGCGTGAAAATTCACACCTTGAATGCTAGGAAATCCTGGGAGAATCCGGATACTCCTGCCCAAATTTGACCAGGATTATCCAAATCTTCCCAGGAGATCCTAGATTCAGGCACCCAGTGAGAATGGCTGTGCCTGTGAGTTGAAGGTAGTATTTGTCATCGAAAGTGAAATAGTTGTGTTTGAGGATGTATTGGAAGACTGAAATAGGAGGTCTCATGTGTGATGGTGTAAGGCTAGAGATATGGCTTCGAGAGCTGTTTCCATTCCCTCACAATGAGGGACGTTTGTTTATAGTGAAGTGACATCAATTGAAGCTAGAATGCACTGTTGAGGGAGGGGATTGGGGATGTTAAAGATCTTGTTCAAGAAATGTGAGGTATCTTTTATATATGAGGGAATGGATGGAACATGTTGTTGTAGGAAGTGGTCAAGATAAATGGATACGTTTTCGGTTGGTGCATCACAGCCCGAGATGATAGACCTTCCCGGGATGTTGGATTTGTGAATTCTTGGTAACATGCAAAAGAGGGGGTTCTTGGTGGATGTGTTGGGGTAAGAAATGTATGAAGTTTGTCATTAACTGAGTCATTATCAAGGAGACAATCAAGGTAGCGACGGATATCGTCTGATAGCTGGGTGATGTTTCTGTGTGTCATTTGCCTATTTTGTTCATGGTTGTCAAGTTGTCTGTAAGCTTCTTGTAAATACGATTGTGTGGGCCAGAGTACTATAGAACCCCCTTGTCTACTTGCTAGACTATTGTGCCTGGAAGTCCACAAGCTCTTGCAAGGCAATTTTCTCTTCTTTTGTAAGGTTTGAGTGTGGTGGGTGGATGTATATAGTCGAAAACTTGGGTTGTCAGGGTGGGAGGTTTCCAGTTGCTTGGTGTATGAAAGGGTTGAGGTGTGTAAGTGCGGCTTCTGAAATGGTATCTGAGGTGCATGCTTCTCCTGAACCTGTGGTTTGACTGATGTAGTGTAGAGAGAGGGACAAACTTCAGGCCTTTGTTAAGTTGGAGTTGGGCAAGGTTTTAGGTTGTGAGTTTGACTATTGCACGGTGGGCTGTTTGTTGTATCTTTTCGAAAACATATTTTTGGGGGCGAATTAGCAATCTTCCCCCCCCCCCAAAAAAAAAAAAACATCAAGTATCACATAGTCCGTCCCTAACAGACCCAAAATACTGGGAAAACCAATTACCAGCACACCTATCGTCCAGCAACAATTCCCTGCCCTGAAAATCTGAATATGGTTAAGAGCGCCCCTAACACCCCAGAACGAAAACAAAGGAAACTTCCATCACTCCCAAAAATAAAGTTGCCTACCTTTGATGGGAATCCCCTAAAGTGGCCCGACGGCATGGTTTCTTTATGGTGTTAGTGGATTAACAGCGTATTACGCGAGCAGAGAAAATGGTCTGTTAAGGTTACTGAGAACCTTCGCGCACGTCCTCGGAAAAACAAATCATGCTCGCCCTTAGTTTAACCAAAACATGTCAACCTATATAGAGCGGATTTCAGATAACTGTCGTGAGCAATTCGCAATTACTCCTATAGGTTTTATTCAGAATTGGTGTAATTACTTTGCGATTGGTTTCACGACAGTCATGTGAAAAGCGCTCTATCGTTGGAAAGCTTATAGAATGGACTAGCGGGCTATTCGCCTTTGTCACGTGCCGCCATTTGGTTTCCAGAATGACCCGGCAAAGCAGAAAAAAGCAATGAGCCAATCAATGTTTTAGTTCTATAATAATAATCGTTTATTATTTCTCTTGCAGTTAAGACTGGATTGCAGGAATAGGTCATACATTTGATACTAACATCGAAAATGTTATAATAAATTACTAACATCGAAAATATTATAATATAAATACACACGCCAGGACGGAAGACAAGTTGAAGATACGAAGTTTCTGAAACGGTCGGTTTGTGCAGGTTTGTGCAGGTTTGTGCAGGGAGATTCGCAAAGATGGGTGAAGCGTATTCTAGGATAGACATAATGAGGGCGCAGTATACCATAACGAGGTCTGCATGCGCGACGCCGCATTTCTTGAGTTGTCTCAAGGCATAGAGACGTTTGTTTGCTTTCATCAATATGAAGTCGCAGTTTGAAGACCATGTCAAGTCTCTGGAGATGTAAATGCCAGCCAAGTAGCTTAAAAGACTTGACAGACTCGAAAACGGAGCCACCGGTAGCGAGTGTCTGCCACTGAGAGCTATCATATTGAAGAAAGCTAACACACATTTCTTTACATTTGCGAGGATTTAGTTTCATGTTGTTGATACATGCAAATGATTGTACATCCTCGACAATGTGACGCATGAGCGATGGAGAGTTCCTGGGTACTATTTCAAGTACTGTTAGATCACCTACGAACTTTATCCTAAGTCCCTAGTCAGGGAAGAGATCGTCGACCATGATTGCAAAAGAACTGGACCTAGCCGGGTACCTTGAGGAATTCCACCGTTAAGACGCAGGGTAGGCGATGTATTTAGACCTATGCGTACATACTGAGATATCTCTAGTAGGAAGCTCGCAATCCACCGCACTAAACAAGGATGTAAACCATATTTACACATTTTAGCCAGCAAAATTTTGTGATCGATCAAGTCGAAGCCCTTGCGAAAGTCTGCAAAAAAGAGTCTTACTGAGCAGTTGCCGTTATCCAGGGCTTCGTAAAGTAAATGGAGTAAATAAGCAAGCGCTTGTTCAGTAGATCTACCAGCGACGGCGAACTGCTTGCTATCTAGGTATGCTAACTATCGACGGCATGACTCTGGTCAGTGTAAACCCCTCCATCACCTTGGCAATCTGGCAGGTGAGAGAAATCAGTCGCAGATCGTTGTCCTTAGGTGGATTTTGCTTGGGGAGGGGGAAAACCGCAGCAGATTTAAGCAACGAGGGAAGATAGCCATCCCTTAGTGACGCGTTAAACAGGTCGGCAATCACTGGCGCAAGCTCAAATGTGAACGTTTTCCAAATGATGTTCGGTATACCGTCAGGTCCCGGGGATTTCTTCAGCTGGATTGAGCGCAAAGCAGTATAGGCCTCTCTAGGTGATACAAAGAGGTCAGCAGGGATATTGGAGGTCGCCACTGGGATGCCGAGGATGTCATCAGATGATAGTGGAGTAAACCCACCAGTCAAACCAGCAAAGAACTCGTTCACTTTTTCGCACAGAGAGTCAACCGAGTCGATCACAGACCCTTCTAGGAGCTCTCTTTACCACTCTTCTTTGCTGCACGTGACTCCCGATAAGGACTTAACTTCTTTTCATCACCTACTGATGCTGACACTCTTTAAGAGCGGTTTGCAGCGGTCGCCTATGGGCTGCAATATAATTTTTTTTTCAAATCTCTCAAACTTCGCAAGATGAAAGGCCTTTGGACACTAATTTGTCGATATAAGTTTGAGCTCATTTTGATAAATATTTTTAGCACGCGAAGCCAAAACACGAAATTTGACCTCACTTCCGGTTTTACGAGTCTATTTTAGAGCACCTACAAACATGCTCAACATCTATTTTAATCGATTTCGACTCGTCCAAAAACCTGAGAAATCAAAAGACAATGTAATTAGGATCATGTAGAATACTTTTAAGTCACGTTTTGGTAAAAAAGTGATTTTTTTACAGATTTTTAGATTATTTCAATGTTTTCCCCATTTGGGTCAGACCGTTGCGACGCTGGATACATGCTGATAAGTCGCTTATTCCGCCTTTCAAGTCCTTAGCGAAGCGTATTTCTTTAGCTACAGTCTTAGGGTCGAGCTTGTGCCCAGACATTTCCCAGTCAAACATCTCGTCAAGGTATGCCTTCTGTGCCTCTGAAAAGCGCAAGGTTCCCTGCCCTCTTCTAGTCTCTAGAGCCAAACCTTTAGGATGTACTTCTTGCTCAGGGCGGGCTTCTTGTAGGGTAGCTGTCCTGCCTCGTACCTCTCGCCTCGAAAATCACTAGATCGCGCCTAGCGACTGGGAGCCAGCTAGCGCGCAAGGCATCATGCGAAGGGTGAGCATTCCCGTGTTTGCGAGAGCGCCCGAACTTTCCCATGATGCATTGCGCGCCTCGAGTTTTGCCTTTCGTCGTGGGATCGCCCAAGGGTTTTTGCCCTTTTTTTTGACACACCTGAGACGCCTGGATACGAGGCAGGTAGCTGTCTGTAACTCCCGGGATGGGTACTCCACTGATTTTTGGGTAGGGGTGCGTCGCCAAGGTCTCCAAAACCTGACCCTATCAGATACCAAAAATCTCGTTTCATTATACCCTACCGTAGACCTACGGTTAGCTTGCTAACCCATGGTCAAAATAGTACACCCTACCGCAGACCTGAAGTTACTCATCAGGGTGGTCTAATTGGTCGCAATAAAAGCGGGCTGTAACTGTGGCTGGGAAGTCTGTCCTTCAAGGAGCGTTTCTCTGTAGCGGAGTAACTTGGCCTTTTGCTTCATGAGAACGCAAGAAAGTTCGGAATAAGCGACTACCTATCAGCATGTATCAGCGTGGCAAATCCAATCCTACTTTTCCCGTAAATTGGCGAAAGATCGGCACGTACGCGGAAATGTGTGCTGTTAAATGTTAAATGTCCTCTGTTTTTCCCTGGTATGTCCTGTTTACCACGGAATGACGTAATAAAGTGGTCAAAATGTTGTGGACTCACGAGGCGCAGCCGAGTGGGTCCGCAGTTCATTTTGACCACTTTATTACGGTATTCTGTGGCATATATAAGAGGACATACCACGAAAAAACAGAGGACATTTGTTTTATACCACAACAAAAAGGCAAAAATAAATACAAAAACAGCGCGCGCGCGCAGCCAAACGGTGTTTTCGTTGGTTCTTTTTAGCGCGCGCGCTGATGATGGCGCGTTCCGTGGTACATACTTTTATGTACCCAGGGCTGAGAGCCAATCAGAATTCAAGAAACGCGCGCGTTGTGGTATAAAGTGTTTCTATCGACCGTCGATCATGTATAGCGACCACATACTTTTTATAAACAATGACGAATGTTTGTTTTTTAATATCAATGTGGTATAGAAATATATGAAGATCGTATTTTACCATGACAGTACGGTTTCTCGCAAAATGATTGGCTGATTTGCCTTGGGAAATAAAGAGTCCATACCACTTTACTCCACCAGCTTGCGCGCGTGGCTCAAAAACACGAGAAATCATTCGAATGCGCGCGCTGTTTGCAACGGAAAATGATCATAATTAGGGACGGACCATTATATTTCTGAAGGGGGGGGGGGGGATGTGGTCGGAAAATTTTTCCTTGCAAACAAGTTATTTTAAGAGGATGTAGCTGCAAACATTTTTTTAGGGTAGCGGTCTTTCTGCAAACAATAAATTTTTTAGATAATTTTAATATTTTTTTTACTTTATTGAAACGCGGCTTCAAAACGTTTATTTAGAAAGTCTGCGAATATCAGGCACAAAAATCCAAAAATTGCCTGCTTGAATCGAGACAGTTTTAAGATTATAAACATCGCCAGCCCAAAATCCATTTTGCGCCGGCAGCATGGGCGCGAGGTCTATGCTCAGGGGAAATAGATAGGCAATCGGCAAGGAACCACATGTCATGGTCATGGTCATGATGACGAAACTACTCATAATAGACCTCCTCGGCTTGGGCGTAATGTTTCTCGTTTCAGATCAAGTGGAATTCCCATGGGTATCCTTTCTTTGATTTTCTGCTACGCACCGAGGGATATATGAATAAGGAAGCAATCCAAACAAAGAAATATTATTCAAATGAATGCTACGTGATTTGAAATGAGAAATTGTGAAATGTAGGTATTGACTATCTCCAGTCAGTGTTTCCTTTTTTTTTTGTTGTTGAGAAAATAAAGTTTCGGCTTTAGGCTCTGCAAACAATTATGGCTCTGCAAACAATTTATTTCAAAATTTTCCGGCCTCATCCCACCCCGCCCCCCCCCCCCCCCCCCCTTCAGAAAAAAAATAATGGTCCCTTATAACATCTCGCCTTCGGTGTGAGTCCACAACATTTTGCCACGACGATGACGTAAAGCGTGGTAAGAGTACATACCACTCAAAACCTCTGGAAATTGGTTAAATATCCAATGCATGCTCCATGTTTTATTATTCTTGATATTATCCCGATTGTCATATAGTGCGCGCCCAGATGGGACGTCTGTGGTGTTTTCCCTGTCACGTAAGGTTAGAATATCATATTGCGAAATAAGGTGTGACTAGTGATTTATCGACAAACCGCCATCTCACTGAAAGTACTTGCTTACAAAAATAAAAATATTGAAAGGGCTAGCAAAAACAGTATGGTTTTAATGCCCGACGCAGGGTTCCCTGTGGTTTATTGTCGCGCGTGTCACGTTGCACAACCGAGAATATTCAGTCCAGTCGAACCAGCTGAATCTCAGCTCGTTTGCTCGATGGCAGGATCGCTTCAATATAAAGTATTTTGCTTAAAGACTATTCGTTACTAGTACTTGGCAAGAGATTTTGACGTTCTTGATGTGAGTATTTTGTTAGATACGGCAATCTAAGTCCAAATATTCGTGTTGTTTTGATTTGACTTGTTTCAGCTTTCAAGAGAAACGGACGTATTTCACAACCCAAGGACTTCGTTTCCGCATCATTTGTAGTGTTATGAAGCTCTGAAGATGCAATAAAGGTACGCTTGATCCTTTTGAATAATTATTTGTGTTTAGAAAGCGTTATCTTGACAAGTTTGTGTGTTTTTGTACGCTACACTCAATACTTGGCTTTACACGAGGTAGATAAATTTGGTCGATTTTTAGGTTAAAGAGGGCGCTCTCCTGACTCCAAATTTTAACAGCCCAAACATTTTATTTCATTTATGTGTAGTAATAACATTACCCTTTTCCCTCGTAGTAAGGTTTTTCTTCTGGGCCATGTATATTTTGCGTGAGAGTCGTTTCAAATTACGGTCTGTCACACATGTGGAAAACATTGAAATAATCTAAAAATCTGTAAAAAAAAATCACTTTTTACCAAAACGTGACTTAAAAGTATTCTACATGATCCTAATTACATTGTCTTTTGATTTCCAAGGTTTTTTGAACGAGTCGAAATCGATTAAAATAGATGTTGAGCAGTTTTGTAGGTGCCCTAAAATAGACTCGTAAAACCGGAAGTGAGGTCAAATTTCGTGTTTTGGCTTCGCGTGCTAAAAATATTTATCAGAGTGAGCTCAAACTTATATCGACAAATTAGTGTCCAAAGGCCTTTCATCGAGCGAAGTTTGAGAGATTTGAAAAAAAATTCTATTGCAGCCCATAGGTGACCGTTAGTGCAAACCGCTCTTAAGGTTCGAACTTTTATAGTTATAGTATGTTATCGTTATGATGTTTTGCACTCCTTGATAGCTCGTTGGACTTTGTTCCTCCAGGATTTAAATGCTTCGGAGTCCTTCCCATATTTAAAGAGGGAATCATGCCTCTTCGAAATCCAAGACTTAACTTTAAATGACAACCACGGTTTATCTGTGCTGTGTACGCGCGAGGCCTTGGCTGGAAGGAATAAGTCCAACGCCTTAGGTGAGAATCTGGTGGAAACGTTCAAACTTATCCTTACAGGTCAACTGAGAAAAAACATCCTCCCACGAAAATGATGTTATCCACTGACAAAATGGGCGAAGGCGACTGTCTCTAGTATCTCTTCGCGAAACCGTGCGCTTGGATGGAGTAAGAGGCGAGCGACTAGAGATTAGAAAACAGTAATGGTAAGGCCTTCGCAGTCAGGTTCTTCGCGTAGCTGCTCGGGGAGTTTCTTCAGCCAATCAGACACGAGGAAGGCCAGCAGATTCGACTTGTTCTTGCTACTGGTCAGGTAGTGCCTTGGACTTGCTGGTAACTTAGTTTCTGCATGGTGGATCTTCACCTCCAGGCAAACGCCACCCTTTGCTCTTCTGCATCGTTCACAGCTCTTGATGGAACTCTGTAGATCCTATCGGTCTGGGACAGCATGCACTTCATTTGCGTACTTGAACTTGGCTAGAATTAGTGACGCAATTAAGCATCCATTTCGAGCTCCTTCAGTAATTGACTCTTGTTTGGCTTCCGATACGTTCCGTCCATGTTGGCCATGGAGAGGGAAATTCATAGGTCAGCAGTTCCTGTAGATCTATACCACGAGTTTTGGAAACCACTAGGAGCCTCGAGTGAAGTTGTCTATCCATGTGGCTCTTTATCTCTGGTCGTTACTGGTTTGCACAGGCTCTGGAAGGTCAGGACTTTAATTTTCTTGATCGGACACCAAAATACTACCGTCCCTACTGATCATGATAAAGATGTCAACTATTCACTTCCAGTTTTTACTCGTGGCACTGGGACATGCAATACACACGCTTATTTTGCATCTACCCTGACGTGTAATAGTACTGTAAAAATAAGGCCATTTCTAGCTTAAATAATTATTTAATTGATAGACGCTTGATCTTATGATTACACGGAACGATGAAAACATTGCAAATAACTTTATTGTGAGGAACCCCTGCCTCTCAGACCACCAGGCCTTGCATTGTTCTCTGTCTATCACAAAGCCGACTTGTCCAAAGAAGGTGGTCACATACAGAAAACTCAAAAGCATTGACGTTGATAGTTTCCGAGAAGACCTGACAAACTCAGGTTTGTTATCATTAGAGACGCAAAGTGTGAGTGAAGCTGCGAGCAAATACAACTCTGTATTGTCCAGTCTGCTTGATTCCCATGCTCCCTTGCGTTCTCGAATCGTCTCACATCGTCCGTCATCCCCGTGGTATTGTGATGAGATCGCAACTGAAAAATGTGTGCGTCGCCAGCTTGAACGTAAATGGCGTAAATCGAAACCTATTGTAGACTTTGAGATCTACAAAAGCCAATGTGATAAAGTAAATATAATGCTAAAAGATGCCAAAATGAAATACTATTCTACAATTATCAATGAAAATAAATCAGATCAGAAAGTACTTTTCAAAAATGTTGAAAAGCTGCTCGATAGTAAACCGGCTCCTGTATATCCCAGTTGTGATTCAACAAAAGTACTGGTGGAAAGATTTATGAGCGGCTCCGCGTAAATATCGACTGGGGTCGTGCAAGATAGCAAAACCCGAAACTTTCAAATTTTGCTCAAACAATACCTTTGGGTCACTGATAAAAAAAAAAAAAAAATAACGTTGATTGGTTAAATATTTATTTTTTAAGACGACCTAAACCGTCGAGACCAGATCGCCCCGGTAAAATCGGCTAAAATCTAACGTCGTACTTTTAAGCTGTTTCCCGGAGAACCATAACACAATCCTTGCAACAAACTTACTCCCGCTAATCTGTCATGTCTATTGTCAACTTAATTCCAAGCTCCCTCAAGTATAAGCAAATTTTAGACAGCTTTCTGAAATGTGACCTCCAACGCTTTCGTTTACCGAGACCAGATTTTGAGTAGTTTTGAGGTGCTCGAAAACGCATTTGCTACAACTCGGGTGATTAAATATTTTCAATCATTAGAAAGAACAATATTTACTCTACAAAACCGTGAAATAAAATTTTGGTTATCTTCTATTCCGCGCCGCTGAGGGATCCCAACGCCGAAGCCACTTGAGCGCTAAATTGACCTTTTGACACAAGCAGGACAACAAGCCGTAACAGCACAAAGACGAAGAGTTCACTCACGAGAGTTATCGACTGAAATCGAATGAAAAGGAAATAAGTACATAACTATAGAACACGGAATTACTGTTCAAATAGCTCATTGAGGCAGTTATTTTAGGTTAGAATGGGCATTTGTAGGTATCTTAGCATGCGACTGAATCAATACTCCTTTTCACGGTCCCCGCCGCCATCTTGGATTCAAACATGAAAACGAGGCGAGAGTTGACTAAAGTCACGCCATCTTGAATACAAGCTTTGATTGCTTTGATCGACAATCTTCAAAACGCTCTATTTTTGGCCTTCTAAATAATCCGATGGATGCTAGAAAAGTTCCTTCAACTACCAAAAGGAAAGAAAGCAGTGTGCAGTTAAAGGCTGTTTAAACTCATTTTACGACCCCAAAACGGGGATGCAGACTGGCTTGCATTTCTTCAAGTTTCCTTCGGTGCCTGCTTGGCGTCGCACTCGCTGGTGCAATTTGATCGGCAGGCAGCATAAACGAGATGGTTTTGAAGTTACAGGTTCCACTGTTGTTTGTGAGAAACATTTTGCGAGTGAAGACATCAAAAAGCACCGGGAAGCAGTCGATGGAACTTACGAGGAGGTGACTAGATGATGGCTTTTATTTTATCACGACCACATGTACGAGTTTATTTATGCATTGGTCATTTACAATTTTTCTCTCGCGCTAATTTTTACTCAGTGCAAATAAATGACGATAAAGATTTCAGTTTCCGAAATAAATGCAATATTCTTAAGCATTTTGGTTTTTAGTGATGAGCTAGAACGACTGTATAACACCGCATATTTGTATTGTTTACAGAAGCTGAACCGAGCAAAGACCTTCCGCTCCCCAAAACCCCAACTTCTGCAGAGCGAAGGGCGTCTGATAAAAAGATCACAAAAGAAAGTGGAGCCTTGGAGATGTTGGAGAGCGGTGATAATGTTATGGTTGATCGTGGTTTTGAGATTCAAGACATAGTACCTACAGGCGTCACTGTTAATATTCCCCCTTTCTTGGGTGGTAGGGCCCAAATGACACCGAAAGAACAACAGAGACAATGAGCATTGCCTCTCTTCGTATTCACGTGGAACGAGCAATCGGCAGAATAAATAACTATCACATTCTAGATGGAACATTGCCAAATACTTTAAGCCCATATGCAACTCAAATTTTTAATGTCTGTGGGTATTTAACAAACTTTCTTCCACCTCTCCTAAGACCTGCCTCCTGGACAACTCAAGAAGACTGACATGCTGTTTTGTTTTATTTATTTATTTTATTGTGTGTTCCCAGAAAAAAATCATACCCTTCTCATTCAGTGGATTGGAAATACCAGAGCGGTGGGGGGTAGGCACAGACAGATTCTGCTCAAAAATTCTTTAAAAGTTGCCGCAAAATACACTCAAAAGTTGCTCAAATTCGAAAAAGTTGCTCACAGAATCAAAAAGTTGCTCCCCAAAAAAGAGCATTTCTTCACGCTTGTCGCCTGATTTATTTAAATAATGATAAAGAATCACTCATCTCAACATCTCCATAAGATCAGGCAATTATATTCTAAACACCATATGACATAATTATACTAATCAATACGGTTGTTTAAAAGGAGACTGACTTGCCGCCATTAGTAAAAAATGGGGAGTTTGTAGTATCAAACTCATACAATAATAACTGCTGCTACTATTTTTGAAAGAAACTATAAGGAAGCCCTTTTAGGTTATGTCACCTCAGCCCCATTTTCTCTAGCAATTTGAATAGGGTCTTCCGCCATTTTGCTTACGAGACATCCATATATCTTGAAGATACCTCTGAGCAGTGAGCACCCAAGGTGAAGAAAGTACTTTTTTATTATCTTTTTAGCAAGATTTTTCATTCTGCGTTTGATTTGAAATGGCAAATGTATCACAAATTGCCATTTTGTTGTAAAAATTCAATAGGAAATAGCGGAAATGCGAAGAAGTTGCTCACAGTTGAAAAAAGTTGCTCAGAATTGAAAAAGTTGCTCAAATTGAAAAGTTGCTCAAAAGTTGCCGAGCAGAATCTGTCTGTGCCTAGTGGGGGCAATGATACCAGGATTTTTCAAATTAACTCTACAAAAACCTTCAGCAAATTCCAGAGGGGGTTAAGAGGGTTGGGAGGAGGATATCCAAGCACCCTTCTGTGGTTGGGGTATGGACATTTTTTTGGAATCACACAGTATTTATCTTTTATGAATTTTTATGCCTTGTTCTAAGGGCCTGTTTTATATGAGTCAGGCCAGTACAGTAAGCCCTTTTAGTATGCTTTCCAGACTGGCCCACTGTTTTGTGGCTACTGCAGTAATATATAGATTTAGCCACTGGCTAAAAGCGGAGCTCCTGGTTATAAAATTTTCTGTGTGAATGAAAGGGATTCCCATGTGAACATGGTTTACATGGTTGCTTTAGAGTCTTCCCTTCACGAGATATTAATTTTTCAATCATAGATGACGTCATCGATGACGTCATATCACGTGACCACTTCATTTCGCTAGTGACCTAGACTACACTACCAAAGTTTGGTTGTTTTAGAGTCTTCCCTTCACGAGATATTGATTTTTCAAGCATAGATAACGTCATCGATGACGTCACATCACGTGAGCACTTCATTTCGCTCATCTGGTGACCTGGACTACATTACCCAAGTTTGGTTGGTTTAGAGTCTTCCTTTCATGAGATATTCATTTTTCAAGCATATATGACGTCATATCACGTGACCACCTCATTTCGCTCATCTGATGGTCTAGACTACACTACCCAAGTTTGGTTGTTTTAGAGTCTTCCCTTCACGATATATTGATTTTTCAAGCATAGATGACGTCATCGATGACGTCATATCACGTGACATCCTCATTTCGCTCATCTGGTGGCCTTGACTACACTACCCAAGTTTGGTTGTTTTAGAGTTTTGCGTTTCATAAGATATTCATTTTTAAAGCACAGATGACGTCATCGATGACGTCATATCACGTGACCACCTCATTTCGCTCATCTGATGGCCTAGACTACACTACCCAAGTTTGGTTGTTTTAGAGTCTTCCCTTCACGAGATATTGATTTTTCAAGCATAGATGACGTCATTGATGACGTCACATCACGTGACCACTTCATTTCGCTCATCTTGTGACCTGGACTACATTACCAAAGTTTGGTTGGTTTAGAGTCTTCCTTTCATGAGATATTCATTTTTCAAGCATATTTGACGTCATCGATGACGTCATATCACGTGACCACCTCATTTCGCTCATCTGATGGTCTAGACTACACTACCCAAGTTTGGTTGTTTTAGAGTCTTCCCTTCACGAGATATTGATTTTTCAAGCATAGATGACGTCATCGATGACGTCACATCACGTGACCACCTCATTTCGCTCATCTGGTGGCCTAGACTATACTACCCAAGTTTGGTTGTTTTAGAGTTTTCCTTTCATGAGATATTCATTTTTAAAGCATAGATGACGTCATCATTGACGTCATATCACGTGACCACCTCATTTTGCTCATCTGGTGGCCTACGACTACACTACCAAAGTTTGGTTGTTTTAGAGTCTTCCCTTCACGAGATATTAATTTTTCAATCACTGATGACGTCATCGATGACGTCACATCACGTGTCCGTGTAAAAGCACCCCCTTGTGGCATAGACAAAATATCCCAAGTATGGTTGTCTGAGCATGTTCCCTTGAGGAGATATAATGTTTTCTTTGCATACCACAGGGTTCCCATGTGTACACGGACGGACGGACGGACGGCGTACGCTATAGGTTTAATACCAGAAAAATAAAGAAAAAATCATATCTCCCGAAGGGTTGCTTCTATAGAGGCCAAACTTGGACAAACTTTCAAAGACCATAAGAGGAATTCTATACCAAAGTCACGTGCCCTTACGTCATCAATGACGTAATCAAAATGATCCATAATGCCCGTGACGTTCAAAATCAACTCGATAGTATAGACGTTTTTCAAAAATGGCGCGCGTGACATGGAAACGAGGCTGAAAATAAAAACAAACATGGCGGCTGCTCAGGGAAATCCCAGCTCGTGAGGGGAAGACAAAACTCGCGATTTCTTAGCGTTTGCAGACTTCCCGGGTCAGAATAAGAGCAAAGGCTGGGAGGGTAATGTAGTCTTTGTGGGTTGGTTGTCAAAAATGAGAAATTTCTAGCGGTTTTCAGCAATGAAAGGCAACTTGTCGATATCGATATTTTCGGTACTTTAATCGTTTGTTGTGAGCTGTGGTTTCCTGAAGATGACACAAATTTGCTGTGTATCAGAATGCGATCAACGCGAAGGAAAGGTCGGAAAAGGTGGAAAGAGGGTATCCCTCTTCGGTTTTCCGCAACCAAAAGACCGGCAAGGGCAGAAAATGAAGAAAAGGTGGCTCGAGAAGATCAGTCCCCCGCGAAGTCGGCGGCAAGGGAAGACTGTAAAAGTTCATTTGCATGCAAAGGTCTGCTCCGAACACTTCGAAGAAATGGACTTTATCTACCGTGGCTTTGGCCAAAAATGGTCTAACAGAAGACTTAAAAGAGATGCAGTCCCAAGCCTGTTTACATGGAATAAGGGCAGGACCGTTCAAGATGTAAAAGAGAACTCAAATTCGTCTGAGAAAAAGGAGACACAAGAATTAGACACACAGGAGCTTGATCATCGCATTAAAGAACTGGAGGGTAAAGTTCAAAAGCTAGAAAAAGACAATTTGAAGCTGAAGGAAGAGCTACGGCATTTGAAAGAACGACAGCACACAGCCCAATTTAGTTATGAACAATTTAGAAACAATGCCAGTGACGTACGATTTTATACCTCTTTTCCTAGTTCTGACGTGCTGGAAACATGTTTTAATTTTCTTAACCCTGGTGCTAATAGCGAAAACTTGAACTATTGGAACTCTTCTGTTGATCAAGCTCGTGAACAGGTGGATTCGTTAGATGATGAGGAACCGACCAGCTGCAAACGGGGCAGACCAAGGGCACTTGACACCAAGACAGAATTCTTTATGTTTCTGTGCAGAGTGCGGCAAGGTTTTCGAGAGAAACATTTGGCACATCTGTTTAATGTCTCTGTGTCAACTGTATGCAGGATCATCATAACATGGGGTAACTATATCTACTTAAGACTTGGATCTCCAAATATTTGGCCAGATAGGAGTACTGTTGATTTAAACATGCCGGAATCTATGAAGAAGAAGTATCCTTCCTGTCGAGTAATAATTGACTGTACTGAAGTTAAAGTGCAAACGCCATCTTCAATGGTTCTGGTGTCTGAGTTTTTTTCTAACTACAAGAACCATATGACCCTCAAAGCTCTTGTTGGCTGTACCCCATCTGGTGGGTGCAGTTTTGTGAGTCAACTTTACACAGGCAATATTTCTGATGTTGAAATTACGAGAAGAAGTGGTTTCTTGAACATGAAGTTTGATACTGGTGATTCTGTCATGGCTGATAGGGGATTTACAATAGAGAAGGACCTACCGTGTGGAGTTTCCCTGAACATTCCCTCATTTTTAGGTGGGAGAGAACAGTTTGAACAAATGGAGGTGATACAGTCTCAGGCAATTGCCCAAGAAAGAATACACATTGAAAGGCTCATCAGTAGAATTAAAGACTTCCATATTTTTGATGGTGTCATACCGTTGACCATTGCTGGCTCTGTCAATCAACTTTTCACAGCTTGCTGCTTATTAACCAACTTTCAGCCAGGAATTATAGCCTCTCTGCCAAGCGTCCATGAGGAGTGAAACAAGTTTGATAAGCTGTACTATCCTGGGGGGGAAGGGGAGGCGCATCCAAATAGAGGGAGTAGCCCACTCAATGTATTTACTAATATGACACATTAATCTATGCAATCAATATAATTATTCCAGAAATATTTATTAAGATAAGTGACAAATTGCAGTGCACACAACTATTTAAATATTTAAATAAGTACATAGAAATTGTTGTACAGAGATTATTGTACATTGGAAATTGTATAATTATTCCAGAAATGTTTATTAAGATAAGTGAGAAATTGCAGTGCACACAATTATTTAAATATTTAAAATGCATATTGAAATAAGTACATAGAAATTGTTGTACAGAGATTATTGTACATTGGAAATTGTATAAATTATTATATATATAAATATTATTTTGAAATATAATTAACTTCTATGAGACATTTCATACTTTCAAGAAAAATACAAAAGAAGTTCAGAATTTCCATATACTCTTTGCAGAATAGTCCTGTTTCAAATTTTCTACTGCTAAATAGACATCGACAGCACATAAATACAGTGGGAGCCTCAATTGGAAGTCGAAAGTGTTGTGAATACCGAGGAGAAACTGATGAAGCTTGAATTATACAATATGCAAAGGATTTCTTTGTATTCACAACTTTTCCGGCTCAAATTGGGGCTCTCACTGTATTGATATAACATTCCAGCAGTAGAGTAGAAATGCATGGCCAATATGCTCAGTGTTAGTGATACATGAAGTGCCGCTTTGTTCTTGACGGAGAGGATACAGATATCTGAAATTCTGCTTCAGACAATGATTTATGCAGTAGTAACTAGAACTCGCCACTAGAACTTGTTAGTTACTTTGCTATTAATACTGGTAAATAATACTTAAAGAAGAAATCACTTAAGATCTTCAAATCCTTATCTCGAAATTCATGGTCAAACTCTATTCTCATGACAATAGCTCCAACATTAGAATAAACAACCAAGTCACACCAGCTAACACCAGCAAGAGCCATCTGTCCTTGAATCTGTTTGTAATGCTTGTGTCCTTTCTTAAGAGAGTACGCATCCCCTGATTGACAAACATAAAACTGTTGTTCTGTACATAATTCTTTCGGGTGTCTCACCTGGTTCTCCTTTTTGCCCAAGCATTTCACTTCAATGTGTCCATAAGGAGGATCTGATTGCGGGTCATAGACTTTCCTGTCCGGTGAGGCACCAAGCCAGAAATAGTCTGGCATGACAACTAAACCAGACGAGTATGTCTGAACTTTGTGTCCAATAGAATGCATAAATTCAACATACTTGCAAACAGCTGCAGACT
Source organism: Scolanthus callimorphus (assembly GCA_033964015.1). Lineage (NCBI taxonomy): Eukaryota > Metazoa > Cnidaria > Anthozoa > Actiniaria > Edwardsiidae > Scolanthus > Scolanthus callimorphus. The sequence goes on from CM066915.1 coordinate 10,667,538, forward strand.
CGTTTTGGACTCCATAATCAAGAATTGCCTGTGTGAACTTGGAAGGGTGCATTTCTTTTGTCAATTTAAGTGCAAAGTCTTGTGGGCGGCATCTCGGTTTTATCATTTTTTCAATAGTATCACCAAACTGTGAAGCTGTAAGTCTGTTCTTTCTTTCCTTGAACCACTTGTCCGATCTGTTTTGTAGTCGAGTCTCCTCTTCTATCTTACAAGATGTTGAACTGTCAATACACAACTCATCTAACAATGCAGTTTCAGGTCCTGAAAGTGATGCTCTGTTGATAGGATATTTTGGAAGTGGCTGATCATTTACAGAAAATTTGGGATAATGTAACACAGATAAATCTTGAGTAGCAAAGTTAGATAAACAGTGTTCTATTCCAGATGAGATGACTGGAAATGCAGGTTTATTGAAACCAGACAATTGATAACTCAGAGGGCTCCCCAAGGGTACATTTCCAAATGGTGTATTGACAGCAGTTTCTTTATCAATAGTAGCACTCAACTGGTAGGAAAAAGGGATTGTTTTGTTTATACCGTGTAGCGCTTTTTGTAGATCATTTATCTCTTCCTTGTTGTGTGGGTAAAAGACTTGAGCACCCCTAGCCTCATACAAATTACAGGAAATACCAGAGTTTGCACGTTTATCACAAGCTATTCGAGGGCGTTTAACAGTTACCTCCATTACAGGCTGTGGCTCTATGGTCTTTCCTCTGGGTCTGTGCCATTTTTGGAGTTGGGAAGTGACAGATACATTTTCTGGAATTTCTAAAAGTTTGTCAAGTTTATAGTGACAGAGCAAAGTCATAGCACTTCTACTGTGACTGCACAAACCTCCTTTTCCAGCTTTACACGTACATTCAGCATGAAGAACAGAAGAAGTCTCGCGACACAAACCAATGCGGACAGTTATTCTTTGAGAATTTGACTGCCTATTTCCAACACTGTGATAAGATAATGCCTCCACGTAAAAGAAGTGTTCATCAGAAGAGGTAACCATGTCATAGGTGAATTGCTCTATAGTTCTCCTCTCTGAACGTCGATTTGCAGCAGGGTTAGAACCCGACTTGAATTTATGGAAAAAAGCATCCATTTCTTTCTGTGTAAAGTATGGCAGGTCTTCTAAACTCTTACCAAAGTGACTGGTCTTCTTTGGAAATGCGAAATGTTTTGCCTTAGCGTCCATGCTCAAGAAACTTGCAGCCCATACAAAAGAATCGAGTTACGAAATTATTGGAGATGAAAAAGGAGAAACCTCTCGTTTTTCGTTTAAAATTCACAAAACGTTCACATTTTACCTAACCTTAGACGACCCTAAGCCATAATCTTTTCTCTCTTAACTTTTTTTGCTGCCCAAATACCCTAGAAACGCGAAAAATCAGGTTTGATTTGATCTCCCTTCACGGACTGAAGGTTCCCTGAGCAGCCGCCATGTTTGTTTATATTTTCAGCCTCGTTTCCATGTCACGCGCGCCATTTTTGAAAAACGTCTATACTATACGTTTTCCCTTAGGTATGGTGCTCCGCTTGCGCGGGCCCTCGGCGCTGGAAATCTTGTGCTAAGAGACTGTCTGGCCCTCTTCATGTAAACAACCCCCCGCCCCCTCACCACACCCCAATGTTGCTTCTCTTTCAGTACCCATTATGTCCTTGTTGCATGGATATTATGACAACATTTCCTAGAATAGCAGTCTTATCGAAATAATAAGAGTACTGTAAATATGTATAAATTATACAAGAAATTCCAAATATAAATGTTTACTTACACTTCATTTAAGATATAATAATTTTTCTTCCAGTCTCAGTCTCCAATCTCTCTATGATTCCATAGCAGTTACACCTGTTGTGGTGTAATATTGATCCATCTTTGGTACAACATGAAAGTCAGAGTTATCTGTGCCAAAAATTTAAGAACTCTTATATGGTTCCCACCCTCCTTGCCTATAAAGCACTTCTTTGCGCTGCACACGCCTTGTCAGTATTTCTGGAAGGAGGGCTCTCTTATAGAAATGCTCTAATTTTGGTAAAATGTTTTCATACCACTGTTTGCTGTCAAATAAAATTCTTTCGATATACAATGGCTTGTCATTTCCAAAGAAAACTGCAAAATCAATGAAAGATAATTCTGATACAAAGAGTTATCCCTGGACTTGAATGTAATAATCGTGATTTCGTTTTAACTTGAACTTAGATTGTTCTTCTTCTTGTATAAAAAATCCCTTAACTTTGCATGCTTCATGCACTGTCATCCCAGATTTGCTAATGGGGCATTTTACTTCTAGTCCCCACTTTTGCCCTGTCACAGTGTCTGTCACCAGTCTGTCCAAGCTTGCACCAAGGTATGGCTTTTGACGTGATATCATTAGTCCAGGCTCCTCAACTAATATTGCATGCCCCTCATGGTTTAGTTTTGCTTTGTATAATTTCACAGCATTTGCTTCGTTCTCTCTTCCATAAAGCACTGGCTCAGTTTCAAATTCCGTGTAAAGCATAGACTTGAGTTTTTTACTTGGCTCGACTTTAGGTTTTGCTGTCTTGCCAAAGTTAGATGCAGTGAGAAATTCTTTCCTTTTTTCTTTCCACGTGACATTACCATTTTGCCCTCTAGTTCTGATTTCGATATCATTGGCATCTTCTTTGGAAATCTTCAGACTGGACACATGAATATCTATGATTTGTTTGAAGTTATCAGCTGCAATATCATAACTGTCGTTAAATGCAGTTGGTGGCAAATCGGTCACAGCCTCACTAGATTCAGCAGTACTCTGCTCACTGTTTGGAGTAGGGACAGCCCTAAGTGCTTCAGGAACAATACCATGAAACAAGTACAACATGCTCCACGGAAGGCATTTCTGCATACTATTGCAAAATTGTTTAAGTCTTTCTTGATCAACATCTCTTTGATAAAGGGTGCGAGAATCAAAATTTATCACCTTCGGTGTTGTTCTAATGTTTGATTTCCCGAACCGAATTTTTCTGATCAGTATTGCGTCTAAGGGTTTAGCAGTTACGCTTTGGTTGCGTGGAACCACCCAGACAGACAGCCTGGAGGTGCATGTTAGCGGTTCAGGATGATTTTGCAACCCTCTTCGACAAAAGCCTTCCATTGCAAAGAGCACGCCACCCATATGATTACATTTTCCTTTGCCATTCGCGCCGAGTCCTGCTGGACAAGAACATGCAGCCCGCAAAATGTTTCCGTCGCTTGAGAACTCGATGATTACATTATATTTCGCCTTTTTCATAGATGCAAGCACTGCAGCTGCTTTCACATAGACTTTGTTTTCGTAGTCTTTAGACTCGAGGGATTTGATGTGGCCTTCATAGAAGAACTGGTATGCTTTCAGTCTTTTAAAGTTAGTTCCTTTCAGCACGATGTGTCTGTATTTGCGCGTGTTCACTACAAGATAATCGTAAAGCTGCACAAAACTCAAAGCCGGTAATTTCCTAAGATCATGACTAATCCGAGTGGAGAAATACGTTGCAGAACTTGTGAGTAACTAAAACTTGCAGTTTCTTCACTTGTTTGACTCTGAACTTGACTAACTTGTGTTGTTCTACTTGACCCGGCACCTAGCACGTTTGACCTAAGAATCGCGAACACTTTCAGTACGAGATCGGCCTTATTACCGCTTGTACTTTCTTTGTAGAAACGCAATACATCCCTCAGATTCTTAGCAGTCAGTTTCTGAATGTCTTCTAGCGAGTTTAGAGTAAAATTTTCATAAATTAGAACCATTTTTGCGAGAACGATCTCCCACATGGAGTCTCTCTTGATGTTTGTTTTGATTACGAGTCAACTCTCGCCTCGTTTTCATGTTTGAATCAAAGATGGCGGCGGGGACCGTGAAAAGGACTATTACTGCAGCAGCATATTTGTAGCCTGCGAACATCCGGTACACGCGAGCTTAACCTTTAGGGTTAGTACCAACCCTAAAGGTTAAGCTCGCGTGTACCGGATGTTCGCAGGCTACATATTTGCTGGGCAAACAAACTTCCATGAGTACAATTATAATAGCATAAACAGATTTCACACATGCTAAACAACACAAGAGTTCATTTCTATTTAAATTGTACCTTGATTTGGCATTTCCTTACCGCAAAAGCCTAATTTGTAGTCCTATCGAACGCGAACTGAAGCGTGTTTTGATAGCTATAAAACCACGTGCAACGATGGATGTTCGCAGGCTACATATTTGCTGGGCAAACAAACTTCCATGAGCACAATTATAATAGCATAAACAGATTTCACACATGCTAAACAACACAAGAGTTCATTTCTATTTAAATTGTACCTTGATTTGGCATTTCCTTACCGCAAAAGCCTAATTTGTAGTCCTATCGAACGCGAACTGAAGCGTGTTTTGATAGCTATAAAACCACGTGCAACGACGGTCACACAATCGCGTGACCACAGGCAACCCGTATGCAGCTCAACATCCACACTCACGGAGAGAAAACTATTGCCGGTACGCTAATAGATTATTGGTAGGGGAGAGGTCAAACAATTGTACTCTATGGGGGTTGCGATTTAGGGGGGTGGGGTATGACCCGAAACCACCAACCTATTTTCAAAGAAAAGAGCCAATTTTTACTGCAAATCGTACTCTACACGAGGCAGTTCATTTATGCAATGCATATGGCTTTTTAAACCGCACCGGGAAGGGGCGGAGGGGGAAGGGGGGGGGGGTGAGGACCTATGGAAAATTTTCCAGGGGGGTTGTATTGGACTCTGGAAATTCCACGGGAGGGTGTGTGTCTGACTGAAAATTCCAAGGGAGAGGGGAAAAAGTGACTTTCCAGGGACATTTTATCAAAAATAGTTTATCCAGGGGTATTTTTGCCAGAGAAAATGGAAATTCCAGGGGAATCACGTGACCACAGGCAGCTTTAATAAAGGCCAACGGCTGAAGATGTTACCAAAAAGAAATTGCATGATATAATACATTGACAGGCTGAAAAATCTGCAGTAGGCTGGTCGCAGTCCCTTTTTTGGTGAACATCCGTGAAAACGAGCGCCGATGGCTTGGGTACCGAAGGCTCGAGAGAGAGCCAAAGGCGCGAGAACTTGCGCCTTCGGCGCTCCTCTGGCTTTCTCAGGTGAATTAAGGCTTGGCTTTCGAATAAAATAGCATACAATTATATTTTGCAATAGCACTTTTGCTATTTGACATATCATGTTCATCTGTTTATGGGAGGTGCATATCAAAACCCGTGACATTTTGATGGGGATAAAATTTCATTTCAAGGGTCACGTGACCTTAAGGCAGCTAAAACGAATTTTCGAAAATGGGGAGTACTTAGCATTAAAATAGTTAAGTAAAATATATATTATTTATGAGAGGGTTAGGGTAGCTATATGAAATAGACTTTGCAGGTTGACTACCGCTACTTGGGAAGGAGATATTTAGGAAAATATCATATGCAAATTAGGTCACGTGACCTGTTTTGCAGGATATCTCACGTTCTGAAAGGTTTTTCCAAACTTCAAAAACTATTCCTTAAAGTACTCTGGGAAAGGAGCAAAATGAATGGTAATTTGTAGTATCCTATATTTTCCTTGTACTCCCCATTTTTAATTGAAAAATTTGGCTCAAATTCCAGTGCTAGCTTGTCACGTGACTACTCTTCGTTACGGAACAGGTATCAATTTTTTTTGGTTCAAGGTTTTCTATTAATACATACCAAAACATTTGATATTCCATCAGTCTGTAAGATGAAATGTCTTTAAAATCAATTTATTGAGCAAATTGGTGTCTAGCCAAGCCTTAATCTGTCTGAGTTTCACGCGCTCGGTTTCACTCGCACGTTCGCCAAAGGAGGGACTGTAAACAGTCTAAAGTACAGTTTACCGAAGATCAAGTCAGCCAGAAAGGTATAAGTTCTCGTAGGCAGACTTCGAATAAGTTTTGGACTCGTTTCTACTCTATTCCGGCGAAGCACTTATTGCATGGAGTGCGGCTACTGTATGGAGTGCGGTTACTGTATGGAGTGCGGTTACTGTATGGAGTGCGCATTAAAGCCAGCTGAAATAGAATTACTGTTGTAATATGGAGCCAAATGTGAAATTAATTCTTTATTTTATCAATATAGTATTTTCTAGCTCAGCCATTCCAGACCACCTTTAACAAGAGGTTCTCTTATGATTCATCCGCCAAATTCCGCCAACAGCGCGCTGGTATTTATAGAAAACGATGAGAACGCCGCCAGTGAGGTAGAGGCATATACTGTCGTACGTGCGTGTATTGTGCGCGACATTGGCCTACAGCACCCGATCACGCACAATCACTACAATTTGAGCGAGTTATTCCGCCAAGAAAGGTTCACTAGGTTTAGTGTCACTTTAGTATTATTTGCAAGGCGTTTGACATTGACTGTAGTGGCATTACAGGGTTCCGTATATAAAGCCTACTAGAACTGGGCATTCTTAGATTCTGTAGCTGTCAAAGCAGCTGAATAGATAATGGTCTTATTCTCATACATCTATTTGAATAAAGGTAGTTGGGCGGTTTACGCGGTCTTGGTCTACGCGCCTACTTCTAGCGGCAGCATGTAGAAAAACTATCCTATTTTGATGTTATCTCACAGGTCTGATCACTAAAACCTACAAACAGCTGTTTTTAAAGCCAGTCTCAAGCAAATTTGCGGTCTGGCCTCATACGGCCCCCGAACGAGGTTTTCTGAAATAGCTATATGCAAAGGTCTCTTTTCTCGTACCCGAGCTTCCCGGCTCGTCGCATCGCCACAGGCCCGACGCTCTGGTGACATCTATTTGAGGGCTTTCGCTGATTGGCTGAAACGGCGCGCACACGTACATATAACTGCAATGCGGGACAAAATTTCCGTTTTCAGTTACAGTCGAAGCTCTCGAACCTCGGGAACTGAAAATTGCGGTCGTTAACGGAGCTGGTCGCTTACGAGAACGGCTCTCGTAAAGCGACCATCAAGCGGCTTTCTACTTGAACAATAGGTGTTGGTCGCTTACGAGAGCTTAGTACAATAAATCTATAAAATATAATTTGATACTAATGCTTAAAATAGTTTGATTTATTTCCCGACTTTAATTAAGAATAGATAACCGCAAATATGTAGACATAGAAAATAGCATTTCACCGGTGCAGCTTCTATCAGTTTAGATATTTATGAGGTGATGACTGATGTTTTAAAGACAAAAAGTACTGGTCGCTTACAAGAGCCTGAAAACAATAGAAAATCTCTGTTGGTGATTTGAAATTGTGGTCGCTAACGGAGCTGGTCGCATCGATAAGGCGGTCGCTTACGAGAGCTTGAAATAACAGAGTTTATGTGACATTTCAAACGGGGGTTCGGGAAAATGGTCGTTATGGGAGCTGGTCGCTTACGAGAGCGGTCGCACAGAGAGCTTCGACTCAGAGAGCTTCGACTCACGACTGTGGATGTTGAGCTGTATACGGGTTGCCTGTGGTCACGCGATTGTGTGACCGTCGTTGCACGTGGTTTTACAGCTGTCAAAACACGCTTCAGTTAGGCCTACTCCGGGTCCTAAAGTCGCCGTTTCTTTGGGCGACTAACAGCGACTATAGGCGACTTAAGCAAAATTCAAGGTTGCGGGACGCGACTTTGAGCGACTTTACAAAAAAAAAGCCATTAACTTTGTGCGACTATTGGCAACTTTGTGCGACTATAGGCGACTTTAGCAAAATTATCATGACCATGATCAATATCTTTAGCAACTACCTGCCTCTTCTTCCCCTTTCCCACCTTTCACACAACCTTTCTTGGCTTATCTTGTCTGCTTTCACTCATTTTCATTTTTTTCACTTCACCCAAAACAAATTTCACCAGTTCAGAACTCTTCCTCCCTATTCATTTGAAAAAAAATGGAGCCTTTTTAAAGTTATTGAGATCTGTGAATGATTTTTTGTTGGTTAAATATGAGGTAAACCATCCTTATATCTCTAGGAGATAGTAATTTTAAAAATTTAACCTGGCATTCCATTTTATTAAGCAAGAATCATTTGCAATGGGCTGTTCCAAAAAGTAGCCATACCCCCTATCAAGGAACTCTACCCCTGTGGAAATTCCAGGCTCCTGTATAACCCCTGTGTAAATTTGAAGAAACCCCTGTTGAAAAATTCCTCGTTTTCTTGTGCATTCCTCTTTTTCTTGTGAGATAAAATGAATGACCCTGTGGAAATCCCAGGGTCAAAAACAGCAACCCCTGTGGAAATTCCAAAGACCCCTGTGAAAATTCAAGGTTCCTTGATAGGGGGTAATGGATATAAAATGGAACAGCCCAATCAAGTGCTTTCTACTTGTAGACATGGTATGAGTATGTGATTCCTGAAAAAAATCTGGAAATTCCAGAGGGCTGGCAGGATTTTATTTCCAATACAATCACTGCATTTTTTCTAGGGGAGAGGTCATATCAAAAACCCTTCAATGGGAGCTATGGATAATTTCTGGAATCACACAATGTTTTTATAGCCTGTATGCAAATATTGTTACTATGTACTATAAAAATATTTCTTGACGAAACAAATAAAGAATCCTTTTCAATTAGAAGTAAGTCTACAAAAACTGACCTTTTGTACATATTTAATACATGGGATCCCTGACTCTAGCTTGACAGTTTGCCGGTAGTAAACATATTTGCTGACTGCATTTGGCAAGCAAATGAATCCATCTTTTACACTTTCAGTCTGATGTACTGATTAATTGAACTCCTAAATTTGTGAATTAAATGTCTCTTCTTCCAAAAACCCCCACATCCAAGGAATAAAATCCAACCTTGTGTTCCAAGTCCAAATCTCGAACGATAGAATCGCCATGTTGAATATTACCCAGAACACCTTGGGTAGTTTGGCTGTGTCCTCGCTTCCACAGGCAACCCGTCAAAACAGACCATGCATGCCGCCATGATGGATTTTATACGAAAAACAAGCAATAGGATCTCTGATTTTCGAAGCATTTACAGCGTAGGACCTTCTGGAAATCATGATAACGTATTGATTTGTCAAATAGAACATAGTATGTTGATAAAGTTAATTTTCAATTGCTAAGCTATTGGTTGAAATACAGCATTTTATTACAAACATTAGAAAGTTTAGCCAAGGAAGTAGGTCTGGGTTGTGAATATTCCTGTTTTAGCAGATCAATTCGTGGCTTTGTACAAAGCTTCTTAGTCTTTTAACGCTTTCCTTGCTCATTGGCTCTTTCCTTGCACGTAATACTTTTTTACAGTGTCAAAAATCATAGGGCATGATTGGAAGACTGTATTAAATTCTGTTGAATATAGAGATGAAGAATGTACTGAAAGTGAAGAAAATGTTCGCACCTCTCCCTTTGAACGGTTATCTACAATGGGAGGGGCATAGTCGGAGTAGCTAATTTTTGTTTCCAGATGATAGTCCAACTCTGTTTTTATAAGCACTAGATATTTTGCTCTTGGAAATTAGTAGGTAAAGGAGTTATTATATCTTGAAGCCATGAGAAAGGGTATTTTTAGTTTCATTCGTGTTCAGTTTTGCATAACAAAAAAAGTTAAGTCTTATAATGTTGACAACAATTGTATTCATACCAAAAAACGAGTTGTAATCAATCTGGAGAATTATAAGCAAAGTGATATTTTTTTTTGCATCAGGTTTCAGGTATTATTTTAACATCCAGCCCTGAATGCTTAAATGCTAATATTATTTTTTCACCACTGTGATTTCTAAATTACATACAAGAATAAGTTTGTATCTTGAAAAAATAAATAAATGGATGCTTTTGTACCATATTCCATGTTTTGATTGTCAAATCTGTTCTTTTTTCACCTTGTTTTGCCTTTATTGCCCGTTCTTGTTCCTAAATGTTCTATTATTGGCTGTTCTCACAATCATTTTCCTCCTGAAATTTCTGTTCTTGACCAATAGGCAAGTTTTGATCCAAGAACAGACCATTGTGTGGTTCCAGAAAATCTCCCCCCCCCCCCCTCAATGGAAGGGCATTTGAAATTCCGGAGGGGTGGAGGTCAATTTATCTGATCTTTTCTGGAAATTCCACAGGGGTTGGAGGGTCACTTTTCTACACCCTTGTATGGGGGAGACAGCCTTGAGCAGCTTTGGCTAGTTAAAAAAAAAGAGCAATTTTTGGCGACTATAGGAGACTAAAGGTGACTATAGGCGACTATAGGCGACTTCAGGCGACTATAGGCGACTTTAGGACCCGGAGTAGGCCTTCAGTTCGCGTTCGATATGACTACAAATTGGGCTTTTGCGGCAAGGAAATGCCAAATCAAGGTACAATTTAAATAGAAATGAACTCTTGTGTTGTTTAGCATGTGTGAAATATGTTTATAATTGTGCTCATGGAAGTTTGTTTGCCCAGCAAATATTCTGCCGCAGTAATTGATTCAGTCGCATGCTAAGATACCTACAAATGCCCATTCTAACCTAAAATAACTGCCTCAATGAGCTATTTAAACAGTAATTCCGTGTTCTATAGTTATGTTCTTATTTCCTTTTCATTCGATTTCAGTCGATAACTCTCGTGAGTGAACTCTTCGTCTTTGTGCTGTTACGGCTTGTTGTCCTGCTTGTGTAAAAAGGTCAATTTAGCGCTCAAGTGGCTTCGGCGTTGGGATCCCTCAGCGGCGCGGAATAAAAGATAACCAAAATTTTATTTCACGGTTTTGTAAAGTAAATATTGTTCTTTCTAATGATTAAAACTATTTAATCACCCGAGTTGTAGCAAATGCGTTTTCGGGCTCTTCAAAACTACTCAAAATCTGGTCTCGGTAAACGAAAGCGTTGGAGATCACATTTCAGAAAGCTGTCAAAAATGTGTTTATACTTGAGGGAGCTTGAAATTAAGTTGAGATAGACAATAGACATGACAGATTAGCGGGAGTAAGTTTGTTGCAAGGATTATGTTATGGTTTTCCGGGAAACAGCTTAAAAGTACGACGTTAAATTTTAGCCGATTTTACCGGGGCGATCTGGTCTCGACGGTTTAGGTCGTCTTAAAAAATAAATATTTAACCAATCAACGTTTAATTTATATTTTTTTATCAGTGACCCAAAGGTATTATTTGAGCAAAATTTGAAAGTTTCGGGTTTTACTATCTTGCACGACCCCAGTCGATATTTACGCGGAGGCGCTCTTATTAACTTCTCTACTGACAAAATAACAAAAATCAGACTCGGTTTACCATCCCATACAGCGGATGTTTTCCCTGACGTCGAATACCGCGGTGCTGAGCTGCAGATTTTTCACGCCGGTATCAGAGGAAGAGGTTGCTAAACTAATAACACCACTGTCACCACTGTTCCCTGAGGGAAGGCTTTTTACCAGTGTTATTCAAGCGTGCGGATGTTAGACCGCTGCCCAAGGAGACACCCCCCAAGACTATCGAAAATGACATTAGACCTGTGTCACTTACTAGTCAGTTAGCGAAAGTTATGGAAGGTTTCACACTTACCAGAATTGCACCCTCGATCATAAGTGATCTTGATCCCAACCAATTCGCAGTAGAAGGAAAATGTACAACCCATGCAATCGTATTTATTCTACATATAATCATAGAATCCCTTGACAGGGGTGGTTGCGCGGCTAGGTTGTTCTTTGCGGATTTCCGCAAAGGATTTGACCTCATAGATCATAAGATTTTATTGAGCAAGCTAGCTAAGTATAACTTTCATAGTTGTTTACTAAGGTGGGTGACCTGTTTTCTCCAGGGTAGGTCCCAGTTTGTTACCATCTCATCTGTGACCTCTTCCCCCTTATTTCTGAATGGAGGTATTCCCCAGGGGACTAAAATTGGTCCGTTACTGTTTGCCGTAATGGTTAATGACCTAGTGTCATCATGGTCTCCCCGAGCGAAGTTTGTTGACGACCTGACTATCGTAGAAATAGTGCCAAGGAATTCACCATCATTTCTCAATTTTATTGTTGAAGATATCAATCAGTATGCAATTGCCAACCATATGAAGCTCAACCCAGCCAAGTGTAAAGAAATGTCGGTTGACTTTCTTCAGTATAATAGCTGCGTGCCTCGTCCCATTGTCACCGGGAACGCTATTGTGGAGCACGTCGCGTCGTTTAAATTGCTCGGTGTTTACATCTCGCGCGATCTGACATGGGATGTACACGTTGACTATTTACTGAAGAAAGTTAACAAGAGGCTGTACATATTAAGGGTTCTTAGGCGGAGCGGCGTACATGTCAGTGACATGATTAAGATCTATTGCACAGTCATCCGCTCAGTCCTAGAGTACGCCTCTTCGGCGTTTGCAAGCCTGTCGGTGTCTCTGAGTCATGCCTTGGAATGCGTTCAAAAGCGCGCATTGTCCATCATGTTACCTGGTGTCCATTATCACGAAGCGTTGGAGCAAACTGGCCTTACTACACTAGAAGCCAGAAGGGAAGCAGCGTGCGTAAAATTTATGCAAGGCTTGAAGCCGGGTAACCCGCTGCTGCCCTTGTGTAGAGGGGTGGTGAGCAACTCAAATAGCCAGCAGTATAGCCTCAGGTCACGTAAATTGCATAAGAAACCAGTGAACACTGTCCGTTTTCAGAATTTTGTATCGTATAAATACTTAGAATATAGTTATGTGTGAATGCGCAATGCTCCTGTAATCCAGCTGTAAGCTGCAATAGGTGGTTAATAAACTATTATTATTATTGTGCTCTTGACCCTATCCCATCCTCTATTCTGGAGCAGTGTTTTGATCTCCTACTGCCGGTCATCACCCAAATCATCAACCTCTCAATGACCACTTCCACTATGCCAGACCGAATGAAAGAAGCCACCCTAAAGCCATTGCTAAAGAAACTTTCTCTTGACTTCGAAGTATTTATGCATTTCAGACCTGTTTCAAATCTAATGTTTATATCGAAGTCCATTGAAAAAGTTGTTGCAGTTCAGACCTGGGACCACTTGATAGCCAATAATTTACAAGAAGAACTGCAGTCGGCCTACAAACTGTACCACAGCACCGAAACTGCCTTGCTTCGTGTACAGAATGACATCTTGCGTGCGGTCGATCCAAAACAAACAGTTATTCTTCTTTTACTTGATCTCTCGGCGGCTTTTAACACTGTTGACCACACTCTTCTTCTATCGAGACTTTCTTGCAGATTTGGAATGAGAGAAGGTGCATTAGATTGGTTCGCTTCCTACCTTCGGGGTCGCAAACAGTTTGTCACTATAGATGGTGTTCAATCATCTATGAAAGACCTCTCGTGTGGTGTTCCTCAAGGTTCTGTTTTGGGCCCCATCCTATACCTTTTGTATACTGCACCTGTTGGTGATATCTTGAGAAAGTACAACATCTCTTTCCATCTGTACGCAGATGACACCCAGATGTATGCAGCTTTTCATCCGTCAGATGAAACTGAAATGCAATCTACGATCACCAGGCTTCAAAACTGCGTGAATGAAATTGATCTATGTATGGGCGCCAATAAATTAAAACTTAATCGCAAAAAGACAGAAATGCTAGTGATTGGCTCACGATTTCGCCCTAAAACAAATCTAGGGAGTTTTCGAGTGGGAGACCAGTTAATCTCTCCGAGCGACTCAGCAAGAAATATTGGTGTCATTTTTGATAGTTCTTTGGAAATGAAAAAGCATGTTGCCGCGATTTGTAAATCATCTTTTTACCATCTTAGGCGCATCTCAAAGATGCGGAGATATCTAAGTTCTGGAACTACTTAAATCTTAATCCATGCTTTCATTACGCAGAAACTTGATCACTGTAACTCTCTGTTGTATGGTCTCCCGAAAAATCTCACACAGAAGTTACAGTACGTCCAGAACGCGGCCGCACGGCTACTAACTTATACGCGCAAGTATGACCACGTCACCCCTATTTTGAGAGAACTTCACTGGCTGCCAATTGAGCAAAGAATTGAGTTTAAGATCCTTTTGATTACTTTTAAATCTCAAAATGACTTAGCTCCTTCTTATTTAAGTAAACTTATACAGAGGTATCAACCCTCCAGGAGCCTCAGATCGTTTTCATCATGTCAGTTGAGTGTTCCCCGCAGTCGCACCGTTAATTATGGAGACCGGGCCTTTTCTGTAGCTGCCCCGACATTGTGGAACCGTCTCCCCCTCCACATAAGGTCTTCCTCAAATCTCTTGATTTTTAAAACTAAACTAAAGACACATTTAATTAATTCTGCCTATTAGCTCTATATTGCATTTCTTTTTATTGTCTTTTTGCTTTTTCTCTTGTTTTTTGTTTTTACATTTTTATTTTTTAGATTTTAATTTGTAATACATTTTTAATGTAAATATTTTTTGATTACAACTATGTAAAGCGCTTATAACTATTTAGATATAGGCGCTATATAAATGTTATTGTTATTGTTATATTGTTATTGTTAGAAGCTATTTTCTGCCTTTGTGTGTATTTTCTACTCAATTTTGATTTAATAACTCAAAACTTATAATAGAAAGAAACTTCTGGTTTCCCTGTGTTTTATGACGTCATTGATCACGTGATCACCTTAAAACACCACTGACTGAATGCTAGTAATACGAACAGCCTATTTAACTAGCTTTGATATCTGGGAAAGAGCAATGAGACAATATTTGTTGTATTTCTTCAGATTGGAGGTCATTTGTTGATCCCAGGACCGCGCATATATTAGGGCTTATAAATGGGCGTTGGCCCACCTAATTAGCTCCACTGCCACCCGTGTGATAACAACCAATGATAGTACTACAGCCCCATATGGTCCAATTTCGTTCAGCTCTCAAAGTAAACGAACCGCTTTTTTCGAGTCGCTGGCTCCCGTACTACTAAGAAAACAGCGTCAAAACTGCAAATATAGTATTGGGTACCCTGTGTGAGTTTATTGAGTAACCTGTGGAAATTGCTAGGGGTCGATCCGATTTTTGGACGTCTCAGCAAGTCCCGGATGCTTTACGTTTTCCTGTCTACCCTACGTCACAATAGCCCTATTGTGACGTCAAGCATGCTCAACTAACGGGGGGAGGGGCGCGTTGTCAGGAAGGGAGGAGGGAGTGATCAACTAACGGGGGAGGGGCGCGTTGTCAGGGGGGGAGGATGTTGATGCTCACGTGAAAGCTAAAATCGCAGGCACAAAAAGACTAAAGGGCTGCTAGCGGCTGATAAAACGACCTACAATAATTACTCAAAGGAGAAATGCCCGAAGAAGAAAAGAAGAAGCCATGGAATCCAAAGATTTGGTAGAATGGGAATAATAATCAAGTTGGAGTATTTTCTTTGCCGGCTTGCTCCTGAAATTCTTCCAGTCGGAGTTTCAAGGCCGAGAAAAGACAACTGCAGAACCGTGCTATCACTTACGCCTCAAAGGATAAAATACGCGCAGAGGAAGCCATAGAATACAGACATTGGGTCGATGGATGAGGAAGAGATCGAGGAATGTTAAAATTATCTCTAATAGAAGAGCAGAAAGAAATGGAAGCACCAGAGAGACCTAAAAGGAAATTGCGCCCGGAAAGAAGGGGGAAGAAGAAGCAAAGCATAAGATCAGAGCAGAAAGTAAACCACCAAAGAGAGGCATCCTGTTCTTGTCATCATATCTTTTTTTAGACTACTCGATAGTTGAGGATTAACATGGAAACGGTTTCGTTTGTTTCCCTTGCCCTTGAGTGAACCACAAATGTTCGGCTCTCCTCGACAGTTAATGGACTAACACTATTTTTTAAACAGAAACTTTCGGTACCGTGAACGACACAACGCCTGACGAGCGCCGACTCCGAGTGTGGTATAAGTAATTGGATCTCTGTTTTGGATCTCAAATCAGCGAAAATCACAAACTTCACTTTACAGGAAGCGGAAATAACTGGAAACAAGTTTCAAAGTTTCTATTGACAAACGTCTTTCTTCAAGACCACCACGTGACCCGAAGCGGCAAGATTAATGAAAGTTAAAAGTTGTAGTTGTATGTTATAGTGAAGTTCCTACACACGATAGCCTGCTCTGTTTGTTTTCGAGAGGAGTCGTTTTTCAGAAATTACAGGCTGCAATTCTATTTAATTAGACACATGTTCTACTTCTCCACTGAATGCGAAAGTGTCAAGACTATAGCTGAATTCACAGGAACTGCACAACAGTACAACAACAATGGCGCCCAAATCGAGCGCGGGAGTTTTCGTGTTTTGCCGTGTTTTGTGGGTTCTTCAGCTCCCTAAAGACATGGAATAGCTTTGAAAGTCACGTATATAAAGGGTGCGGTGTGGATTGGAAACTCACTGTTCGCTGGAGTTGGACAAACATTCAGTATGAAGTGGACTAAACTGCAAGCTATTAAGTTAATTGGTTTTGTTTTTTCTTTGTTTTATGAGAAATATTTTCTCTGACTAGACGATCTCTTTAGAAATTTTGATTCCTCGGCCGTACGATTTAGAAAAGATGATCAGACTTTCAACTGTGTTTTGGCCATTCATTGAATTATAGAATTGATTACTTTATTCTATCTATTGATAGCCATCTATTTTGGGCTATTGACTCAGAGGCCATGAGGGCGAGAGGAATAATTGTTTTAGTCAAATCACACTAGTAGGTCAATTTGTGTTGCCCAAAAATATTTCTGCTCTGGTCATTTGCCATTTCTGGCTTTCAAATCTGACACTTTTCGCTACTTTACTAGTAGGCTATAACTTATAGCCTACTAGTAGCTCAACCAACCAGAACGCAGCATTGATAATAGACCACTAGTGTGATTTGACTAATATAAGTTATTTCTTGAAAACCTTCGACATGTAGTTCAATTTGTTTTGGATTCTTCGTGAGTAATCGGTTTGTCCCCAGTCAAATATAAGTTTTATTATATCCATTTTGAAATCACTGTCAATCCCTGCAATCTGATTGGCTTACAACAGTGCTACTCTCTTCAAATACGAAGAACACTACCATCCACAGCCAGATGCAGCAAGCGATGAAATTTAGCAATACAGCTCATGGCTTCCAAGCATAATTTGCAGTCATCGCAAGTCAGCTTTCGCCCAGCAAAGAATACTTCAATATTTCTACGTCTCCAACTCCACTCTTCCACTCCATCTCCAAGGCCGCAATAAAAGCGACGAGCATTCCTTCCTTGTGTCAGACAATGACAATTACTTTGTTGAATTGTGTATGGTGTGATTTTAAACATGAGTGATCTCAACTCTGAATGAACTTTGCAGATGGTTATCGAAATCGTTTCGTTTGTCACATGACAATTTCTGCATATAATGAGTTCGATTTGCATACAATGTTATTGTGATGCATTTCCAGTTTGAAAGAATCCTCTGGCCTCTAGAATGTGATTTCAAAATGGATATAATAAAGTGGTAATTGAACTTCGTGTCGTGCAATTTTGGTCTGAAATCATACTTGTGATTTCAAATCTTGAAATCACACGTATGATTTCAGACCAAATTGTACTCCACTCAGTTCAATTACCATTATAAATTTGATTCATCAATAATATTTTCCTTGCTCAAAGCAAAGTCAGCAGAGTGCACAGAACGTTTTCCCATTTCTGTTGGATCAGAATAGCCTCTATTATATGTTTCCGCCGTAGTTTCATTGTTTTCACCTCTTCCTAAAACCCAATAGAAGTATCTTGATCCAAGTTTTTCAAACTTTCCTCAGGGGGAGCATGCCCTCTCAAACAGAAATTATTTTGTTTTTCTGTTTCATTTCTAATTCTTCCCCCCCCCCCCCCCCAAAAAAAAAGACCCCATTTGTTTCAGTATTTGAAGTGCAATTAGGTGAAATTCAAGTACCTTTTTTTGCTTTTCTGGACATCTTGTAAACCTAAATTTCAGACCCTTCTACAAAATTGCTCCACCCATAATATGGAGTTATGTATTTGGAACACTTTTGACATTGCAGCCTTCTGCTTAACACCCGTATGGCCAGGAGTATAGTGTCGGGTCCAATATCTTTTGAATGGTCTGCACGCATTAGTAAAGTAACTTGTGTTATTTCCATTATGAAATCTAGATGGCAACCTGTTTCAATATACAGCTGAGGGTTTTTATAGAATTGGGTTGACATAGAGTTTCATTGTGGAGAACTTTGACATTATATTTTTCTGTTTTTCATTTGTTGTTCATGGCATACATTTAGTTTCCAAAATAGACCAAAATCAAGCAGGCGATTCTAAATGTTTCAGTAACTGGATTTTTGGCCACTTTGCCAAAATTGCCCGGAATCCTGGTAAAATGTCTTATATTTATTTCTCTGGTGTATCTATCAATAATATTATCTTGTGAAATTATTCCACTTACTATTCTGTCAGATAATGCAGTTTTTTTCCACTGAGGAATAAATATTGTCCTGAATAAATCATGAAAGTTATTGTGTCCCCCCCTGCCCAGAAGGGTGTTGAAAAGTGACCGCCACCCCTATGGAATTTCTAAAAAAAATACAGTATTTGTATGGAAAAGAGCAGGGAGCATGCTAATTCTGACTGTAAGTCATGGGAGATGTAAGCAAAGCAACTTGTAAGCAAGCAAGCAAATTTGAAAATTTAGTCATTACAAAATTTGAAACTGCAAACTTTTTTAGGGTTGAAAAGATTACCAGATATTTTAGGGGGATATTTTTCGGATATGTTGCAGGGATACAGCTGCGGCACCAAATGAGGCAAGATATGGGGATTAGGAGATACTTTGGTCCCCAGACTTGCCTCTATACAATCTATACAATCCCTCTGTGTTGAAAGCCAACAATTCACTTGTGACCGAGACAACTCTGGGCTGAGAGATATGGTATTTGTGTAGGGACAGCATAAAACTGTCTATCTCAGGGGTCATATGAGTCAAGGAATAGGACAGGGAAATTCTTGTTAGGGCTGCTGTTAGGCCTAACAGTCCCAAACAGCATAGGGCTGCTGTTAGGGGCAAACAGCAGGGAGAAAGCATTCCTTACTCCCACGTCTAAAAGGCGGGGCACATATTATGATCAACACCTAACAGCCCTGTATAGGTCTGTTAGGGCTGTTAAGATTGTTAGGGCTTCTAGGGATGTAAGGGCTGTTAGGGCTGTAAGGGCTGTTAGGTCTGTAAGTGGTGTTAGGGCTGTTAGGGTTGTTAGGTGTTTATCATAATTTGTGCCCCGTCCTTTAAGAGGTGGGAGTAAGGAATGTTTTCTCGCTGCTGTTTGGGCTGTTAGGGCTGTGAGGCCTAACAGCAGCCCTAGCAACTTTCTTGATTGCCAGCTTTCTTGATTGTGCGTGCTGCATGTGTTAGCCACAACACCAAGATATCTTGCAACTTTTTCTCATGTGAAACAGGTGCCAGTTTTGTCCCTACCCCAAAGTTATCCCTAGTCCAAGATATCTCACCAATCTTGTCCCTGGTCGACTCGGGAGAAGACCCTGGGGGAGGCTGAGTCACATGACCGTTTCAAAACAAAGGACAACCTCGTTCCCATGTTTTCAAACAGTGGTCATGTGACTCAGCCTCCCCCACGGGTCTTGTACTCAACCAACCGCCATCTTGAAAATTACCCACAAGACCCTGGGGAGAAGGTTGATATCTCACCTTATGTGAACAAGCCCTACAGGTGTCTACATTTTTATTAGTTAAGTTGTCCTCATGCTTTTTGTGTTTTTTTTTTTAACGCACAAAGGCAATAATATTAGTCTAAATATAATAAATGTATTTTTGATACTACAATTAACTACTACCATCTTTTGTTCCTTATAATAGTTTGAAGCTCCGCTTTTAGGCAGTGCCTAAATCTATATATTAGCGGAGCGGGAGCGGAGCCCCATAGCTACATGCAGGAGAAAAGGAAACAACACAAAAGTGTATATGCATCGACCTGTTTTCTGATGGACTTCCGGTTTGTTCGTCCGTGTGTCCGTCGTCGCAGAGGCGCGGGTTGCCTGTCTCGGTTTAGGCGGGAAAATGAGCACGCTCGCGCGTTCAAATTAATTGGCGATCGATTGGCGATTTTATTTGAAAGGGGATTTTTTTTCTTTAGACTTGTTACTTCGTGTGAACTTCGTGTCAGTTTTCGTCATGAGGAAGACGGTTTTTCCTCTTCCTAAAAAAATGAAACGTTAAATCAAGCTGACAAATCAAAATTGAGAAAATGAGTTATCATGGAGCGGAAAGAAGCTGAGACTGATGTCATGAACATGAAGAAATAAAGTTTGTCGTGGGAAAGAAACAAAGCGCCGTAGAGGAGAATTGCCAGGGAAGACATGTCGAAAAAGACAAACGAAGAGCTAGCGCGCAAGAGAAAGCACAAACAACGATAAGAAACTAATTCTCAAGGTTGGTACTTGAACTTTGTAGCTAGAGTATAAAAGGGACATTTAGTAGTAATCATTTTTCATCAATCGCAAATTTTCATTCGAGTTTTTTCGAGCTTTCGCGGCTCGCTATACGCTAGTTTGAAAAAGATGAAAGTTGCACGGGACGATCGTAGCCGCGCGCAAGAGAGATTTCTCTCGGGAGATTTGTTATTTTTGCACGCTCAGCTTTTGTGTTAAGCTTTTTTTCAGGATTGCAATCTGGGCAGAATACCGTATTTTCTAGTGATTTAGTAGAGCTGACTGCCGTTATTCAGTGGCTGTGTTTATCCTTTAGCGTGGAGACTCGGGAGAAAGTTATGTAATAGTGTCACGCATAGCAGCCATCTTGAGCTCGCGAGCTTTCTCCAAGCGGCTCCAAAATTCAGATTTAGAAAATGCTACAATGATTCTTGAATTCTCTAATGTAAGTTAGGCAGCTAGCTACCAATTCTTAAAATTGAGACACTTTCTATATATTACGACTTCTCAATTTGGTTTGGCTACAACGAGTTTTTCACTTGTAGTAGCAGACGAGAGAGACGTAAGTTTTAAATTTTACGGGGTCGATTATTATAATAGATTAACTTTTGTGTTTAATTTAATTTTGTAGAAATTCCCAAGATGTATTCCTGCAGGGTATGCTTCACAGAGTATTTCACATATGACAGGCAAGTGGAGACACCTATCTAGGGATAATTATTGCTCTCTATCAATTTATGCAATGACATTTTTTAGTTTATTGTTTCTCTGGTCGGCAGTGTCAGGCATGAACTTAGAAGTGGAAGTTTAAATTTTGCTCATTTAAAATATCAACCAAGGGGATTCAACATAGAGGATGTTTTTTCTTCGAATTGTCATTTACTTGAAGTTTTGACAGGCCCCTGAAATTGATTTTATTTGCCTGTTTCAAGCACTCCTATCATTATTTTTTAATAATTATGAAAAATATGATCTACTTGCCTTCCAATAGAAGACCACTTTGTGAGGGGTCCCTAACATACTCTGGATCATCTGCAATTCTCCCTTAATATTAGCCTCATTCAAGGTTGTACATTTCTTTGTTAATTATCACTTTTTGGGAACGGAAATATACAGTTGACTTGAATGTACTAAAAAAATTACATTGAAGATACATGTACATTGTATGTTTATCAGTATGTATAAATAAATGAATAAATATTCATTCATTCATATTTTCCTGCTTCTGATTGGTTGATCACCACTGGCAAATTCTTGGTGTTTTTAAAGGCGAGCGACTAATTCCATCAATGACGTCAAAGATTGGATAAGTTGAAAGTTGTTGCAAGTGTGACATCACACCTTTGTAGGCAGGATGGCAAACTGGCTGCTCCGGATTTGTGCCAGATAGAGGTGCAAATACACCTAAAAAGATTCCTTTTACACCTAACTTTTTCAACTTAGGCATAAAATAATGACTGTGTTTTCATTTTCTACAGTGTTCGCTTAGTGTATTTACGCCTAGATTTTTGATGAATTACACCTATAATGTTCATGGTACATGGCATAAAATTACGACTTTGATTAGTATTTAGTTTCAAGCCCTGTCAGCTCCCTCAAAGAATTAAAGCTGGAAAATCTATTTTGAATGAATAATAAAACAATTAAAAGCTGGAATGAATAATAAAACAATCAATGAATTCAGCTTTGTATGATATGGATAATTATTAAGATCTTAGGGGATGTTATCTACATTGACCTTTCACCTCAATGGATAATAATAATACCACCATTGATCTGAATAATTATCCATATCATACTCACAGAATTCATTAATTGCTAAACTGCATGGTCACATCCGATCACCTTTTAAATAGATTTAGAAAAAAAAGTTTATCGTGTATGAATTAGTTCTAATTTTTTATATTTTTTATTGAACTAAAAAATATTTACCCTACAACAATTGAATGAGACTAACATGGAGTGAGAATTTAATTTAATTTAATTTTGTTCCCAAAATGGAACCAGATGCAATCCAGAGCATGTTAGGGACAAAGTGGTCTTTTATTGGTAGGTTAAGTAGATCATATTTTTCATTATTATTGAAAAATGAATTATAATAGGAGGGCCTGATACAAGATAATTGCACATGATATAGGCATATAAATACTGCTTTTTGGGAGGGGGCATAGCTGTCAACTCACCCGCATTAGGCAAGTGTCACTAGATTTTGAAGCCTGTCACCCGCATGATGATTGAAGTTGTATTTTCCTACCACGTGAGGGGGAATCGCAAGATTTTTGACGAAGTTGGGTTTCCTTCTTATACTTTCCTTCTTATACTTTGTTACCAAAATGTGTTTCCCAAAAATATCCATACCCCCCTATGGAAGGGATTGGAAATTCCAGAGGGGTGGGGGGTCAATTTACCTAATCTTTTCCATACAAACACCATATTTTTCTTCGGTAATTCCAGAGGGGAGGGGGGTCATTTCTCAACACCCTTCCGTGGGGGAGGGGGAGGGGGGAGGGTATGGATATTTTTTGGAAACACACAATGTATGTTATTTCTTACTATACAATTATAACATTCCTTAACTAATGTCTGATGTGGCAAAAAATTAAAATAAAATAGACAAAATTAGCCAATAAGATGATAAAAGAGAAATATTTTATCTTCTACCCTGATTTGATGAACTAATTATTATTGTGGCTCTTACAAAAACAATGGTACTCCAGTATGTTCAGCTACTATAATTTATAAGTATCCATAGCCATGCATGGTTTACGTAAGACTGGTAAATAAAGGGATCTGTCTTCAAGGCTCATGGCTACCGTATTATCATTCAATTTCAGAGAAACAACATCCGCCAGAGGTGGCTTTAGGACACACCATACCATGACACAAGTAGAACATAATTAGTCGAGCAGTTTTCACATGAATGTCGTGGGTAATTTTAAATTACTTGGTAATTGCGATTAGTTTGGGTTGTGATTGTTCAAGAGAATGATCTTTGACCCTTCTGCCAATTAGATCGCATAGAGAAAATAATAACACAACTACTTGTGATTACTTCACTCACTAAGGCAAGTTTGTTGTCGAATTTCTATTGCATTTGATTGGATAGTGAATTACTCATGAATTGCTTTCACAACAGTCATATGAAAATCGGTATACCTATAGATTTAGAGAAATTGAATACTTATGTAAAATTTGGGTATCATTCGAGTTATGGCATTGCCAGGTTTCTGTTTTGCATGCGACACAAACCTTGTTATGGCATTGAGAAGTTTCTGTTTTGCATGTGAAACCTTTCTCAAGGTGTGTCTGATGTCTGATTTGCATCAAGGGGGGGGGGGGGGGGGCAAGCCTTAGTCAGCCTTTTTTTGGCGGGGCGGGTTAGCAGGTTTTTTCCCACATGTTGACATTGAAAATGTTACTTCCCCCCCACCACTAGCTATGGTTCTAGAATGGTTTTGAATGCATTTCTATGTAAAGGTTTTATCATCACTAATTGTGAGAATCCACACTGAAAAACTATCAGTGACAAAAACAAACATGGCAGACCTCAGGAGCCCCAAAAACATACAATATATTAGGGAGTGCCCCACCCCAAGCCTATTCTTTCATACCTGGGAAATGTATTTCTTATTGGCTGTTCAAGTTTTAGTTCAAGCATTCCAGCTATAAATTACATATACGTTTTTGATTGTAATCTAATTAATTAAGTATTGTAGAATCATAGGATTTCAGAAAAGATCCATACTCATTCCTCCATAATGTGTTTTATACAATAACACTAACAGATATATTGGAGATATTGGAAGATGACACCGTAAAACTCATGTCAAATAACGTTTTTCTCTTTATTGCCATTTGTGCTTTGCTATAATATCATTCCATTGGAAGGAGTTAGTACTTTAATGGGAACCCTTTTCCATGCACATGGAAAAATACGTAACTGAGGGAGCTCAGTTCCGCTTTTAGGCAGTGCCTAAATCTATATATTAGTAGGACAGAGATCTTGGTTGACGATAGATTGAAATCACCAACGATGCTAATTAGGCTGTCAGGGTGGTGCATAAGGTAGGAATCAACTGTCATCTGAATATAATCGTACAATTTAAGGTTGTCTTCAGCCTTGGAGTTGGGCGGGTGGTAGACGACCCCTAGAAGCACCATAGATACAGCTCGCGGCAGTCTAGTTGGTCTCAACTGCTACCATAAGGTCTATTTTATGGAGTCACTCAAGGCGAATTCAGGTAGCCTCTAACATGGAATAGACCTCCTCGGCTGGCCCGTTTGTTTTGCCCATTTCAGATCACGTGGCACTCCCATGAGTATTCTCTCTTTCTTTTTCTGCTACGCACCGAAGGATATATGAATATGGAATCATTCCAAACAAAGAGAGAATACTCATGGGAATGCCACGTGATCTGAAATGGGCAAAACATTACGCCCAAGCCGAGGAGGTCTATTGAAGACCTGACATACGCTACCAAGCCGCCAACATGTGATTCCCGATCTTTACGGAATAATGTAAAGTCCGCCAAGGAGACTGCATGATCAGGAATTTTGTCTCAACCAAGTTTAAGTGATGCAAATCACATCCGCACCGTTAATGTCGATAACGCACTGGAGTTCATCGATCTTAGGCGCCAGTGAACGGGTGAACGGTAACTAGGAATGACTGAATTTTTGCCCGGATGGAGGGATGGGTAACAGGGAAATTTGGCCAGGAACGCCACTTGAGCTGCATGGCTCCCGCGCTGGGTCGTCCGGCCACCACGTTTTGATCTATACGGCTTTCGAATGCCAATATCGCCTAACTTTCCCCATAAAGAGGTTTCTAATCTTTGTTTCGACTGATTTCTCCCCGTACAAAAGTATAGGAGTACTCCCCCCCCCCCCCCCCACCCGTTTCCGGGCGAGCCCGCTACACACACAGTGCCAATAAAATATGTCTATGTCTATGTCAATCCTACTGGCGTTTTGTGGCTTGAAATGGCCTTCTTGCACGAGAAAAAGGGGACAAGGTCATCCTTCTTATTGCTGCGCTTGTCTCTCCCGCACTGCCCCCCCCCCCCCCCCCCCCCCCCCCCCCCCCCCCCCCCCCCCCCCCCCCCCCGACACACACACACACACACACAAACGGCTAAATGACCATATTTTCTCCATGCTAAATTTATATTTTTCTCTTACAAGAGTCTCGGCCAAAAACAACTGCAAAACTGGGCGTAACTACATGCACGGCGGCGGCACACCTTTGACCAAACATCACAGAATCTAGTCTCACTAAAATGTTTAAAGCATTTTAATATTGGTTCCTTTTCATTGTAAAGTCATATTTTATTTTAAAATATCAAAATAATTATTGTTCTAAAGTGAAACAATATCGAAGACCGGAAAAAGAAAGGTTCCCCTTCCTCGTGTGAGAAGAATGCGTAACAGAAAACGTTATTTGACTTTGTATTGTTCATTGAGTCGGTTGACTGCACTTTATCTCCAGTAACAGCTACGGAGATCAGAGAAATACCTCAATTGTTTGAACAGAATCTTTGTGAACTTCAGAAATTACTCCTATAGAGTTTGATTTTACAAACAAGTTTTTATTGCGACAAACAAAGCTGTACAAGAGTAAGTGAGCGTGGGAAAAAGACGCCATCTAGAAAATTTTGTTTACCGAGAAAACTTCTTCGTCATGTCGGCGGCAAGAAAGCAAAAGTATAAATACACGATTATTACCCCGAAGTATCTCCACGGTGTTTCTAATAAATGGTAAGCTGTAAATTTGGTATATGTCTGGCTTATTTGCTTATTTTTTCTGGTAAAGAGTGAGATTTGTCACGATATTTCTTAGGAGATTGTTTACAGTTCGGCGAGAAAATTTGCTTAATTAGGGTAAATTGAGTGTACTCGTTCTCGTCTTAGATATGTTTTCCAAGAATGATTTTTATACCCGGGCTAAATATATCTTAAGTACTTGTTAAATTCCAAGTTTCAATAAATTCTGAATAATACCGCCTGCATTTTTCATTGTTTCAAAATAAAGTGAGATTTTAGATTTTCAAAATGTGAAATTGCGGCGTTCTTTGAGTGCTCGCCAAGAACTTAAAATGTTAGCTATAATTAAACATCTGGGTGCATTCAAATCTTTGATACCTCTAAAATGAAATTATGATGCAAATAAATTCAAGTTTTATTTTGCGCCTTCGCGCGAGTTCCGTTATTTGACAGTAGAATCGCATGCGGTTTTTATAGTCATTTTTGAGCAGCCCGCGTTGCTTTTTCCAAATTTTCTCTCCATTGCTTTATTTGTTTAACATAAAAAATATATCACGTTTACTAGCATACCATAGGCTATCTCTGGATAAAATATTAGGGGGATCGACTTTTCGACCTTGTGCCACATCTCACTCGGTCCTTACGGAGAGTCGCTCTTAAGTTGCTTAGGTGGATTCAGGAAGCAGAGAGGGAGAGTGAAAAATAACTCTAAATCCTGGCCGTCCCGCCTAAATCTGTTTCTAATTTGACGTCTACTATACCTTTTCCCTGTCTGAGTATCGAGTAAAAGAGGCCGAATATGAAACCTCCCTGTCAATCTCGAATGAAGGATGTACAGCTGATGATGTGTCTGATGGCAATACGGGTTCAGGGGCGTTGGCTGGTACAGGCTTTATCTTGTTGCGGCATCGTCTACAAATTGGTGTTGTACAAAAACACAGAATGATTAATAATTGATAATTAAGGTGGCCCATGGCTAATTCATATAAAACACAACCTACAAGCTAATCGCCTCATTTGCATGCTTAGAAGACGGAAAAATGTAAGATATTTGTAACGCGAATGTGATAATTATCACCGAAGATACTTATTATGATACGTGCTAAGCAAGTTTGCAGCAATTTCAGTTGAAACACAGTTTCCTAAATATTGTTTTACGTATTTTTGAGGCAATTTATACTGTAAAAGAACAATTAAGCTTAGGATTGTGATAGGCTAATAACAATGTAAACTATATATTCCATTGCATTAAGGTGACTCGCTCGAAATGGTTTGTGCGCTCATCTGTGTCCAGAGCTGGACTACCAGGTTATACTTATCGGGCTATAACTTTTGCGTTTTTTTGCCGATTCCAGTAATTCTTTTTGTAAATCAAGCACAAATGACCCTAGATTAGCTGCGAATTCTCCGATCTTTGCAATCTTTTTCATCTAAGTCACAATTCTTAAATACAAAGACGACCCCATACTTTTTAATGCCCTCTCATAAAAAAACATTGCAGATATTTTCGGCTTAAATCTTGGCGATGCTCATTAGAAGACTTGAACTTTCATCTGGCCAAGTGTCAGAAAATTCATAGGCCAGAAATGTATTAGCGAGGTCGATGTCGAAGATGCGCCACAAATTAAGACTTTTACTAAGGCATGAATGTAAAAATTTCCTGCGCACTAGTAAAAGCATTTCAACCTATCAATTATTGGGACAAGTTACTTAGATACATGTCAAACTATATGTTAAGAGCAATTGCTTTAAATCCAAACCACTTAACTTTAGAAGCACCGTTTCTTTGGGGCATAAAACCAGAAATTTATGGCATCCCGCACTTGGTAAAGTTAACCTTAAAATTGGATGTTTTTGAAAGCTATTATGCAGGTTTAACTTAAAGTTGAATGTTTCATTGCCGCGAATTCTAAATTTCATCTGCGAGATAACTGCGCTCTCTCCATGGCCGCAAGTTTCATACCTGTTGTTGTGAAATGCTAATGATCAGGGCACTCAATGGAAAGGGGGGTAATGTTACCTTGAAAAATGACAATAAGAGGAGTAATGCTTCGGTTGATCTATTATAATAACAACACTACCATGTTTCAGAGGAATACGTTATCTGCCAACAGTATGTTCCCTAGGGTGAGTCACAATTTTAATTGCTTTGCTCGCTTCTAATTTGCGACCACAATGTTAATAACATCATTGTTGTAATAATAAAATCTTTTCAATACCAACACGGATATGATGATCATTACCCCCCTTTCAATTGAGTTCTTTGATTATTAGCATTTCACAACAACAGGTCAGAAACCTGCGGCCATGGAGAGAGCGCAGTTAGCTCGCAGAAGAAAATTAGAATTCGCGGCAATGAAACATTCAACTTTAAATTAAACCTGCATAATAGCTTTCAAAAACATTCAGTTTAATTCCGTGATATCTATTTTGATAGAAAACATCCAATTTTAAGGTTAAATTTACCAAGTGCGGGATGCCATAAATTTCTGGTTTTATGCTCGAAAGAAACGGTGCTTCTAAAGTTAAGCAGTTTGGATTTAAAGCGATTGCTCTTAACATATAGTTCGGCATGCACTGGAAAAATCGGTCCTTCTTGTAACTATGTAAACAGTTCGTAAAATCCGATTTACACAGTATGTAAATTTATTTACAGACTATTTACATCGTATGTAAATTAAATTTCCTTTCACATTGTGTGTGAATAGTTTGTAAATTTTAATTTACACACTGCTGTAAAATGTTCACCAACTACGCTATTTCTATGCACTGAAAGAGTCTGTAAATATAGATATACACTCTATGTAGAAAACTTCATCTCACATAGCCATATTTACAGAGTTTATTGGTACCTCTGTTAAGCGGACATCTCCTATTCAGCGGTCACTTTCCAAGGCAATTAACTGTACTTATCTTTATTCAGTAGACCCCTCCATCAAGTGGCCAGTGGCCGCGACCGCCATTTCCCTTTTCGTACGTGTCGCGAGCTTAATTGCCTTTTCCGAACCTCCAATAACTGGCTACGTTTTACGGTCTCGCGGGTTTTGTGAGTGGAGTTGAAATAATTTTGGTTACATTAATATGCACATAGTTCGTTACTGTGTTATTTCAGAAATTAAGTTATGTTGCCAGTTACTTGATGGACACCCTTACAGTATCGGCCATAAATATAACATTGACGGTAAAATAATATTCTGTAAATAGTCTGTAAAAGTGCAGAAAGGGGCCCACAATAGTCTTTGTAAATATTCTGTAAATATTCTGTAAACAGCCTGTAAATGATGTTTTAGCCGCTGTTATAAACTTTGTAAATAGTATGTAAAGGTACAGAAAGGGGGCCCTGCATACTATGTAAACAGTGTGTAAATATCCTGTTAAAATCATACTCCATAAATAGTCTGTAAAAGTGCAGAAAGGGGCCCACATAAGTCTTTGTAAATATTCTGTCAATAGTCTGTAAACAGCCTGTAAATGATGTTATAGCTCCGTTATAAACTTTGTAAATTTTATGTAAAAGTGCAGAAAGGGGGCCCTGAATACTGTGTAAATAGTCTGTAATTAGTCTGTAAAAATCGTACTCCGTAAATAGTATGTAAAAGGGCAGAAAGGGGCCCACAATAGTCTTTGTAAATATTCTGTAAATAGTATGTAAACAGCCTGTAAATGATGTTTTAGCTCTGTTAGAAACTTTGTAAATAGTATGTAAAAGTACAGAAAGGGGGCCCTGAACACTATGCAAATAGTGTGTCAATAGTCTGTAATTAGTCTGTAAAAATCGTACTCCGTAAATAGTCTGTAAAAGTGCAGAAAGGGGCCCACATAAGTCTTTGTAAATATTATGTCAATAGTTTGTAAACAGCCTGTAAATTATGTTGTAGCTCCGTTATAAACTTTGTAAATAGTATGTAAAAGTACAGAAAGGGGGCCCTGAACACTATGTAAATAGTCTGTCAATAGTATACCTATTACTCTGAATAGACTGTGAAAGTGAAAGCCGAATGGTGTCTTGTCAAGTTCTCGGTAATGGTTAAAATCTAAACATAACATTTTCCCGAAATTCATTTTGATAAATTCCTTAAAAGTATATCTAGAACATCAGATGACGGGTCAACTGTTTTCCGAGGCCCATTCTTTTCATGTATTGCCCGCCACTCATTTTCTGTAATTTACCTCCCTTTATACACGCTTTAATCTAGACTTAAATTTTATGTCAAATTTTCACTTTCGCGTAGCTTCTGATCGGGACCTAGCGCGATTTAATCGGCGATCAAATTTTCTGTGTCGTTAGAAAATGATGACACCTAAAAAAAGCCGTGTTAGGGAATTTTTTAATTGTATAATAAGCGACCTTATATTTTCGTAAATATGCAAAATACATATAAAAAATCGCTCACACGGTTTTGCAGGTCATTTCTCCGTGAGTAAAGTCCGAAAAAGTGTGAAATGTGCCGTCTCGATCCGTTTCAAGTAATTATTAGTTAGTTTTTAAGTTTTGGGCCGTTAAAATACAAGAAAAATTTAAACTTCGCTAAAATGAACAACTTCATGAGATAGAACTATCCTTTAGCTTTTAAACAATGTATAGCGGATTATCATAGCGTAAATTGCGACGCGACGATATGTTTTCTCCGTAAGCACGTCGTTGTCACTGAGACCATTGTTTGGGACTCCTGTGGTTAATGCAACGCTGACTGGCTTTACCGGCGGCTCTTCAGGGTCCTCGGCCATTTTGAAAATGGCGGTTGGCGGTTGGTGTTCTGCGCTGAAATCAACGATGGCTATGGAAAGGAAAGTATCTTGAAATGGCGGTCGGCTCCGACAGCAAGAGCAAGTATCATTGCTAAAAGGTAATTAATATCATAATTTGCAAATTTACAGGTAGTTAATCCTTGTTGTTTAGATACAACAATTAAAGGAATACATTCGAGTTTGGACAGGGACACTGAGTCAAATTATTCTGTGTAGTGACACAACACAGAATAATTTGACTTCCAGCGTAGTTATGTTATCACATTCGAATGAAGTTACTTCATTTCGTGAATTTTTCAAACATTATTTGCCCAAAGAGGTTTTTTTAGACCCGTTACAAAGTAAAACACAACAGTAATCTGGGCTAATCTAAATATTCTGTACTTTCAAATATCTCAACAATATCTCTTTGAAACAGTTTATGTTCGTTATCACAACCTTCTTTATGCAAATACAAATGTTCTACCCTCCTTGAAAAGTCAGAGAAATCTGATATGTTTTCAAGTTCAGGGACTTGTCAGGGAATGTTCAAAACAGTCAGAAAATTTTGAAAAGAACTCAAAAGTCAAGGAAAAAAGTCAAAGGAAAAGCCATACAGATTACAAGCTGTTGACATTTTGTTTATGTGAAATTAAATTTTGTTGAGATTTGTATATTCAAGAATGTATGTATGTAACAAAGTTTTTCGAGTATTTACATTTTGTGCTTCTCCACTGTTAAGCAGGCTTTTCACTAGGGAAGTAACGAAAGACAGAGACTAAGACATAAGGATGCCACCTTTCGTGTGAAAATCAAAGAACATATTAGGTGACGTAAGCATGAAGGAAAGCAGAATGGAAGGTTTCCACTTTCTTACTCCCTGCTTATGCTTGCATCGCTACTGACACTATGTTTTTCACACAAACACAAGCTCTTATGTCTGTCTCTTTCTCTGTCTTCACTAATTTCGCTATTGAAAGCTGGCTTTAGTACTTTGCATGTAGGACACAGATACATGCTGGATTCACACCTGGTATTGAACCCTCCAAGGAATGCATGACAAACAAAGGCGGCCTAGATAAATCACCATTAACCATTACTGTGCCACGCAGTTATGCGTCTAGTTAAATATACAATAGTTCTTTACTTTTACTATTTGAGTGTATCCACACCGTAAACTTTTTCTTGTACCTTATTCAGAGTACTACTGAAATCGATAGACTGTTTATTGGGCTCAACAAAAAGCAATCATCTCATTACAAAACGTTAACGAGTCTGATGCCACTCCTTCACGCAAAATCATTCATGCGTTGTGTTGCTGGTGTAGTATACGGTCACCCTGTGTGTTGCCCGCAATGCATGTTGGGGCACGTGTTGTGGAGAGTCGCCATCTTGAAAGTAAAACTAGTTGTTGTTACTACGGTCATCCGTGTATTCTCCTGCATCTAAAGACACGTTACTACAGCTGGCAAACAAAAACTTAATGTTTTGGTAAATAATCACTGATTTGTATTTCTTTACCTCATAGAATTATTGGAAAACACAAGCACACAGCTTTTCTGGATGTTTCTGAATTTGCAAAATAACATATTTGAGTTGCACATATTGCTGACCTCAGTACAGGAAATTAAACACATCATGAATGTTTTTGTCTGGAGAAGAGTGCTTTTTCTCGAGCTGAAAAAACTGTCTACCGGTTTTGATAGGTTGAAATGCTTTTATTAGTGCGCAGGAAATTTTTACATTCATGCCTTAGTGAAAGGCTTAATTTGTGGTGCGTCTTCGACATCGACCTCGCTAATACATTTCTGGCCTAAGAATTTTCTGAAACTTGGCCAGATGAAAGTTCAAGTCTTCTAATGAGCATCGCCAAGATTTTAGCCGAAAATATCTGCAAGATTTTTTATGAGAGGGCATTAAAAACTATGGGGTCGTCTTTGTATTTAAGAATTGTGACTTAGATGATAAAGATTGGGGAGATCACATTAATCATTGTACTTATAGAGGGGGATCACTGCATTTTGACCTTGTATTACCCAAAATCCTCTGGTCCCTTATTTTCCTATTCACAAGGAATTCGAGCGGAAATCTAATCGAAACGAGCAAAACTTGTGCGGACTCGTATCCTGCCTAAATATATGCGCGCGCTGGTATTTATTCATGAGCCCACACTGTAAAATCAATATGTACAGCTGACTTGTGTAAAAGCTGCAGTCAAATTCCAAATTGCGTGATCTTTTCGATGCGAAGCGAGAATTCGAATAGTGTTTACGATTCAGATAACACATCGAGTGAATGATTCCGAAGCGATAATAGCATATTTGAACAAGAGAAAATGATTTATTTTCTCTTGATTTGTATTAATATAAAAGAAAATATTGTGTATGTTTTCAGAAAGTCCGCGATTTTCTGATGTGCGCACTCTTTATAGCTAGAAGTTTCTGAATGTTTTTGTGATAGAGCGGATAATATGGTTATAATTACGCTTGGTGCAAACTGCGCTTGTACAAATTTATTGCGGCCAAGACTAGAGACGATTTCTTGGATTTTTCTAAGCTAATCAACTGAAAATGCGGCTTACGTAATGTCAGGAAACACACAAATAGGGAGTTGAGAATACTTTGAACCTTTCAAGTGCCAGCACTCCAGGCAATGACTTCATCACCGCTGGTGACAATAACTTCGCAAGCCATCCAGCTATGAAACTTTTTTATTGCAAATCAATCCGTTTACATCAGTGCTATGTTTTTATAGTGCTATGTTTTTTATGTTATAATCTTCTCTAAATCTGCTTCGCTATGGCGCTGGCTATACTAGGAACCTAACTCGAAAAGCAATTGCTACTAATTAGACTCTAGCCATTTCCGGTCATATACTTCTATTGATGTTTCTCGTTCATATTCAGTATGTTGGACATAAATTCCAAGAACAACTCTACGACGATACGAACGAATGTGGATAGCAGAATATCTGTGCTGACTCTCGTCATGGTACTTCGTGCAGTTTTTCCACAACAAAATATTTAACTTTCACCTGAATAATTACTTGCAATGCATTGTTAATTTCAAGTTGGCAAGCGAAGAATACTTGAAATCTCGATATGCTTTTCCTTGAAAAATTCAAATGTTTCATATCTCCAATGCGTCAAAGTCCTCGTAGCATTCTATTCAAGACGACTTTCAGTTTCCACTGCTTTAAATCTGTTAAATCGAGTCACGGATCAACGAAGATCTCTGAATGATTTTTTTGGAGTGTAATTGCAAATGACATTGCTGCACTGTAGTAGGAAGAATACTTATTTGAATGATTTTTTTTCAGTATGTTGGACACAAATTCCAAGAACCACTCCACGTCGATACGAATGAATGTAGACGGTAGAATGTATGTGCCGACTCTCGTCATGGTACTAGGTTCAGTTTTTCCACAAAAAAGTATTTAATTTTGACCTGAATAATTATTGCTACAACATTGTCAATTTCAGGATGGCAAGGGAAGAATACACTTGAAATCTCGATATTCTTTTTCTTGAATAATTCAAATCTTTCACATCTCCAATGCTCCAAGGCATTCCATGTGACTTCCAACTGCTTTCAATCGAGCCTCGGATCCGCGAAGATCTCTGAATTACTTGTTTTCGAGTGTTCTTGCAAATGACATTGCAACACCGAAGGAAGAATACTCGTATCAATGAAATAATTATTTTCAGTATGTTGGACACAAATTCCAAGAACAACTCCACGGCAATACGAACGAGTGTAAATGGTAGAATGTCTGTGCCGACTCTCGTCATGGTACTAGGTTCAGTTTTTCCACAAAAAAGTATTTAATTTTGACCTGAATAATTATTGCTAAAACATTGTCAATTTCAAGATGGCAAGCACTAAACAAGAATTTCTGCAGAATACACTTCCGTGGTGCTTTTTCTTGGCTAATTCCTATCTTCCACACCTCGCAGCATTCCATGCGACTTTCTACTGCTTTCGACAGGCCTCCGATCAGCGAAGAACACCGAATGAATGATTTCACACAGGAATTTCTTCAGAAACGACCGCTCGAAGAAAATAAATAAGTTAAAGAACTTTGACACAAATTCCAAAAGACTTTCCACTTTTTCTTGAATCCTCTTAGGGTAATTGAAGGTATACGAAAGTTCGAGCGTGGTACTAGGTTCAGTTTTCGAGGAATGAGACGTCAAAATTTCCTCTCTCGAATCCCATGGCGTCATCTTGCGAAAACATCTCAGGAATATTCAGTGAGTTAAAACGCGACCCCGGGAGAATACAAAGCGTCATAATTGTGCTAGATGCAAAGGTCAGTTGCTGATCAAGATTAGTTGAAGTTTTCAGCTTTCCTCGTGTCTCCGATCAGCTAAAATATAATTATAAAACTCCGTTGTCTGCCTCGGCACATTTCCAACAGAATCTCAATTTCAGAGTTTGACTGTGGGGAGGGGGGTTATTTTGTCTTACTGCGCATGCGAAATAACAGCAGGTCAGCAGCTTCACTGAGGGCTCAGCTCAAGATTTGTTTGCGAAGAGATGTACGGCTTGAATTCCTTGTGATTAGCTGCCTCTGTTCGAAGTTTACACTCTTGGATATATAAGTAAATTTAGAGCTCCAGTTAAATAATACCCGCGGGGTTAGTTTTAGAGAAGCCATTTCACTGCTAAACTCAGTCATTTTTATTCCCCCAGTTGCCTTTGATTGAAAGTATCGCCTTCTTGAATGAAAAAAGTTAATGATAGCTCCAAATATAAAACTTCTTCCTAGTACTCTGTCAAGACTACTTTCTTTTCAAAATGGTCCCTGCGGGATTTTTAGATGCCATTTACAGAATTCGCGTCCGTGTTGTATCGGATCTACAAACACTCGGCCTCGTAAAAAAATGTAAATTTGGGAGAGAAAATCCAAGATATTTTTTTCATGCTAGTTGCTATACAAATTATGTTACAACTACTAGTATCAGATTTACAACACGCTTCGGTTGTTCGTATATTAATCTTGTATAATATAACAGGGGACGATTATTCAGTTCGGTCAACTGACATTCTGGAGAAATTAGCGCATTCGGGATCGAGGAATAATGTTTTAGTCAAATCACACTAGTAGGTCAATTTGTATAGCCAAAACACGTTTTCTGACCTGGTAGTTTGCCACTTTCTGGCTTTGAAATCTAACACTTTTTGCTACTAGTAGGCTATAACCAATCAGAACGCAATTTGACGATAGACCACTAGGTGCGATTTGACTCATAACAAATAGCTATGGCAACGGAAGCAGAATCGCTGTCAAACTGAAAATCATTTAAAATGAGACGGTATTCGACATGGAATCCTCAAACAAACAACAAACGCAAATCTTCCGAGCAGTTACAGTCGTTTTTAAAGAACTTTCATCCTTTTCCAACTAACCTAGCGACCCGCCCGGGCGCGAGAAATCTTGAATGAAAATTTGCGATAGTTGTCGAATACAACTTTTACACTTTTTTAAAGTTAAAACTTCTTAAAGTTGAAATTACGGTCGAAGTTGAACGTTTTTCGTGGCAAGGACCTACCTTGAATATTTTTCTTGTCACTTCCAGCACGATGACAGTCTTCTGAGTTTCGACCTTCCATCCAGCTCCGGTCCATCCAGCTCCGGTTGTCTCCGAAAGACTCCGAAACATGTTCTCTCCTCTCTCTCTCCTCTCCGTTGTTTTAGTCTGCTTTTTTATCATCTTCAGATTTTGACATGTTCGCTAGGGCAACCTCCATCTTCCTACTGAAGACATTTCCCATTCCCTCGCGATCAAGCGGTCAGATATGATTTGTCTTCCGACATGTCATTCCCTGCTGGTATTTCTTCTCCACTCTCCATCCCCCGCTTCTTTTCCCTCGTGAAACTCCCGTGCCCATCGACATATTATCCGTCTCGACTTCATCCCGGTAAATCTGATTTTTAGTCTAAAATATCTTGACTGGATTTGACAGCCTGTTTTAGAAACGTTTCAGAACAAGAAACATACAAATTTTCCTTCACTTTTCGTAAACTCAAACACGAATTTTGAAATAAAAATCGCCAACTAAATTTGAAGCGCGCGCGTGCTCATCTTCTCGCTCAAAACTGGTTGGTTGCGTGTGTGACGCCGGATGAACGAACGAACGAAGACACAAACCGGTAATCCGTGACAAAACAGGTCAATGCATATATACTTTTGTGTTGTTTCCTTTCCTCCTGCATGTAGCTATGGGGCTCCGCTATTAGTAGTGATACTCCATAACTATCACCAAACAATATTAGGGATATTGATTAGGGATATTGATAAATATTAAGGATATTGATAAACGTAATGTGGGAGTTATCCATCAAATAGAAAAAGACAATGCCAAAACCTTGCATTTTAACAACAACACACCAGATCTTGCCAATGTGGATTAAATTGACTGAAATTTATTTTTAGTAGTTTATTTTCCCGTTTTCGGACTCCGTTCCATTAGGAAATATCTCTAGCTCGAGAGTGTACTACTTCTTGTTTTTGAAATATGCCATTTAGGTATTTTGTGTTGTATTAGTAATATTTTGTGATCTTTACTATTTACCATGTATTCTAGCTCAGCGCAAATTAGGTGTCCTCATATGCAAAATATTTTAAGTATTGTTATCCCTTCTATGCAGGTAATTAATTACCCCTCCCCTGCCCCAAATGATCATTCAAGCATTGCCAAACATCGCTGATAAGGTCTGCGGGTAGCAAATAAGAAATTACCTCTTCATTTAGTACTGTACCTTGATGGAGTTTAGGTGATCTAGCCTGCTTTTATGGTAGATGCTAAGCCCTAGAATGTCAGGCATGGGAACGTGTAATCGCAAGACGCACTTGGAGGAATTCGTCAAGCTCACCATCAACTGAAAGAAGAATTTTGATTTCAATTTGGATTGCCAAATTTGCATAGACATTTGCTTCGCTACAGCAAACATGATTTTTACTGCAAACATTAATTATAACAAATTCACGATATAACGCGCGCTCTGATTGGTTGATTTTCTATGTGAAAGAAATGGATATACCATAGAGATTTCCCATAGAAAGTACGTCACACTCGGAATCAAGCGAAACGGGAGGCAAGATTGAGCTCGCCAATGTCACAAAAGCTGTCAAAACAACACCCTGGATCTAAAACAAGCTCTGGAAATTAAAAGCAAGTGAAAAGGAACATGTTTCAGATGGATTTATGTAGTTTCGGAAATCCGATGACTGATAGATAGGTTTATTTTTGCAAAATTTGCTCCTTTTCGTGCGAGTTTTGAGGGCTCTGTTTTGAGTGCTGTTTTTATTCAAGTCCTGAAGAATTTCTACTTCAGCGGCCACAAAACTGTCATGTGAAAAATTCGTGAAAGGAAGAAGTTAGCAGGTAAGCAAATCAATTGATCCAAATTAATTTTGTTAATTAAATTAAATTTTGAAATCAGCTACTTCAAATTTAGTAGTTTGGAATTTCTCTTTGGCAAGTAAGGTTTCCTTCGCTGCTTTCGATTTTCTTCGTATTATTTTCTCTTGCAATGCCATGATTGCCTAATAAAATATGAGAATCAGAAAAGACTATGTTTTCATTATATTTTCTACGAAATAGTCAAGTTCGATTTTGTCATTTAGTTTGAAAAGGGTTTCCTTGTAAAATTTCAGTGCTGGATGCAACGATGTTGTTGAAACACAAATCCACCTCACAAAACGATGTATTATTTTCCACTAGCTTTTGAAAAGTCCACTTACAGTGTAACTAAAACGGCTAAAAAGAAAGAAGAGATTTGTCAGTACGTGTGTATATCCAGTTCTATAATTCCACCCGCATTTTGTTCCCCGATTGAGCAAGTTATGGGGGATTTGTTGTTTGCGTGCGTTTTGTTTCCAACTTTATTTTGCGAAACTTCGTTGTCTATGTTATAAAAGCAATGGCCCATACTTAGCAGTACGTATATCCAGTTCTGGAAGCACTTGGATAGTTGAGAGAGTACTCTGCTAACGCCTCGTGCGACTCTTACGCTACCTTCGTGCTCTCTCAACTATCCGCGTGCTTCCAGACCTGGATATACGCACGCTAAGCACGGACCATTTCTTAGGGGGCGTGTCATTATTTAGCGGGGGGAGGGCTACCATTTATTTTAAGAAACGCTAAAAAAAATCAGGACCCTCCCCTTGAAAATTGTGACCCTCCCCCAGTCATAGGTTAAAAAAAATTTGTGGCCCTCCCCCACTTCTATTTTACATTTTCTAAAAACGTGTTAGATGATGTGACCCTGTTCCTTTTTCAGGCATGGTATACATTTTTTTTAACAACATTTGGACGAGGAAGAGAGTGAAACAGATGCAGATAGCAGTTATTCCAGCAGCTTCTTTATCATTTGCATTTTACATTTTGCATAAAACTTCGATGCGATAAATAATGACCGCTTCTTAGCTTTGACAGAAGTAAGAAAAAAGTATTTCTGCTATTAAGAAGAATGAAAGAGACTATGCATCACTAGGACAAGAGCCTATCTAACAGGTTTTTAAGAAAATATAAAACAGATGGGGAGAGTGACAATTTTTCTTATTAAGTTCAAGGGGAGCGTTCTGATTTTTTTAGCCTTGCTTAAAAAATATAACATGCCTGAAATAGGAACGGGGTCACATTAAATTTAGTTGCTCCCGGTAGTAGGGGTGATCAGGGAAGTTTTCCTTTTTTTAAGGCTATGGTATTGAACGCTAAGCGAATGTTTCAAAATATATATTGCACGTGTGCAATAGTGAAAACCGGCGAACAAAAAGCGGTGAACAGTAAGTGGACAACGTGGTGAGCAATAGTTGATGATAATGAGCAGCGGTGAGCAACGCCAAACAACCGTGAGCATATGGCGCGTTTTCAGGGTCAAAATTCAAACGTAGTTCTTACATACGGACTTTGAATTGAATACACGCATTTTGAATTCAATACACGCATTTTGAATTGAATACACACTGAATTTGAATTGACTTTTGAATTCAATACATGCATTTTGAATTTCATACTCACGAATTTTGAATTGAATACACGCGTATTGAATTGAATATACGGATGTTGAATTGAATACACGGATTTTGAATTGAATACACGCATTTCGAAGTGAATAGGGCTAGGGTAGAGCTGCTAGCAGTCTACTGCCGCTCGAGCTACTACAGCTATCCGGCTACCGCCACAGTGTTAGTGTTAGTAAATGCTGCGGCTCAGCCCAATGTTAAACAAGGACACTGCGGTCCAGAGCGGAATTGTCGACCCTTTTTTGGTTTCGTCCTTCGTCGCGTCAGGTAATGTTCGCCGTGGCAGGGCAGCGTAATGTCACGGACGAATAACAAGGCGGTTTTTTTTTTGGTCCATTTCATCAAGGGCAAGGAAAATCCGTGTTACAAGAGGAAGATGCCAGGCAAAGAAAAGACCCTGCCAGGTCTGACATATTTGCCAATGTTGTCGGTCCGCGACCCTGCACTGCCCCGCCAAGGCGAACATTACCGGACGGAGGTCGAAAACTGAGAAGGGTGGACAAATCGGCTCTGGATCGCACTGTCGTGGTGTTTGCGTTGGGCTGAGCTGCCCAGTTGGCTGACGCTGTGGCAGTACCTGGATAGTTAAAAGCTTGAGCGGCAGTGGTGGTGGCAGTAGTTAGATGAGCGCATCTCCATGGAACGCCTGGTCGAAGAAATTCGTGTTACAAGAAATGGCTGTGACAAGTATTCAATTCAAAATGTGTGTATTGAATTCAAAATCCGTGTGTATTCAATTCAAAATGCGTGTGTATTGAATTCAAAAAGCATGTATTCAATTCAAAGTCCGTATGTAAGAACTACGCTTGAATTTTGACCCTGAAAACGCGCCATATGAGCCGGGGTGAGCAATGACGAACAACGGTGAGCAGGGGTGAGCAAAAATGAGCAACAGTGAACAACAGCGAACAATGGTGAGCAGGGGTGAGCAAGGATGAACAACAGTGAATAATAGGGAACAACGGTGAGCAGGGGTGAGCAAGGATGAACAACAGTGAACAACAGGGAGCAGGGGAGCAGGGGTGAACAACAGGGAACAAAATTGAGCAAGGGTGAGCAAGGGTGCGCAAGGATGAACAACAGTGAACAACGGTGAGCAAGGTTGAACAACAGGGAACAACGATGAGCAGGGGTGAGCAGGGGTGAGCAAGGATGAACAACAGTGAGCAAAAGGGAACAACGGTGAGCAGGGGTGAACAACAGTGAATAACAGGGAACAACAGTGAGCAGGGGTGAACAACAGTGAATAACAGAGAACAACGGTGAGCAGGGGTGAGCAAGGATTAACAACAGTGAACTATTAAATGTTTTTCATAAAAAAACGGTTTACAAGCTGGAGCTCACTCAACACCGATTAAGTGCTCGCTAAATGAGTCACGTTCGAGCCACGCGCCCAACGCGGGCCAGGAGCCAATCAGCGACCAGACTTACACCCCGGGATTTCCCATGATGTCACAGGCCTCGCAATGAGCAACGCTTTTCTTCCAAGTCTTGGT
The DNA here is from genome assembly GCA_033964015.1 of Scolanthus callimorphus. Taxonomy (NCBI): domain Eukaryota; kingdom Metazoa; phylum Cnidaria; class Anthozoa; order Actiniaria; family Edwardsiidae; genus Scolanthus; species Scolanthus callimorphus. The sequence continues at coordinate 10,708,794 of CM066915.1, forward strand.
TGAATCAGGTTAGTTTTCCAGGTGATGGTCCCAGGGGATGCGTCGAAGGTAGCGGACGTTAAATGTTGGAGCTCCGAAAAAGTTATAAGAAATACCTATTTTAAAGCCTAGAAACCCGGGCAAGAGGAGATCACCGACCGCGTGGAAGATTGCGAGAAGCAGTTAGCTATCAACACCAGCGAGCTTACTCGACAGAGCATATATTCGATAAGATGGAACTTAATATTTTACAAGGTCCCAGAAATGCCCAATGAAGTATGCGTGGAGGTAGTTAAGGAGTTGTTGACAGGGCCGTTGGGCCTAGAAGAGGAAGAAGTGAAGCATATGAAGATGTGTGGCGCGCACGGGTTGAGTAAAATAAGTCGAGGCCGTTCAAGACCTCTTATTATTATATTCACATATCGATCAGATAGAGAAAAGGTCTGGAAGCAGAGGTATAAGCTGAAGGATACAAGCGTGAGTATTGGAGAAAACCTGCCTAAAGAGGTACAAGAATTGCGAAAAAAAGGTTTGGTTCCGGCACTGAAGGTTGTCAAAAAACAAATCCCGGAATGTACGGCCACGCTAATTGGGGGCAGTTTAATTGTCATTGGCAAACCTTATTACCACTACGAAATCCCAAAGGAGTGGCGGGTTTCACAGGTTTCACAGGTTTCACAGGTTAGACTTCTGATAAAACAGTCAAAAATACAACTAAAAAGTCTATTATGGACAATACATTTGCGCTGTGCTTCAAGCAAGAAGTAGGGGTTTCATTCACTTTTTCCACTGTTCTTCTGAGAGCTGTTGAAAAAAATTGGTGAAAGAAACCCTGGCTCCTCTCTAGTGGAATCTTTTTGCCAGCACAGAGTTCGGTTGAATCTGTGTTTTAGACATAAAAAGCAAGCAGTTGAGAGTATTTGTGCTTTTAATTGTCGCAGGGCAAAAAGACTTCTATAAATATTTTGTCTAACCTGTCAATACAGGGGGGAACCGCTGTGAAAATTCATTGGTTTACCACAGGTATCCCGAGCGCTAGGGTTTTGTGTTGCTTTGTTGTTCAGTCGCTTCAAAGTTCAAAGCGCCATATTTTCCTTGAATGTACACTTGCAGAGGAGAAACTTCAGGTCAGAGCTAAGGATTAAAGGTACTTTTATGTTAAACCTGTATCTTGTTGATTGTGTTTGATTTAGTCTAGAAATTTACGCGAAAAAATGGCTCCTTGTGCTCAGTCTAGCGTGTGTTTTTGCATGTCAAAAATCAAGTAGTGTTTCTGTGAGAAATCCGAGCCTCTGATCCACTTGTCTTCTCTGGTCAGTAGAAAAATCACTCATCTACGCAAATTACCAGATATTAAGAGGCTGTCTCTGTAAAAGCGTCCCACTGAATTTCGCTTCAAAAAAAATTTCTCTTCAACTTTCTCTACCAAAAGGCATTGCTAGGCAACTCTCTAAAATAAGTTTAGTTTGGGTCAAATTGTATTTTTGGGAACGCCAGAGGTCGCCGAAGCGTGGGCCGGCCGAGGAACCAGTTGGCCTGTTCCAAAATGCAAGATTTTGGCATTTTACAAAACGATGCCAAATACTCAATTCGCAACGCAGAGCTGTAAGCTCTGTCTCATTTTAGAGAGAAACCTTTCCTTTTTGCTAGAAAAGCACTATCAGTTCCATTGTGACACGAAAATATCGAAACAAATTGAGGATTTTGAACCCTACTTTGGCAAGGTGTTCGATGGCTCGAAATTGCCTGAAACTAGCGGCTAGTTTTCCCAAAGTGGGGCTTTGTTGATACCTTTCAGCTAAAGAGCGGGTTAGAGCAATCCATCCTTGATATATATGAGCAATTTCCCGTGTACGTTGTCAGTATTTTGACAACTATGGCCATTTCTTTAAGACCACATGTGAGACTTTGCGAATTTCTACATACTAAGCAGTCGTGACATTTGAGGTCAATAACGTATCAAAATACAGCTTACCTTACTCTCAAAGCCATTAAATATCCACCTCCACACATGTTTCCTTGAGAAAAGTAGTGATTACGGCCCAAAGGAGGAAAAGTTTCGACAGGGCGTATGCATAGAATTGCCGAAGACGATTCTTTGCGAGTGACAAGTCGAGTTCGTCGACATTTTCACGGCAAAATATGATGATCTGTCAATACTTAACAATATAATTTTCAAATTATTCTCTGTACAATTACCAAAGCATGATTCCAGTGTTATTAAGTGCGAAGAAGCGAATGATTTTCGGGTGTAAAGGCTGAAATAAAAGTCGAACGGACGTTCGCATGTCGTTTGGGTGTTTTCGCAGAGGTTCGCACCATTAAGATGTAAAACCGCTGAAAAACATTGCATCGCTGGCGTGCATTCCATAATCGAAAGCGCTGTGCAAATGTTGCCATGAATATTTTTTCTCTTTTTTCGTGATATGTGTAATTTCCTTGCGTAAAATGAATCGCAAGTGTTTTTATGCAGCGCGAGGCCAATCGTCGGAGTGCGATAATGTTGACGGCGGTATTTATCGGCTGGTAGATTGCACAGGAGACATAAGAGGTCATCTGAGTTCTTGCCACCTGTCATACTTGAGCGAAGAGGTGAAGGAATATGAGCTAATACTTAACAGGGCCAGTCTTAGCGACTTAGCGACAAATCAGGCACAACTGCTTTATATTTGTGAGAAGCACTGCGCTTAATTTGGGGAAAAAATGGCGCCCGCCTGCGACGTGCCAATACCCTGCACATACCGGTCCAAAAAGGAAATTAAAAACAAGAAATGCTATCAGCAAGCACATGGCAGCGGAAACGCGGGTGATGTATGGATGGGATCACGTAAGTGTTGCAAATACGATTTTATTGGGTTTGATCAATGTGCAAGTTGCGGCGAAGCTGCCAGCTACAGGCGAGAGTTACAATTGCGAGTTGGAGTTGCGAGTTGAGGGTTTACATACCCTTTGATTTGATTTAGTCTTTATGACAGCTACTGACATTAACAAATGTTACGTTTTGTGGATGTTATCTTTTAGGGGTTGACAATGGGAAGTACCACCACCCAAACACCACACCCAAACATATTTGTTGCCATAGGCGGGCATGACAACAAAGTATTACTAATAACACAAGTGATTGTTTATTTTAGTCATATTTATATTGGCGAATGCCAAATGTAACCCTTTTCTTAGGGACCGGTCATTATTTATCGCCTGGGGGGGGGGGGGGGGGCACAGAGGATTTTGGGGGGGATCACTTCATTTTGGGGCGAGCGAAAGGGGGGATCTCTCAAAACCTCAAGCCCTGAAAGGGGGGATCACAAGAAATTTTCTAAGTAGTTATTCCAGCAACTTCTCTATCATTTGTATTTTTCTACTTCACTTCACTCAATACATAAAAAATTCGGCGCGATTCGCGCGCATAAACAATTTCATTTAATGCACTCCTTGGCAACTCGCGCAACGAATACACTACCTTCGCACCGTTCACAAGAACAAGTGTATCTTGGCGAGGAAAAACAAACTCTTCCAAAAATGCCCTACAGTAATAGGCCTGGCGGGCAGTCAGGCCTATAAGCGTGAGTTCGATAGAAATTCGTCATTTTGGCCGCGCTTCACGCAAATGAATAATAATAATTTCGTCATTTCGGCGGGCAATTGGTCGCATGAATAATAAAACCTAGAGGATTTGTTTACTATACATAAAAAACGGAATGTTCATCTACACTTTCTCTGAGGCTTGATGAAATGCGTTTATCAAAATGATCCCATATCTATAAATTGTCTTCTACAGGTGAAATAGGGTGTGTGTGTGTGTGTGGGGGGGGGGGGGGGGGGGGTCACGAAAACGTTTAACTGCTCGGAGGGGGGACCACGTTAAGCACTGTACTTATAGAGGGAGGATCACTGCCTTTTGACCTTGTATTACACAAAATCCTCTGACCCCCCCAGGCGATAAATAATGACCGGTCCCTTACACGGCACCAATCAACACATGGATGACTGTCTGTCTATGTCTAAAACGCGATTACGAGAAGTATTTGCTGTGTCGAGAATGGCGAAATAGAAAACAACTTTGGCAATTCAGTCGCTATTTTCAGGGGCGTATTTGCTGGAGGAATTTTGAACATTTTCGTCCCATGTTTACACTATCCGGCACCCCCCTTCAGAAATTCCTGGCTACGCCGCTGATCTTTAATGACATGGATTTCCCGGACAAACACAGTTCGCAACTGCAACTCGCAACTGCAACTCCACAGGTCACAAAATACCTACTCCACATTTATTTGCCAGCATCTGATGAAATGACTGATATTATTATTATTTTTTTTATAGCCGTTTGTGTATCATGTCTAAATCTACACCATGATAAAATAAGTGAGCAGATAATCGGCATTGACGAGAACGACTCGGCACAAGATCAAGATATATCAAGGTAGCTTTTAGAAAAGTGTCTCGAAAATTGTGAAATGGCAAGGACCCTATCCCCCTCTTCATTTAGCGGATTTCCGATAGCGTTTTCACACTGCTTTACTTGGCATGAGCCTGCGCAATATATCCATAAAAGGAATAAAAGCAACAGTATACTTAAAAACAACAACCATGTTGTTTTCTGCTTTTGCAGAATTGCGAAGCATGTTGCGTCTATCAACATTGCAACGTGCGCCATTCCCTCGACTCCTGTTTCTATCGCTGGCGCGAAAAGTCCAATTTGCCAGGGAGGCGAGTGGACACCTGGATTCTGGTCAGGAAGCGAGAGCGACAGCACAGATGACCACGGCCCGGATGAGTCGCCTCATTTGTCTGTATACAACGAGGCAATAGTGAAAATCAACAATGAGACGACCAATCCTCGTCGGCTTAGCCCTCTGTCGTTTCAGCTCGGTACGTCGTGGGATGAGACAAGTAAGCACGATAAGGAAGTTTGTGTTGAAAAGGCAACCGAAGCGTGCAGCGTAGTGTGTGACCTTATAGCACCAAAGGCTAGCAAAGAACTGCTTCAATGCGTCGCGTTAAGTACAAACAGTCCCAATAGCGAACTCATATCACTTATGCAAGCATACAAAAATGCTAAGACGAAAAACCTGAAAACTCAAATCTTGAGCCTGTATTGCTATAGCTTCACGTCTAAGACACTGCAAAGTTTACACGAGCCAAATGGCAAGCTTTTGGTACAAGGAAGCTCAAGCTTGACAGCGGCGAGAAAATCAACATGCCCAATATCATCAGAAAAGTAACAAGGTCGACTATGATCTATCAGTACCATCAGTTTTGCGCTGAGGAGAGCTTTCAACCGCTAAGTCGTGCCACGTTATTCCGTATCCTGGAGGAGAGAGAGGCTTCACAGCAGAAGTCTTTGAGTGGACTTGACAACATGGCAGCAGATGGCGCAGCAGCATTTGTACGTCTTTCTCGCACAGTAGAAGAACTCGAGTCAATCGGATTCACACCGGGTCAGCTGTCGATCTCAATCAGACACTTAGCGCCCGCGATAAGCCAGCGGGATCTCAAATAAATACTAAAACAAAATGGTTAGAAGATTGGACTGCTTGCAGTCTCTTCTTTGGCGAACGTCCGTAAATCGAGAGAAAGGGAAAGGGAACCCGTGAGCTTGAAATACGAGTGCGCAAACAAACTACAATGTAGGACTAGGACTTTATTCTCGATTTACGGACGTTCGCCACGTTCGCCAAAGAAGGGGCTGCAAGCAGTCTATTAGAAGATTTACTATGGAGCAAGTTGTGGACGAAATCCTGGCGCAGGAGGATATTTTTATGGAGAAGGAAGATCCCCGACACCTTACGGGGTTGATCGAAAGCTAGAACCATTCGATGCGCTAAAACAGCGTTTCGGAGGTTCGTGTTGGGGGTTTCGTAGCGAAGCAAAACACATCGACGCAAACACATGCTGAAAGAACTATACAGGGGGATTTTGCTATATTCTCCGCTATCTTTCTCAGAAAATTTACCTTGAAATAAAATATAAACAAAGGATTGAGGACTTAAGGTTATATTAAATTCTTAATTTAAATGACGCTGATCAACATTCAGATTCCTACTACATGCGAACGATAATAATGGGTTAGTTTTGATAAGAATTTAATATTTCATCCAAAGACTAACAATTGTCTAAAAGAAACGATGCGTTGGGAAAATGGACTCCTTAACACAAAACATTGCAACAATAATACATCTAGCAACTGTCTGTTACAAAAGTGAACCAATAAAGACCATATTATAGTTTATTTACGAGTGAAATTGTCTTTTGGCATAATCACGCGACTTGAGTTTAGTCTAATTCGCTATAAACACTACCTTTAATTTTCAGTCAGCCGGCGGAACTCCTGCTGTTGGATCTTGACTTCAGGGGTCAAAGAGCCTTAATTTTTTCCTCGATAACTGACCAAGAATTTACCTTCTTCTTCTGTGCGTATATGCCGACAGGGAAATTATTATTTCGCATCGTCCGAGCCATTGTAGCCGGATCACTGAAACACAACCTGAAATGCAATCGATAAGAACCAGATTACGTATCAAGTCATTCAGATTTTCGAAAATTTCTCAATAAGGAATGTACTTCTTAAAAATACAAAAAGATACGATTCTTACCTGATAAATCCACAATCTAGAATTCCTCCTCTCGATCGTCGATTGTGCCAAAAGAAAAAGTTATATGAAGCCCAAAATGGGGCAATTTACAATAAAATCTGCGAGTTCTATCGTATGCCGAATGCATGTTCGATCTGAAAAGTCTAAATCACGCGTATATAAGTATGTGTGGTATCAATGCAAAGCTTAATCTTCCTGTATTCAGGCTGTTTGTTCTTTTGGCTTGCAAGCGTAAACCCAGAAGCCACAGCGAGCCGTTTATATACCCCAAGAAAGTAGTTCCCAGTACTCCGCGGAAATCACCCGGCCCGGAAGACATTTTTGGCTTCAAGCGGATGTCCGATACAGCGTGACAGCTGACCCGGTGTGATTGGATAAGCCTGTCGCAGACGACTTTAAGAAATCCCTTCGAGACGGAAAGAAATATTTCAGTACAGAGTACCAGAGTCACTGCCAAGAGGATGAAAATGATTGCGTAGATCATTGTCGGAAGTATGGATTGAGTGATCCAGACGATGAGGATTTTCAAGAGCATTGCTCACATCAGCATTACACCGTCTGTCCGCAGTGCTCTGATTTAGTGTCTTGTTTGGCCAAGCTGGAACTCCTTGTTAAGAATGCCGACAGTAGACTTAAATTCTACAGCAAGGAACAGCAGGAAGATTTCTTGTACGACATTGAGCAATCTACCCAGTCAATAGGTCAGTGGAAAGCGCACATAATGAGATCAGTCAACCAAGAACGTGCCAAGCAAGATGTCCTCAAGAGTCTTACACCCCGTAGTTCCCTTCTAGTAATGGACTGGGCGATGAAATTCCTGCAACTGCGTTATCGAGAAAAGCAGAGTGATTGGTTCGGCAAAAGAGGGCTAAGCTGGCATATTAGTAGCGTCATTACACGTCCCCAAGAAGCACTTGAAGTAGTTTCCTTTGTGCACTTGCTTGACCAATGCAATCAAGACTGGTATGCTGTCTCATCAATCATAGAAGACCTCCTATGCCACCTGAAATCTAGCAACCCGATTCTTGATACAGTCTACTTTAGGTCGGACGAGGCGGGTTGTTATCACAATACCTGGCTTGTTGCTGCTGTAAGAGATATCGGTGAGCGGGTTGGCGTTCGCGTGCGAAGTTATGATTACTCTGAGCCTCAGTCAGGGAAAGACGTATGTGATCGTATTCTTTGTCCCCTGAAGTCCTCCATACGCACATACTGTAATGAAGGAAATGACGTTCTCACTGCGACGGATATGAGAACTTCTCTCAAAACGCATCCTGCCAAGGGAACAACGGCAGCAGTGAACGTTATCGATGAGTCCAAGATGAATCTCTCGGTGAACAAAATCGTCAAGTTTAGCAGTCTTCATAACTTCCAGTTCGAAAACGACGGAATCCGTGTTTGGAAGGCTTACGGTATTGGCAAGGGAAAATATTTTTCTTATGAAAGCATTTATAAGAACCACCAAAGTTGCACAATGCTTCAGACCTTGGAGGGCCAGGAATTTTACTGTCCCTCAAACAAACGCGAGCTGAAGCCTAAATCCAATACTGGTAAGGGCACAACAGAGCAGTAGACCCCTTTATTCGAGTGCTCAGTACATGGGTGTGTTGAATCATTCGATACGTTTGCCAAACTGGAAATGCACCTCGATGTCGGCCAACACACTAGGACCCAGAGTCAAATGGACAAGATCAGGAAGGACTGGGCTGCCAAGTTCTCGTCAGCAGACGAATCAAGTAAGCATCGCAGTCGGTGCCTGCTGGTGCGTCGAGGTGCGTCAACACAACACTCAAGGTTGGGTGGGCATTATTTAAACCGAAGCCTAATACTAAATTTTCTCAAAACGTTAAAGACTATCTGACGGCAAGGTTCAACCTAGGAGAGAGGACCGGGCGCAAGGCAAATGCATGGCGCAAGTGGCCCTGGACATGAGAAACGCAAGGATGCCTTCCAACCAGCGACAGTTTAGCAGGTCAGAGTGGAAGACGAAGACACAAATCCAAAGTTTCTTCTCGAGACTAGCAGCTGCACGTCGAAAGGATCAAGGAGCGGTAGGTCTGTCACTAGAGGAAGAAGATGATGTGCAATGTTTACAGGAGGAATCGGACAGACAAGAACTCATTGTTGCGGTCGAGGAAGAGATCCATGTAAAGCATCCCATAACGTATGATGCTTATAACCTTTGCGAGATTTACCACGAAAATACACTTGGCCTTTTTCACAAGAACATGCTAAGAGAGATGTGTTCAAATTTTAAAATTCCTGTTAAGTCAAGGGACAAGAAGGGCGAACTAGTAAAGAAGTTAACAGAGATGATAATCGAGTGTGGCTGTTCATCAGGATAATCAGTATAAAGCAATCCAGCGGAGATGGACAGCAATCTTATCGTAGAAATCTATTTCATGTACAGAACTTTCTACAGTGGAACTCGATATGGCATTAGATGAACTAAATCTCGGTGCACACTAGCGACATAAGGACGTTACGTTGCAACGATAAAAGCATTTTGAAATCATCAATATTTCCATTGATCATCATTAGATCTGAAAACACTAAATTTTGTTCGCGTGATATTTTTCTTATGTCGTCATGTCGCAAGTGTGCACCAGACCCAAGACAAATGATGTTCCAGTTATAACAGGTGTCAATTTAATTCCGGCCGTCCGATTTAATTCCGGCATGTCGCTTCTGGAAGGGATCGCTCGCGTTGACACCTACCGTAAGGGAAGTAACGCGTACGCCCCTTCTGGAAGGGCGTTTATAATGACATGCAAACTACCGATCACTTCCGGAAGGGGAGCTTCGCGTAAGGCCCTACTAGAAGGGCCCCTCTACCCTTACGGTAGGTATTATTAGTGCAGGGACCTTACGGAAGGGCTATTTCCAAAAGAGTTTCATAAGTCAATAGCTTGTCTCGTTGCATTGACTCAAAATACATTTCCGTGAGCTATTGGACTATTGGTGTGTCAGTGACTAAGTTGAACGTATAAAAGGAAGATTCGAGATAATAAGCACGGCATTTTAAGTCGAAAATACTACTCAACCAGTAGGTCGAAGACTGTTATCGATCAGAAATGTACCGAATTCGTGGAGGCCGAGTGAACAAATCAGGCAATTCGTCTTTCGAGCGAAGCGTTCAGCAAGTTACTTTATTTTTATTATAAGTACTCGGTATCCTTGAGCTATTGGAGTATTGGTATGTCAAAAGCACGACATTTTACGTCGAAAATACTACTCTTGGGAAAGTTGTATAGAAACCGCGTACACACCAAAACGAATTCCACCAATATTTCCAGTCGGCAAGGAAGCTCATGTAACAAGGCACATGTGTTCCAAGACAAACCGCGTAGATCAGCGCTAAGATCAGAAGCTATAGTTGATAGGCAAATAAGAACCGAATTCGTGGTGGCATCGAGTAAACAATGCAGGCAATCCGTCTTTGCAGCTTGTATTTAGCGAAGCAAATTTACTCTTGTAATTATGTATTAGTCATTTCGCATTAGACGGCATTCGGTTTTACAAGAAATTATTTTGCTAGCGCAAATCCCAGCTTGCGATTTAGAAACTAGAGGAAGCCAAGTTCGTGCTTGTCATTAAATGCACTCCCTCCCGTATTCCTGTATGATCAAGCAAAATTATATAGTCGTCGCCGCGCATGTATAGGCATAAAGAGGAAGAACTAACTGTTTTCAGTGCAAATGCGTCGTGTTCTAATGATTTAGAACCTGATTAGAATCACGGAGCATAAGCTAACCAAGATCAGTTCGTTGCTCCTTTCGAGCCCTGTCCGATCCCTTTCTGGAAGGGCAACTTCGCGTAAGGCCCTACTACAAGGGTTTATGGTAGGTATATTAAGAGCCTCATAAAAGTTGTCAGTTCAAAATAGCTTTTGTTGTTCCCTCAATTGTGTGTGCCATTGGTTTATCAGTGAATATACATTTTAGTACAAGATCCAAAGCTACTCATATCCATGATACCAAGTCCAATGGCTTATCAATCATAACATGAACGTGACAGGCATGCGACTCAGCGACCGCAGCGTGATGAAAACTAAACACTAGTTTGGAAATAAAATATCAAAATTTCGCCCTTACCTCGTGTTGGTGATTTTTTCTGGCATGCTGAAGAGTAAATCTGAATAACTCCAATTGAAATCTCATCAAGATGAAAAGTGCAAAGTACAAAGCAAGGCAGATTGTGCAGTGATTCGGCCATGACCTTTAGTGAAAAAGATTTATAGTTTATTATTAAAGACAAACTTTTTTCAAACTCACACGCAAATTACGGACTACGGGATTTTTTGAAACGCGACTATTGAATCAATATGTCAGTGTACCTGTTATATCTGGTGTACAGACTGAGCCTGACCTTCCGTGCTCTTTCGAGCCTTGTCGTTCTACTTCAGTCCTGTTGGCGGGTTGTTCCCGCGGTTCAACATATCCCCCCGTCGAAAGACTCGATTTTCTTTAGTAAAGGTCGCAGATCTCCAAGCAAAACTAGTAGAGAAGATTGAGTAGATTGAGAATCCAGTATAGCCCATGTCTTTTTCAAAAAAGAGTTTTATAACTGTTCGGTTTGTTAAGAAAAAGGGCGATGTAAAACTACACCGAATTCAAACAAGCCTCGAAGCTCCGCGCGGGCAAGAGTAGGAACAGGACATGCGGCATTAGCGGTACGAATCCATCGTCACCTCAGATCTAATATGATAAAATGCCTCGGAAAATATTCTGCCTGCAGCTTTTGCAGAATCGAAAAGGTCTTCTGTAGCATCCAAATAACAGTCGATTATCGGACATGAATTCATCCATTTGTTTATGTCACTAGCTTATACAGAAGACTAGCGAATAGAGGTCTCGCCAAAAAAGTGCTTCGGATCGGGAAAGATTACTGAAGGTTTCGAGTTTCCTTACTTTATTTACTTACTTACTTTATTTATTTCCATCTCAGTTTAAGTTGATATAATTTACATAAATTCTAATTTACAAATGATTTTCAACTGAAAATGAGGAAAGACCAAGTAAACCCGAGGGGGCTTTTCGAGATGGTCTTCCTTTACAACATTAATTATGAATTATGAAGATTGTAACTCAGGTTCAGAACGGAATGGAGGGATTGTTAACTAACACGAGAGGCTAGAGTAAAGCTATTATAAATTGTCATTATGTGCTAATAAGTAAGATTTAAGTTGCTTCTTTAATATATTTAGGGAGTTGCAATTTATGATGTTTGTTGGTAGTTTATTCCAAGTGTCGATACAGCAAGTTTGAGTGGAGAAGTGTCTATAATTTGATCGTTTGGGTTGTGAAGTTTAATCGATTGTCTTGTATTATGATTGTGAATGAGGTTGTTCATCGTAATCTCGATATTAAGGACGATTAGGAATCGTTATATTTCTTCAGCGTTAGAAAACTAGAATTTTATTTTGGTATCTGTAAAGCAAAATAACAAAGGTTCATGAAAAGTCGAGGCTCGAGTCGATTCGAAGGCTCGCACACTTGTAGCTTTATAATCGATGTTTCCTCATGTTAGACAACCGGCGCCTCCCGTCAAACCAGAGATAACAACTTTGTAATGAGTAAAAACAATACCTCACGGCACGAGACATTTTTTCAGTTTTGCTTTCAATTGCTAAAATCATCACTGAAAATCTAACCCGCACGAAAATGTCTGGGCTGACAAGAGCCTGAATTCGGCCTGACAAATAAGCAGGACATTAGCCGGTCAGGAGCATTACATGAGCCTGACGGACACTAGCGGGAACTAGAATGACACGAGCATGACAGAGAGCAGGAAAAAGAGCGTGAACTAGCGTTGCAAGAGCCTGACAACATCGACCGTGAATAGCGCCTGACATAGCGGTACGGATCCATCATCGCCTCAGAATAAAGCAATGATATTATTGGTGCAAATCCATCATCACCTTGGTGCCGTCAGACCTGTTTACTGCCGGAAAACTACTACTTTTGATTCACTTTTGACAGTCGCAAATCAGGAAATATTTTACTAACAGGAGAAAACCGAACATGTTATCTAATAATAACTTACTTGGCCGAAACTCACGCAAAAAGCGTTATCAGCTGATGCAAAGGTAAATTATCTCTCTCCAATTTATGAATATCATGACACAGACCCTTTGCACCGTAGAGATAATATGTTAGGTTTTCTCCTGTTACTAAAAGAACGCAACACAGAGTTTATTTTACACGAACTGGTATTGCACGAGACTAGAAATGAAATTATTTCTATTTAACGTAGCCGATCCCCTTTTGCCGTTTCGCATTTTTGTCGCATGTATATTTTATCAGTTGTTCGCGTGAGTCGTCGAACAGTATGCTATTTAATTACCTGTTAACTTCACATTCGAGATTCAAGAAAAATAATAACTAAAAATAGCCAAAAATGCGCGTTTCTAATGTGTTTTTTTTACAATTACAGCGCTTTACTCAGCGGAGCTAGCTTATGCACGTATCTCATGTGGTTGTTTCTTTACAATAACAGCGATACTCAGCGGATTCAGGTTGTTTGCGTGTGTCGTGTTGTCGGAGCAAGCTGATAGCTCTATTATTTTGAATCATATATTTACTTCACAGTTGGGAAACGAGAAAAATAACTAAGACGCGCATCTCAATGCGTTTGTTTCTTTACAATTACAGTGTCATTTCCTTATGAAGTAACGCGTTTCTAGTGATATCTATGGCCGAAAACTGTAGGTCCGTTATACACAACTATTTAAAATGGCGTGATTTTAGAGTTGTTTGAGTCGAATTTGCCCTTTTTCAAACTGTCAAAAAGCCGCTAGGCAATCACAAAATCTTCAGTGTTTGCCTGCCGCATCCACTTTTATTTGTGATACAAATGTTAGACATTGCTAGTACAAGTCAAAGTGCACTTACCTTTCTTCTCGACACTTCTTTACAGATACCATCCACTTAATCAGACTCGACTGCTTTGACTGCTTTAGGTGGTTCGAAGGGCCTCGAAATTTAAACTTGTTTTTGAGAAGGACCATATGTCAACTCGTTTTGTTGAGCTCGGTACACACAAGCGAAATCCATTTGGTTATTTGTTGCTTTTCCGCCATTTAGCTAGCAAGACCTTTAGTAAAATCTCCCCCATTGCATCGCGCTTCGTTTTTCACGAAATGGCAACCGTAACTGAAAATCGTTATCAGTCCGCCAAAATGGCACTGTAATTATATAGCATACCATGTTATGTTTAATAAAAAAACAAAGGTTATCTCAGAATGTCAAATATGCACACGCAACACACAGCAAACGTTTTGTCAGTGTGCGGTCCTGCTCGTTTTCTGTTCGTGCCAGGCTTATCAATAACGATGTGCAATGACAACGAAAATAAGGCTGTTGCGATGCTCGTGTCACGCTCTTGTCAGGCAGGGCAGTACTAGGGCATGAGCCTGACACTGTCTTGCTAAGCACTCACGAGCAGGACAGATTTTATGTCAGGCTCGTGTCCTTTCGAAGTCAGGTCCTTACAGCGGGATTTTGGCCGGAGTCAGGCGGGATTCTGGCAATGTCTGGGTCAAAACTTTCGTACGGGAAAGAATCTAGCTAACACGAACTAACTAATCTTTTTTATACTTTATTTCACATATATAAATTCAAAAATAGATCCAATTACAGTTCAGTTAGAGCAACCGCCGGGCCACATCGGTTCACGCTGTACTATACTCCAGATACCCGGCGCGCTCTCTCTGTTAGAATTCTTCAAAGCCTTCCTTACGCTATACCTATACCTTTTAAAAAATTAGGTATAGGTATAGGACGAATAACGTACAACTTAAGGCAACTATGAGATTTCATTTCAGAAAATATGCGGTTTGTTGATCGAAATTTCAAGCCAAGTCGCGACCTCATTCCGTGCTCATGTGGTAGCGGAGTAAATCTTAAATTATTAGACTTCACCTTTACCGTTTATTAACGAACAAGCGAACCTCAAATTGGCCGTCTCTTTTTACCCTACCCTAGGTTTACATCAGTTGTACGGCCATTCATCCGCTGAAGGCCGCGATATAGTCGTGTTCTGACAAATGTACCCTACGATTGACCGATTCCCTTCCCCAGACGAAAAAATACAAAAACTCTATGGCGCGGCCAGAATAATAACTTAATCTGACTTCGAGTCAAGATCTGCCACTCTCAGACTCTCAGATGCCTTCTCGGCAGGTCCAAAATGCATACTAGAAAATGCAGACCGGAAAATGCAGACTGGAAAATGCAGATCGGAAAATGCAAATAGATTGTCACTGGCCCGATAGATTTTTACATCCCGATAGATTTTCATTTCCCGATATAATGTTTTGAAGTAGGCGGCTGCTCAAAAAGAGTAGCAGGCTGCAAAGAATTAAAAGCCCGGCTTATGTTTTGACAGCTCTGCTGTATAACCGATAGATATTTTCTATCAAAAGCACACCTGAAACATATTGAATCGTAGTTGTAGTTTTCTTTTAATTAGCAAAGGCAAATGTAAGCTAAAATAGCGGTAAAATAATGATATCGTTTCTTTTCTATGGAAATTCCTGAAATTTGCGTGCAAGATCGGAGATGAAAATGACCTTGAGATGTAAAAGATAAAACAATCGTCTACATAGTAACGGCATCCTGACAGTCGAAATTCTTTAACAACAAATTTCTGCCTTTTACCGCAGTTTGTCAGCGTTGTAATATAATTTATGTGCTAGCCATACCGTCACACAATGAAATAAAACTGTTCTTTTGAGTTTTCAGAGAGAATAAACCTGGTATGCATTTTCCGGTATGCATTTTTCAGTCTGCATTTTGGACCTGCCGGATGCCCCTTCTAGTATGGGACGACATTTCAACAAGAACGGGTCTAAACACCTGGTAGTGGCAATGTTCAAGACTCTGAATAATCTCTTTCCTTATATTTGAAGTGTATATATCCTTCATAGACCGGAAGCTATTTTTGTGAATGAAATCGAGGACCATCGAAGTATTTGCCAGTTGAACATTTTCACGTGTTTTCTGACAAATGCCTCATTTACTCACACTGCATTTTCGGTTTTCCTGAGGTGACCTAAAGGTCAAGTCAACCAGCCTTTAGTACTTTCCAAAAGCAATATTCAACTTTTCGGTAGTCTTTAGAGAAATATTTTATTCGAAACACATCTCGAGCTAGAAAAGCCAATTAAAAAAAAAAGCAGAACAGCGGACTTTGGAAAGTCTAGAGCTAGAAGTAACATTTTAAATATTTGAGATCAAAAGTAAAAACCGTAAATTAAGAAAACACGTGAAAATGGCAAATACTTAGCCTGCTAGCCGGCTCTCCAGTGGGTTTTTCGGATATTTGTTTCTGGAAAACCTACTGGGGAGCCGGCTCGCAGGCTAGGCAAATACTTATGGTCCTCGATTTCATTCACAAAAATAGCTTCCGGTCTATGAAGGATATACACCTTTGCCTACGGGGTTTTTCAAATATAAGGAAAGAGTCTTGAGCATTGCCACACTCCCAGGTGTTAAGATCTTGAGTCGAAGTCAGATTAAGTTATTATTCTGGCCGCGCCATAGAGTTTTTGTATCTTTTTTCGTCAGGGGAAGGGAATCGGTCAATCGGTAGGGAACATTTGTAGAACACGACTATTTCGCGGCCTTCAGCGGATGAATGGCCGTACAACTGAAGTAAAACCTAGGTAGGGTAAAAAGAGACGGCCAATTTGAGGTTCGCTTGTTCGTTATAAATGGTAAAGGTGAAGTGTAATTTAAGATTTACTCCGCACATGAGCACACGGAATGAGGTCGCGACTCGACTTGAAATTTCGATCAACAAACCGCAAATTTTCTGAAATCAAATCTCACAGTTGCCTTAAGTTGTACGTTATTCGTCCTATACTTATACCTAATTTTTAAAAGGTATAGGTATAGCGTAAAGAAGGCTTTGAAGAATTCTAACAGAGAGAGCGCGCTGGGTATCTGGAGTATAGTACAGCGCGAACCGATGTGGCCCGGCGGTTGCTCTAACTGAACTGTAAATGGATCTATTTATAGATGTGAAATGAAGTATAAAAAAAGTTAGCTCATGTTAGCTAGATTCTTTAGATTTTCAGTGATGATTTTAGCTCATGTTAGCTAGATACTTTAGATTTTCAGTGTTGATTTTAGCAATTGATAGCAAAACTGAAAAAATGTCTCGTGCCGTGAGGTATTGTTTTTACTCACTACAAAGTTGTTATCTCTGGTTTGACGGGAGGGCGCCGGTTGTCTAACATGAAAACATCGATTATATTATGAGCTACAAGTGTGCGAGCCTTCAAATCGACCAAGCATTTTTACTAACAAGGGGTGGAGCCTCGACTTTTCGTGAACCTTTGTTATTTTGCTTTAAAGATTCCAAAATAAAATTCTAGATTTCTAACGCTGAAGAAATAAAAACGGTTCTTAATCGTCCTCAAAATCGAGAACTCGAAACCTTCAAGAATCTTCCCGAAGCCCCTTTTTGGCGAGACCTCTATTCGCTTGTCTTCTGTATAAGCTAGTGACATAAACAAATGGATGAATTCTTGCCCGATAATCGACTGTTATTTGGATGCTACAGAAGACTTTTTCGATTCTGCAAAAGCAGTGCAATAAGCGTGGCAGGCAGAATATTTTCCGAGGCATTTTATCATATTAGATCTGAGGTGACGATGGATTCGTACCGCTAATGCCGCATCTCCTGTTCCTACTCTTGCCGCCCGCGCGCAGCTTCGAGGCTTGCTTGAATTCGGTGTAGTTTTCCATCGCCCTTCTTCTTAACAAACCGAACAGTTATAAAAAGCTTTTTGAAAAAATATGGGCTATATTGAATTCTCAATCTACTCAACCTTCTCTACTAGTTTTGCTTGGAGATCTGCGACCTTTACTAAAGAAAATCGAGTCTTTCGACGGACGGCATATGTTGAACCGCGGGAACAACCCGCCAACAGGACTGAAGTAGAACGAGCACTGCTCGAAAGAGCACGGAAGGTCAGGCTCAGTCTTACACCAGATATAACAGGTACACTGACCTATTGATTCAATAGCGACGGTTTAAGTCGCGTTTCAAAAAATCCTGTAGTCCGTAATTTGCGTGTGAGTTTGAAAAAAGTTTGTCTTAATAAATAAACTATAAATCTTTTTCCCTAAAAGTCATGGCCGAATCACTGCACAATCTGCCTTGCTTTGTACTTTGCACTTATCATCTTGATGAGATTTCAATTGGATTTATTCAGATTTACTCTTCAGCATGCCAGAAAAAATCACCAACACGAGGTAAGGGCGAAATTTTGATATTTTATTTCCAAACTAGTGTTTAGTTTTCATCACGCTGCGGTCGCTGAGTCGCATGCCTGTCACGTTCATGTTATGATTGATAAGCCATTGGACTTGGTATCATGGATATGAGTAGCTTTTGATCTTAATTTTGTATGTTCACATTCCTGGTAATAAAATGTATATTCACTGATAAACCAATGGCTCACACAAATGTACTGTGAGTTAATGGGACAACAAAAGCTATATTTTGAACTGACGACTTTTATGAGGCTCTATTAGTAAATACTACCACTAAAAATACCTACCATAAACCCTTGTAGTAGGGCCTTACGCGAAGTTGCCCTTCCAGAAGGGATCGGACAGGGCTCGAAAGGAGCAACGAACGGATCTTATAGCTTATGCTCCGTGATTCTAATCAGGTTCTAAATCAGAACTGGCTGAATTAGAACACGACACGTTTGCACTGACAACAGTTATCACAGTTAGTTCTTCCTCTTTATGCCTATACATGCGCGGCGACGACTATATAATTTTGCTTGATCATACAGGAATACGGATACGGGAATGCCACCACGAATTCGGTTCTTATTTGCCTATCAACTAGCTGCTGTTCTTAGCGCTGATCTACGCGGTTTGTCTTGGAACAAATGTGCCTTGTTACATGAGCCAGGGGCACCCAACGATTATTTTCGGTAAAATATCTGTTCGGATGGGGGCCTGAGAGCTGAAACTTTCGCTTCAGAATTTCAAACTTTAACATTCGTATATAGATCATAAGATCCCCTGGATTTTCGAATAGCACAAAAAGGTTAAATTTTACTAATTTTTGGGGGATTTTTGCCGTTAAAAAGGTCACCTAAAATTTTCGGATAGAGTCTTTCCCCTAACATTTTCGGAAGACTTGATTTCAATCCCTAAAATTTTCGCAACCCAAAACTTTCAGCTACTACGAAATCCGAACAGATATAAAATTTGTAGAGATTAAAATACCCAGTTTACAGTCATTTGTATGCTCAGCAACGACTTATAATGGCATTCTGAGCTGTTTTACGGTATTGTCTCGTTGGGTGCCCCTGATGAGCTTCCTTGCCGACTGGAAATATCGGTGGAATAGTCGTTTTGGTGTGTACGGTTTCTATACAACGTTCCCAAAGTACTTTTCGACGTAAAATGTCGTGCTTGTGACATACCAATACTCCAAAGCTCAAGGAAATATATACCGAATACCTAAAATAAAGTAACTTGCTGAACACTTCGCTAAATCTGCTAAATATCAGCTCGAAAGACGAATTGCCTGATCTGTTCACTCGGCCTCCACGAATTCGGTTCATTTCTGATCGATAACAGTCTTCGACCTACTGGTTGAATGTGTATATATTTCTATACAACGTTCCCAAGAGTAGTACTTTCGACTTAAAATGCCGTGCTTATTATCTCGAATCTTCCTTTTATACGTTCAACTTAGTCACTGACACACCAATAGTCCAATAGCTCACGGAAATGTATTTTGAGTCAATGCAACGAGACAAGCTATTGACTTATGAAACTCTTTTGGAAATAGCCCTTCCGTAAGGTCCCTGCACTAATAATACCTACCGTAAGGGTAGAGGGGCCCTTCTAGTAGGGCCTTACGCGAAGCTTCCCTTCCGGAAGTGATCGGTAGTTTGCATGTCATTATAAAAGCCCTTCCAGAAGGGGCGTACGCGTTACTTCCCTTACGGTAGGTGTCAACGCGAGCGATCCCTTCCAGAAGCGACATGCCGGAATTAAATCGGACGGCCGGAATTAAATTGACACCTGTTTTATATGCTCTTCTGTATTCAGAAGTGTCCAGACCGTTTCCTACATCTCCCAGAATGCAGCGCGCCGCATTTTCAAAAGTTTGCGCATTTACTTTTATCGAGTTAAGTACAGCGCGCACGTGCGTGCTTTATAGCTGGAATTGTCCATTTGAGCAAGTGCAAAACAAGCGCGTCGCAACGTAGCGCCACCTGTCGCAAGCTTGGTTTGTTTGCTGACATGTTGTGTTCCGAAAGCATCATCTGCCCTCTCGCTGATAGGACCACGTTACCAAATGCTTTGCCTCCAGAGGCACACTTAGGAAAAAATGTACTGTAATGCGACTCGAGCAAACAGAGGCGACTTGGGATGCAGAGAATGGAAATAAAGAGTTTGAAACTTCGTTCACCCTGCCTCTATCTCAAAAATAGCTACTTTACCCTCTTAAATTGATCAACGAGCCTGTGTTGGCAGGTATATTCGCGTACTTATTCCGATCAACTTTTTTGCGTGTTTACAGTTAACTATTACGTGGTGTATATAACAATGTCACGATAGACTCGTAGTTAATCATTTAGCACACCCACGAGATCTATCATGGCTATGATTATTTCGTAGTCACAATAGTTAACTACTTTTTCGTTAAATTATTTTTATTTCATTTACTAAAATGTATTGTTTTATTTATTAAAATGTATTAATTTCTTTCTTTCTCTCTTTCCGTTTGCTCCTTTGTTTATCTATTTCTTTGTAATTACGTCATTCATGGTCAGCGGTTTGAAATAGTAGTGCGGACCATGCGGAAACAGTATACAACATTTTTTAAAAATCGAAGTGAGATGGCATTTGAGGCCGCTTCAGGGCTGAGTATATCTTAAGCCAGCCCTCAAAACTTAAAAATCATATGGTTCGGAATATGCTTTACAGGATGTTTGAAAGGACAGAGTTGCAAAACGATAATTGAATGAATCCGTGCTAGATACACGAGTCGATGACCTGTTCTTTGTGGGCTCTTCGAGTAGCTTGTCATTAATTTGTAGTTTCTCCTGGCTCTGAAAACCGACTTGCTGCCGCATTTGTCATAAAGAATCATCACACAAGTACTTATTCCAAGAACCGTGTTGATACAGACACCAGGGTAAGGCATATTTTTATTAGTTATTGACTTCGAGACCACTCGGTAAGGTTCGCAAATCCTGTCGAGGAAGTTCACAAAAGTGGTCGTAACATCTAAAGTACTGAAAACGTACACGGGAAATTGCTCATATATATCAAGGATGGATTGCTTTAACCCGCTCTTTAGCTCAAACTTATCAACGAAGCCCCACTTTGGGAAAACTAGCCGTTAGTTTTAGGTAATTTCGAGCCATCGAACAACTTGCCAAAGTAGAGTTCAAAATCCTCATTTTTTTTTCGATATTTCGTGTTGCAATGGAATTGATAGTGCTTTTCTAGCAAAAAGGAAAGGTTTCTCTCTAAAATGAGGCAGAGCTTACAGCTCTGCGTTGTGAATTGAGTATTTGGCATCGTTTTGTAAAATGCCAAAATCATATTTTCTGAAACAGGCTGACTGGTTCCTCGGCCGGCCCACGCTTCGGCGACCTCTGGCGTTCCCAAAAATGCGATTTGGCCCAAACTAAACTTATTTTAGAGAGTTGCCTAGCAATCCTTTGGTAGAGAAAGTTAAAGAGAAATGTATTTTTGAAGCGAAATTCAGTGGGACGCTTTTACAGAGACAGCCTCTTAAGTGTCATTTTGTCGTGAGTTTTATGAAAGACACTTTCAAGTTCCTGAATGTACCAAAGGGCGGTTTGGGCCGGTTTGGGATTGAAAGGGTTAAAGCCCTTACGGAGCAAATGATGATAAAAGCTTTCTTTGTTCGCTGATTAGAGTTGGCCTACTGGTGCTACCCCTGGCGAAATGTGAGATTTCATTACCATTCATTAACAAAAGAGCTTCAAATCTGGGTGAAAGACCAGAGGGTGAATGTCATAACTATGACAAGTTTCTTCTATACCAAATATGCACATACTAATGATTAAACTTGGTTAATAAGTTTTACCAATGCTACAAGCGTCTAATAAATAATACGTAATAACAACACAATTGCGACATTCTTGTCATTATTTCATTGGGCTTTCGCGATTTCTTTCCTCGGTAGATAATGTTCCAAATTTTAGTACTTCATTGTATTTGCAATTTGCCGATTTGACGGGGAAAGAGTCCAAAATAATGAGTTCTCGAAGATTTATTAAAATTTTAATTCAAGCCAAGCAGAATCAGCCTTCTTATTTGGCCATGGTTGACGGCATTTTTATTCCTGCGTTTCTGTTCCGAAGAAGATTACACCAACTGGAATCGATTCCTGGAATTGATTTGGGCCAAAAAAATCAGCCAACAAATGTTTTAGTACGACCCGAATATGAAATTAGGGCACCACAAAAATCTAGATTGTGACTTCTAAAAATGTTTTCAAAAAGATCGGTTCTTAATAACTTATTTATACATCATGAAAATAGGATTTGGAAAACACAAAAACTATGGCCTTGAGTTTGCCGTCTTTGGTGCATTTTTGAATTTCGAGTGATTACCTTAAAAGCAAAATATTGAGAGAAGAAAAACACAAAAGCATAAATTATCAATTGTAGGCTTTATAATTGTACCGTTTGAAGTTTCCCGTGAGAATCGTAGAATACTCCAGCCATAAATGTGTCATGTGATGCATCCAATACCGTCTCCGGAATCTCTGGCCAAAATACGCTGTTTGAGTCGATTCTAAAGATGTCTAGCTTTCCAAGGTGACCTGCAAAGCATTCCTATTAAAAAAAAAAACATCCTTAAAAGTTAAAACATTGAAGTATTTTTGTTTCCATATTCATGCGTGCAAAAGAAAATACACTACCACTCATTGGAGTTAATGCTTTTGCCAGGGTTGAACAGCAAGGTTTATTATTTCCCATTACATCGATTTTATATTATATACTTAGTAATAATGATAATAGTTTAAAGAATATCTAAGTTTGACAGCACTTGCCGTCGATTTCTGGCGAGAGTAAAGTACAACGACCACCAAAATGTATTTAAAGCATCCTCAATAAACTATTCTGAGGCAACTGTCAATCAGATTCATGCATATGAAATCGTGGAATGCAAGTACTGTCAATTGACAATACAAATAGCTACAAGCCAAAATGAAAAAGCTTCCCAACTACACTGCGTTCCGTTGGGAAGCATTAAAACATTACGGTGCTGTTTGTCACTCCAAACAAAGGAGTGCGAGATGGGCATCCGCTTGATTGGGGAAATGATGACACATGCAGACGGTCCGATAAGATTCCAATCGAGGAAAAAGGTGCTGATTTTGGACGAATATCGTTGTTATTGACTTCAGACTTTTTAAATCTTACTTTGAAATGTTAATTACAGGAGTGGCTGATCCGCAAATAGGCTAACTATTCGAGGCGGACCATCCTTATCAGGGTTTTTTTTTTAATACATATATAGTGTATCAGGGTTTTCGGTCAATTTATGATAAGATTGAAGAAGAAGAAGAGCTAATAAAAGACGATTACTATTTTAAACCAGAAAAAAAGGAAAGCAGGAAAAGGAAAGCATAAGTTTTATCGACAGAGAGAGTCAATATTTTTTAGCGCATGCCTGATTTGAGAAATATCAATGTAGTCATCGTACTTGTATAAAATATCAATTAGGGTGGAATGCAGGTTTTCTTTGAAACGCTTCTTTCGAAGCTCTCGCAATGGAACTGGTAAGTCGTTCCACACCATTGCGCCAATTCTTGAAAAGCCTTCATATTGTACTTCTAATATTGATTTTTTAATATAAAAATTATGACATGTTGTTGATCGGGTACCGTATGCGTGTATATACCGTTTCCGGGATACGTTGTCACCCAAAAAGCCTATAAGCTTGGTGCGCTAGGGAGTATGGGTAAAGATTTATTTAAATTTCTGTAAAATATTAGAAACAAACATGCTTGGAAATGTGCTGAAATTTAATCATTTCACCTGTGTTTGCGATAACTGTCTGAATTCATATCAAACAGTAGCAGTTTAAATGCCCCCGTCATCCTTTGCGCTTCAAGCTTATAGGCTTTTTGGGTGACAACGTTTCCCGGAAACGGTATATTTTTGGTATCAGTGAAGAGTTATAGTATGTTGGGGGGAGCAGCTTTGTTTCGAATGTCATGCATAAGGCAGCGCACGGATTCAAAATAAAGAACATTGACAGGTAAAATATCAGATGTAACAGAGAGTTAGTTGGAGAACAACGAATAGGAATTTATTAATCTGGCCTCGATTTCTTCTAACGCAAAGTGTAGCAAGTACACCAGGGCTTGAATACTGGATTTACCGGAAACAGCGAACTGTTTGCGTCGAGAACAGCAAAGATGCGTGCATACTGTGTAAGTCCTTCCAAAACATTGGCTATACCTGTACGTTAGCGAGACGGTCGAACTACCGTCCGAGGGCGCGCTTTAGGGATGGAGTGGACAATTGATCATTTTGAACAGTAGAAATTTATTCTGCGCGAAACAACAAGCATTTTAAATGTGTGCTATACATGCATCAAGAGTTTTAAGCTTCCTGTTTGCGCGCAATGCATTATGGGGTGGAACCCTAAAAATAGTGAGCACCGACTCCAGAATCACCGCCATATTGAATTTCAGCCACACGAACTCTCCTTGCGTTTGTTTACAACCTCTAGATGTGTTTTTTTGGATAAAATCAGACGTCTACAACCTTCAGTTTTTTCCAGGAAACCTTTTAACTGGTAAGTCAGTTTTAGCTTGATAAATGCCTTATTCACTGAAATAGCGATAAAATCACAGTTTATTTGAGGTGCTGTACTGTTAGCCAAAGGCGAGATTCCGCTACACACAGACCCAACTAGCTCCAACTGCGCAAGCTGAGGCAATTTAAAATTATTTCCTGTGCGATTATAAATCTTCTATTGCTTAATTTCACAGCTATGGTATGTAAAAGGCACGGTGGTTTGCGACTGAGACCGCCCTTCAAACTATTTCCCTTTCCGACAGAGAAGAAAGACAACAAAGGACGCGAGCAGTGGACAACTAACATACGCAGGGATAAAAAGATAGGGATACCCTGGACTCCAAGGAAGTCTTCGCGCGTTTGTAGTGTGCATTTTAAAGATGGAAAACCCACACCAGCAAATCCGCACCCTACCCTACCCTAACTTAACGCCAAAAGAAAAAGGAAAGGGCAAATGTACAGGTCAGAAATCATCCCTAAAAGGAAGGCCAGGAAAAGAAAGAGAATTAGCGAGGAGATTTCTGAAGTTATAAAAGAACAGGAAACCTGAAATCCTCCATCTGACTTGAGCGCACAAGACGAATGTGCTAGACTGGTAGCGGAAGTACCGGAAACCAATGAACCCATTAACAACTGTGATATTGGCATTGTTCCTGAACTTGAAAAAGCAAATGCTGCATAGATAAAGACAATAAATTGCAGAAGCTACAAGATGAGCTAAAGAAAGCAAAACACGAACTCAATGTTGCTAAATACCTGAAATAGACCTGAAATAGAGTGACTTGAAAACAGACAAAGAAGCAAATCTTCTCACAGGAATTCCCACCAGGGCAGCATTTAATGCTATATTCGGACTCTGGTCAAAGATAATGTAAAGAAAGTGAGGTACTGGACTGGCCCTGCAAAATCTACAGGAAAAGGTAGAAATTTCAGAAAAAGTCCAAAGAAATTTGGTCCAACACGAGTACTGGCACAAAAGGAGGAGTTTTTGTTGACCATGATGAAAACTACGGTTAGGGTCTACAAATGCAGACCTTGCACAACGTTTTGCCATCTCTTCGACCACAGTGAGCAACGTATTCACAACCTGGGTTAAACTCTTGGCTAGTGAACTGGGGTGTCTAACCTACAACATAATATTTGAGGTTTTTAGAAAGACACTCCCTAAGAAGTTCCAGAAACCTGGGTACTCAAAAGTAAGGCACATCATTGACTGCACTGAAGTCTTTATTGAAACCCCAAGTGACCCAGCTTTAAAGGCAGCAACATGGTCAGATTATAAGCACCACAATACTGCAAAGCTCCTGGTGTCCATAACCCCAAATGGTGCTTTTGATTTTGTGTCAAAGGCTTGGGGAGGCAGAACCTCAGATGTGAAAGTTACCAGAGAGTGTGGTTTCTATGACATACTGGAAAGGCATGATGAAGTCATGGCTGACAGGGGCTTCACCATAGCAGAGGATCTGCTTCTTAGGCATACAAGGCTACATATTCCGCCTGAAAAACGTGGACAGGAACAGTTCAGCAGAGCAGAGGCCAAGAAAACAAGAGAAATTGCTAACCTCCGCATTTATGTCGAGCAAGCTACACGGAGGTTAAAAATATTCCGCCTTATAAAACATGAGCTACCAATTTCGTTATTACATTACTAATAATAATAATGTTATTACTATCTGTGCAGCAATTTGCAACCTCTACAAGCCACTATGTAAGCAGTAATGCTACGCAACTCTAAGTTTAAAGAATGACGAGTCATCTATATTATAATATTTTTAGCCGTTTGAAAAGGCTCCGACGTGGAAAGCCTGTCGAGCTAACTACCACCGTGGATGTGATACATATCACTCACAGGGTGCAAGCTGGTGTTAGTTTTTTGAAATCGATGCGAGGAGAGAAGCTGCCAATTCAAGCATTTTCTTTAGCGGGAAGACGCTGTCCGCCATGTTTGGCGTTGTTTCACAAACAAAGCTAAATTTTCCGTGAATGAAAGTGAATTTCCGCTAACGGCAGTTATCCACCTAAGGTGAGTTAGTTTTGTTTTTACAATAGGCCTTTTGCATGGAACGGTCACGTGACTGTTTGGTGCCTAGCGACGCCATGTTGGATAGCAAAGTTGTCGGCCATCTTTCGAGTACTAAAACAAACTCCAACAATGCAAAATTACTTCATTTAAACATTCAAATCAGCCAATTGCCTAGCAAAGAGAGAGTATTTTGATATCGGGCGCCATTTGTTGCTCAGTAATCCATCAGCTAAAGTACTTCGTATCGGTATTGAAGCAGTCTTTTTCGCACAAAAAACGGAATAAATTCGCCATAAAATATCTTCAACTAGCAAACAAATGTCAAGAAAAATAACTTGGGCCGTACATTGGTTGACAAAATGGGGAGAAACCCCGAAAAAAGTCTAAAGAAACACTATTTTAGTGCTAGCAGCTGCGGAATGTGTTAACAAAAATGTAAACAAGAAACATTCACGATGTCAGTGCCTCGAGTTTTCGCGTTTAAAAATGCCAAAACTACACAAAATGACAAGAAACGTCTCTTGCTAATAATCTACGGGTGTTTTTTGTTGCATTTGATGATCAAAAGGGACCAAAACGATGAAAAACAAAAGATGACTTTTACCTTGCCTTCCCGCTCGTCACGCACGCCGGCCGACAACTTTGCTATCCAACATGGCGTCGCTAGGCACAAAACAGTCACGTGACCGTTCCATGCAAAAGGCCTATTGGTAGCTTAAGCCCTGGCAAATGTTTTTGTTTTAGGCTTTGTTTGGCAAAAAAGTGATCTCGCCGAGCTCCATCTCTCTTCGCATGAACGTGCCTGGCAAGCCATTACAGTGCTCGCGCCAAGAGAAAAACAAGCAAAAAACGCCGAGCTGAGTTGCCTGCTGCTCAAAACTGAAGTCGTTTTGGGGTTTCAGATCATTGAAATGTTTTCAAATCAGTAAGCAATCGGTACCTAAAACACTAGAAGGGGTGATTTCAAAAGTCGAAGCACCAGAAGGGGCGATTTCAAAAGTCAATGGACTTTGCTTGAAGTAAATCCCTGGCAGAGAAAGTGAAAGATTCACTTTGAAACACGTCTTGATTTAATTCCGGAGCTAATGTTTAAATTCGGACTGTCGAAAATATCCACACCGAAACGTTCTTTAGGATAAATCTACAGCTAGCTGGAGATGCAGGTTATTTCTCCAAAAAAATGGAGAACAGAATATCAACATATCAGAATTTCCATAAAATATGGAGAAGTGCTTTTTAAATCAAGATGGTTGAAGGAGGTGATCAAAATTCCAAATAAACTGGAGAACGAGTACGGCGTCGGATATCGGATATACACGAAAATCTATATTGTCTGAACAAAGTCGAACAACTTTCATTACTGTGTAAAAATGCCTGCTGTGTTACAAGGATCGGTACAAAACAAAAACACACAGAATTCTCTCTGCCAGTCATGTGGACGCTTAATTTCTTATTTTTCAGATTTCAAATCGATAATTCATAAATCGCTTAGAGAAATTGCAGCCACGGAGAAAGCCGATTGTTTTGAGTCAAACTGAAACTGGCTGTAGAAAGCGCTACATTTGTCACAAGATTGCTTACCGAAATGAACAGCGTAAGTCTGTAGAAAGCGCTACATTTGACACAAGATTGCTTACCGAAATAAACAGCGTATGTCTGTAGAAAGTGCTACATTTGACACAAGATTGCTTCGTTAGCTAAACTAGACTGTATTAACAAGAACTGTATGCGATCATTCTATGTTGTTTCACACGGCGATTCAAAATCTCCATAAATTATGGAAAAAACACGTCTTTGCCAGCATTGCCTAAAAAAGTGTTCAAAAGCCCATAAAAAATCGAAAGTTATTATAGTATGCGACCTTAACAGCGTATACATTTGTTTAAAAAACCTGAAACAAATATCGACAGATGCAAGGTTGAATATATGAATACATGTCGAATTAATTGGTAGGGTGACCCCAAAAACTTTTGGTAAAAACTTTGCGAAAAGTGGATAAAACTTCCGGGCAAAAGTGCAGAAGTGCTTCGGTGATTCTCGTGGCAGGCAACTCTGCGATGAAACAAAAACAAAATAGATTGTGCAAATGCCCTCCGTAAAAATTGTTTACTCTGACGATAAAAGGTAATAATAAGAAACCTCTTCTCGCTCTATGTAGGTGATTGCCGTATTATTTAGAAAAGAATCGAGACCGAGAAGCCAAACCACGGGCTGCACGGATCGATACTACAAAATGCCCGCGGGGAAATTGTTGTTTAATTCCGGTCGGGAAACGCCGTTCCAGACTCGCGACCGTTCCAGATAATATTACATGGCCGCGCGGAAATAAGAATTTATCTTCGAGTGTTGAAAATTGTTAACACAAGAAGATGAAATTCGTATCTCCAAGCGGTCATGTAATGTTCTGTTCATTATATAAACGTCAATGAAATACCAAATTCTAATTTTATTTGAGTTAAGCTTAGACATCGAGCATTGAGCATGTGTGAAAATAAATTTCCACCTAAAATGGGGAAATGCATTTTAATCAAGAGCGTTGAAGGAGGTTTTAAAATTCCATATAATCTGGAGAACGGGTGCGGTGTCGGATATACGATATAGAAACTAAGCTGTTTCTATATGTTGTCAGCAATCAGTCGAACAACGTTCCATTTGCTTAGCCTATAAGTAAATTTCACAGTTAAGGTGACTCATTCGAAATTCAAAATGCACCCAACTGTGTCTAGAGCGCAAATCTGCGTCGTCAAACTAACGGCTATAACTTTTGTGTCTTTTCCTCTATTGTTATAATTATTTTTCAAATCCTACTTTGATGATGTATAAATATGCTACTGGGAACCGATCTTCTTGAAAACATTTTTAGAAGTCACAATCTAAATTTTTGTGAGGCCCTAATTTCATATTCCGGTCGTACTAGAAAAAAAATTTGCCGGTTTTTTTGGCTGAAATTCCAGGAATCGATTCCAGTTGTAGTGATCTCAAATCAAGCGAAGTTACAGAAAATTCGTCGGAACAGAAACGCGGTAATAAAAATACCGTCAGTTATGGTCAACTGTGACCAAAATAGAACGCTGATTCTGCTTGACTTGAATTGAATTTTAATAGTGCTCCGAAAACTCATTATTTGGGCTCTTCCCTCGGCACTATGTTGTATAGTAATGTATTAAACTTTATCGAGGGTCCGATTTCAAATACCATGAACTACTAAAATGTTTGAACATTATCTACCGAGGAAAGAAATTGTGAAAGACCAATGAATTTGTTGCAAGAATGTCGCATTAAAATGTGCCGTTATTAGACATTATTTCTTGCTAAGATTTATATAGACGAGAAGTTTGTGGCATTGGTAAAACTTAGTAACCAGGTTTGACCATTATATTTGCTTATTTGGCATAGAAGAAAATTACAAAGTTACGACATTCGCCCTCTGGTTTTGCACGCAGATTTGAAGCTCTCTTGTTTATGAATGATAATGAAATCTGAAGTTTTTCCAGGGGGAGCTCATTAGGCCAAATCTAATCAATAGCAGTCACGCTCCGAAAATAGCAATTGTCTGTTAAGTCCCTATGGAACAAAAAAAGAGTCGACGATAAACGTTTTCTTTGTTCGATGATTAGAGTTGGCCTACTGTGTTCCCCCTGGCAAAATGCGAGATTTCATTACCATTCATAAACAAGACAGCTTCAAATCTGCGTGCATGACCAGAGGGCGACCCCCGTAACTTTAACAATTTTCTTCTATATCAAATAAGCACGCATTATGTTCAAACTTGCTTACTAGTAGTACCAATGCCTCGAGCTTCTCGTCTATATACATCTTAGCAAGAAATAATACGTAATAACAACACATTTTAACTCGACATTCTTGTAATAAATTCATTGCGCTTTCACAATTTCTTTCCTCGGTAGATAATGTTCGAACATTTTAGTATTTCATGGTATTTACAATCTGACCTTCGGTAAAGTTTAATACATTACTATACAACATAGTGCCGGTGGAAGAGCCCAAATAATGAGTTTTCGGAGCACTATTAAAATTCAATTCAAGCCAAGCAGAATCGGCGTTCTAATTTGGCAATAGTTGACCATAACTGACGGTATTTTTATTACCGCGTTTCTGTTCCGACGAATTTTCTGTAACTTCACTTGATTTGAGATCACTACAACTGGAATCGATTCCTGGAATTTCAGCCGAAAAAAACGGCAAAAAATTTTTCTAGTACGACCGGAATATGAAATTAGGGCCTCAGAAAATTTAGATTGTGACTTCTAAAAATGTTTTCAAGAAGATCGGTTCCCAGTAGCATATTTATACATCATTAAAGTAGGATTTGAAAAAATAATTATAACAATAGAGGAAAAGACACAAAAGTTATAGCCGTTAGTTTGACGACGCAGATTTGCGCTCTAGACACAGTTGGGTGCATTTTGAATTTCGAATGAGTCACCTTAACAAGATTGCAGGAGGGTACAAAAATCACTCCAGTACAAAACAAAATCACAATATCGAATTTCATCAGTTCTTATTTTGAGAAATCATAAATCCCTTGGAGCCATAATAGCTTTCATTAGAACAATCCAAACAGGAGATCTAGTGTGTACACGAAATAAGCAGGGTACGCCAGTAGAAAGGCCGGGCTCGTAATAGTTAAGTGGCTACTTGTCTATAAGTAATCCCTTCTGCGAAAAAAATTTATCAATTATAGTACTTCTACATTTTTGAGGCCCCTATAAGCTAATAAAATTCTCACTATTCTCCCAGGCTATACCGTAGATTGTTAAAATATATTAGCAAGAACTGCATGTGATTTCATTGTTGCAATTGACGTGGCAATTGGCGATTGAGAGTCTCCATAAAATATGGAGAAAACACGACTTTGGGAACATTGTTTCAAAAAAGTGTCAAAAAGCCCATCTTCCATGGAAACTCCAAAAATCAGAGAGGCTATCAGATAAATGATTATACAAAGCAAGTTATTTTTGTATGTTACCTAGACTGTTTTCAAGGACTTTCATTCATAGATAGCTTTCATTCATAGATATGCTCTGCTCACAAGAAAATCATGCAATCTCCGAGGTCCCTTTTAACCTTAAATGTCTGAAAATCAAGATAACCAAATATACGTCTATAAAAAGCGGAAAATGTATTTCCGTAGATGTATACATAGCTTGACGAAGGGTTACGTCGGGTGATTCGATGATTGAACATGCTCCACAGAACATTGCAACGAATAGAACGATTAGTCTCGTACTATAACTCATGTTGAAATAACATGTTGAACTAATTAGGGTGATCAAACTCCTAAAGTGGAGATATTTGATATTTGCTATAACCCTAGAGTAGTATTTCAAAGGAGCAAATTGATAAATTAATCGATTCGTCTTTTTTGTGGCATTGAAGGGTATCGAAAAATTGATTCTTCTAATGCAATGTAATGCAATGTAATGATAAACGATCATGGAAACCACCGAGGCTGACAATTTTGCGCAGAAACAGAAACTTAACAACCAAATTGACTGAGCAAAATGCCCTGTGTAAAAGATGCCGACGCTAAACGATAAAATACCGTGTATAGATATTATGCATATAATATCAAACGTAGCCTGAGTAACAAACGTTCTCATGAAAGTTTTTTACCGGCAGAGAAACCTGGTGAAATTGGGAAATTAGCGAAGTTACCCAACAAGCGAGGATGTCGCTGCCAGAGCTCCCCAGCCGTAAAACGCTCTTTCGCCGACGATCGCCGTATCTGCCGTATTCCTTGTAACTATTATAAGTGGTCGAAACTATGCTTAGACCGCGATCGAAAAAGCTCAGCGTGTAAGGACTGTGTGTACACATAAATCGTTAGCCTGCTTACAGCGAACGGACCGGGTTTTTCAAATATCGTTCCATCCCACAATCTTGGAACTCTACAGCAGACACACTGCTCTTTTGTTTGTGACCTAGATTTTGACAATAAATGTCAATAAATAGTTGATACGATGTGTTGGAAAATATAACAACTGACTTCTCTATCGAGCAAAAAATCAATATCTGAGTCACCTATTTGTCCCTTAACCGTTAATGAACTACCATTACCAGAAAACCGTATTGCGCTTGCACTCTCATCATCTTTACAATCAGAAGAGTCTCCGGAAACCTGACTTTGAACGTCAAAATAAACTTCAGCCAATATAACAGCATCTTCTCGCTGTTTCTTAATTTCACTCATACTTGTTTTGTCTTTTGAGAACTGTTGGCCAACAGATTTTTGCTCAAGTTTCTTTATACTCGAGTCTTCACAAAACGTATCATTTTCATCACTCAAAACCTGGTGCGTAAAATTTTCCTCCAAAGTTTGGGCCTCATGCACTTCAATTTCATCTGAACATGGTATCTCCCAATCAACTTTGTCAACGCACAACTCCTTTTCCACTGAAGGAGTAGAAAACTCACCAATAGTTTCTTTACATGACTGAATAAACTTTTCAAGTTTCTCACACATTTTTGTTTCCGACTGCGCAATACGATTAACCATCTCATCTTTGTTTTTCACACGGACATTTTGTACATGAAACGACTTAAGCTCTTTACTGGTTTTACTGTTATTAGAGGCCCCCGCCTTACGTATTTGTAATTTTCGTGACGCGACAGGGGCCTTTACAAGTTTCCCTGTTGCGGTCCCCTTTTAAACCCCTGCTGAGCTCTTTGGCGCGATCTAACAGGGTACATTTGTGGCGGCATTCTAGGATCTCTTCGAATTACAACTGCATTTTGGTTAGGCGGATTTTGACACGAATAGCGCATGTGTCCGTAACGACCACAATTGAAACACAATTGAAACCTCTAAAGGAGAAAGAATTATGAAACTGGAGAGAGATAATATTGAATTTACTAAACCTTCGGACATTGCAAATACTTTTAACGAGCTTGTCAATATCGGCCCGAGATTGGCCGAAGAGCAGTGATTTACACAGTGAGTCTGAGGATTTTTCGAAATACCTTCCACAGTGTTCTACTTCATTTTCACTCTCTCCCACCACCGCAAAAGCCGTTCAAGACCACTTGAAAAACCTGTCTATCTCTAAGGCTACTGGCTTAGATAACATTCCAAGCAAGGTTTTGAAACCTAGTGCTGATATAATTTGTGACTCACTTGCACTAATTTTCAATGCTTCCATCATGCAAAGGGTGTTTCCAACTGAATGGAAACTAGCCAAGGTCACACCATTGTATAAAAGCGGTTCACGCTCTGATACCAACAACTATAGAGACCAATTTCTGTTGTTTCTGCGGTGGCTAAGGTCTTTGAACGAATAATCTATGATCAGCTTTATCTATATTTAAATCAAAACAAATTGCTTAGCAATTCTCGATCAGGATTTCGTAAATTGCATTCAACAGTTACCGCCCTTCTTAATGCCACAGATAATTGGTCATTAAATATAGATAAAGGCCTTATAAACTTCGTTGTTTTTATTGATTTAAAAAAGGCCTTCGATACCGTTGATCACGCAATACTTCTTCAAAAGCTTGAGAGCTACGGTGTCTCTGAAGTCCTGGTTTGAATCCTATCTTAGCGACCGCGGGCAGCGTTGCGTGATTGACGGTGAATTTTCAAGCACCAGAACTTTGAAATGTGGCGTCCCACAAGGAACAATTTTAGGTCCGCTTCTTTTTTTGATTTATATTAATGATCTACCAGCTTGCCTTGAGTTTAGTAAAATACACATGTACGCAGACGACACCAGCTTAACAGTTGCTGGTTCGTCCGGTCTTGAAATCGAAATTAAAATGAATAGAGATTTGGAAAATGTACGTAGCTGGCTTTTGGCAAACAGGTTGAGTCTAAATATGACAAAAACTGAACTTTTAATTGTGGGATCGCGGCAAAGGTCTTCTCGCGTGTCTTGCCCGTCACTTAAAATCGGAGGCAATGTCCCGAGAGTAAGCTCAGCAAAATCGCTCGGAGTACACATCGATGAGGCCCTGACATGGTCAAGACACGTCGAGGAGACCTGTAAAAAATTAACTAAGGCAATTGGTGCAATTAAACGAATTAGACAGTTTGTCTCCCCCTCCACTCTTCGAACAATGTATCATTCCTTTGTCCAACCCTACTTCGATTACTGTAGCGTTGTTTGGGAAGGGATAGGCTCTGATCTGGCCTTAAAACTGCAAGAACTTCAAAACCGAGCCGCTAGGATTATCACTTTCTCTAGTTATGATGCTCGTTCGGGGCCTTTGCTTATCGAACTTGAGTGGGACAAACTTTCAATTCGTCGACTGAAACTTGTAGCTGTTGAGATGTTTAAAATTTACAACAACCTAGCCCCAGATTATCTTTCGAGCAATTTCGAGAGGACGCTAGTTCACTATGTTATTCGAGGGTCTTCCTCAACTTTGAAATTACCCCTCCCTAAGACGAATTACGGGAAAAAGCGAATTGGATACCGGGGCGCTTATATCTGGAATAAACTGCCCAAAGAATTAAGGGAAAGCAGCTCGCTGATTTCATTTAAATCAAAATTAGATAAGTTGCCTCCCAGCTTCTTTGACTTGTTTTCAAACTGTATCGACTATTTTTAATATTATTTATTATTTTATATTTGTAGAATTTTTATCACGGCTTTTATGAAAACCAGCGACTATCGCTGATAGAGCCACCGTGTTTAAATAAAAACTCTACTACTACATAGGACTACAATTAACGTTTCTTTGACTTCTTTGAACATTTCCCCTCGGTTGAAATTTTGCAAAACCTTGATTAGAAATTTGTCGTCTTATTTCCTCTCTCACAATGATCTTAACTGAGATTTGAGGCATGTTTAGACTAACACATGACATGTTTTTGATTTGCAAAATCCGGAGATTCATAAATCGTTTTTTGCTTAGAGTACGGACTTGGCAAATACTCATTGTTGTACAGCGCGGCTAACAACGCAGGAGACGGATTTAAAGTTGCTGGCGTTGATGTCTGTTGAACACTGAGAAGAGGTTTTAACTGGTTCACAATATCTTGAGTGATTTGTTTTGCATTCACACTACTTGGCGTATCGGTCTCTTCCAAAACTGACTATTTCAGTTTGGCAAAATTCACTGCGGTTTCAAAAGTTTCAGGTTGTTGTCAAACAACGTACTCCTTAAGGTCTGGTTTTAACCCTCTAACAAAATGTTGTAGCCAACCAGTTTTGGCGATTTCCAATTTATTACACTGCCGACGAACATCATTAGCGTAATCTGTTGCCGATTCCGACTGTTTTTGTTTCCTCTTCTCCAGTTTCTGTAACAAACGCCAACGTGAAGCACCGGCCGAGAAATGATCTTTTATTGCTCTAACCAATTCAACAATCGTTAGGTCATCTTTTTGTTCCAAGGAATTAAACCAACTGAGAGCATTTCCCTTTAAAAACAGAGGTAAGGCTTTGGCCTGCCTTTCTTCATCCCAATTACAAAATTGTGCTGTTCGAATAAAACTAGCAACAAATTCGGTAGCATCCTCAGTTTCTTCCCCTTTGAACTCAGGAAATGAGAGTGTCAAACCCCTTAAACTCAATGAATCTTTAAAAGCTGTTTCCAGGGCAGAGATATGGTGTTCCTTGACATCGTTTGCGAAACGGAAACTCCTAAACTCGTCACTGATTTGGTCCCTCATTTCTTGCAATGCGTACCCCATTTCTTGAGGCTGCACTTGTAACACTGGAAATTTTCTCTCAGAACCATTTCCCGAAAATTGCTGTTGATCATGTTCATGATTTATTAAATCATCTGGATAAACTGCTTGTTGTTCAGGCTCACAAAAATTGTCTTCAGCCACCCTTGGAGGCAAAAATTGATGCTGCTCAGTTTGACTCATTGAAACTTGATTTTGAGGAGTAGACTGGACGTGCATTCCTTCAGTCAAATGTGTTTCAAGTGCTGTCCTTAATTTTTGTGCCAAATTCCCTGACAAGTCATAGGAAAAATCAGAAAAGTCATCCCATTTGTATTTTGCATTGAAACTACTGATTCATCAGATGGGAGTGGTCTAGGTGGTGGAAACTCTTCAGACCACCTTGGAGTCCTATGTTGCGTTAATGATATATCGTCTAGATGCGTAGGTCTATATGAAGTTGAATGAAAATCGAGTGGCGGTCGAGGCAAATCATATGTATTTTGAAGGTTATCCTGAGGCTCCGTATTAGTTGCTAAGCCTTGTGGTTCCGTAGATTTTCCGTGGCCGATTGAGCAGGCTCACCCTCGTCACAACTACAAAATTCTTGCCTTTCAGCCGCCGAGCCAGCTAAGGCTCGCGCTTTACTCCTGAGGAACGGCACATTGTCAGATTTCAATCAACAGAAACTAACTCCAAGTTACAAAAATATCGACAAAGAAAAATGAGAAAAACGTTGACTAAAACAAAATAACGAATCGACAAGAAAACAGCATAACAGAGCGCGAACTACTTGTCTAATTATCCCCTCTAACAAAGAACGTATAAATAGCAAAAGAAAATTCCTTTAGAACTAAGTTGCTCTACATTAAGTACTAACATTGAAACTGAGCGACGAAACATAATTAATAAAGTATTATAATAAACTAAGCATCATCCCGAAGAAAAATCCTTTAAAGTGCTACTCAAGGCTGAAATTTTAATGACTTGTTTGATTGCACATTCAAAATAAGGAAGAATGTAGTTTATTTCGCGTTCATAGCTCTTTTGGTTACAGAGATATTCATGATTTTTGCTTATGCATATTAGCAAAAAATGACGTCACAACAAGACAAGGGCTAAAGAGGCCAACAATGTTTGATGTATAATTATGTTTGGGATAATTAGATTCACTTCAAACTTTGTAATAACAAAGAAGAACCAATACCTCATACATCCATTTGCTAATTAGTGTTTCCATGGTAACACGTTTGGCTATAGAAGTGATTCCTGGAAAAATAGGTAAAATCTGTGAAATATTCCCTAAGTTGTGACAGTCTTCGAAACTTCCTGATTTGTTTGTCAACACAACCCAGAGTATTTTGGCAAAGTATTTTAGTACTTCACTTGTAGGTGAATAAGTTTCAGATTTTTCCTATTTTTTAAACAGACAGCCCTAGTGTCAATAGCGTTACCATGGAAACAGTAATAAACATGTCAGAGGTTGTGGTTTTGGTCCTTCTTTATTATTACCAAGTTTTAAGTGAATCTAACTATCCCAAACAGAATTATACATAAAACATTGTTTGCACTGTTTGCCACAGCTCCCAAGAAAGAGAAGAATAGCTTTACCTTCCAAAGCCTCGGGTCTCCACCAATATTTTACCGGGTTCTCCACCATGTGTTAGATGGAGCTGTTTAACCGGGATCTTGGATTTGTCCTTCAGCAATGAAGACTTCGACTCAGCTCTTCTAACTTTGTTTGTAATTTCTTATCTCTGTCTTTCTCTTAATTTGTTACTCGATCTTTCTATTTCTCTCTATATATCTTTCTAATACAACTGGGCTCTTTCACCGTCCTTTTATGTGCTGAGACCAGACAAAAACCAGTGGGGTAAAGGAAATTCTATGACAATTTAAAGAAGCTTTTGAGTAGGAACGGGTAGAAATTTCTTGGTTAGCCAATCAGCCAAAATGTTATGATTTTCACTTGACTGAGTTGTCTCCTGTTCTAGCACATTCACATTAATTATAGAAATGGTTACAGGTTTTCCTTAAAAATAGTTTGATCACGACTGCGCATGACCAAGACATCATGTTGCTACAAGTTCTACAACGCATGCTCGAAAGATTACGTCACTACAAAGATTTTCCCTGTTTGTCAAACTATGATCTAAAAACCAAAACCAAGAGAGGTAGATGATCTCCAAGCTCGTACTGTTTAACCAAACTTTTATAAAACAATGAAGTCTTCTGAGCCTGTAGATCTACTCAAATTCAGCTGCGCAATCACAATCTCGCAACCCTCTTGATTTTAGTGTACAAAAGGTTACATGCGGTAGGTCCGTGGACATGCTAACGCTCAATCGAAAGTTACCTTGACTTAATTTTCATTTGAAGTATTTTGTCTATATGTCATATCCAACAGTTATCAATCAAATTTCCAAAATACCACTAAGTAAGTTTTTCCTTAAAAAGTGTCATGTAACACTGGTAAGAAAAACATAATCACAAGCAAGTCTTACTGTCCCGAAATAAAACAGATTCAACTGCCACTCGCATGCTTTACATGGCCTTGGTTGATTAGCAAATAACTTAGATCAAAACATACGAATTGGAACGCCTACAGTGTGCCAAGCTTTTGAACATTTGCGGAATGAATTATTGAACATAGAAAATGATTATCTTGCGTGAATCCCGTTTATGTACCATGAAAAACAGCTCATATTATTCTTGCGTACAACTGCGCGCCGCAAATGACGAAGTTATTATTATTCGTGTGCGCGGCATTGTGCATCTATACAATAATAGTAACCCTTTCTCGCTGGTCCTCATTGTGCTCACTTAAGTTATGGGAAGGAGACCTGGCGAGCCCAGCGATTGCGTGAAACGAAACTAGGGGATGGTGGGTGGGAACAGCGAAACAAGGCGCCGTCAGGCCCCAGGAGCACAAGGAGATGAAAAAACACAACCAAATAAAGTAGCAGGATGGTAGAAGCGCCCCGCCTGCACGAGTAGAGCCAACAAGTGATTACTATAATGAGTAGTGTCTTATGTTCACACTAACGAGGACCCGTGAGAATAGTAACCCTTTCTCACTGGTCCTCATTGTGCTCACTTAAGTTATGGGAAGGAGACCTGCAATCAGCGACAAAATTGTTGATAAAAATTACGCACGTACCCGCTTTTCTGTTAGAATCGCAAAGTCTTGTATCAACCAGTTTAAAATTCGCCTCTCTCACTCCTAAACCCCCAGCCCCCCATTTCAATGTTTTTTACCGACGCTAGAAACCTTGGGGATCAACATTGAATAGGGGGAAGGGGATTACTTAGATTTATTTTAGAATATTGGGTCTTAAGTATAGAAAACTGATTTTGAAAGCATTTATCAAGCATTTATGTCGCTGATTGTCTGAGCTCCCGTGCGCGCGGTTTTTCCCGGTTTACGTCTAAAGGGACGGGTTTGATCAATTAAAAACTCCAAAGGTTTAAAGAGAACGATGCTTGCAAGAATCGAGGCGTTGTTTTGAGGTATTTTCTATGAAGTGCTGAAGTTCAGGGGAAAAGATCGTCATTTTTTATTTGCTGAAAATGACGTAGAAAATACCGCGCGCAGGAACAAGGCTATCAATTGAACCTCTATGACTGCTGGAAATTTATCACATGCTTAACGAAGCGACCTAACAACATTAAAAGTTTATGTTTAGGTTAAATGCCCAAGTACATTGAAAGTGAGGTCTAAATCGAACGCTTAGCATTGAAATACAGGGTTTAAAAACGAAGATCGAAAATCTCAATTTCAGCTTACAGGAAAATTAAATGGACAGATGAGTTGCTCTGAACACGATACAGGACCTCATATTTTCAGGATATCTTGTCAAATTGGTTTCCTGATGCTATAGCATAAAACATTTTCATACAGGTCTTCGGAAATATTGCAACTATTCGGAAACAATAACACCCTAGCCCGATTTTCTTCACATTTCTTGGTGAGCTGGGCGACAAGACAGTGAAAAATGCCGTCTTCCCAAATTTTGTTGATATTTCTCAAGTATTTTAGGATGAAAAAGGCTAGAGAACGAGAATAATGCATTACTGACATTCTCTTGGAGAAAAATAATTATAATCTAGCAATATTTCGTACTTAAACCAAAAATGTTGCACGCTTAACGCTTAACCATCGGCTATCAAATATAGACAAAGAGCCTCAACTTCTCTTATTATAGTGTTCGCCATGGTTAAGCGTGAAATTAGACAAGGAAATTAATTTCGGCCAGGTAAAGTTGTTTTATCCTACTTTTTTGCTCACGTTATACTGCATTTATACTTGCCTTTAACTGGTGGTGATTGTAAGTCCCTATTTGAAAAACCTTTCAAAATATAGCACATCTTCCCGCGTTTCTTACGGAAGTGAGACACGGGTTATGACATCATCGTCCCCACGGCTTTTGACTGTGATTTTTAAGAGAACTACATTCCTACAAACCATCGCTGACACAGGAAGTGTCCGAATTTTGTCCGACTTCAACATTCCTGACAGTGAGATTTCAAATGTAACGTTTAGCTTGAACATGCAGGTTAAAAAAAAATTCCATTGCTCATCTATAGGAGATTTTCTTTCAAGTACCCCAATTTCCAGTGAAATTTCTCTTGATTGTTTACTGTAGAATGCTCGAAATCTTAGCTTCAAACACTTTAAAATGTCCTGCCTCCTCTTATTCTACCAATTGTTTGCCGTTAAAACCTTATTTATGTGTCATTTCCAAAAATCGATTTTTCAGACAATCAGCGACAAAATTGTTGATAAAAATTACGCACGTACCCGCTTTTCTGTTAGAATCGCAAAGTCTTGTATCAACCAGTTTAAAATTCGCCTCTCTCACTACTGAACCCCCAGCCCCCCATTTCAATGTTGTTTACCGACGCTAGAAACCTTGGGGATCAACATTGAATAGTGGGAGGGGGGATTACTTAGATTTATTTTAGAATATTGAGTCTTAAGTATAGAAAACTGATTTTGAAAGCATTTTATCAAGCATTTATGTCGCTGATTGTGGCTCCGCCCCAATGAAGCTATAACGCTAGACCTAAAACGGCGAAACTGATCCAATACAGAGGTGCTTATACTAAGGGGAGACAGGAGTGTCCCTACACTCAAGTCTCTCATAACTCCCCTTACTCAAATTCCCATTATTTAAAAACTCTTATTACTCAAAATCCTATTATTCAACACCCCAAATACTCAAAGGGGTTTATAATATTAAGACCAAAATCCAGGGCTCACTGACAATTTAAGTAGACAGTATGAAAGTTAAACCGAATAGGCTATACCTAGTGATATTACCACAAGGAGGAGGCACAAAATATACACGAATGATGAAACGCGGGTTCTAAATACTGATGGCTATGCACATTCATCCTTTATTACACAAAACACCCATTACTCAAAACACCCATTACTCGAAACTATGCACTCCAACAAATGGATGTACGTAATGTCACCGCAACATCGCACGAGGCCAAGCTGTGGTAAGGTGCAGCCCTGCCCTTCCACCTGACCGCTGCCGGCTCTCCCATTACTCAGAAGATAATTAAGATGTGCCAGTTGGCAAGCCCGTAAAGCTCCAACAGGGAAAACGCTGCACAGGGTAACCGTTTACATGCAAGTTACCCACACAATTAAGTAACGGCACCACACAGTATGTCTCTGCCAAATAGAATTCGGCGCCGCATAGTAGACAAGGGTTGATGGCGCCGCATAGTAGACGAGGGTTGATACAAGGAGTGCTGAGCCATGGGGTCGACGATCGGCTGGGCTCAATAACTTTACACTCATAAGTATTTTACAAAACATCGCATAAGACACCAGCATAGACAACTGAAATCATGGTACCAGACAAC
This sequence comes from Scolanthus callimorphus, assembly GCA_033964015.1. Taxonomy (NCBI): domain Eukaryota; kingdom Metazoa; phylum Cnidaria; class Anthozoa; order Actiniaria; family Edwardsiidae; genus Scolanthus; species Scolanthus callimorphus. The sequence goes on from CM066915.1 coordinate 10,750,742, forward strand.
AGCGTGAGCTAGGAGAGAAGTAAGGAACAAAATCTACATGTAGCTGGGGGCTGAGAGAGCCCCAGCCGACCGTCGACCCCAGGCCCGCAACTAGGTTCCGGGTGGTGTAAGAGCAACTGAGCAGGCTCCCCCAGGGTCGACGAAAAAGTTATAAGGTACAAACGAATACAACTAATACCGTAAACGACCGACGTTGAACCTCAAAGACCGAGTGTAAAAAGGTAAAATAAAATTATTTAAGAATTAAAATTCACCGACCAACATTCCGCGCCATAACCCAGCACATATATACTCCCTTACACCTATGTGACCCAAAGCCACTTGCATGACCCGCGTGACAGACCCAGCAATAAAATACAAAACTCGCGCATACTCACGCACAGTCCTTCGCTGTCTTTACCGATAGAAAACCATCCCTATATTCGCGCACAGCCTTTTGCTTTTCCGGTAGAAACTATTCGTACACTAGCGCACAGCCCTTTGCTGTCTTTACCGGCAGAGAAAACTTTAAACCGCACTAGCGCAAAGCCGTTTGCTATCTTTACCGGCAGAAAAATTCAAACAATTACACCGCGCACAGACCTTTACTGTCTTTACCAGAAGAAAACTATCTGTACACTTGCGCACAGCCCTTTGCTATCTTTACCGGCTGAAAACTTTAAGCCGTACTAGCACAAAGCCGTTTGATATCTTTACCGGTAGAAAAAATTCAAACAATATCACACGCGCACAGCCTTTTGCTGTCTTTACCGGTAGAAAACTATCCGTACACCCGCGCACAGCCCTTTGCTGTCTTTACCGGTAGAAAACTTTAATCCGTACTAGCGCAAAGCCGTTTGCTATCTTTACCGGTAGAAAATTTCCAACAATTTCACACGCGCACAGCCTTCTGCTGTCTTTGCCGGTAGAAAACTATCCGTATAACTCGCGCACAGCCCATTGCTGTCTTTACCGGTAGAAAACTATCCGTAGAACTTGCGCACAGCCCTTTGCTGTCCTTACCGGTAGAAAACTATCCGTACACCCGCGCACAGCCCTTTGCTGTCTTTACCGGTAGAAAACTATCCGTACACCCGCGCACAGCCCTTTGCTGTCTTTACCGGTAGAAAACTATCCGTATACTCGCGCACAGCTCCATGCTGTTTACCGGTGGAAAACTATGAACTTGCCCCCGCGCACCGGCCTTGCCGTAAGGCCCAAATGTTACCCTAGCACACAGCCCTTTGCATGGCAAGAAAACTACTACTGCGCCACGCATAGCGCTCCAGCGAAACACCGTTGAAACCAGGGACCGAAAGCTAAACTATAAACAAAATATGATAATAAGAAACTATGCTAAACAAAGGACACAAATAAGACAAAAGGACAATCCGAATAGGCGTGACGACAAAGTCATGCATGCGAAACAGACTAGATGCATAGCGGCAAAAGACAAAATTAAAGCAAAAAACGACAGAAAATTAACCGACGGAATAGCTAGAGCGGCAAGAAAAGCAAAGCGATAAAATCGAAAACATGAAATCCAACAAGCTAAACGCCGAATTGCCTAAACGCACCGAACCGAAATCTGGGAACTAAATAAATAGCGCGACTATGACATTCCGCCGCATGTTTACAGAAAAGCAATATACCACAAACCTTAGTAAACAGCATAAATGAAAGGCGAACTTCTGATGAAAAGTAAGAAGCTCAGATAAACCCAGTTGGACTGCACCACGTGTAGGTCACCTCGTTAAACTCCTTAGGCAGCCCAAAATTGCCAATATTCCGAAACTCAAACCAGCAGCCAGACACAGTTAAGGAGCGCAGACGTAGAAACGAATGGAGCCGCGAAGAAGGCGAATTGTATTGTCCCAGATTGTACTTGGCGTTGTAGAATGGTGGAGCTGGACAACGAAGCGACCGGCCGAAGCGAGTAGAGCCAACAAGTGATTACTAATGAGTAGTGTCTTTTGTTCACACTAACGAGGACCCGTGAGAATAGTCTTTATTTAATTCCTAAAAACATACGAGTTATTATAATAAGTAAATAAGAATACAGCGCTAAAAGAGAAATTGACGATCTCAATATTTTGTACGAGCTCACAAACAGTAGATTAATAATAAGTATGTAAACTAAATCATGTCCAATTCTATTGATATACCACGGATTTAATTTCATTGCGACGAGTTACATTGTAATTTCATTAAACTAATGCTAGCAAAAAAAGATCGGCACATTGTTCAAACGGTGTATCAATACTAACTGCATAGAGATTCAAATTCTATGCCTCTACTGCAGCTATCAAAATTCACTTCAACATTAAACGGGAATTCGAAATGTGAGGTCTAGGAATGAGTTTCAACGTGAACTAGATGGACTATAATTTCACACCAAGTTCGCATGATAGACGATAATTAGATAGACGGTAATTTCACACCCAGTTCACATGATTTCTGCGAAATTACCACATAATCGATAATTTCACATCCATTTCACATTATTTCTGCCTCATTGTCAGTAAAAAAATTCACATCCATTTCACATCTTTCTAGGTTCTAGATCTTAAAATTTTCACATCAATTTCACATGTTTTCCATATGTGAAAAGGAGGACACCTGTTCACATGGTCATTTCACATGGTAAATGATGTGAAATATCATGTGAAATGTTATTCTTTTTCACATGGTCTTTTCACATGCATTTCACATTTATTTCACATGAAACCCTCCAGTAGTGAACTATGCTAAGGCATAGAGCATAGTTAGTATAGGGAGTTAGTAGAGGGCCTCCCCTCTACTAACTATGCATAGAGCGGATTTCAGATGACTTTACTATAAGTTCTATTCAGAATCGATGTATTAATCACGTATTCACTTTAAGTCATATGAACTCTCTTTACTAGAGAGTAAACACTACTGCTATAAGTTTATCATTAATCTTGGACAAGTACTCTATCTACGAAATTACGGTGTAAGCTTTTATTTTTACGAAGGAACATGATATTTTATTCTAAGTTTAATACCTCGAATATTGCTCTTGTATATTTCTTATTCCTTTATTTTTGTTTACAGAAAGCGGTTCGTGAGGCCTTCAAGACGACGATAGTGGACACTGGAGAAGAACAGAGAAATTCTATATGAACTGCATAAAGGCTGGTTTCCATATAGTCTTACCTGACGTATCTGTCACGCCGGCCCTATAACACCTCGATTTTGGTCACGTTCTTATATCTTTGTGAGTTTACATCCAATCAACACCAAATTTGAAATGTAAAGAGAACTCATTGAGCTTACAAACTTGTTCTTTTTAGAATTTTCAATTTAACGGTTTTTGGCGGGAAAATGACGTCATTAAATGTTTATTCAAATTTCAAAATCTGCAACTGGTAATTTCTGAGAGTACGAAATGGAAGCTCTGAATAAGTAGGCTTTAAATTTGAAAAATTTAAATGGATAGTTTTCTTCCGGTAAAGACAGCAAAAGGCTGTGCGCGTGTGATATTGAGAAGTTATGGGCTTTCAAAGTTTCGATTTTCCGCCATTTTGTTCTATTTTTAGTAACAAAATGGCGGAAATTCCAAACTTCAAAACATCATATCTCCAGAAGGGAATAAGATATTGTAAAATGGTTTGCAATTTTGATGCCTGCTAGATGGGATCTTTCATTTGGCGCACTCAAAAATGGCAAATTTTGATTGCTGAATTTTAATGAGCATTCGATGACGTCATTTTCCCGCCAAAGTCCGTTAAATTGAAAATTCTAAAAAGAACAAATTTGTAAGCTCAATGAGTTCTTTCTACAATTAAAATTTGGTGTTGATTGGATAAAATCTCGCAGAGATAAAACAACGTGACCGGAATCGAGGTGTTACCGAAACAGTGAAAATTGGAATTATTCTTTTGTTTCACGGTTGACTGATACGACAGATAAGACTATATGGAAACTAGGCTTAAGATGCTAAGATGGTCTTCCAATGCATGTTATTGAAATTAAATTTTGAATATAATTTCACCTGAATTGAAAACAAATTGATGAGATATAATACTTGAACGTCGATTTTAATAATAAAGTTCGTAATTCCATGTGTGTTGTTGTTCTTTATCTGATATTTATAGATTTATAGAAAATTGGATTAGCCGCGCAAACTGCGGGCAAATTCTTTGTTTCACCATACAATTGCATTTATGCTAAATTCAAAACAAAATCTTTGAGTTTTCTATAGATTTACTATCGCTGCGCCAGTATACAGATTAGTTAGGACCGGTCAACCTGTGGTTGCCGGGTCACCAAGCGGGATTCGCCCTCTCGTCCATCTTGGATTTCTGTCTACTCGTGTATATCAGTTAGCCCTGTTGATAAAGTTATATTTACTCATCGTTACGTGTTTGATACGGATCTCTTCCATCCCAACTGGCGTGGTGGCAGCGTCTGGTACAACCCAAGCCATTTTCAACCGCCTTTCCGCTCAAGAGAGAGCACAGAGTCCGTGCCAAGTCAGTGAAAACTCACTGTGTCTCACGTACGATTTGCCATCATGGCCGCAACACACAGAGCCCCAAAACAATGGTGCCTGACAAAGGTAGAAACAATAAATAGTTTCGAAAACTGGCGGCAAAACATAATCTACACGTTATCACTTGACGGTAATTTCGCTCCTTTCCTCGTCGATGGAGTGACATATGGCTGAAAAAGTCTAGAACTCAGCCACTTCGAGGATTTACCAACGATGGAGATGGTGTCGCAGCTGCCCAGAGAAAGACGGCGTAGCAAAAGGTCAGTATCCTGGAACTCATGCTAGGGCAAGTAGCAAATTACTGGCCAGTTATTTCGAGAAATACCATCATTAAGAACTCCACATCAATGGATTCTATCTGGCAATCGATCAGGCTTCATTTTGGGTTCCAAGCCACCGGGGCTCACTTCATCGATTTTAATGACATCAAATTGGAGCCTAATGAACGCCCTGAGGATTTGTACCAAAGATTAGTTGCCTTCGCGGAAGACAACCTTCTAAAGGCAAATTATCTTTCCCATCACGAGGTCACCATGACTGAAGATGAAGAGTTATCCCCATCTCTGGAAAACTTTTTAGTATTGACATGGTTAAGACAAATTAATCCCAGTCTCCCCAAACTAGTGAAGCAAAGGTATGGGACAGAGAGATCACAAACCCTTGCTTCTATAAAGCCTGATATATCTCAGGCATTAGATTCCCTGTTAGAAGAGATCCAGTCTAGCGATGATGCCAGAGTGATGCGTACTGCCGCATTCCGCACGCGTGGCAGGTTCCAGGGTAACCAGCGTAGCACAAACGTCCCAAACAAGGCATCACCAAGGTCTAACCAGACACGCCAGCGCTCTTGCCCCCTTTGTAAACAGGCGGGGCGCCCCATTTATGACCACGTTCTTAGCGAGTGCAAGTTTTTACCAGACCATGATCGACGGTTTATGTTAAAGGCCAGACAAATCGCCTCTGTCATCGAAGATGACAATAAGCTTTCAGACATTGTTGATGACTTATATATAGTCCAGGAGCTAAATCCCCAGAAGGCCTTATTTAAGGAGTTAGCACAACCCACCGTACAGAAAAGGTTTGACCCCGGATTTACAAAGACTGATAACTGGTCTTCAACATTAGGTACTATGTGGTCACGAAATGTGGTGCACACGTCATCTTACGAAGGCTTCTTTACTTGAAGTCCATACCCGGCGTGAAAACGAGGCTGGCGACAATTAAGGCTAATATTTCGCTAACATTTGGTGAATTGGCTTCATAATCACCCGGAGTGAAACGTCAGCATAACATAACACATTCTTAGATAAAAAGCACTCTGAAATCGTGGTCACGTGATACATCACGTGATCAAATCACGAAAGAATAGAGCATTAAACGCATTTAACAGACTTTCAAATGTAATAAATATCTACACAAGTTGTATATTTCAAAAATTATGTGTGCATATTAAGAAACTGTTCATAAGACAACTTTCTACCAGTTAAACATTTTTGCCAGAACGAAGCATGTGTCCTGTCTACGCGATTTCCCTGCGTCTGTATTCAAGCGCACGTGCCCGCATGGAAACGAGGCTGAATGCATCTTTCTCTACAACAAAGCACATATAGCTTAGAAAAGCTTAAAAACTGAACAGTTTGAAAGGTTGTATAATCAGCAAGGTATTGGCGAAACATTGATCGCCATCAAGCCTGTATGTAGAGAGGATGGCGCAATTGATCACGTGACACAAGGTAAGGGCCACGGTGAGTATATTATGCTTTCAGCCAGGACGGTGTATAAATGCTATGGTAACGAATATTTTTCCTTGTGAAGAATTTGAACACAATTTTAAAAAGCTTCATATTTTATTCATTGGAAGCAACTAGTAATTATACGAGAAACATGTTATCAAAGGACTAGGCCATGACAGCATACACTATTCAAATCGGCCGAAAACGTTCCACGGGCACTGAGAAGCACGGAAACCACTAGAATGCGAGCTATGCACACCTGGGATACAATAAAAGAGCGAGCAATCCTATTGCTTACTCTCTTCTCACATTTCGCGAGGGCTGGCCGGATTCGCTGGTGTTTCTTTCCTGTTATGGCTCAAGTTCCCGTCCGCCCCGCCGCCCCCATTGTGGCCCCAGCACCTGTTCCTGTTGTACCTGCCGTGGCTATGCCAGCACCTGTAATTCCAGCTGCTCCGGCCGTTACGCCAGCCGTTGTTCCGGCGCAGGCCCCAGCAAACCAGCCTGCACCTCACAACCAAGGACTCGAGGTAAATATGAATCTGCTCTGTTTCAGTTCTATAGACAAATTCTGTAGGTGTTTAATTGGTTGTATGCTGAACTTCGGTTCGGTTCGGAAAATTATCTATTGTTTATTATGGCCATTCGGGCCGGGCACGATTCAGCTGAAACATATTTCAGGTGCCCTGTAGGAGTTCAATTGGTTGTATACTGAACTTCGGTTCGGTACGAAAAATTATCTATTGTTTATTATGGCCATTCGGGCCGGGCACGAGTCAGTGGAAACAACTTCCAGTGCCCTGTAGGAGTTCAATTGGTTGTATACTGAACTTCGGTTCGGTACGAAAACTTCTGTGTTGTTATTATGGCCATTCGGGCCGGGCACGATTCACTGGAAACATATTTCAGGTGCCCTGTAGGGGTTTAATTGGTTGTATACTGGACTTCGGTTTGGTACGAAAAATTAGCTAGTGTTTATTATGGCCATTCGGGCCGGGCACGAGTCAGTGGAAAGAACTTCCAGTGCCCTGTAGGAGTTCAATTGGTTGTATACTGAACTTCGGTTCGGTACGAAAACTTCTGTGTTGTTATTTATGGCCATTCGGGCCGGGCACGATTCAGTGGAAACATATTTCAGGTGCCCTGTAGGAGTTTAATTGGTTGTATACTGGACTTCGGTTCGGTACGAAAAATTAGCTAGTGTTTCTTATGGCCATTTCGGGCCGGGCACAATTCACTGGAAGCATATTTCAGGTGCCCTGTAGGAGTTTAATTGGTTGTATACTGGACTTCGGTTCGGTACGAAAAATAGCTAGTGTTTATTATGGCCATTCGGGCTGGGCACAATTCACTGGAATCATATTTCAGGTGCCCTGTAGGAGATTAATTGGTTGTATACTGAACTTCGGTTCAGTACGAAAACTTCTGTATTGTTATTATGACCATTCGGGCCGAGCGTGTTTACTGGAAACATATTTCAGGTGCCCTGTAGGAGATTAATTGGTTGTATACTGAACTTCGGTTCAGTACGAAAACTTCTGTGTTGTTATTATGGCCATTCGGACCGAGCGTGTTTACTGGAAACATATTTCAGGTGCCCTGTAGGAGATTAATTGGTTGTATACTCAACTTCGGTTCAGTACGAAAATTTCTGTGTTGTTATTATGGGCATTCGGGCCGCACATGATTTACGGCAGGCATATTTCCGGTGCCATGTAGGAGTTTAATTGGCTGTGTACTGAACTTCGGTTCGGTACGAAACAGTTTTCTATTAGTTATTATGGCCAACTCGGGCCAGAAATGTTTAAGTGCTTTGTAGGTGGTTAATTGGTTGTATGAACTTCGGTTCGGTACGGAAAATTATCTGTTGTTTATGATGGCCATTTGGGTCAGGCACGATTTACTAGAAACATATTTCAGATGCCCTGTAAGAATTTAATTGGAGGTACTTGTCTTCGGTTCGGTACGGAAAAGTATCTGTTCTTCATGTAGGGCCACTTTAGGCCAGGTACGGTCTATTGAAAGCATATGTCATGTGCCACATAGGCATGGTTCATTGGAAACGATTTTTTGTTGTTCAGCTGCCCTGCGATATACTAGAGACTTTGGGTCACGTAGAGAATTAGGTTCTGATACGCAAAATCGGGTGGACATGGTTCGCTGAATCTTAAGAACAATGTCATGTACCATTTGTGAATATGTTATCGGATAGTTAAGTACTACATATTATACAAGTGTTTGCTCTTTTTGGGGACTTGTGCGCGTACGGCATTGTGCATTAATACGGTTTATGACGCCTAGCGTGATTTTTCTCATATTTTTTTTTTGTTGTTGTGTATATTGTCCGTAGGAACAAATACGACAATTGCGTGAGCAAATTACTGGAGCTGCCCAGGGTTCTATTGTCAACCAGGCACTCATGATGGTGCGGCAACTCGCTGCGAGACCTCCCACTGTATTCGATCCCTATGCACTCATTGGGGCTCTAGAACATCTGCAGGACGCTGGTCGCAAGGCGGGGCATGCTGATGCCCGCAAATTCTCGGCGGTTTTGTCAACATGCAAAAAACTCCCGAAAGGCCCGCGTATGGGAGATTTCATCATGCATGTCCTTGGCGATGATGTAGACAAAGAGGTTGCCAAAACCGTGGCGAAAATGTACAAGCAAGCACCGGGGCCGAGCTTTCAGCCGTATCCCAGAGTGGTGAATGGTAACTGGGAGACTGCTCCGCCTCCTGGACGTGCGAGGAATTCTACGGGAGGGATAAGGTGTCATAAATACCACAAGCTCGGCCACATTGCTAGATATTGTCCAGGACACTTATTAACAACATGAACAGTCTATTTTGAATATCAGGGTAATAAAACATGTGATAAGGTATTATAAATGCTACAGGCTCCGCTACATTGCTAGATATTGTCCAAGATATTAATTCAGAGAGGGAATACGAATTAATATTCGGTTCCGAGTATCATGATAATAAAACATGTGCAGGGATTACGTGTATTCGTTTGATTTCCTTGGCTGGGTAATTTGCTGTCTAACTTGTGTATATGGGAGGGTATACTTTAGGACATTACAAATCGCGTGTCAGAAATTTTAGCACTTCATCCCCGATTGTCTGAACAATAGTTCGACAGTACTCTAGGGAATACTAAACCTAATAACAGCATTTCGATCACGCTAGATTTGACTTCATGTACCTAAGCAAATTACTTGTTCGTCAGATCATTTTTGAACGATATTCGGCTAGATTTTCTCTTCGTCCGTGTGTTTTAAGTCTATGGATGGTGTTTCGTGACGTTATCCAAATGCTAATTTTCAACTAAACCACTACTGAGATGTGCTTTCACTTTTGATTATGTTTAGTTATGTCACGCAACACCGGTCACGTATGGTGAGCGTGCCGTGGAATCGTGGAAGAGTCCTTGTCAACCACTCTTTTGTTATTGTCTTCAGTCCATATCAGACAACGAATTACCTATAGAGGTTTTAAAATAGTCTGCTGAACACAGTTGTGTTATTCATTTATGGAATTCAATTGCAAATATTGCACTACATTCTCTAAATCAGCCGATGGAAATGGATGCTTTCCTTGTCTTGCCTGACGGAGGCCCTTTAAGCACTCGATTTGCGTAGTTACAAACTAGACGGACACATAATCCATTCCCTCAGGACTCTTACTCATATATGACTCATTGAGAAGCCGTCTTGGAGAATTGTAATGTGACCATTATGTTGGTGCTTACCTGCTTCTAGCTAGGCAAACAATCTGCCTTAACTTTACCTAGGACATATAATGTTTATGCATAATTTGGGGAGATAAAGTTAATCACGTGACTAGGAACACCGATCTGTGTAAGACAGGAAAAAAAAGAAAAAAAATACGATTGAGACAACGTAAACTTGGGTGATTTAGGGTTCACAGTCCAGGGTCATCTAAGGCCCTTCGTGCCCGACTCTTGCAGTTGCGCCGGGACTGGCGTTCTCCTACTGATCCCAGGGAGCGTCGCTCAATACTAAGGGGTTTTCTTCTGTTTTTTTTTTTTACGGACGTTTAGCCGCCAGTCAAGCGATCGCGTCTTCAAGATTTCGTCCCTCCTGACTGGGAACTGAGTGAGGAATTTGATCCTATGGCGGCCTATCAGAGATATCACTCAAACACAGTGAAGTGGGTGACACTCCCAGGGACCAGCTCGGAGACACCAGTCCCAGCGGAAAATGCTCCTGGTTCCTCCATTGACACTAACGTAAAACTGTGTGTGCGGGATCCAGAAAGTTTCCGTGCGGGCGAGGTGCACAACTGTAGGGATGAATGGGACAAGCTTACACAAACATTGCCGAATAGACAACAACTAATGGCTTGGATCGATAACAGGATTGCAGTTAAAGAGTTTATGCGACCATTTAAGGGAAAATTTGTTGGCTGTTACTATGACACGCCTTACCCAGTGTCCAAAATATTCCAGAACCATACATCATGTAAGCAATTTGCAAGTTTCATTTCCAAGAGTTTAATGAATCGCATTAAAGTCGGTGCAGTGGGTGTAATTGGTAGAGTAGGTGAAGTTCCCTCACCCTATATTGTGATGCCATTAACGGTAGAGCCTACGAAGCCCCGCCTCTGTCAAGATCAACGCTATCTTAACTGCTGGATGACAGACATGCCATTCCGCCTTGACTCTGTAGTAGACCTGACGCGCTATGTAGACAGAGGCCATTTTCAGTCCAAACTTGACGACAAGTCAGGATACGACCATGTGCTAATGGATGATGAAAGCAGATCGCTCATGGGCTTCCAATGGGCTGGATGGTGGTTAGTCAATAATGTGCTCCCCTTCGGATGGAAAATCTCGCCATATATATACCAGTCTTTGGGCATGGTGGCTACCCAGGAAATAAGAAGCCAAGGTGTCCCTTGTGCACAATATATTGACGACCGCCATATAGGGCAGTTACGAAGGCCACTGTCACCACCTACGCAGCAGCATGGGCTAGAATCGGCGCAAGCTGCTAACCGAATAGCTGTGTCTGTCCTCATCTCTTTGGGGTATTTCCTAAATCTGTCTAAGTCTGTATTTATCCCTGTTCAGAAGATAGTGTTCTGGGGCTTTGTTGTGACGCAAAACTCCTAGCGTTTACTCTACCGACTGAAAAGATTCAAAAGTTCCAGATGCTTCGGGAGAGCATATTATCCTCTCGATCGGTTCCAGCGGTATTACTCCAGAAGCTCATGGGCAAATGCATATATTTTGCTTTAGTAGTACCGGCGGCAAAGTTTTTTACACGAGAAATGAACATTGCTGTCACTAAAGCCCTTAAGTCCAAGAAGTTCATCATGGTCAGCGGTCCACTACGCGATGAGCTTGAGTTTTGGAGATTCCTGGATACGTGGAAAGGTCATATGAAATGGCGCCAAGAAAAACACGTCTCCGTCTCGATCGCTTCAGATGCGTCGAATTTTGCTTGGGGCGGTATTCTCTTGAACCAGAAAAGGGGGGTCGTCCGAGAGGTTAAGGATGTTTGGAATCCCCCCATGCTTGCCGCCCCGATACACGTCAAGGAGGCCACCGCATTGTCTCGCACCCTTCAAGCGTTGGGAGATGAATTGAGGAACAAGCGAGTCGATGTCTTAACTGACAGCACCGTGCTGATCGGCTGCTGGGAAAGGCAGTATGCAAGCTCCCATGACATGCTTCAAGTCTTGAAGGAAATGTTCTGGGTATCAGTTGAGTTGAATGTTGCCATCTCGCTCTATTACGTCAAGTCGCTGGAAAACCCAGCGGACGCACCATCCCGCCGTCTATCACTTATGGACTGCTCCTTGTCGCCAAAGATATGGAAGACTATTCGGCGCGTCTATGGAGGCCCATTGGGTCACACATGCGATCTAATGGCCTTGGAGTCCAATGTTCAAACCGACAGAACAGGAAACCCACTTCCTTACTTCGCGCCATTCCAGACACCAGGGGCTTATGGTGTGAACGTATTTTCTCAAGAAATCTCAGCGGAGAAAGGTTCTGTCTTTGAGAACCCATACGTGTTCCCCCCCTTTCGACTTATCGGCCCCACCCTTCGATTTCTGCAGCAACAGAAGGCGAGATGCACGCTCGTTGTGCCTCATAGATACCCAAGACCGTACTGGTGGCCAATAATTCAGGCTCAATGCGCATCTAAGGAGAAATTAGCAGCGCGAGGGGAGTCAGGTGTCCTGCGCCGCCCGAGCACAGATGGCTTCGTTGAGTATGGCCCTATTCCTTGGGACCTGTGGGCGTTTAGAGTTCTTTATGATTGTTACTAGTGACAATACCAACATTCCTTAATGTCACGGCTGAGAAACCCATTGACACATATAACACGCTACTTATTGTATTATTCATGTTAAATCTGATAATGGAGAATATTAAATATTTACACGATAAACGGCTCAAATTGGTATTTCTGATTTTATTATTCAGCCTTTGCGCGAAGTCCCCTAGACTCTGGATACCTGCGGTAGCCTGCCCTCAATGTTGTCACGCGAATGACCGCTCATTCCGTTTTTGTCAGAGATGCGGGTATAACTGGAAGGCATCAAACCAGTCAAGTCAATCACATACGTTGGACATTGATATCAATACGATTGATGATCGTATTCATTCCCTGTTTGACAGACAGTCTGCCTACGATCGTCAGAAAACCCGACTTTTTGATCAGTTTTCTTTGTTCTTGGCTTCCATGGCAACGCCAAAGGATGTCTTGTCCGCGTCCCCAATGGATATAGTACGGTTTTTGGTTTGGAAAGATACAAATGGAAAAACACAGGTACACGCACAACGATGTCCACACCGAGGCCTCAAAGGTTCTTTTGACTGCAAATGCCCAGTACGCCTCGCGTCAGGCTCAGTCGACTCGCTGATTGGGAAGCTACGTGCGATCTTTAACGAGCATGATCGAGCGGGAGACTGGAACGAAAATATGGGTATGGGAAATCCGGTGGCCTCTAACCTGGTTCGTAGATACCTGAAACTTATCAAAGAGGAACAGGCCGTTGCTGGCATCACTCCCACGCAGGCCACTCCGTTATTTGTAAACAAGCTAGTCAGGTTAGCTGACTACTTGGAGCACCAGATACGACTGGTCCAAGACAACCCAGAGAAGTTGTATATCTTATTCAGAGATCAGGCGTACTTTAAGACTTTGTATTTTTCGGGAGACAGACCGGTGACCTTGGCCAAGTGCGCACAAATGAAATGCTACGTTTCCCAAACGACGATGGCTTGCTCTTTAATCATACCTGGGGCAAAACTCTACGGGGAGACAAATCTAACCTTTTTGGCATAAAAAGATGTCCGAATTTGAAGATATGTCCCGTGGCGGCCATCGAAAGCTATATTTTGGCGACACGGGCAATAAAGGTAGATCTTACTGATGGCTTCCTCTTTCGCCCTACAAACAATCAAGGTGAGATCCTCCCGACGTCGGTGTCTTCGGAGACGATGAACGCAAGGCGTTAAATATACCTCAAGGACGCAGGTCTTGATGAGGGCGAGACCGCTCATAGCTTTCCAGCGGGTTGTGCGATTACACTAGCCTTGGCAGGCTCTACGCTAGCAGATGTGATGAATCATGTGGGCTGGGACAGATCTCATACTGCGAAGTATTATATGCACCTGGGGAGAGTCCTGCGAAACGATGATACGTCCACACGCCTATCTCAGATTGCCGATAAACAACACCCGGTAGCAGAATTGTCTCAGTAGTATCATGATCTCAATTTAGTAAAAAAATTTTGTGTTGGCTTCCCCCCCCCCCCCCCCCCCCCCCCCCCCCCCCCGGGAACAATAAGAGGAGCAAGGCGGACACACAATAGCAATCGTACAGTAATGACATACCTTAGGCTATATACATAGAATGCTACCTCGTGAGAGTGAGGAGGGGGATAGTAGATATAATAAGATATGGATGAGATATGGGGAAGCTATATGGTCGGGTTGTTCCTTGGGGGCAAGGGTTGGCACGGGATGCCGTCGGATGTGGAGGCACTGGACGAGCGGAGTGATCCACACCATTGCTCAGGTACTGGACAATGGAGTCTGTTGTTCCCATCTCTAAATCACTGATCCGTGGAACAAAGGCCGGTTTGGATATAATACTATTCAAATCGGCCGAAAACGTTCCACGGGCACTGAGAAGCACGGAAACCACTAGAATGCGAGCTATGCACACCTGGGATACAATAAAAACGAGCAATCCTATTGCTCACTCTCTTCTCACATTTCGCGAGGGCTGGCCGGATTCGCTGGTGTTTAAGACGACATGGATAGATAGAAAATGAGGTGGGGTGGGTAGCTTTGGGGGTAGCGCCCATCAAGCAGTCGGTTGTTCTGGTTTAGTATAGCTGAATAGATAAATATGAAGGATATACATTTATGCGCCCACCCACCCAGCCCCAGTTTAGTGTTATATCCACACAAGCCTCTGCTACGGATCCACACCATTGCTCAGGTACTGGACAATGGAGTCTGTTGTTCCCATCTCTAAATCAGTGATCCGTGGAACAAAGGCCGGTTTGGATATAATACTGTTCATGCGACCTGGCCTTGAGCACCTCTTCCCGCCAATTTTGATTGTCACTGAATAAACCAACGATTTCAGTCGTACAGCAACTTTGGAAAGTTTTGAATTCGTTAAGTCGTTATGAAAAGATTTTCCTTTCGAAAATGTAAAAAAAGTTTCTTTCATTTTTCACAAAATGTAGTCTTTTTTAACTGCAGTTATTTGCATATTTATTTGCATGGCAATGGACAATTCTCTCAACGACTCAACTATTCTGTCTGTAAGTAAAACTTACCAAGCAAGCAATTTTTCGTTGGTATTTTACCCAGCGTTTGGTATATCGACTAGTTAACTAGAAATGCGGTAATAATTGCTGGGGGCCCTATCGACAACACATTTACTTGGACGTCACAACTCGTATTTGCTAGAATAGAATCTTAGAATCTTGACTCAACACAAGCCGGTAGTTTGTTCCTTCGCCTTCGCTTCGGTGAATGAAATAACAGGTGCTTGAAACGTTGTTTTATTTCTCGCGTTTTAGTTAACTGGAAAACTCCGAGCTATCCTGCCCCGATTGTGGCCCCTAGCTTTTCACCCAAAGTTTGGTTTACCGTAAATAACTTAGTTACCCGAAGTTTGGTAAATATAACTTTTTGGCTTGAGTTCATTTTGACAGGCACGCTTTAGGTAATATCCTGTCAGAAAAGACAAGCCTCTGAGTTTCGGCTTTTTCGAGCACACTGTCACTGGGCTTTCATAATTTGTCAATTTTTTACCTGAACAATGGAAGAAGATAAAAGATGACAAACACTCAGAGCTCCATAAAGAGTGTGACTTGAAAAAGTAGAACAGAAGACCTCTCCATATGTTGATTATTTCAATTAGCTCACGATGTACAATAAACTTGAGCGTTGTTGTGCGATGGTTTGTTTCGGGAAAAAGCACATGTTGAAAGCACAGTATCAACGGTGCCTTTGTGCTTTCAGTTCTTATAAATGCCTACATTCCTATCCAGTTTGTCTACATGATAGTTCACACCTTTTTCTGTGAAGCTAGCACGTTTCAGTATCCGGATGTCTCCATAGAAGAAGGATTTTGTGTTCCGCCATCTTCGCATTCAAATCCAGTTCTAGAATGTTTTTCAAGACTTTCGATGACAATGGAACTGAATTATCTGCAGTTTGCCATTAAATGGCCCCGGATATTTCCTCATAGCTACTGATGCAATTGTATCAAGTCTTCCTTCCGCAATATCTGCAAATCTGATTGAAAGATTCAGTACTTCCTTCGTTTTACAAAAAGCATGTTTGATTAAGGCAGTACATGCTTCACGCGTGGAGATGGTGGGGCTAGCCATGCGACATTTTTGGGGGAGGGGTAAGGATTACAATATTTTTGTCCACAGTGTTTTTTAAATCCTCTACTCGGTGTACGGCAATTTTTTCACACAATTACGAAATAAAATTTCTTTTTTCGTCTACCCTACGTGAATTTTTTTTGCGCTTCATCAGGAATGTTTCTTCATTTTCATAATCCGACTGCGCAGTTGATAAACCCCCCTGCCCTCGTCTAAAGTGACGAAGTCGCCCCAGTACGAAGATATGCAGGGAGACCAATGAAAACCGCCCGGATAGACTGAAAACGACCATTCAACTTTTCGCGGTGAGGGGAGGGCTTGTTAGCAAGACAAGTACTAGAGTGGCGTGCGGTAGAAAAATTTCAATTTAGCATCATATCACCAGGGAGAACTCAATAATTATTTTTAATAGTGAAGTTTTTGTTTGCAGTGAGTTTTTTCGGCCCCGTGGCCATCGAATGGGATTTAATTCGAAAGGAAGCAGGGAGGCAATAAGAAAAACATATGCGCCCTGAAAGAGGTATTTTTTTTTTCATTTTCTTTCTTCTGTTCATTTAAACAGAAATACCCAGTCGCTACCTGTAGTCATATTACCTGTAGGATAAAATGGGACCTAGGATTGACCTATTTTAGGCTGGGAAAATGGGAATTCGGTTACTAGAACTGCGATTTGAAGACTTGCGAACTTTGAAAAATAGGAATGGGACTTTTATTTTCAATCTAATACGCTGGAATTACCAACAATGGGACTTGGCATTTTGAGACTAAAAATTCGGGAAATGGGATTGGGACCAAGTGAGCTAGCCTGCGAGCCGTTATTCCAGTGTTTTATTTTTCGGACATGCTTCTTCTTCCAGACAAGCACCCAAGTGCACATACAGAGTTTGCAGCTGGGAATCACAGCGTCAGTCACAGTGGAAACCGCTTCTCCAAGGTATGGGCAGATATGGCACTGGAACAGTCGATCAATTTAGACAGTAAGTCGCAGGGAGGGATAGTTGGTATCAGCAACAAGGAGAAGGCAGTCGAACGCTGGTTTCTTACGTGCCATGACAGGGCGGGTGTCACCAAGCTTGTAAAATAAATGTGTGATATGGATAGAAGCGACCGAGTCGGCATGCACAAAGAGGAAGGGAGAAGTAGGATCGCCCGTGACGAGGAGGATGTTCACAAGATCGAACAAATATTTGACTCTGGACTGTTGAAGAATCCTTTTGATATAGAAGATGATGAAGGTGACGAGCAGATCCCTTTGTTTAATCTTGCATCAGGTTTTGTGCTTCCGGACGATGCCGCCAGATGAACTTCTGGGCGCGACGGAAGCAGGCGGACGTAGCATGTTACACTTCGCGACCGCAAGAGTGAACAGTACCGCGACAAATGTTTGGGCCCCGTTCAAGAAACCCAACATCAAGACGTTCTCTTCCGTCAAGACCCCTTCGATTGGAAAGAAGAAAACGCTGGAAGCCTTGAACACCGAGGAGGATGTGTTTGGCCAACTGTTGGTGGTAGCGGGAAATTGTGATATTGATTTGAAGGAGGTCTTATCGCATAAATTGACTAATGTGCCGAGTGCCATAGTCCATGCCGATGGTACACTCAGGAAAAACACCAAAAGCGCCTTCCTCCAGATTCTTGAAGCAGACATCAGAAGTCCAGCAAATCTCCCCCACTCCCCTCTACCGACGGCATTCTTAATCGATGGCATGGCTCTCATCCAAGTGGTAAAAGCAGCAGGTGCCTCGAGGTTCGGTGACAGGGCAGCTAAATACCAATAAATGCTAGTAAGAATGCTAGGTGTACACAACTGCACGAGAGTCGATCTTGTTTTTGATCAATACTGGGCAGAGTCTCTCAAAGAAGGGGAGCGCTCAAGACGAGGGCAGTCAAGTTTCTTGGAGGTCCAGATTCACAGTGGGTCTACGCCAGTACCTAGACAGTGGGCTAAGTATATAAGCAATCCGCACTGAACAAGAAGAGGCTTGCAGAATTCTTGTGCGCTACTCTCGCCGCGGGGCTGAAAGAAGCGCTTCTTCCATCGCAGATAGTAGTCCTGGGCGGTGGCTATAAAGATGGACAAGAGACTGTTGCAGTCACACGAGGAAGTCAAACTGAGGTCATAGATGTACGCTCGGGCCATGAAGAAGCAGACACCCGACTTTTGCTGCACGCTAAACATGCCGCATCTACCCATCCCCGAATCGTCATCCAGACGCCCGACACAGACGTGGCAGTTTTAGCCACGGCTCACATCTGTGACATCACATGTGAGGAACTTTGTTGAAAACGGGAACTAAAGAACGCCAAAGATATATCCCGATTCACAGGACTCATTCTTCTCTAGGAGTCTTCTCGCGTTTCATGCTATAACGGGATGCGACACCAATAGTGCTTTTTTCGGAATCGGAAAGAAGAAACAGTGGGAAATCCTTGCTGAGAGCCAACAACACCAAGAACGTCTGGCTTTACTTGGAAATGAAGTGCCCGTCGACACAGAGACTTTAGAACAGTAGAGGAATTTGTTTGTTCTCTCTATGTTCCTGACCGCCCGTTTTGCCAGGCGAACGAAGTCCGGTACTTCATGTTTTGCCAACGGGGCGGAAGACGAAAAGGGCTACCCCCGACATCTGAGAGCCTCAAGCACCATATAAGAAGGGCGAACTTTCAAACCTATGTTTAGAAGAGGTCTCTTGCTCCGATCAAGAGCATTCCGTCACCAATTGGCAATGGATGGCACAAAGAGGCCGGGATGATGAGACCCGTATTGATGGAAACGAGTCCCGCGCCAGAGTCACTGCTGGAACTGACAAAGTGCCAATGTATGAAGTCAGGATGCAAGGCAAACTGCTCCTGCAAGGCAAATGGTCTCTCTTGCACAGAAGCTTGCAGATGCATGGCAGACGAAAGCTGTTTCAATCCCCATAACAAACTCGAAGACGTTGAGGTTAATCTTAGTAATTCAGAGTACGAATAATCTGATCAGTGCGGATGTTGGCTTAAAGTGTATGTAACATTTCTGGACTGTTAGCTTTAGAATATAATAGAGACGCTTTATTCCTATTCCTAAATATACAAGAAATTAATGTTTACAGTAAAGACACTCGAACCGCGAACACTTGGTTAAATTCTATACATAGAGAATAATACATGGGGGGGGGGGGGGGGGGGGGCAATGTATAGGTGTTTACGGTTCGAGTATCCTGGCTGTAAAAGTTTAACGATACATTAATGTTAACATTGTAATACATTAGGAACAAAGAGTCTCTAAAGTACATGACCGACGCTTAAAATCAGTATCAGAACTAAAAACAATCAATGTAAGCGCATATATATTTTAATATTTTTGGTTGCCATGGAAACGCTTATCACGTGACTTAGTAGTGGCCATCTTGGATTTCTTATTTAGACCTGAAGACACGCAGGAAAAGGTGAAATTGAAAAGTAATCGCGCACTTATTTACTACCTTCAAATAAAGCCAATTGGAAAACTTGGAATTTCTCCAAAAAAATTATCACATTTTTCGTGTTTTTGAAATATATATTGTGAAAAATGTATTTCTTAAAACAGTATCCTAGATATCCAATTAGGTTTACAGAAAGACTAATGATACAAACATTATGCTGACAAGAATTTTATATTTTTAACACTCTTTACATACTTCCACAGGCGCTAAACATTTAATCCAAAATGGCGGACATTGAGTCACGTGTCCTCGTTACCATGACAACAACAATTTAATCGAAATCAGAATTCCGAAATGTGTTTCCAGGCCAAGTTTGAAATGTTTTCGTTGGAAAATAACGAAGTTACCAAAAAGCAGCCCTTGTTTTACAGCCATGCCTTAAAGCCACCGAGGTACGTTTGGCGTCACGTGATCTGGCGTCAAGTGACCAGCGAGGATAGGGATTTTAGTGTGTTATCCAGTTCAACGTCTAATTATCTCTCTTTTTGTGAAATTTGTATCTGATCTGACCCTAAAAAAATGTTATGGGGTCAGAAATGTTTTCAGCCTCTCTTTCATGCTTACCCTTGCGTTCACTATACCATGCCACGAAAACTTCGTATTTGGCCAACAAATACCACATAGTACCTAGTCGTAAAGTTCAAGTATTCTTCTATAAGAATCAGCCATCAAACCTTTTCTGTACGGTGGGTTGTGCTGGAGGACAATTTTTCGGGTCTGGCTCCTGGACTATTACCCCAAGAAAGCGTTTCCACTGACTTTCAAGACACCCCTACCACCCCTTTGTCCTGCCTTGTGCAAGTACGTCAGTCACCATATATTGATACTTTCCATAAGCATCACCGTGCACGCATCACTATTGATAGTGGCGCAACAGGAAATATGATAAGGCTCTCTACTGTAGAGAGGCTCGGTGCTAAAATCTGCATTAGCTCCCAGTCCGCGCGCCAAGCAGACGGAACCTGCCCGCTCAACGTAGTGGGCGAAACTGAACTAGAATTTACTAGACGTGGGCATACGTTTAATTTCAAGGGTCTAATCATTGAGAATCTTGATGTTGAGA
Source organism: Scolanthus callimorphus (assembly GCA_033964015.1). Classification (NCBI taxonomy): domain Eukaryota; kingdom Metazoa; phylum Cnidaria; class Anthozoa; order Actiniaria; family Edwardsiidae; genus Scolanthus; species Scolanthus callimorphus. Next base: position 10,771,393 of record CM066915.1, read on the forward strand.
TCTTAGCCGGCACACCATTCATGGAACTTAATGATATCTCTGTCCGTCCGGCAACTCGTCAAGTCCTCCTCGGTGGTGGGAGCGCGTTCGTGTATGACTCCCAGCCACGAATTGCTACCCATAGCTCAGTCCGGCGCGCAGTTATCCTCCGCGCCCCAGCTGAGTCCACCACCATTTTATCTGGCGATTTCCTAGAGATAGACATTCCCCATTGACTTTTCTACCGATGATGATTATGCTATTGAGCCCCGCACCGATACATCTCGAGCACGTGCTGCCAAGATGTCAGCGGTCTGGCCCCCACCAAGTATTGTCCCCAGCGTGGCGGGTAAGATAAGGATCCCCAACCTTTCCAACCAACCCCAGAACCTCGGGCGTAACTAACACTTTGCGCAGATTACTCACCTATATGACCCACCTCCCAGCCCCAAGCGTTGTACCCAACAAGCCCACAGAGCTCCAAAGCCAACCCTGCAAGCGCGCCACATTCTAGCAATGTAAAGCTAGACCCCGCTGACCTGCTCCCTTCCGATGTCAAGTCGCAATTCCAAACTCTCCTAGAAACATACGACAACTTTTCAACCCAACCATAACTGGGTATAATGGAGCGTCGGGCCCATTTGAGGCTCGAGTAAATATGGGACCAGTGGAACCGCCACAGCGCAAGGGCCGCTTGCCCCAGTACTCGCGCGACAAGCTGGTTGAATTGCAAGATAAATTTGACTCGTTGGAAGAGCTGGGTATTGTAAAGCGCCCAGAAGACATTAATGTCTCTGTCGAATATCTCAACCCTTCTTTCCTTGTAAAGAAACCTAACGGTGGGCACCGCTTAGTCACCGCATTTGCAGATGTGGGGAGATACAGCAAGCCTCAGCCATCTCTAATGCCTGATGTTGAGACCACTCTCAGGCAAATAGCACAGTGAAAACACATCATAGCAACCGACTTAACTAGCGCGTTTTACCAAATCCCATTGTCCCGCGATTCACTGAAGTATTGTGGGGTCGTCACACCCTACCGTGGTGTCCGTGTATACACCAGGTGCGCAATGGGAATTCCAGGGTCTGAGACCGCCCTGGAGGAGCTCATGTGTCGGGTGCTAGGAGATTTACTGAAGGAGGGTGTTGTGACCAAGCTAGCTGATGACTTGTACTGTGGCGGGAATACCCCTCAAGAGCTGCTCCACAACTGGACAAGAGTACTTATCGCCCTCCACAAGAACAACCTTCGCCTTTCTGCGAACAAGACCATCATTAATCCCCGTTCTACTACCATACTCGGGTGGATCTGGTCTCAGGGTACATTACAAGCAAGTCCCCATAAAATATCGGCTCTTGTAGCGTGCAAACCGCTTGAGACGGTAGGAGGCCTCAGATCTTTCATCGGTGCTTATAAAGTACTCGCCCGTGTCATCCCTCATTGCTCATCTATGATTGCACCCTTAGATGATGCGATCGCTGGCCGCAAGTCCCAAGAGAAAATCGACTGGATAGACGATACACTGGCAGCTTTCAGTGACGCTAAGAGCTCCCTATCCTCAAGCAAGACTATCACCCTACCTCGACGAGATGATCAGCTGTGGATTGTGACGGATAGTGCTGTCCGGAAACCAGGTATCGGCGCAACCCTCTATATCACTCGTGGTAACCGCGTATCACTGGCAGGCTACTTCAGCGCAAAATTACGAGGGCATCAACCATCATGGCTTCCATGCGAAATCGAAGCGTTAGCCATAGCTATCGCAACGAAGCACTTCAGTCCCTACATAACCCAATCCTCAAAACGTGCTTGTATCCTTACCGACAGCAAGCCATGCGTGCAAGCTTTCTCAAAGTTGTGTCGTGGCGAGTTTTCGGCGAGCCCACGTGTCTCCACCTACCTGTCCACCGTGAGTCGTTATCAGGCATCAGTACAACATGTCGCTGGAGCCGCTATTTTGCAGTCTGACTTCGCAAGCCGAAATGCCCCTGAGTCTTCCTATGAGGCCTGCCAGGTCTGTACCTTCATAAGGGACGTTGAACACTCTGTGGTCCGAAGCACGTCTATACAGGACATACAATCAGGATCTTGCAAGCTCCCGTTTACCAACCGCACAGCTTGGCTATCCCTACAAGCAGAATGCCCCGACCTTCGACGGACGCACGCCCACCTCAGACAAGGTACGCGCCCGTCAAAGAAACTTACCAACGTGCGAGACGTTAAGCGTTATTTAAATGTTGCGTCCATCGCCAAAGACGGCCTTCTTGTGCTACGAAAGCAACAGCCTCTTGCCCCGGATCGCGAATGTATCATTGTTCGTCGCAGATTCCTCCACGGTCTTCTAACGGCTTTGCACGTTCAACTCAATCATCCAAGCTGCCATCAACTAAAGACCGTCATTCGTCGATACTTATTCGCACTTGATATGGATAAGGCTGTTGAGATTACTACAAGCAACTGCCATCACTGTACCTCCCTCCGTACAGTTCCACACACTTTACAAGAACAGTCTTCCGCCCCACCTCCTGAAGTTGTCGGTGTTTCATTCGCAGCCGATGTCATCAAGCGCAATAGACAACAGATACTTGTGCTTCGCGAAACCGTTACCTCCTTTACCACTGCTACGATCATACAAGATGAGCGTCATGAGTCTCTGCGTAATGCTATTGTCAGGTTATGCATAGAGTTCCGCCCACTAGATGGCCCCCTAGCGACCATCCGCACAGACCCTGCTACGGGATTTCAAGCCCTTAAGGATGACAAACTCCTTCGGAAGCATCGGATCTGTCTCGAAATCGGACGAGTGAAGAACCTTTATAAAATCCCGTAGCCGAAAAGGCTGTGCAGGAACTTGAGAGCGAGCTACTTAAACAAGACCCTCTCGGCAACCCTGTAACACCACTCACGCTTTCTGTTGCAGTCGCTACTCTCAATGCCCGCATTCGAACACGCGGGTTATCGTCACGTGAAATGTGGACGCAACGCGATCAATTCACGAGCGTTCACCTTCCGATCAGCGATCGAGAACTAATCTCTACACAAGCCCAGGACAGATCACGTAATCACGCCTATAGTGCCAGCTGCAAAGCACCCCTCGGTACGACAATCCTGACCCCCGACATATCTCCTGGTGATCTCATCTACTTATACGGTGACCGGGACAAGTCGCATGCCAGAGACAGGTATTTAGTTACATCTACGGACGGTCCTTGGTGCAATGTACAGAAATTCAAAGGCACCCAACTCAGAAACACTTCGTATAGAGTCAAGAAAAGTGAGTGCTTTGCGGTTCCGTCTAACATAGACATTGTATCCCGTTCACGAGGTGATTCCACTCCCCTGCACTTGATAGACAGCGGGTCAGCAGCTACCTCAGCACTCGATGAAGAGCAAACACCAATTCCGTCTATGGCAGCTGCTCCACCTCCCCCAGACATACCGATGCTGATATCTACACCCCTTGATGTCGACACATCTCCTAAGGAACCGGTAACTCCTGTGCAGATAACCACTAGGCACGCTCCGGACGAAGGTACCTCAACGCCCGACTCAGACACGGATCCTACTCCCGCTAGCCTTAGGAAGTCTGCGCGTCAGAGACGTCCCCCTGAATACCTTACGGACTAGTTTTAATAGTCAGGCAGTATAAACGTTACAGTGTACTATCGTTCATATTGAAACTGTTCCCGTTACCAATATTAATGCCGCTGCTACAGCAAGGTCGATAGAGCTGCCCTGTTGTCTTATGTTTGAAGAGAAAAGGAAGCCGCGCCAGTATACAGATTAGTTAGGACCGGTCAACCTGTGGTTGCCGGGTCACCAAGCGGGATTCGCCCTCTCGTCCATCTTGGATTTCTGTCTACTCGTGTATATCAGTTAGCCCTGTTGATAAAGTTATATTTACCCATCGTTACTTGTTTGATACGGATCTCTTCCATCCCAACTGGCGCTGTAAATCTAATAATTCGACATCGTGTTTTCTGTATTTGCTTACATTTGCTAGCCGGATAAACCCCTGGCAAATTCTGTATTCACCATACATTTGCCTTCATGGTGAATTCAACGTCAAATCTTTACGTTTGCTCAACATTTTCCATTGCTGTAAATCCAAGCCCAAATTTATAAATTTGCTATTGGATTTGCCGCCGCATTTACAAATAAAGTAAAAGCGGTATTCACCAGCTGCGCTAGTGCTGTAAATTCATAGGAATTTTCAAAGTTTGTGTTTGAGAAAATCTGATGAAACACAAGCAAATCTGGTATTTACTATAGGTTTGCTTCAGATTTGCTCGTGGTGTAAATCCATTTTTTCGTCCAGTGCAACCCCCCACTAAGAAAGTTAGGCGCAGACTGAAGTTCACTGACACGCAAGCCGATGCAGTCTTCTGCAAGTGGAATGATGACTTGAACGGTTAAAACAAGAACCGTTTGTTCTCACACTAACGGGTGGTCTATGCATGTATTGATAGAAGGAATAGGAAATAAAGGCATGTGTTTGTACTTATCAGATTCACTGTATTGTGTCTTACTAATTCAGTTATTTTGCGAGAAAAAAAAATACGCTACTAGAAACAGCGTATCGAAAATAAGATAGTATTATATTCTCGATATGAATAAATAGAACAATGACATCAGAGCTGTGATGAGTAATGGGGAAGCATGAGCTCTGAGGCCAAGGGCAGGACAGAATGTCCTGGTGATTGATAGAAGAGGGCGCTGTTTGGTTTCCGCAGGGAGGTGGGCGGGTGCGACTAGAATAAACCACAACAGGTCTCTTCGAGGTTGAGTGGAAGAGTGAATATATTTCCATTGTGTGACGCTCTTAAGTAATTATTCTAATTTATGCATACCGAGAATAGTATTATATTCTCGATATGAATAAATAGAACAATGACATCAGAGCTGTGATGAGTAATGGGGAAGCATGAGCTCGGCCGGCCTGGTTGCCCCCGAATTGAGTGGTTCAAATCTTCTTAAGCTATACCCAAAATAACTACCTAAAATAACCCATACCTCATAAATAAAATATTTTCTTCCATAGTCCCTCGACCCATATCTCAGAAAGGTCTAAACTATTTCTTGTAACCCGTCCCGAACAAGCGCTTCTTTGGATTATTATTTTAGATCCTCTTCCTGTACCCAAAACTCACGTCATCAGTGCGCAAGAAGTTCTGCACTCCGAAAATTTATTTCCTATAGAAAATAGGAAACAAAAATGCTAACTGTGTTAGAAGGCATATTCAGAAGTTCTTCATTCTTGAAGATCCAATGTTCTCGGCATGAGAAGGGGATTCATAGGATCGAGAAACGCTTGAAGCACGGGCAGACGCCCACGACGCCGGCGGTTTAGAAAGCATGCACTATGACTCAATAGGTCTGGATAATACCTAGAGTATTGCTCCAGTCGATGTGTTAGGCAATGTTCTGTTCTGCAAAACCGAGTATTTTAGAAAGAGTAATGGATGCGCCTCTAAAACTATGGATGGCCTCTCCCTAGTTCAAAGCTTAAGGAGAGTAATATGGGTTAACTATCTCAGGTACATTAAGGCATGGGTGTTTTCCAAAAAAATGCGAAAAATACTGAAAAAAATTCTCTTGGGTATACAAAATGTCTTCTGTAGAATGTTTTTCGTTAAGGTTGGTACACCCAGTGAGACGTTTCATTTCATGTATTTGGTTACCATGTCAACGGGTTGCGTGACCTGTAAGAGCGTGACAAAGGCACAATTTTCTTTCAGGTCTCTGCATTCGATGGGGGTCATACCAATGAATTCCCAATGGGTCTTATTATGACCAGTGTCGGGCGTATATTACCATTCCAACGAGGATGGGTGTCCAAGTTATCCAGATTTTAAAAAAAGGAGAGTATCATATTACATCATCAAAAATAAAGCTATCTAAAAAACATTTCCAGCCATCCTCGTTGGATCAATGTTCTACACTATATAACAAACACTATAATGCACTCTGGGGAACGATTTCACTTATCCCCATTGAATGCAGAGGCCATTTTCCTAGAAATTAAATTTAAGGTCAGAGGTCATACATTTGTTGCCATAGAGACCAACATTGGTGAAAATGATTGAGAATGACCAAAGGTATCAAAATGTAGATTGCTTGGATCCCTCAGAGGCATTGGTTTAGAGATGGACCACCCCCCTCAGTTTTACGTCCGCCATTTTGGATTGGGCTTCCGCCCAGGCCTTAAGTTACCTGAGATACAGCCGAGCCTACAAACGGATATTCAGCGACCATATGATTATTAGGTTGGTTAGAAACAAATAACCTTGTCTAACTTTAATACCCATACCTGAATTGATATAACTTTCTAAATTAGAGGCAGATGTAGAGGTTTGTATTCTTCCCCCTGAGAGCCTTGCCAAAAGTATGGTCATTCAAAATAAAACCCGAGTTATCCACGTGGTTATCAGGGAGACGCAGGACCTCTTTTGTTCTTAATTTTGCCTACATCTAGCTCTGCCCTAAACCCCGCGCGCAAAAAAGTTAAGAATGAGAAAAGCTAAATCACGACAGAAGATATAAGATTGACAGGGTTACAAAATGTCCACACTCTCGTGCTATTTCCCGCCTCAACCGCAAGCTGCGAATATTGCGCGCAATTTCGCGAGGACGTTATCCATTGCAGCGGCGGCCCTATACGCTTTGGGCACAGACAATCAGCTTTAAAGGGACGGAGGACGAAGTTGGGACAACTGATATGGTGAACTGGAGTCTTTCTTGATTTATCCTTGAAGACCAAATACCGAATGTTATCGTGCGGTGTGACGGACAACATAGCCTTAGGGAAAGTTAAATTATGTAAAAGAGCGTTTCATATCGATAGACAATTTTGATCTTGAAGACTATGTTTGACTAGTTGTCTTTAGTAACCGCAACTGTAGCAGAACCGGAAGCAGCCATCCTATGGGTATAGGCATTTTCCGGTTAAGGGTAACAGCAGGAAATACTCCTAGAGGCAAACTGAGGTACCAGATCGTCACCCTTTCTTCCAAGTAGAAAGGGACAGCGCGAACGCGAGCAGACGATTGCGATAGACCACCTGTATTTACAAGGCTGGGTATCCGGTGTGATAATGGTGTCGGGCCAAGAACCTCCACGAAACGGAGCCAAGCACAAGCTAGTGGGGCGCGAGCATTTTGAATGAGATTTTTCTTCTTTTTTTTGGATACATTAACTCCCCAGACATGGGAGTAGCCCTGGAGTGAAATGTGGTTGAGCAAACGCCTGCCGTGTCTTTGTGCATCACGAACTCGCTGGACCGAAACCTGCTCCATAGCGATTTGATAATGGACTTATCTTGGATTTGGAATAACTACGTAGCAGTGAACCGTATGAGCTTAAATAGGGCGGATCCCTGTGCCATACACACAGGAATCCCAACGTAGTATATATATATATAAGAAACGCAGCAAAGGTATATCTAGTACAATCGCTGTTACAATCAGTCACTGAAAACAGCTGGTAGGGCCGAAAATACTCTTTGTTAGTATATAGATTTAGCCCCTGGCTAAAAGCGGAGCTCGGTTCACACATTTTCCTGTGTTGAGGTCTTGGTTTACCTGTGTGGGGGCGCGCAGACAGACACGGACGCCTAAGCGATACCCAAATGGGAACACCGCTGATCCATTAAAAATGAAGTCGAACGTATACCTGAGTTCTACTTTGAGCCATTGTATTCTTGCTGCGATACCTATGGTGCTCCGCTATAGAAGTCGTAGCTGAATGGCGGATTACCGTTATGTCTTGATTTTAATGGATCTAATTCGTTGGCGAGTTTAGAGGGACCGTGTCTGTGGAAAGGATCTCTTGCGTAATTTAGCAAATTTCTCCTTCTCTTCTGAAAGGCAGCATGAGAGAACGGAGAGTCGCAAATGAGACTCAGGACTACCACTTGTTATGCCGGAGAGAGAGAAAACTTCTTTAAGGCTATGAAAACCCAGGTTAGTACGGACTGAGTAAACAATATACGTAGCGGCTTCACTTAGCTGGAGGTTTGACCATGCTTCTAAGTCCCCCGCACATAGAAACAGTTGACTGATGTTGCGAACATCAATGTATTGTGAACAAGGGATACCAAGGGTTTTGACGTGACATGCAGCAGCAAGACCGATAGTTTGATAAACGAATGCGCTGAATTTCCAGTCTAACGGGATAACGCTCAAACCTGGCCATTGCAGACCAAATAAAGACTTGCAGTCCTTCGAGAGGAACGCATTGGTCGCATCATAACCCCCTTTTTTTTTCAAGAGTGGTTTAGTCATGATCTAACCTAACGTATCTGGAAAGATCTGAAAGAGGATTAAAGGAGAAAGGGGAGTCACATAAACGAAACAGTAACAATAATAACAAAAAGCTTTAAATCATGGCAGAGTCTAGGCTTCCAGAATGGTAGAGGTAATAAAATCTTCGAATCTACTACAGGCTGAGTTATTGGGAGAAACTGCATGGGTTTGCATGTCGCTGTATAACGTTCCCTGGAAGTCTCCCTATAAATGTTGCATACATTATCTGGCGTTTAGACCATTAATTATGAAGTCTTTAACTTTAAGGTTGCTATGAGATACGGCGATGACAAAATCACAATACTTTGAGATATTGGCGAATGTTACCGACGATAAAATAATCAGGGGCTCTAAAACTGAGCATGCATTCTACCCTTGCCGACTGCAAGGGTTAGAGGATTATGTCCAGTGGCGTGCGAAGGCCTGCCCTCCCAGTCACATAAACAGGGTCTTAGATATCCATTCTATTGGTTGAGCTGAGCTGCGCAGAAAAAGTAGACTGGGACGAAATAGCGTTCAAAAATACAAGAGACCGTCAAAGCCGAAAGGCATAGTAACCGAAAGATGACGAATAAATAGCAAAATTAAGCCGGTGATTGACGGACAGGGCAGGCTAGCACGCCACTGGACATAAGCAGCCCCGCCGAAGCAGAGAAATAGCGTGAGTCTGCTCAACTTATGGCCAGTGGGGTACAAGTCTGACAGCCAAAATAAGATGATGATCCTGGATCAGATAAAAATAACCACAGGGAGCTCGTACGACTAGCTCCAGGCTTCCAGAGTCATAAGGCAGAAATGACAAAGGTACCAGTGACGAAAGAAGTTATGATGAACAAGAGTGAACGTAAAACCAGACGTCATAAAGCTAAACACCAAAACGTCTAAAAACTAGGAGGAAATACCGGGGGTCGTGTTACCAGGAGAAATCTACCCTATGACGACATTTACTAATGACGGCCTGGCCCAAAACGAATATAGGGGGTACCACACCAGACCTACGCAAGGACCCTCAATTGGGGCAGTACAAAAGCAAATATACCAAAGTAACAGGAATAGAATTAACAGACAATTTAATACATTTTAAAAACACAAGTTTAATATTTCCCCAAGACTCTAGTTTGCTGAGTGCTGTTAGGAGGGCGGTTCATAAATGGGAGAGCCCTGTAGGGAGCTGGGGCTTGGGAAGGAGGATAGGGGCAACTATATGCGATTGATGAGGTTTTACTTCCGGTTTCCCAACCTTCCATTTATTAGTAATCGGCGCCTCCACTTTGCTGGGACTTTCACCAATTACCGTCAGAACTAGGATCCCTCCTTCAGACATGATTCATAAGCCTCATCTTTATCCGCACCAAATTGTGCGATACCAAAAATATTTATAGATAAGAAAAGGCAAGGTGTGCATAAAACACTATGAGGCCCTTGAGACAGCCTTCCTGACATTCCCTCAAGGCGTGCTCCACATCTCCTTCGATATTTGCTTTTGACAAGGTCTCCACTGTTTTCAGGTGCGCAGCCAACTTTTATCCAAAGTTTGATAGCTACATAATAGGAGGGTAGGGGTGATGGGGTGACATGAAAATCATAACCAAATGAAAACACAGGTTGTACTTCCTTCCTTATGTGAAGTCAAGGCAGGGAGTATCTGTAGTCTGACCACACCTATCTCAGTTGTATAAGTGGAAATAGGACACATAGCCTGACCACATCTATTTATAGATGTTTTATAGTTAAAATTTGACACATCCCTGCTGTGAGAGCAATATGGTCTGACCACATCTATTTGAAATTTATAGATGAATATACGACACACAAGGCATGTAATAATATATATACATCCTTTTTTTTTTTTGGCTTTCCACGACAGATTGAAATCTATAGGTCTATACAAAACATCCAGGCTCAAAGAAAATCTATAGTCTGACCATACCCATTTGTACGTTTATAGATGGAGATATAACACATGAAGAATTAAATAAAATTTATAGCCCACCACAGCTATTTTAAATTCATAGGTGCCAAGCAGGCTGCAAGAATATTCAGGGCCTAACCACACCTATTTGGAATGTATAGGTGGAGATACGACATATCCCGGCTATAAGGATATTTATAGCCTGACCACACCTATTTGGAATCTATAGGTGGAAATACGGCACACATCCAGGCTATGAGAATTATGTTTAGCCTGATCACAACCATAAAGTTTAAAGGTGGAAATACGGCACACATCCAGGTTGCAAGAAATGTTATCCCTGACCACACCTATTGAAATTTATAGGTGGAAAACAATGCAACCAGACTGCAAGGACTTACTCTAGCCTGACCACACCTATATTAAATATATAGGTGGAATACGACACACACAGGCTGCAAGAGCCTGACTACACCTATTGAAATATATAGGTGGAATATAACACACCCAGGCTGCAAGACATTTATAGCCTGACCACACCTATTTGAAGTTCATAGGTGGAATACGACACACCAAGGCTGTAAGAAATTTATAGCCTGACCACACCTATTTGAAATTTGAATGCAACACACCCAGGCTGCAAGAAATTATAGCCTGACCACACCTATTTAAAATGTATAGATGGAATTCAACACACCCAGGCTGTAGGAAATTTATAGCCTGACCACACCTATTTGAAGTTCATAGGTGGAATACGACACACCCAGGCTGTAAGAAATTTATAGCCTGACCACACCTATTTGAAATTTATAGGTGGAATGCAACACACCCAGGCTGTAAGAGAAATTTAGCCTGACCACACCTATTTGAAATTTATAGGTGGAATACAACACGCCCAGGCTGTAAGAAAAATTTAGCCTGACCACACCTATTTGAAATTTATAGGTGGAATACAACACACCCAGGCTGTAAGAAATTTATAGCCTGACCACACCTATTTGTAATTTATAGGTGGAATACGACCCATCCAGGCTGTAAGAAAAATATAGCCTGTCCACACCTATTTGAAATTTTATAGGTGGAATACAACACACCCAGGCTGTAAGGAATGTATAGCCTGGCCACACCTATTTGCAATTTATAGGTGGAATACGACCCATCCAGGCTGTAAGAAAAATATAGCCTGTCCACACCTAGTTGAAGTTCATAGGTGGAATACGACACACCAAGGCTGTAAGAAAAATATAGCCTGTCCACACGTATTTGAAATTTATAGGTGGAATACAACATACCCAGGCTGTAAGAAATTATAGCCTGACCACACACGTACTGAAATTTATAGGTGAAAGATATGCAACAACAAATGCAGCTACTTAATGTTGAATTATAAAGGGAAACTAAATAATTAACTACGCTAAAATGTTAAATAAAGTAAAATACAGACACATACATGGTATGGAGCTAAGAACCGAGCCGAAAGAGAAAGGGATAAAAATAACAGAAGGCGGCGCTGGGTATGAAACGATGAAGCGATTAAATTACCGAAGACGCGGGAATAAAGAACAAAAGAGCTAATGAAAAAAAAAAACTACAGTAAAGTATGAAATTTACCAATACGAGGAGTAAACTGAACGGAGATAAAAAGTTACTAGCAATAAACTGAGAAATACTAATGGCAGGGTAACTGGGAGACGAAAGAAAAGTATAACGGAACTACCGACGCGCCAAAGGAACGAACGAACAAGAAATTAGAAATGTGACGAGGGCCACGGCAATATGAGCTAGGACAACCAGTAACAAGTAACCCTCATTTATTTTAATGCTCGAAGTCATACGACTATACCAACCTATCAACGGCTTGAATAGCAGTCATTAAAGGGGCTGGAACGACGGTTGGATGTGGACCTGGGACGACAACCAGCGAGTAGAGCCGGCATGATGGCCGGTTCTGGATTCAGAACGGCAGCCGACGGTCAGGACGGTGAAACTGGTTCGATGTTCGTTTGTGGAGCTACGACGGCTGTTTGTTGGGCTGCTATATTGTATACTTGCCAAAGAAAAGACTTGTGGTGCTTGGGCCATAGCGCGGAAACCAAAAGCAGCGAGCGGCGACGACAAGAATAAACCAAACAACCGGCCTCTTCGAGGTTGAGTGGAAGAGTGAATATATTTCCATTGTGTGACGCTCTTAAGTAATTATTCTAATTTATGCATACCGAGAATAGGTACATCTTAGTAAAACTGGGCAAACAAATAACGGCTAAGCGTTTGTTTCTTGTCTCGCGCGATAATTTATTAAATCAAAAAGGGGTGGGTGGGGTCTATTGTTTCTTGACAATAAAGACCATTATAAAATAACTTCTTGCTGTTTATTTCTTTAGCGTCTCAGGTAGAAACTTTACAAGACACACTAGAATTAATTACAGAAAATAAACACAGCTCAATCACTATACGTAGTTTCAGCTTGTTGTTTTTAAATTGTCGTTGTTCTGTTTTGAAATAATTAGAAATCTGCATTTGCGTTCATTCCCGGCCACAGTTAATCAAAAGGGTCACGGATAAACTGTTTTACAGTAGGTTCATCAGGGTAGACAACAACCTTAGTTTTGATGTGTTTTAGTTTGACAGGCCACACCAGGTCTTTCCATTTCCTGCGTTGCAAGCAGAAGTACCAGGGAGAGCTTTAGCTTGATTGCGTGAGGTCTTGTACATTTCGGCGATGTAGTAACCGTCAGGGATAGTATTCATATGCTTATCGTCAAATCCGTCTTTTGCCATACGGATGGCGGTGAATCTGACCAAACTATCGGTGGAATTGCCGAGCGCGGTTCTGACCCCGCGTGCTTATTTGGAGGCTGTTGACTCTGATGAGTAAATGTGCGGCAATTGGTTGTGAGATTCCTGGTCCTTTCTCTTGGTACTGTAGCATACGCTTTGCAACTTCCAAAAACGTCGGCCAGCACTTGCTTCCTTAAATCATCATGCTTGTTATCTACCAAGATGTAACTGTATGCCTTTTCTGTTTCTTGGATATAAGCGTTCATAAAGCGTTCCCGATTTTTATCAAATATTCGTTCAGCTACAACCCCCATTTGCTTCCGGTCGCCGGGACTTCGAGACAGTGCTAAGTACTGAGCATTGCGACTAATGTCGGTGTTGAACTTTCCTTTCGTGAACATGTTTTGTAACAAAAGAACCACACTAGCGTTCCTGTGGCGACCCTGAGTAAACAGGCGAGCGACCAGTCCACTATCTGAAGCTTCCGTCATCAAGTCGTCTAAAATAATGTTGTTATATTCGGGATTTATTTCATTGAGAACCTTGGAAAGCTGGGAAGACCTCGCTCGAAACGGATGGAGTCACCCAGAGATATCTTCATCTGATTATATATTTCTTGCCATTGATAAAATGCCATTCTTATCACTTCTGTTTTGAATAACAAAAGCCTCTTCGCCAGAAGGAGTCAGAAACGGCTGAAGGGTATTGTTCCCGCAACATCGCGAAAACGGTCCTTGAGCTCGCGTCCCAAATCGAAGGTCGATATTGTTTTTCAAATAAATATTGAGCCAAATGGATCTGTTTTCATATACTAATTGGGAATTTTAACGCGAACGCTAAGGGTTTGCTGCTTGTTGTAGCTCAGAACGTATTCGGCCAGGTAGTCGGTGGTGTCACAAAGTGGCTTCCAGCTGGGGTTTTACTCGGCTTTGTCGAAGTTGAGATTTCGAAGTGCCCTATCATTTTATTTGATAAAATGCAAGTATAGGATTAGTACTCAGGCTGTCGTGTGTAAAAATGTATGATTTCTTGATACCAAGGGGAAATAAGCCTGCGAATTTGACCTCCGAAATGATGATCGCAAAATATAAAATGATGTTAAAATTGTAAAATATTCTTCGTTTGAATTATAGTCCTGCAATATGACTCATAGTGATGTCTAACATCTATTGTTGATATAAACCTATTTTATGTTAAAAAATAAGCGCGCTTTTCAGATTTTGGACTATATTTGTAGTGGGGTAAAACGGGCCAAAACAAAAACACTCAAAATCAGCCGTCTGCCGTACGATCTAATTCGGGCCTCGTTTTCCTAAACTATCTATCGGATCGATCTCAAACTTTCGCAGTATCCATCAATCCACTAGGGATACTGCTTGGCAAAGTTTGGGGATTTCGAAAATTTTCTTATCTCGCCACTAGGTCGATATTTACAGACGAGCGCTCTTAAATTTTACCGAAATGTATCAGCTTTGCATGGGCGGGCTAGTAGTTACGATGACTGACTGTCACGACAACGGCTTTCATCAACAGGAGAGTTGAAACCACTGCTGCAGCAATAGGATTTTTTTCTTTTTCCACCGCTATGGGCAACTCGAATCCCAACTAGGATGGGAACGATTTTCCCATTGCGGTGAAAGAAATCCCAAGCGTGGGATTTGTCATTAAATTCCCATAGGGAAGTGTTTGGATATTACACGGTTAGGATTTGTAATGGGAATTCCCGATTTTCCAATGACAAATCCCATGGATGGGATTGTGCAGAAATTTCCTGTACAGCTTACGCAATTACCGAAAAACACGGTCATAGTAGAGAGAAAATTTCACCACTGTACAACAAAAATTGGAATTAAATAATACACTATTTGCACTGGGTCCCAGTAGTACGTATATAAGAGATCAACTCATTAGCATATGTATCAGTCTCAGTTGGTTTGAGAACAAGAGCCGGAATGGCGTCCATGGGGGACGCCATGTGTCGGTGGCGGCTGTGGGTCCCATTGTGCTCACCCTTAGGCTTGGTGGCGCCTCCTAGCTTTTATTCACCCACCCTCCCTCCCTTTGCCTTTGCCATTTTGTGCTCCGCCAGGCCTACTTTCCCATAACTTATATAGTACAATGGGACCCAGTGCAAATATAGTACTGTTGGAAAGATTTTAGATAGATTGAAAATGTTGTGAAGTCAAACCTGCGGGTGTGCTCCGGTGAACGAAGCGGCGAGGCGATCACTTTGTTGATACTGACGCTTTGTTTTCCTTAATTGATTCAGTGTGAGTGAACAATCCTAGTAGCAATCATATTTTCATTATTCCGTCTAATTACTTGATTCACTTCTTCTGTTTGAATTCTTGTCTTGTCTGTTCTCAGGATACTCAGGATTTCAATTAAGTGTATATATTTTTTACACAAGTAAAACCTTTTTTATATATAATGTCTATTTAAGCTTAGGCGCTCATTGGACACGAAAGCAAAAAATAGACTACCGCATGTGAATGATACAATAGATATGCGCTAGTGATGAGTGAACAAAAAAACGTCTTTCAGTTACCCGAGGAATGGAAAATGATTTGAAAATGAGAACATAAATAAGCAAAGTAATAGACTTTAAGCATTATTTATGCATTCAACAATCCTCCGTTTTACTAAGTAAAATAATTCCGCCTGTCCGAGACGAGCTTCAGTGCAGAAACGGGGACTGTGTATTTTACGCTCCTGGCTGCATGGACTGTATTTTATGACTGCTCTTCGTGAGCACCTTCACCCTGTTCATTCTTTTCTTTCAATAATCAATTTTTATTTCGAGTAAGCGGCATTTGCGAAAATTCAATTTCGAGTAGTTGAAACTTTTGTCGCCAATATTTAGCTGTTTTTATTTTATTTCGCCGAGTACATTTTCTGCAAAATTTTCGTAGACGAGTTTTCCGTCCTCTAATGTGAATACGGCTATTGACTTTTGAAATCGCCCCTTATAGTCTTTTGATGTACTTATTGCTCACTGATTTAATCTGAAAACCCAAAACGACTTCAGTTTTCAGCAGCAAGCAACTCAGCTCGGAGTTTTTTTTCTTGTTTTTTCTCTTGGCGCTTCCCAGGCACGTCCGTGCGATAAGAAACATGGAGCCAGGTGAGATTACTTCTTTTGAAAAATA
Organism: Scolanthus callimorphus; assembly: GCA_033964015.1. Lineage (NCBI taxonomy): Eukaryota > Metazoa > Cnidaria > Anthozoa > Actiniaria > Edwardsiidae > Scolanthus > Scolanthus callimorphus. The sequence continues at coordinate 10,787,514 of CM066915.1, forward strand.
ACGCTTAAACAACAGCACTTTCCTGGGTTTGAACTCACATTGTAAAAACACAACTAATTCAACTTAAAAGTTATATTAAATGATCTAAATGTTAAGCTGTCATTCACGGAAAATTTAGCTTTTTTTGTGAAGCAACGTCAAAGATTGCGGACAGCGTGTCCTCGCTAAAGAAAATGCTTGAATGGCAGCTTCTCTCCCCGCTCGACGTTCAGAGGACGTTCAAACGTTATAAAATATTAAGCATTGGCTAGCCCTCCCCCTCCTCTAGCAAAATGGATTGGAGAATTATTATACTTTTCATGCGTGGTGCAAAATTATGTATAGCAAATATAATTATGCAGGATTTTTGCTTTAAAAAAATAAACCGAGAGTAAACTCACCCAACATCCAGAATTCTTCGTCAAAATGGCGGAAGAACGCGCGGTACAGATGTCATCCCACAATTAAATTTTGCCCTGGACCAGAATCACCCAAGTCCCTTTTGGCTCATTTTACTTTCTCGGCAAGCCTTGGTATCCCTGTGGTAGCTTAGGTCTCGAAGTCGAGGTTATTACGAAATACGGCGGAAAGTGTCCCATTTTGGCTGGTTTTCAGTGGGCAATGGAATTCGTATATCCACCATAGCTAATATGCAAATACCTTAGTTTTATCTGTTGGTGTTGAATTCTGGTTCCCAAGTTTGACTTTTAGATCAGAATTTGGCTATTTTCTACGAATCCAAGATGGCGTCCATTTTCGTAGATCTGTTGACTTCCGTCAACGTATCGGGCGTAGTTCGTAGTTTGCCGAAGTTCATCGGATTGGGATCGGACCACACTGGCGCCACGAGTCCATGAGCCCCTGAGCGAGTGACGCCGGCCCTCACGACAAAAACTCGTTTAACTGAACAGGTTAAAATAAACACCAGTTTGCAACCCTGTGAGTGATATGTATCACATCCACGGTGCTAGTTAGCTCGACAGGCTTTCCATCTCGGAGCCCTTCCAATCGGCTTAAAATATTATAAAACAGATTTGCATTTTTTTTTTATTCCCACTGGGTCCCAGCAGTAAGATATCAACTCATTAGCATAGTCAGTTGGTTTGCGAACTCGCCCCGTTAAGATGTTCGTCTTGCTTCGACTCAAGCCTGCACTATACTCTTTACAAGACTTCGCAACCTACTTCTATAATTAAAGTCTACAAGTGCAGTCATTGGAGTCAATTGGAGGGTTTTGACCAGGTAGTCTAGGAGCAGCTACCGGAAAAAAATCGCGCCGTAGCAAAGTAACATAGAAAGATAGGTACATGCCTAAGGTTCAATTTGATCCGTGTTGCACAGATTGGTTTGTAGGATTACACCCCGATATTTGCCATTTTGTTCCCCTGCTGCCTACATGTCCTTTGCAAAACATTGCAAACTTCTCTAAACTCCTCATTCAAGGATCAAATGTATCCAAAACTTTGTATCATTGTAAGAAATCACACACTTAATATTCCTAGCTGTAAATGTGCCCTTAATACCCACTCTAACGTCAGAAATAGAAATTAGTAGCTGGCAGCACTATGAAACTCAAAATCGTTAAAAATCCATTAAATTTCCATTAAAATCCCTTACAAGGGTTTTAATGGCCATTAATTTTGCATTTTAGAAATTGATGGCATTTTAATAGGCATTAAAAATGCATTACAATTTTTTCGGGAAAGGTGCAAGTCATTAAAAAGAGGTTACTGAATCAAACAATAATAGTAACAACTTTTTAATGGCCATTATTAAACGCTTAGAAATGGCAAGGATAGTGTGTGCCATTAAAAAGTGGTTACTGAATCATTATGATCAAAGTAACAACCTTTTAATAGCCATTATTAAGCCCTTAGAAATTACAAGGTTGTTAAAATCCCATTACTAAACTAAACAATTGTGGTAGCCTGCTAGCCGGCTCTCCAGTGGGTTTTTTCGGATATTCGATTTTTTTGGCGCGCGGGATTCCTGTGTCACTGAAAGGAGAGCCGGCAGGAAAGGCCCACCTTTTTTCATGCTTCCCGTTCGCTGACGAACGGAGGCCGCTGATTGGCCAACTCATATGAGCTGTCAGAAATGTGTCAACATTCATCAGATGTGAGTTTATTCACGGGGACGTTGAAGGAAAACAACGTGGGTTATTAAGTCGAGAAAGCTATTCCTGACTATTTCATGCTTTAGCAATCGATTGCCTTACTGAAAGGAGATACATACTTGCAATTTTGCCAACGGTGAAAGCCCTTTTATTTTGAATAGCGAAGAAGGGGCTCGAAGCGCTGAATTTTGGACGCGCTCTCAAGCGAAGACAGTCAGTTGAGCGTATTATCGTGGAAGATGAATCTCAGAAGATGAAAAAGCCAAAGTACAAAAATTCGAAACGTTTAATAAGCTTAATAAATGAAAGCTTAATTTTGTCTTTGCAGTTTCGAATATTTTGACTTGTTGTCGAAGCAATCTTCACAAACAAACATATTATTTCCGAGCAATTCTCCTGTTTCCGTTTTCTTAGCCTTAGCACAGCTTGGTCAAAAAGTCTGTGTGATTAAAACACCAAACATAAGGAAACATTACAGTGATTTAGTAAGAACCAGAATCTTCTGTAAGCTAAATTTCAGCCGTTGATTGACTCGCTGTCGAGTGACTCTGCAAAGTGAGCTACGATCGAGAGCGAAGAGGCGGCGGAAATTCACGCTAAACCTGAACACTATCTTCTGATTCTTCCACGGCACAGAATTTACAAAATGATATTCAAATTACACACAGATTCCTTGCATGCACGAATTTCTCCGAGTCTTTTCTCTCTTCTGGGTGGTAGAAATATATTTTCTGTCGAGGAGGTCACTTGTTCTTTGCCAGATACACCGAACTTTTCTTTCAAACTCAAACTAGTAAACTCAAGCACGGCAGGATCATCTACGGAATTGTGCGTTGATTGTTTTGACGAGATTGCTTTCAGTTTCGGTAGGTCCCGGTAAACCATCTTCGTGTTAGCAAGCGTAGCAAGTGTTCGTGTGTATTTCCAGGGAAAATAACATAGATTGAAATAGGCATGAAAGCGGCGAGAAATTCGACGAGCGAGATCCCCAGCATGAAAACTTCACCAAAACGCACAGCGAGCGCTTACTGCTGATGCCAGCAGTCTAATTAGCAAGCGTTCGTGTGTATTTCCAGGAAAAAGAAACAGAGAAACAGTGAAGAAAGCGGCGAGAAATTCGACGAGCATGTTAGCTCCACAAGAACGCTAAAATTACCGACTTGATATTACAACTGTAAATAGGAAAGCTGTCATTTTGTGTTTGCATGTTCCGACCGCTTATTGGCTAGATTTGACAGGTATTGTGCATGTTATTCGATGCGAAGCGTTGAGCCGTGACGGGGGCGGGCACGACAAAACATGGGCCTTTCCTGCCGGCTCTCCTTTCTTCTCTCTCCCCTCGCGACACAGGAATCCCGACGCCACAGGAACCCCGCGCGCGCCCTAACGAATTCTTCTCTGGAAAACCCACTGGAGAGCCGGCTCGCAGGCTACAATTGTGGTTGCATAAATGCTATGTGCAGGTAGTTTTTAAACATCAAAAGGACTTCCTATGGCTTATCTATGGAATGGACCATTAGAACACTGATTAAGGGGAGGTTGGGCCAATTACATATTTTTATGTCTGGATTAAGCCTAAAATTTATGTACTGATGAATAAAACCTACAATCTTGGACAAAACCTGTAGAGAAAATTACTGAAATCGATTCTTTTTTCGCTTTACTCCTGTCATTTCACCTCCCCCCTCTCCCCCGAAGCAATGTTGCAAGGAACGTATCGAGGGATGGACGCCCTTCATAACCAACATTGATTTAGGGGGAGGGGGATAAAAGGGGCCTCAAGTTAAGTCGAAAACTCAAAAGATAAGTGGTATTAACATTTTCTCTACCCTTTTGTCCAAGATTGTCTGCGATCGTAAATGTGTCATAATTCGATTTTATACGGCAATGTTTCGACGTATTTTTCTGATTTTTTCACTGAGCATAAAACATATGATTACTCAAAAGGTAAAAGCGCTACCATTTTCAATGAACTAATTATAGTGCAATTTGTGACGTCAGATTGCTGCTTCTGGAAACCTGCTGACGGCTGTTATCTCAATTCCGGCAAAATGCCGTATATTTTCATGTATTGTCTTAGAAATTTCGGTAAACCACGGTCAACAAACTGTTTCCTACACTTTGGCGAAAGAAAAAAAACGGTCAACCAAGGAAAAATCTCGGTCAACCAACAAAATTAAGTAAAATATTGATCTTTTGTCTCTTCTTTATGGCCCGAATTTTCCCTGGTTTTTCGTGGTTTTCCGTGGCTTTTCGTTGGTTTACCGTGTTTTTATTTTTTGAAATGAAAGGTGTTATCACGACGAGAGAATACTTACTCCAAGATTTAATATATTATAAAAAATTGTGGTTCTAAGGAGCTTCCGAAGAAAAAAAAAACTTGGGCTGCCTGTGGTGACAAGTATTGCCTTTGTCGGGGGTGTCTCGCGCCGAGGAAAAATAGTAGTTCTTCTCAAGAATCAAAGAAGAAAAATGGTCTGCATCAAAAGCTAGATGATTTTCTCTTCGACCAGTGTCTATTTTGTTTCAATTGGTAAGAACAATTCCATCAAATATCGGGTTTTATCTACAACCTTTCCTTTTTCGCTAACTACAGAAGCGGCCGATATTATTTCAGCTCACGAAAATCGATCATAAAAAAGCCCAGCAAAGTCGTGGAGTTGATATTTTTCGTCTACGATGAGCGCTTATAGTAGCCAGCCTTTCCGAAAAAGTTTACATGCTACCTCGTGTTATTTGACAAGTCAGGTGGTTTAGTCTGGAGCTGTTGGCTGTAGTGTAGGGACTTATAGAAGGTAGCGTGAAGATTTTAGAGATTGATTTCCTTCCAAGATGTTACTTTTTAAACACCATATGCAATCATTTTTCGATGCAAGATCACCGTTGTAGACAATGGTTCCCCAAATCAGCTTCTAACGTAATGTTTAGTTACCAATTTCACATTTTCATGCCGACCATTTCACATCGTGCGCGCGCTTTTATCATCCAAATAGGGCGCCACAGGGACCCCGTCAGGAATATGTCTAAAATAGACTCTAGCACCGCTAAAAACTATCTAAACAACTGTCAGATTCTTGAAAAACACTCTGAGGATGCCTCCATCGAACAACACGTTCTTATCATTTCAACTAACTTTTAAAATAGTGAGATGTATATCCCTATGTCATCACCATGCTGCAGACAATCTTGGACAAAACCTGTAGAGAAAATTACTGAAATCGATTCTTTTTTCGCTTTACTCCTGTCATTTCACCTCCCCCCTCTCCCCCGAAGCAATGTTGCAAGGAACGTATCGAGGGATGGACGCCCTTCATAACCAACATTGATTTAGGGGGAGGGGGGATAAAAGGGGCCTCAAGTTAAGTCGAAAACTCAAAAGATAAGTGGTATTAACATTTTCTCTACCCTTTTGTCCAAGATTGTCTGCGATCGTAAATGTGTCATAATTCGATTTTATACGGCAATGTTTCGACGTATTTTTCTGATTTTTTCACTGAGCATAAAACATATGATTACTCAAAAGGTAAAAGCGCTACCATTTTCAATGAACTAATTATAGTGCAATTTGTGACGTCAGATTGCTGCTTCTGGAAACCTGCTGACGGCTGTTATCTCAATTCCGGCAAAATGCCGTATATTTTCATGTATTGTCTTAGAAATTTCGGTAAACCACGGTCAACAAACTGTTTCCTACACTTTGGCGAAAGAAAAAAACGGTCAACCAAGGAAAAATCTCGGTCAACCAACAAAATTAAGTAAAATATTGATCTTTTGTCTCTTCTTTATGGCCCGAATTTTCCCTGGTTTTTCGTGGTTTTCCGTGGCTTTTCGTTGGTTTACCGTGTTTTTATTTTTTGAAATGAAAGGTGTTATCACGACGAGAGAATACTTACTCCAAGATTTAATATATTATAAAAAATTGTGGTTCTAAGGAGCTTCCGAAGAAAAAAAAAACTTGGGCTGCCTGTGGTGACAAGTATTGCCTTTGTCGGGGGTGTCTCGCGCCGAGGAAAAATAGTAGTTCTTCTCAAGAATCAAAGAAGAAAAATGGTCTGCATCAAAAGCTAGATGATTTTCTCTTCGACCAGTGTCTATTTTGTTTCAATTGGTAAGAACAATTCCATCAAATATCGGGTTTTATCTACAACCTTTCCTTTTTCGCTAACTACAGAAGCGGCCGATATTATTTCAGCTCACGAAAATCGATCATAAAAAAGCCCAGCAAAGTCGTGGAGTTGATATTTTTCGTCTACGATGAGCGCTTATAGTAGCCAGCCTTTCCGAAAAAGTTTACATGCTACCTCGTGTTATTTGACAAGTCAGGTGGTTTAGTCTGGAGCTGTTGGCTGTAGTGTAGGGACTTATAGAAGGTAGCGTGAAGATTTTAGAGATTGATTTCCTTCCAAGATGTTACTTTTTAAACACCATATGCAATCATTTTCGATGCAAGATCACCGTTGTAGACAATGGTTCCCCAAATCAGCTTCTAACGTAATGTTTAGTTACCAATTTCACATTTTCATGCCGACCATTTCACATCGTGCGCGCGCTTTTATCATCCAAATAGGGCGCCACAGGGACCCCGTCAGGAATATGTCTAAAATAGACTCTAGCACCGCTAAAAACTATCTAAACAACTGTCAGATTCTTGAAAAACACTCTGAGGATGCCTCCATCGAACAACACGTTCTTATCATTTCAACTAACTTTTAAAATAGTGAGATGTATATCCCTATGTCATCACCATGCTGCAGACAATCTTGGACAAAACCTGTAGAGAAAATTACTGAAATCGATTCTTTTTTCGCTTTACTCCTGTCATTTCACCTCCCCCCTCTCCCCCGAAGCAATGTTGCAAGGAACGTATCGAGGGATGGACGCCCTTCATAACCAACATTGATTTAGGGGGAGGGGGATAAAAGGGGCCTCAAGTTAAGTCGAAAACTCAAAAGATAAGTGGTATTAACATTTTCTCTACCCTTTTGTCCAAGATTGTAGTTTTGCTTTGTAATGTAGCCATGAAAATGAAAGTTGGATCTTACTCTAGATATATTGAAAAGTAAGTGTCTTGAGTACATACTTGAACACAAAATTAAACCTTGCTTTTCATCTGTAGGGGAGGCTAAGTGATTCTGTAAGCCACAGCTTAGCTTTGAGTTCTTAAAATTCAAGCAATTCTCAGAATGAAAAGGAAAAACTAGTTACTTTGAAACTTAATGGAACACCAATAGAAGGTTATACAGGAATCCTAAGCCCCCATTGCTTAGCTAGCGTCCAAACCTTGTCTCTCTTCCCAATGTTAGCCAATGCCTAGGAATCCCAGGATTGAGTGCAAACATGATTATGAATTTAAAATGTGCCAGCCAATCAGAAAGCAGCTGCAAAGACTGAGCAAGCAGATGAAGCTTTTTATGGGTCTCTAAAATACTATAAAATCTACTATAAAATCACAAGGAACAATAATATTGAAATTTTATATCATATTACAAGTAACGATGTCACTTGGTGTGAGACTGATCCCTAAGGGATAGCAAACTGTTTGGTCACCCGTAAGAGACACCGCTGATACACATTGGCATATTTTATACCCTAGGGGATAGTACCACCGTGCATTTTTTTTTACCCTGAATCTCAGTGCATCTCTTAGATTGATGTGATGAAAATCCAGTACATTATATAATTAATACAACATGGCACTAAGTGGAAATACAGGGGGTCATACACAGTTCCAATCATATCTATCTATCTATCTATCTTCTAGTTTTTATTGTCCTTTGGAGTGGTAGGAGGACCCCCTGTTCATTCCCTAAATGCTTGTCAAATAAATAGATTAATGTATCATTAAATTCCGCTGGTCTACAAAACAAGTTAATATGTTAACGTCTGAGAATTGATATTAATTGATGAAATCTATATAACCGAAAACCTTGATCAAAAAATTGATAATCAATTACTCACAGGGATTTCCCTTATCGATCTTGGCCCAGAAGCCTGGAAAAACTGCTGCACCACGGATCTGCAAAACCACTCCATTTTCTTGCATACTTGGGGAACTGTTATAGGATACATTTTATTCGAAATCAATAAAGTGGACGGAAGATCTAATTGAAGCATTTTCGCAAGCGAAAAGATCAAGTTTCCAAAGGCGCCATTTTAAGTCATCCACAGAAACCAAAAAATAAACAATTTCTTGCAGCCGAAAGCAACAAAGACGTCCAAACCTATGCGATTCTCTCACAAATAACACTGTAATGTTCATTCAAAAGTCCTTTTTCCAAAAAGAGTGAACAATAATATATCCCATTCAAATTTTTTTGCACATTGCATGAAGCCGTGCACCATTCTTATAAACAAACACTTGGTTCACAAAGAACAGTCCTCAGATTTCTTAAGCGATTTCTTAAGCGAGTCACAAAGCCTCCGTGTTTGAGTCTCTCACAGAAACTAAAAAGAACTTTGTTCATACAGCTGTAAGCACCATAGACATCCAGACCCAGGTGGTTCTGTTACAGATTGCTTACAGTTATTTGCAGGGATAATTCTAATTCCAAAGCTTTTACCTGAGAATAATTTTCATTCGTGTTAGAAAAAAATGTACACCGCGACTTGCTTTCATTGAGCGTGCCCTAAATGGAAATGGCAGCAAGAGCATCATATTCTATGTCTGCTGTGATTTTTTTTCTTTTTTCCGTTTGTTTTAAGAGAATAATATAAGTTAGATAAATTTCTCCCTTTGCACTCCATGAATTTTCACGGGCATCAGCTACATTGTAGCTTCTATCAATTTTATCAGGTGGTATCGATTAATATCGATTGTCGATTGAACACGCCGGGGGTATACGAATCACAAAGCAATTCTGCAATCCTACCGGTAGCCACCCTGTAGGAATGCATATTATGTTCCTGTGTTTACTTGCTTTTTATGTTAAAACCCTAACTTGTTGATGTCAAAGGATTGTTAGTCTAGTTTGCCAACTTGATACCTTAAGTCTTACCTTGCTACTTCAACAAACTGCATCGCCAACGCTCGGTATGCTACAGCCAAAAACCACTCTGTTCAACAACAGCAAGCATGGCATGATATTTAACTTGCTTCCGACCTCCATCTAAGAGCTATGTGAACCTCATCGAGAAGTCATTATTCCATTTTCAGGTTAGCGCAAAACATCCATCTTTCTTTGCAGATCATCACAATCACATTCACATCCATCTGCCTCCATCTTAATCAATTTCTCTTAAACACTCCAAGGTTTACTAACGGTTTTAGCCTGAAGATTAAAACTTGGCAAATAATCGATTTGCTTATTAATTCGCCTTCCATACAGCCAGGCAAACGACAAGAACATGCAAGGGTTTAGGGGCCGACCATTTAACTTTTGAGGGGAGGGGGGGGGGGCTTTTTGTCGGTGCAATATTTTTTTTTCTACCTCTGTTAAGCGGTGAGAATTTTTTTTCCAATAAAAAAGAAGGGTTTTAGTCATCATTTTGCTGTGCAGGAAATTTTTTTCGGCCCTTCGGGCCGTGCAGGATATTTTTTTTCGAAAAAGCCCACCCCCCCCTCAAAAGTTAAATGGTCGGCCCCTTATCCAACAGTAGTCTTTTCCCTTCGAGTGGTCCGCCATTTTTTTGGTGGGTAGTGACCGCTGACCCAACTTCGTTCCAATATTGTTAGCCAATCACAACAGAAGAATGTTTAACCATTATCCCGCGAGATTGCGCAGAATATCGTCTGATACTTAGCCGACGAGGGACGAAGTCCCGAGTTGGCTAAAATCAGACGATATTCTGCAAAATCGAGCAGGATAATGGTTTTATTATTCAGTACATCGATAGCACAAAAACCCCCGAAAAAAGTGACTTTTGTGTATTATTTACGAGCTCAAAACATCATATTTTCCTCAGAGACGGATATCGCAGGATAGCTGTCATGTACAGAAGACAGCTATTGGCGTTCCAATGACCATATTTGGGCAGTGCATCGATGTGCTGAATAATAATTCTGGTTAGCCAATCAGCAGTCACGAGGCCAGTCACGAGCGATTTTTGAGCGGTCGAAGAGATCGAGTTACTGGAATAAATTCCAACGGACAATTTCAACAGAAGAAGATCGCTACAAGAATGAAGAAAAAAACGCTATATGCAGGTATGATCTGTTCCTTAAAACTAAGTTAAATTAGCATTTGTATTCTGCTTAACATCTTGTAGGCATGTCTGGCTTGAAGACTTCTTTGAGGCTAAGAAATCGGCGATACCAGAAACCAACTTTGGGGGGTGTAAACTAGTTTATGTTGATATCATCCCAGCTACGTTTATCGTCGATCAGATTTGAATCACCAGTCATTTACACGTAAATTCCCTGCTATGGGTAAGCATTAGCCACTTAGTCGGCACCGTTTTGTGGAATCGATTAAAGCACAAAAGACAGATACGTGTTTGTTTAAAGCTTAAAAATGCACACCACGTTTAGAAGGGCTGAAATGATGTGGCGAGGTTGGATAATTTTTTTTCCCGCTAGTTACCCTAGGATAACACTATCCACACTTTCAGGACCAGACTTTATTCTCTGGATACCTTTATCCAATGGATAAGGCACATTTTTTACACTGGTTACCGCGGCCCCAGGAAAATTCGCTCAAACTTTCCTATCATAAACCTTGTTTTTTTACACGAAATCTACTGTACTGTGCCAAATGCAGGGTAACCTACAGGGTAATCTACACACTGAGAAAAAAAGTTGCCTCCTGCTTGCTTGCAGGGAAAAACTCACAACTTGGAGCTCTAGTTGTGAAAGGCAAAACTTTTATAATATTGAGCAGCTACAGATAACGTGCATTGCCGTTTTAATTCTCCGCAAAACCATACACCGTTTTACTTGGCCTTCATCAATGTAAAAAAAGGTTTGATTGTGTGTATGTGAAAAATGGGCTCCGAGCTCTCATTGGAGCTGGAGCTATTACTGAAGAAAGCTAAAGGCATGTAGTTTAGTGGGATTCGACTTGGTGTTGTAAATTACAGTATGATCCATTAGAATATAAAATTGCTACATTACAAATCTAAATAATAAATAATTGATTTGCAGATTCTTGTTAGAGACAGTGCAATGTCTGACGAGCATGACAGAAGCCTCTGAAATGAGTGAAATTTCAGATTCGAAATGGGGTGTCTTTTCTTCTATGGTGAGTCTTTGTTACCTATAGAATATACATCACACTCCGGAAGTTACTGATGTTACTTCCTGGTCCTGGGAGAACTAGTACCTGCATTCATACAGTGTTAGGAGAAACCTGAACTTGCATACCGGTACTACCATGAATCCTACTATCATGTATTAGTAGAAACCCACTCGCATACTGTACTATCACAAATCCTGCAAATCTGATTGGCTCTGCTAACTCTCTATCTGTCATGTAATAGATAGTGAGTAGCGAAATTAACGCTGGCACAAAACTTTCTAAGATCATCTTTTAGCAGCAACTCGAAGGTAGTGTGCTAGTGGATTTCTACTGGAACAATTAGAGTACTCGTTCTCGTTTTCTATCAGTCAAATACTTGTATTCTGCTCTACGGCTTTTCCCGCATTTGAGCACTCTTTGACTTTGGGGATAAATGTATATACATTAATTATGATTCTTAATACTGGTAGCAAGAATTTTGATTGAGCATTGCTGCTCAAACTCAATAAGGGACCAGTCATTTTTTATCGCCTGTGAGGGGGGGATCACTTCATTTTGGGGCAAGCGAAAGGGGGGAACAAAGCCTGAAGCCCTGAAAGGGGGACTTCAAGAAATTTTCTAGGTAGTTATTCACCAGCAACTTACTTCTCTAACATTTGCATTTTTGTACTTCACTTCACTCAATACATAATAAAAAATTCATATAAAGAATATAATCTAATATAGACCTTTTTCAAAAATGGCGGAAAGTTGCATGGAAATGAGGCTGGAAATATGAGCACACATTACCGCTGCCCAGGAAAGCTCTAGCTGGTGAATGGAGACTTTCATGAAGAATAAAACCTACAGGATTTGTTTACTATACACAAAAAAAATGGAATGTTCATCTACACTTTCTCTAAGGCTTGATGAAATGCGTTTATCAGGCACCCCCACCCCCCAGGCGATAAATAATGACCGGTCCCTAATCAGAGACGGGAAAGTTCAAGATCTTTTCAGGCAGCCTGACTAAAAGACACTGCACACAATATAATCTACAAATGCCATTTAATTAATAATGTTCTTTCTTGTTATCAGTATCAGGATGGTACTGTTCCTGTCATTGCAGAATACTGCTGCAGTGTGTTTGAGTTATATATTTTAGGAAACAATATTTATGCCCACACTGTTTCAATCATACAGCAGTGTAGTTCTTCCAGTTCTTCAATACTTTTTTATAATAATTATTATTTCAGATTGATGCTACTGCGCCATCTCTCAGCTGAGAAACAATGTCAGTCACAGGTAAAATTACGGCTTCAAAAAATGCTACAAAACAGATGGAATTATATGCAATTAGGGGCAACTGAAGAAAAGGTAACAGAGGATCCAAGTTAGATACTGTAAAGATATTACATAAATCATGATATAAGGTGATATTACCTGGTTTGGATATAAACTTATAGCGCAACTAGATTGGGTAAGAACCTAATGCTTTGAGTAGTTCACAATAAATGATAAATGGTGACCCACAACTGCTGTCTAAAACTGTTATGATTGACACCCCCATCCCCTCCCCCCAAAAAAGAGAGACAAATGCTCATTTTAAAGATATTAGAGAATCTGCCCACATCTAACTGTATGTCAGTTAATCATCGATAAATTACTCAACCTCTTTTGGATTTTGCAACCTTTTCTTACAAACCAAAAACTGCAGCCAAGTGCAAAAAAATTCAATCATTTTTCCAGCTGCATTTGTATTTGTTATCTGCATAGATCAATTGACATTTGTTTTCAATTCCATTTCGAGTAGATAATAGATAACCACTAGGCTTTGAACAATAGACCTCCTCGGCTCCTCGGCTTTGGCGTAATGTTTTCCCATTTCAGATCACTTGGCATTCCCATGAGTATTCTCTCTTTGCTTGGAACGCTTCCATATTCATATCCCGTTCGGTGCGTAGCAGAGAAAAGAAGGAGAGAATACTCATGGGAATGCCACGTGATCTGAAGTGGGAAAACATTGCGCCCAAGCCGAGGAGGTCTATTGTGCTGTGGTGTTTTATTACAGGTTTTATTATTCTATTTTGTACATATAACAGAAATAAATAGCCAGATAGGGCCACAAGGCCAGGTGTGCAACTGCGTTTCACAACAATTTAGTATGTAAAACCCAATGTAATAACCATTACTTTAAAAGTAAGGGTTTTGAAATAGCAATTTAATTTAAAGAAACCCTGTTTAAAATGCTATTAAATGGCCATTACTTACAAAATAAGTGTTTTTTAATGAGGGTTTAGAGTTTGGGAATCGCCTGTTAAAATGCCATTTTGATTGAGCATTGCTGCTCAAACTCAATAAGGGACCAGTCATTTTTTATCGCCTGTGAGGGGGGGATCACTTCATTTTGGGGCAAGCGAAAGGGGGGAACAAAGCCTGAAGCCCTGAAAGGGGGACTTCAAGAAATTTTCTAGGTAGTTATTCACCAGCAACTTACTTCTCTAACATTTGCATTTTTGTACTTCACTTCACTCAATACATAATAAAAAATTCATATAAAGAATATAATCTAATATAGACCTTTTTCAAAAATGGCGGAAAGTTGCATGGAAATGAGGCTGGAAATATGAGCAAACATTACCGCTGCCCAGGAAAGCTCTAGCTGGTGAATGGAGACTTTCATGAAGAATAAAACCTACAGGATTTGTTTACTATACACAAAAAAATGGAATGTTCATCTACACTTTCTCTAAGGCTTGATGAAATGCGTTTATCAGGCACCCCCACCCCCCAGGCGATAAATAATGACCGGTCCCTAATCAGAGACGGGAAAGTTCAAGATCTTTTCAGGCAGCCTGACTAAAAGACACTGCACACAATATAATCTACAAATGCCATTTAATTAATAATGTTCTTTCTTGTTATCAGTATCAGGATGGTACTGTTCCTGTCATTGCAGAATACTGCTGCAGTGTGTTTGAGTTATATATTTTAGGAAACAATATTTATGCCCACACTGTTTCAATCATACAGCAGTGTAGTTCTTCCAGTTCTTCAATACTTTTTTATAATAATTATTATTTCAGATTGATGCTACTGCGCCATCTCTCAGCTGAGAAACAATGTCAGTCACAGGTAAAATTACGGCTTCAAAAAATGCTACAAAACAGATGGAATTATATGCAATTAGGGGCAACTGAAGAAAAGGTAACAGAGGATCCAAGTTAGATACTGTAAAGATATTACATAAATCATGATATAAGGTGATATTACCTGGTTTGGATATAAACTTATAGCGCAACTAGATTGGGTAAGAACCTAATGCTTTGAGTAGTTCACAATAAATGATAAATGGTGACCCACAACTGCTGTCTAAAACTGTTATGATTGACACCCCCATCCCCTCCCCCCAAAAAAGAGAGACAAATGCTCATTTTAAAGATATTAGAGAATCTGCCCACATCTAACTGTATGTCAGTTAATCATCGATAAATTACTCAACCTCTTTTGGATTTTGCAACCTTTTCTTACAAACCAAAAACTGCAGCCAAGTGCAAAAAAATTCAATCATTTTTCCAGCTGCATTTGTATTTGTTATCTGCATAGATCAATTGACATTTGTTTTCAATTCCATTTCGAGTAGATAATAGATAACCACTAGGCTTTGAACAATAGACCTCCTCGGCTCCTCGGCTTTGGCGTAATGTTTTCCCATTTCAGATCACTTGGCATTCCCATGAGTATTCTCTCTTTGCTTGGAACGCTTCCATATTCATATCCCGTTCGGTGCGTAGCAGAGAAAAGAAGGAGAGAATACTCATGGGAATGCCACGTGATCTGAAGTGGGAAAACATTGCGCCCAAGCCGAGGAGGTCTATTGTGCTGTGGTGTTTTATTACAGGTTTTATTATTCTATTTTGTACATATAACAGAAATAAATAGCCAGATAGGGCCACAAGGCCAGGTGTGCAACTGCGTTTCACAACAATTTAGTATGTAAAACCCAATGTAATAACCATTACTTTAAAAGTAAGGGTTTTGAAATAGCAATTTAATTTAAAGAAACCCTGTTTAAAATGCTATTAAATGGCCATTACTTACAAAATAAGTGTTTTTTAATGAGGGTTTAGAGTTTGGGAATCGCCTGTTAAAATGCCATTTTGATTGAGCATTGCTGCTCAAACTCAATAAGGGACCAGTCATTTTTTATCGCCTGTGAGGGGGGGATCACTTCATTTTGGGGCAAGCGAAAGGGGGGAACAAAGCCTGAAGCCCTGAAAGGGGGACTTCAAGAAATTTTCTAGGTAGTTATTCACCAGCAACTTACTTCTCTAACATTTGCATTTTTGTACTTCACTTCACTCAATACATAATAAAAATTCATATAAAGAATATAATCTAATATAGACCTTTTTCAAAAATGGCGGAAAGTTGCATGGAAATGAGGCTGGAAATATGAGCAAACATTACCGCTGCCCAGGAAAGCTCTAGCTGGTGAATGGAGACTTTCATGAAGAATAAAACCTACAGGATTTGTTTACTATACACAAAAAAAATGGAATGTTCATCTACACTTTCTCTAAGGCTTGATGAAATGCGTTTATCAGGCACCCCACCCCCCAGGCGATAAATAATGACCGGTCCCTAATCAGAGACGGGAAAGTTCAAGATCTTTTCTGGCAGCCTGACTAAAAGACACTGCACACAATATAATCTACAAATGCCATTTAATTAATAATGTTCTTTCTTGTTATCAGTATCAGGATGGTACTGTTCCTGTCATTGCAGAATACTGCTGCAGTGTGTTTGAGTTATATATTTTAGGAAACAATATTTATGCCCACACTGTTTCAGTCATACAGCAGTGTAGTTCTTCCAGTTCTTCAATACTTTTTTATAATAATTATTATTTCAGATTGATGCTACTGCGCCATCTCTCAGCTGAGAAACAATGTCAGTCAGAGGTAAAATTACGGCTTCAAAAAATGCTACAAAACAGATGGAATTATATGCAATTAGGGGCAACTGAAGAAAAGGTAACAGAGGATCCAAGTTAGATACTGTAAAGATATTACATAAATCATGATATAAGGTGATATTACCTGGTTTGGATATAAACTTATAGAGCAACTAGATTGGGTAAGAACCTAATGCTTTGAGTAGTTCACAATAAATGATAAATGGTGACCCACAACTGCTGTCTAAAACTGTTATGATTGACACCCCCATCCCCTCCCCCAAAAAAGAGAGACAAATGCTCATTTTAAAGATATTAGAGAATCTGCCCACATCTAACTGTATGTCAGTTAATCATCGATAAATTACTCAACCTCTTTTGGATTTTGCAACCTTTTCTTACAAACCAAAAACTGCAGCCAAGTGCAAAAAAATTCAATCATTTTTCCAGCTGCATTTGTATTTGTTATCTGCATAGATCAATTGACATTTGTTTTCAATTCCATTTCGAGTAGATAATAGATAACCACTAGGTTTTGAACAATAGACCTCCTCGGCTCCTCGGCTTTGGCGTAATGTTTTCCCATTTCAGATCACTTGGTATTCCCATGAGTATTCTCTCTTTGCTTGGAACGCTTCCATATTCATATCCCGTTCGGTGCGTAGCAGAGAAAAGAAGGAGAGAATACTCATGGGAATGCCACGTGATCTGAAGTGGGAAAACATTGCGCCCAAGCCGAGGAGGTCTATTGTGCTGTGGTGTTTTATTACAGGTTTTATTATTCTATTTTGTACATATAACAGAAATAAATAGCCAGATGGGGCCACAAGGCCAGGTGTGCAACTGCGTTTCACAACAATTTAGTATGTAAAACCCAATGTAATAACCATTACTTTAAAAGTAAGGGTTTTGAAATAGCAATTTAATTTAAAGAAACCCTGTTTAAAATGCTATTAAATGGCCATTACTTACAAAATACGTGTTTTTTAATGAGGGTTTAGAGTTTGGGAATCGCCTGTTAAAATGCCATTACTTTCCAATTACTCTTTCAAGGAAAAGTAATGACCCCATTAATTTGTCAAAAAAACCATTAGGTTTTAATGGATTTTTAACTGCCCATTAAAAAGTTCTGTGGTCCTTACAATCCCATTACTTCAATAGTAATGGGTATTTAATGATATCTGGTTGATGATTTTTAATAGGATTTTAATGGTTTTTGAGCTCGTTAAAATGTTGTTACTTTGTAATGGCATTTTAAGGGCGAGTTTCCCTCAGCCACAAGGCCATTAAAATGCCATTACACACACATATACCTGGGTGGTTACAATGTCATTACTTTCCAATTAGCGAAGGGTTTTCGACCCATTAATTTGTCAAAAATTTAAAAGGTTTTAATTGTTTTCTAATTGCTTTTTCACGACTGTGTGTCCATTAAAATATCATTAGTTTCAACCCATTAAAATGTCGTGATAAAAGAATTACTTTTTCATTAAAAAGTTGTTACTATTTTAAGGACTTTTTAATGACTTTTTATTTCATAGTGCAGCCATATTAGTTCTTTGTTATTCAAATGAGTTGTGCCTCCTCTCGTAAGACATAGATATAGGCTGTAGCGCTACAAGTACAAATGTGTGCGTTGGCAAAAAAATAACCCTCCAATGCATTGAACACTTATGTGGACACTTTACTGCTGTCGTATGTTTTCTGTGATCTCTGCTGACATAAACAAATAATTATATGTTTATTAGAAAATACCAAAAACATGTTTCTTTATTCCAAATTACTAGTTAAATGATTCAAACAAAGTCGGTGAAGAGATACCAGACCATTAAAACTATATACATTAGGCCGGGAAAGCTGTACAGTCCATGTCATTCTTGACTTTTAAGACATCAGGAACTCATGAATAACAATGGAAAACTCATGAATATAACAAAAGGTTCAAAATGGTCACAGACATTCTTTAACCTTCATTTTTACAGTACGTACGTACGGCATAAGCATTTGAAACGCATTCATTTCTACACGTATGCAGAGTTTGATGTGTTTCTTGATAAAATTTTTACCTTTACAGGCTCTAAATTAGTTTAGAATTTTACAAAGAACATGTGAGCATCTTCTAACAAAAGTGTCCGAAATCGGAATGTGGTCCCATGGGCTCATTTGTAACACCCGGCCTAAATTAAACCTTATATACATACCTATCATCCTATGCTACTTTCCCGGCTCGCGCGATGGGTGCTACGAAAACCACTTTCTAGGCCTCTTTTTAAGATCTGCTCCTAGACTAAGGTTTCTGGTTCAGGGCTCTATGAGTACATCTTCCTACAAAGTCGAGAGTACTCGGCCCTGGCAACTTAATTTAGACTGTTAAATGACACAGGAAATTGCTAGAAGCATTGCTGGTATGAGTAATACCAAGAGAAAATGATATAAGAGAATCTATCGCGCGTATTCATGTCCATCCCTATGAACGTCCACAATAAGAATCTATTTTTAAAAACCGGAAGTTGGCAGTTCTCGACGAGAGCTGTCACGGTGCCGCGCATCGCCTTCAACAACTTGCCGCCGTTGGCGCTGCTCCTCCGATTTTTCATTGATAATGAAGTTATTGGCATCGCTGAGTCATTTAGTTCTTTACCGAGTTCTTTGGCTATTGTTTTTTCTGGTTTTTGTCGAAGTTTCAATCCTGACTAACTGCATCCATTCAAAAGAAAAGTAACTTGCACACAGAAAGTACAGAAGTGCTTTGATAGTAAGAAAAAAAGAAGTTCTGGTAAGCTTACTGAGCTTACTAGTTTTATGAGAGGTGCTTGAAAAGCCTAAAATAATTTAATGAAAATTGCCGATTGTCTATTTATCGACTTTGCCGTTTGAGTTCAGGTTTGTTTTGAGCTGCGGAAAACTTGGCGGGT
This sequence comes from Scolanthus callimorphus, assembly GCA_033964015.1. Taxonomy (NCBI): domain Eukaryota; kingdom Metazoa; phylum Cnidaria; class Anthozoa; order Actiniaria; family Edwardsiidae; genus Scolanthus; species Scolanthus callimorphus. Next base: position 10,806,633 of record CM066915.1, read on the forward strand.
TTGAGAAAAACTGCAACCAGCTTTTGCAAACTATCATTTGTACCAAAATAGTAAATAAGCCTATCAAATTTTACAAGAAAAATGGTTTTGTATGTCAAGATTTTCTCTTCACTCTATTTTGTCAGAAAAAATGCTCTCTGAAAAATTTCCCGCGTTCGCTTTGTGTGACGCATGACGTCATGATTCGTGACCTGAAGTCGCTAGAAATCTATTTTTAGATTCTTATTGTGGACTTTCATAGGGCTTGGGTATATGTTCTCTTATATTATTTTCTCTTGGTAATACTTTGAAATAAAATTGCCTATTTTTCATCCTCTTTTTGTTTCAGTACAGAAAATACAATAATGAAGAGATCGCAAATCGTACATACCGTATTGCTGCATAGAGCAAAGGTTCCATCATCAGATGAGGATGTAAATGAGGTGATGTTGGTGTCATTTGATAACGCTGTTAATCGTTGAAATATTCTGCCATCATCGTGACTTTAAGAAAAAAAATTGTCAAGTGTAAAGAGAGATCGCATTTGTGATAAACGGAGCAGTAGAGAATCTGTAGTGCACGCACTCTTTGGATCATGAACTAGTAGATTTAACACATATAATGTGTTCAGTACAAGTGCTAAACAAAATAAAAAAAGGAAAATAAATGTGAAGAATTAACATAACGCTATTGTCGAGGCAAGTGCTGAATACAATTTTCAAACGACATATTGTTATACAGATGTTTCGTATAGCACGTAATGCAATCGGTACTGTAGGATTGCTACCTCTACACGTTAGAAAAAATGGCCATGATGAGAAAGACTTGCAAAAATATCTTGTTTATAATGTATGGAAAAGTACAAATGCGGTTTACAGATGTAAAATCCCGGGGGAAGAGGGGAGGGGGTACTCCCTATATTTAATTGGACATGTACACACTTTGAATACTGAATCTGGTACGTATGACTGTCGTATTTTTAGAGTTTAACATAGGCGATCCGGTGTTTTTAGGGTGGAAATTTGGGCTTTCCAACGGTTATCCTTACCATTTTAACCTTCAAGTATCCCCCGGGTGTAAAATATTTGGGTCGGGACAAATCGATGAATCGATGACGTCATCACATTTTCATTGATATGTGCCAGTTGGCAATGTGCCAGTTGGCAATGTGCCAGAGGGGATGTTGACAAAGTTTGACGGTCTTACTCTGAAAATTCGCGGAGTTATAAGCGGTTTTGTGAAATCACGTGATTGATGACCTCATCACATTGTAATTGACAGGTGTCAATAACCGAAGTGCAAAATAATGTGTTGGTAAGATTTGGCGGTTGTATATTAGAAATTCGTAACGTTAGTAATGACGTCACAAATATTTGATTGACAGGTTGTTTATGTGTTTGTTTATGTTGACTACCTGTCAGGAGGCATTATATTTTGAGTTTACCTGTTTTCAGAGCTTTAAAAAGAAAATACAGGGTTTGCCATAGGGTAGGCCGCAGGGTAGGCCATGGCCTAGGCCTAGGCCACGTTTTGTCCCGACCCAAAATATTTGATCTCTAAGATGTGGACTGCAGTTTTACAATACAGTTTACAATGATTTGTAGTGGATTCTGTCACCTGACCAGCGGTTCTTTAACGTCCAAAATCTTTAGGTTGGGTGTGATGAATTGAGTGACGGTACATCGGTCGATTGTTTCATCAACCACAAAAGAAAATACGAATCATTTCTACCCACGTTGAACCACAAGGTCCAATCCCAAGGCATAGAGGCGAAATGAGAACGGCTTATACCATTCGGACGCCTGGGTTTCCCGAAAAGCAGTTATTCTCCCATAAATCGACCAATTGATATATGTATATTGAAGATACTTTTTTAAATTATGATTTACAGTATTTGTACATACTTTTTAGATATGATTTAAAAGGAGTATTTTGCTCCAAACTCAAAATTTCCTTCCGCGAATTAGGGACGCGTCTTAATTTTCGATCGGTCCTTCCAGCTAAGGGACGGGCCATTACAAAAGTGATGGGGGGACCTGTTCGAGTTGCTCGATTTTTTTTTTCTGGGATTTCGGGGTCCAATAATTTTTTTTTTGAGGGCTTAGCGACCTGTAGGATTTTTTTTCGCATTAATTTTTTTCTGTGAAACTTATCAAAGCCAGAGAATTGGTTGACCATTTTTCATCCTGTAATCTGCTGCAGATCCTCTGGAAGTCTGTTTTTGTCCAACAGATCAATTAACTTGCAGAATTTCATTCGGGATATAAGGCTGATTTTGGAAAATATAGGAAAAAACATTATGCGTCAACACTTGAGTCATTCATCATCGTCAAGGCTTGTCAGATTTTCTTGGATAGTCAATCCAGATCTGGGGCCGGTTTTTCAAAACTTGCGGTAACTAACGGATGCGGTAACTTATCGGGAGCGTTATCGGGAAACTTTACCGGGATCGAGAGAGCGTTTTTCAAAGCTCCTGTTAACTATCCGAATTTATCGCTTGCGGTAACTAAGACGAAAGATGCGAAAGATGGAAGCGCAAACTTCTTTTCAATGTTTGAAATGGAAATATAATCATCAGATGTTTTGCTTGAGACCCTTCGTACCATGAAAACATACGGCAAAGAAGCCTTCGGACGAAAAGTGGCGAAAAGCTAGCAGCTTCGATCATGTAAGTAGACTAAAAATAGTGTTGTTATATATCCAATATCGAAGTGAAAATCAGCCGAAAAAACAAACGTTTTTGTTTGTATTTTATCAATTTTATCAACACCATCAGTGGGGTGCAAGCCTGGGTTTGAGTTATATGACAGAACCCGCTTCAGGTTACCCTGGGTACCAGAAGCTCGAAGCTTCACTAAGCCAAGACGCCGCGATCTTATGTTCCCCTCTTAAGTACAACCCAATTGACATTTGTAGTTATAGTCTATGACAAAATTGAAGTAGTATTTGTCAATAACAATTTTTACTCAGAGGTCTGAGTTGTTTTTATAAAATTAATTTCCCTAGATCCCTTAAATTTCATGAAAGTGTCATGAAAATTTGCAACAAAAAGCTCCTTTTGCTTTTAATTTTGTAGGCTTTGACATGTTTAATAACATTGTAAATATTTGTAATGATTTTTTTTCTTTTCATTGTTCATTTCCAGAGTGATTCAACATGCTGGGCTAAATGGCTTTACAAAAATATCTGCATCCTGGTTATCTTCATTAACATCCTGATCACCAGAGTTTGGGGTTATGGCAAAATAACAAACTGGGGTCTGTCTTCTATTCTGCCAAAACAGCAGTCACAATTATCACAGTACAACATTTTAAAGGATCTAACTGCATTGCCTCACCCGGATATCAATGCAATTGAGACTGCTTTTCCATAGACAAGGCAGAGCAATCTCTCCTGAATAAATTTATTTGCTGTTCTGTGACAATTTGTTTTTAGAAGTATTAAATAACTGATTAACTGATCTGATAATGCGTACATATTACCAAAAGATACCTACTTACGTTCTCCAAGATTGAAGTTCATAGCGAGCATATTTTTTAAAGTTGTAGACGAAAATATATTTTCGCGAAATGCGCTAAGGGAGCCATTCACAAATGCTTGGTTGGGGGCGGGGAGACTGATGAAAAATTGGGGGGTCCTTGAAAAAAAATAGGGCGGTGTATAAAATAAAATAAAACCCATAAGGGAGGTCCTTGAAAATATGCAGCACAAAATGCCTTTCTTGTACCTTACAAGAAGGTAATTCCCCCATGCAAAAAGTGTGCTTCCCACCATAGAAGTGTACGATATCCCAGCCAGATGAAGTTTACTTTCTGAAGAACTATGCTCCTGACCAAAGTACATTTCCTCCAAAAGCCCTGCTCCTCCAGCGTCACCTGAAGATCAAAAGGTATTTTAACGAATACAAATAGTGTGTGCTAAAATGTTGAAATTATTTTAGTGAAAAATGAGGTATAAATATTGTCTTATTGTTTTTAACACTCGTGTTGACTCGTGTTGAGCCCATGGGGACGAGAGGAATAGTTGTTAAATAGTATATACTTAATGACCGCTCCTAAGGGTAATAGTTAGTTTTATTTTCCAAGGAACGCGATGTTCGAGTTTCGAGGCCACGAAACGAACTATTACCCGAGGGAGTGGTCATTATACATGTTTTATCGTGTAGCAAAAATGAAGAAAGAAAGAAAAATGATCAACAATTTAGATCAAGCAGTTCGGAACTTTAAATTGACCATATTATATTAGAGATATGCTGTCCGTGTAAGAAAAAAATAATTCGTAGTGGATAGCGCCTTGTAAATTTCTAAAGTTCACCACCTTCCTAGTTCCGCTCTTACTGGATTCTACAAAAATTGCAATTTGCATCGGCTGTAATTTTTATTCAAATTTCACCCTGGTGAACCACCTCTTTTTTGGTTCTGTGAATCGAAGTTGTCACGTTTAGCTCTGAATAGCTCTAGAAGGGCGTTTCGCGGTAAAATAATGACTCATAATGAGATACCCACATAGAAAGAATGTCAGCAGACTCTGCTAGAAAAGCACCCTCAACATGAAAGGCATCATGTTAGGGAAAAGTTGTACATTTCTTTTGCACAACTCCTTCTGCCAGACTCAGCTGTTGAGCTACAATGGCATTACGCGTATGAGTATCTCCCTACAAAACCTTCCCTACAAAACAACATTAGCCACAAAACTGAGAGAATTAGAATTTTATTTACCAACGAGTTGCTATACAAATGTAAACTCATCGACAGTCCAATGTGTCCTTCATGCAAACTAGAAAGCGAATCCCTTGAGCACCTTTTATTTTTCTGTATAAAACTACGTGCGTTTCGGAAAAGGGTAGAAGACATGATCGAGAAATACACATACATCATAGCTTAAAATCGGATATAAAAGATGTCTTACTTGGAGATTTGCATAGGTAATAGCATGGTTTGTAGTGATATTTGGCATAAATACCACGAGTGATATGTCTAAACTGTTTGAAATTACAAACAGTTTAGATAGACATATCACGAGTGGGATTTATGTCAAATATCACGTACAAACCATGCTATTAATTGTTTATAATGTGATCTAAGTCATTCTCTGCAAAATTTGTCACTAAAACCAGCGCGCGCACGCTGCAAAACAAGCAGATCCGTTGCGATACGTCAGAAGCGCGTGCAAAACTAGTGCGGAAATTGAAAACTTTTGAGTCAAAACTCTCGGGTGTTTTGCTCTTTTTTACGCTTATTTTTGTAAATCTGGTAATTAGGCTTAACAACAGTCTTTGACATGTAAGTCTGCTGGAAGAAACCTGTAGTTTTTCTGACTGTGGCTTGAAATCACACTCCTCGATGATTGAAATCACACTGTTACGCTGAAATCACACTCCTCTTAGCCAATCAAAATGCAGGAATGACTGAGGTCATATTATAAAAATATAGAAAACTACTACATCTTGGTTAATTTTGTTCTTCTAGAAAGCAAATAATTATCTAATATATTCTTATAGAAATAGAGAAGTGACGCCATCAGTCAATTGTCCTATCGCAAAACTGAGAAACGTTTTTCAAGTCGAAGTGTGTAGGGAGAAGAACATTGTCGATTACCATTATATGAAATGGGAACTGCTAATCCCTATCATTATGGAACTAACCTCTTAGGGAGCGATGGAGGCTCACAACCAGCCTAGATTAGGTAATAATCAGCTTTTTTTGTATCGTCTTTATATTTGTTCTATGTGGAATTTGTACTCTGTCCTTAGATATGTTATATGTTCTATAGAAATTTCTAATTCAAAAAAATCACGCTTATGATTACGCAATAATCTCTTGTAATTAGACCTCAAGTGTTTCCCTAGTAGAACCGTCTGAATGGTCTTGATCACTCTACACTGTATATTCTTCCAACATTTCCTTCCGAGCAGAAGTAACCTCAACTGGAAGCCTATTATTTTTGGAATTCCAGATCGAGAAAGGCAGAGTCTCCAAGGAAGGAAGTCTCCAAGAGAACTTTACCGAGCCGATCGCAAACACCTTCTATATCCATGTTCTGTATATTTAAAACACTAAGCTTCCTTTCTAGCCCTTAGTGTAGCTACTATGAATGTCCTCCTCCACATTATGCCACAAGGGCACTCTTAGATACGGACTTGATATGTATATATATGTCATGTATAAATCGTGGCTTAAAATGAAAAGCCTGGCTTGTTACATGTAACAATCCCGGCTTTTTACATAAAAAGCCTGGCTTTTTACAAAATATATACTCAGGTGTGTGAAGGCCTGACTTGGGGCTTAAACGCAGGCAGAAAATAGTTTTGCTAATATCTCTACTACAAAAATAGCTACAGCAATGAAACTTTGCATCAATGTTAATTGTTGCAAAAAATTTTACAGATTATGTTTCCATGACAACCAATTTAAAGGGACGTGCGCCATATTTGTCCTTTTTTGTGACATAACTTAACATGGGGAACAGAAAACCTCATCCTACTCTGAAAATACGATGGAATTTTCCTTTACTGCATCGATTCCTTCAATATAGCGCCTTTTAAGGCAGACCACCTTGGATATTAGCGGAGATAGGAGAACAACTTTGTTGCTATAGCAACAGTTCTCACGATCACGTGACCCTGGACACCAGGCGTTATCAACTGCAGAAGTTCATGAAGATTACGAATTTAGGGTCAAAAGGTAGGAAAATTGGCGGTAAGTTTTCCCCGTTTTTGATTGAAAGTAAATTTTAAACGGTACTTACAGATACTCTAAAATTGTGTCTCCATAGCAACTAAATGCATGGAACAGTTAAGGTCGGGGGACGTGTTGTTCATACCAAGTTCCATCTCGGTAGCTATTTCTTGACTCATAGTGGATGCACGCTACTATAGGTTTTGTTCAGAAGGAAGGGAAAACAATTATATCTCAAAAATAGAACTACCTATTGCAATCAAACTTGCAATCAAATTTCAATCAAATTTCTCTATGGGGTAATATGTTTTCAAAGCCCTAATCAGTTTAACTGGCGCCATAAATGAGGAAACATGAGGAAAATTAAGGAAATTATCATCCCGGTCGATTCAATTCGAACTCGATGGATATACAATTTTCCCTTATATATGGTGCTACGCTCTCGCGGCGCTTCGCGCCGCGTGCGAGCTCCGCTATAAGTTTTACGAAGATTAGTTTTGCCTAATTTACAACGCAAGACTTATTTTCCTACCCCCCTAACTAGCTTCAGAGGCTTGGTAACCTCCCCCTGTCATCTAGAGGTTACCATCTGATGAGGACTGTAGTCACAGTCGACAGCTCATAAGTAAGCTTCTCCCATATCCAGAGATAGTTTTGATGCGATTATATAACTTTTGGCCTTTTCCCTTTGCACCTTATCGATAACAGGAACGGGACTTTTAAAAGGGTTTTCCAGAAGTTGTGCCCAGCACTTCAATGTGCATGGATGGTTGGATGGTAAGTTTCTTTATTAACTATTCGGTATGTTTTGCAAACGAATGCAGCGTTCATAAAGTTTGAAGAAGCACGAGTAAAGACGTGCCGCTTCTGCTGGGAGATATCACCTAGGGTATCCCTGTATCCCTTCTGAAAGCTGAAGTTAAAGCCCCAAACGTGGAAAGGATATGAACTTCAAGTTGCCTCTTTGGCTTTGCCTATCCTTGTCATCACTTTTGGCCGCCATAATTTTGTTTTCACTACTTCTATCGTTTGGTATCTTTCTGATTGGTCAAGAGAAATGATTCAAGTTATAGTCGAACCGCATTTATAGCATTCGCGAACTCGCGCAAAATAGAATATGAGGTCATGAGCTCCGCGTCAAAAAATAAGACACACTAAATACGGTCATGATTCCGAACAAGAAAAATCGGTTACTAGTGATAAAACTTTAGTAAATCAAAATTACGCAACATTACCGCTGGACGAAGTGATAGTCGCTGGAAAACTGTACAGCATATCCCACTGTTTTAACATCAGGCTCTCTGTGAAATAAACATAGGAATAATAATTAGCATGTGTGGACATCATTTTCACCTGTTTGACTCGTGGGTTAACATTTTCGGGATAAAACAGACTTGAGCTTATACAACTACGGGTTACAAATATGACATCGATTTCCCCTCTGATTACACGACCCTTGAACGTATTGCCCACTTTGCCCCGCGCGTTTTTATTTTCATTCCCTTCGGAAAACAAAGGCCCTAAAATGTGGAACTCTTTACCTCGGGCAATTGTTTGTATTCATAATGTCTCTAGCTTTAAGAAATTACTTAATTTCTATATTCTATTAATATGTGTATATTCTATTAATATGTGTTCATCTGTCTCGTCTCGCATTTGCTATGTTTTCCTAAAGGTAAGCGCGCCTCCTCGCACAAGCCCGGTGGACGTTTTTTTTAGGCGCTCTCGCTGTCTTTTTTTTTTCTTATTCAACCTAGACGTACAATGTATAACTGTAATTGTAAAAAAAAAAGAAATGGCAAATACATTGAAATTGCTGTGCCATTTGTCTCTCCTAAGGTAAAGAAACAATTGGTGCTATTCAAAGAGTCCATGTATACTACATTTGCGAAATATAATCGAGCAAGCTTCACTATGTATTTATTCATTAGCACTTTATACACTATCTCAGTCTATAACAACAGTAGATTTTATCCCCGAAAATTTTCTTTCCTTTCATTATTTACCTGTAATCTGATTGGTCAGTGCCTTTAAATACTGAAATGTGATTGGTTGATTTATTTGAATGCTTCATATTGATTGGTCGAGAAAAAGATGCGACTTAGACTCAAAAGGATGCGATTTGTGAATGAATCGCACAATTACAGGTAAGTTTGATTGGTTGATTTATTTGAATGCTTCATTTTGATTGGTTGAGAAAAATATGCGACTTAGACTCAAAAGTATGCGATTTGTGAACGAATCGCACTGTTGTAAGCCAATCAGATTGCACGGATTGACAGTGATTTCAAAATGGATATAATAAAGACCTTACAACGTAAAATAAGATACTTGCTGTTTATTTCATTAGCGTCTCAGGTAGAAACTTTACAAGACACATATGATCCACGTAGCTTTTAATATATGTTGGGCATTGACAATTGGACTCTATTATTATCTAGATCTTTATTTTCTGAAATAATCGGAATGAAGTGAATCAGAATGTAAACTCAAAATCGGTTATAGAATCTTCTGTTCCAGACAGGTACTTCTGGTTGCTTTGGGACTGACTGCTTTTTAAACAGCTTGTTCAGTAAAAATTTGCGTTTTTCTATGGCTGCTTGTGTGGCTTCTGCCCAATCAAGTCAATCATCATTCTTAAGGTTATTCCCCTGTTTTGCACGGCGCACGCTGTTCTGCGCATGGACGCGCGATCAATTCGTTCGAAAATGACGCAATCAAGCGTGCGCGCGCAAGCTAAATATCCCCATTTGAGCGAGAAACACCAAGAAAAAGTCACTTTTTGGGATATTGCGCGAAAACAAGATTGGGCATCCCCATTTTTTATTTTACCATTTTGATAAGACTATCATTCCCCTGTTATAAAAAACGTTTAAAGAAATTTCCACGACAAGTTTTTGAGCTATCGTCATAAAAAGCCCCAAAATGAGACACCAAAGACTCTCAAATTATCACGAGCGTGCGCACATTTTGCACATTTTCAAGAGTAGCGTCAACACACATAGAAAATTAAACATTCCACTGTTCGTCCTAGGTAGTGAAGCATCCAATAGTTCTGTTTAAACTTGCAAGCGAACTGGATTGCTTCATTAGTGAGCGTTTTATCACAATTTTCTTGTTTCACGTATTCTTTCACAAAATAGCCCTCAGCCACTAAAAATGGGGTATGTTTGCGCCATCACAGTTTCTAGACGAGCATGGGCACCCCCTCTTTTTATTTCATATTTTCATTCCTTATATACTAAATAGTAAATAGACAAATTAAGAAAAAAATTCTACGACAAGTTTTATTTCAGGGGAATTACCTTAAGGTTCTCCATAGTGTTTTTTATTTTCTTAAACTACGGGTCCTTTTTCAAACGGTGCATCCATTCAAGGTTTTCATACAACACTTGTCTCAATTCCTTTCTAAATTTGGGTATAAGTTCGTTTGTTGCTTTCGCTTCAGCGACCTCTTCGGTATTACCAACTTGCTGGTACTGTTTTACAAGTCCCTCCCAGTGTTGGTGATGGCGGCGCATTGCTTCGTCCTGGAGTTTACTCCAGACACATTCTTCATCAGAACTTTCACCTTCAGAATCATCAGACTCTGAGCTTTCATCTACCGAATCATCATCAGATTCTACTGACTTTTCACTGTCTTGACTGTTAACGTCCTCATTATCAGAATATGTCGTTTCCATATCCATATCTCTAATGTACACCCCTGAGTGTCAAAGATAGTGTGCCTTGCCTGGCTGTGCATCTCCCTTTTATATGTTTTCTAGTAAGGGTGGTTACCAAGGTATTACATGTCTATGGTTCCGCCTGAACCGTCTTAAAATCGTCCCGATATCGACCCCTCATCGTCCTGGGATCGGCCCCACATCGTCCCGACATCGGCCTCACATCGTCCCGACATCGGCCTCACATCGTCCTGGAATCGGCCCCTCATCGGCCTGGGATCTGCCCCACATCGGCCTGGGATCGGCCCTCCAACGCCCTGGTATCGACATGATTCAGCAAACTATAAAATGTTAAAAAAAGTTGACATCATGCCTCATTTTCGTCAGAACCTCATTGGAACAAGATGCCTTACAAATACAAGATAATTTGCCCGGTGTGCAATAAGGCGAATGTTTTGTATTTAGGTGATCACTTGCGACAGGTTCATCAGATTTATGGGGGCGAGAGAAAACGATGGCTCAAAATGGCGGTATTTTCACCTCCACAGACTTGTCTTGTCTCAACTACATTTCCATCCACCCCTTCAGTCAAGCTACGTGCTACACCACAAGCTACATCTTCAACGGTCAAGCAATTCTCGCGTAACAGAAAAAGAGGAACAGCGAACCAAGGCCGAATTGGTTCAAGCGAAGCACCATTCTTGAATACGGAACCTTATCCCGCTTTTAAATTTCGTCACACGTTCTCACTATTAGTCGTTGGCCCAAGTCAAAGTGGGAAAACATTTTTTGTGCCCCAGATCTTAGAAAAAGACAGAATCTTTTACGAAGACAAGAAAACAATGCAGATATATTGGTATTATAATCAATGGCAAGAAATATATAATCAGATGAAGATATCTCTGGGTGACTCCATCCGTTTCGAGCGAGGGCTTCCCGACTTTTCCAACGATCTCAATGAAATAAATCCCGAATATAACAACATTATTATTCTGGACGACTTGATGACGGAAGCTTCAGATAGTGGACTGGTCGCTCGCCTGTTTACTCAGGGTCGCCACAGAAACGCTAGTGTGGTTCTGTTGTTACAAAACATGTTCCCAAAAGGAAAGTTCAATACCGACATTAGTCGCAATGCCCAGTACTTAGCGCTGTTTCGAAGTCCCGGCGACCGGAAACAAATAGGGATTGTGGCCGAACGTATGTTTGATAAAAATCGGGAACGTTTTATGGACGCTTATCTCCAAGAAACAGAAAAAGCATACGGTTACATCTTGGTAGATAACAAACCAGAAACCCCAGCAAACAAGCAAGTACTGGCCGATATTTTTGGTAGTTGTAAAGTGTATGCTACAGTAAACAGCACCATGGGAAAGGACGAGAAATCTCACAATCAATTGACGCACATTACTACGATTCAACAACCTCCAATTAAGCGCGCGAGGTCAGAACCGTGCTGGGCAAATCCACCAATAGTTTGGTCAGATGAACCGCCGCACGTATGGCAAGAGGCTATAGGATTTGACAATAAACCTATGAATACTATTCCTGACGGCTACTACATCGCCGAAATGTTCAAGTCCTCGCGCAATCAAGTTCTTCCTGGCATATCTGCTTGCAACGCAGGAAATGGAAATACCTTGTGGCCTGTAAAACTAAAACACATCAAAACTGGTGCTACAAAAGTTGTTGGACTCTACCCTGATGAGCCTACTGTAAAACAATTTCTCCGTGACTCGTTTGACTTACTGTGGCCGAGAACGAACGCAAAGGTAGATTTCTAATTCAGAACAGAACAAAAATGAACTGTGTAGGCTAAGATAGGCTAACCGGTGTGTAAAATAAGGGTCCCGAGTGTAGATGAATCTAGATATTTAAATATCTCTATTTTATTCTTGTAACCTATCGTAATGTGTGTACCGTAAAAGTTATTAAATAAAAGACGCTAAAACGAAACAAAGAACACGCTGTTTATCATAAACAAACAAAAAATGACCAGCATATGGATTAACTTTCTTAATTAACATCGCTTGACCCCAACATTATTCATCATATTCGCTCTATATGTAAGACGTAGAAATAAACTATACTAACTATACCCAGAAAAGGGCGGAATAGGGTCATCGAATTAGGACACTAGGACAGGTAGGACACGCAAGACTCTGATTAATGGTTAAACATTTTTAATTACTTCTCTCTCTCTCTCTTTTAATTACTTCTCTACTATATTATGTTATTCTCTGTAAAAATAAATAAATAACGATTTTAGTATAAACAAAGACAACTTTGCCAAAAGTAGAATCTTTTCTCTTTTTTTTCTTGTCCGGGCGTAAACTCCTGATGTGTACTCTAATCTGTCCTTGAAAATGGTTCTCAGCAGCATTGGCTCCCGGAGATACCCGAGCTTGTATTTGACTACCATTGTGTTGATAAAATAAAACGACCTTGTGTGTCTTTTAGAGTGGAAAAGAATGAGGCGAGTGCGTCTTTTCTTTAGTTAAAGAAAGCGCCTAAAACAAGGGTAGTTGTTTGTTATTTGTCCCTTTATACAAACTGTTTCCTTAGAATAAATCTCGTGAAATTTCTGAACTTGTAAAGCACTTCGCCATTTCTCGTGTGTAGAGCAGGGTTAGACATTGTTTTGCGTAGTGTTGAATATCTCGATTAGTTTAAGTATGACTTGTTATTAGAGTGAGAGCGAAAGAAAACCACGCGCTTAGAGTTTTTAAGGCCGAGAACTTATAAATAATTAACGATTAACGGCACGCGTCGCTGTGTTTACTGAAGGATTACCGGTTTAAAAAATGCATGTCGGTTTAAAAAAAAAACGCATGTCGGTTTAAAAAAATGCATGTCGGTTTAAAAAAACGCATGTCGGTTTAAGAAATTAGTATGCATGTCGGTTTACAAACGTTACGATAAACCTCCTGATATACTACTCCCCTTCGTTGCCATGTTTCTATAAAGAATGCTTAAAGGCATGGTCTCTAGTAACAGCAGAAAATACAAATTTTACAACAACTGTTAATTATCTCACGTTCTGATTGGCCAATGTGCCGTGGTAAATAAGAGTCCACACCACTCTGCTTACATCAGAATGTCACGCAGTGACGAGAGAGGATTTTCAAGAGCGAAAAAGTTTTCACAAAATAACAAACTTTATCGTTTTTGAAAACCTTGAACATAGGTCTTGAATGAGAAGATACACAAATAAGCAAGTACAAATTCAAATACATTACCTTGAGTCACAGTTTCTTTATCTAAGTTCCTTAGAATTATAAAGTGGTCGTCAAAGCTACGGATTTTCTTTCTAGAACAAGAAGAAGCTCGAGGCTTTGCAATGCAGTTCTTCCTTGCAGTTGTGACCGATAGTGTAAATATAAAGGACATTTCGTAGTTCCATTTTGTAATGTCTAGATTGACCAATCCTTTTGATAACTTTCCAGGTGTGTGCTTCTTCACTTGCTGTTGTCGAGTGTTGCTTTTGCTTTCGTCCAAATCCAAAGTTTTGTTTTCGAGCTCCGCAATTCCCCGGGCCTGACGGGGTTTTTCGCCTTCTTCGGCTTATTTAGAAACTTTTCAAGCTTTTACAAGCATCCACTTGAGTTCTACATATTATTCAATAGTGATTTCCTTGCAGTTTTCGAGTTTTTTCTTCGGCTTTTCTTCAAATTCTCTTCTTCTCGTTTTTGACCACGATGATGACGTAAATCGTGGGAAATAAGAGTACACACCACTGTAAAACCCTGGAAATTTGTTAATCATACCCAAAAGGACTATAATTGCATCATGAATCAGGTTTTGTGGAATAATAAGAACATTTTGATAGGAGAGGAAACATGCTATAGTAGTCGTCTTGTGAAGGAAGGTATTATAAAGATTAAAGATATTCTCAATTCACAAGGTAAAACTTTTGATTTTGATATATTAACCAAAAGATCTAACAGTTCGGTAACATTATCAGATTATTTCTTGTTACTTGGGATAAGTCGGTCCCTCCCTCTTGAATGGAAGCAGGTCCTGAGCAGCAACTTAAATGTGAATGAAAATGACAAAAGTGATGATATGACAACGACCTTCCAAATAGGAGATAAGTCTTATGTTTTAGAAAAACTGAAAGCAAAAGGTATTTATCGTATTTTAATCGACCAAATTATCTTAGAACAAACTTCGATAAACAGGTTTATCCTCACAATGTGTTTGATTGGGAGCAAATATACACCCTTCCATTCAAAGTAACAATGGATACAAAACACAGGGAGTTTCAATGGAAAATAATACATAGAATCTTGTAACTAAATAAGATGAAATTAGTGGAATCCCCTTCATGTAGTTTCTGTAATTCCGATGATGAAACCCTCGAGCATTTATTTTTTCGATGTACAAAAGTTCAAGACTTCTGGAAGTCAGTGGAAATCTATAATATATTACAATCGGATATTAATCTATCAGAAATTGAAATACTGTTAGGGGTAACTAAGAAAATCGATAAGAAGAGTCTTTTAAATTTTCTAATAATATTGGCAAAGCGTTACATATACTTTTGTCGATTAAGAAAACTAAATGTATCTAGAGATTAACAGTTATTTTGGAAACACGTGAAAGACATCGAGAAAATTAAGCTTTCCATTGCCTCCGAAAAAGATAAAGTTCTAAGTCATCTAAAGCAATGGGATCCTCTTTTAAAACATGTTTAATTCCTGATAACCTTTTTTCTGCTGTATGTGTTTTGAAATTGTTATATATCGGTATCTGTATGTTAAAATTGGTCTGTATATATGTTTTTTGTTAGGTGTGTCTGTAATTTTTATTAATATAATATATAAATAATATAATATATAAATAATAAAGATTAACAAAAAAAAAAGATCGGACTAGCCCCCCATATCACTATGTATAAGGTTCAAATATTTCTAAGTGCCCATAATGATATGCACGTTTCCGTCGGACATTACTGTGTTTCCGTCGGAGTCGGATGGTCCATCGGACGATCGGACTCCATCGGACGATCGGAATACACTCCCATATCACCAACTATACGGTGGAACATTTCTAAGTGCCCATAATGATATACACGTTTCCGTCGGACATTACCCTCTTTCCGTCGGAGTCGGATGGTCCATCGGACGATCGGAATCCATCGGACGATCGGAATAGCCCCCCATATCACCAACTATACGGTGGAATAAAGTGTCCATAATGATATGCGCGTTTCCGTCGGACATTACCCTCTTTCCGATCGGAATACCCCCTCTAGAATATAAGTGCCCATAATGATATGCGATACCAATTGTTTACTGTGTCAACGAATGAACCAAACTTGGTGGTATCCTTTCTCAGTACGTGGTTCACATTCCCTATCTATTTGCATCTATCCGATGGAACACCATCAGACTCCATCGGAATCCGATTGAGTGTATTGGACAACCCTCTTTCTATGCTCATTAATATTTGAATTTGTTCGATTGTGCATGGGGATTATGCACGCTCACGTCATCTTTAGACCGAGAACAATCCACCGGGACATTTCCTTTCGCGAGAAGCATTTATTTGAGCGAATAAATCGCTTTTTTAAGCTCAAACAAGCGCTAAAATGTAAAGGATATTTTGATAATAATTTTCAATTTTCTCCTTATTTGTTTTCATAACGTAACAGCCGTCCTAAAGCAAACGGGACTTCTCTCACGTTTTTAAACTCGCCGAAAGCGGGAAGATTTCGCTGAAGGAAGATTTTCGTGTCTAAATTGGCTAAAAACATGGCTAACAAGTCGAAAATTGAGCTCATCAAGCATGTCTAATTGTGGGACTGTGCAGAAGGATGTAAATTTTATTCGATTTAGTGGAAATTTGAATGCTTTGTGTCAAAACTCGGTGTGAAAAGCGAGAGACCGGCGAAAGAAATTCACAACAAGTTCTCGCTCTACATGGTCCACATAATTCAATTCAAATATTGGTAGAAATTGCAAGGATTCAATATGAAGGGACTTGACCAAAACAAGAGGTATTTAAACAATTTTTTTGGTGTTTCTGTAGCTTATTTTCGAAACGTTTCATAGACAAAATGTTGTGGTTTAGTGTTATTGTGCTGCACCTGTTTGTTCTGGTTGAAGCTTTAATCTTGATAAAAAAACTTTTGCTTTTTCCCTTTTTTTGATCCAACAGTCCTAGAAAAAACTTATTTTAATTTTTATTCGTGCTCGAACAGAGCTGCCTATTTTTACAAGAAAATCAGATGTTATTTATTCTTGTTAATTTCATATGGTCGTCATATGTCGGGTTGAAACATATGACAGTCATATATTTCTTTGCTGAAATGTCATATAATTGTGATATGCTCGTTCTCTTGACTAATCATGTATTATTCGTATGTGGGATTGTAGTCATATATAATCGATACATATGAAAAACATTCAAAATTGACAAAATCATATGTAATCAAAATGTCAGATTTTTATTCATTCAATTCCATATGTTTGTCATATATCGTTCATATATTTGTCATATGTTATTTATTGCGTTGCCCTTTCATATGTCTGTCATATGTTTTGCCACAGTCATATGTTTTCTTGCTGGCAGTTCATTTGTTTGTCATATGTGTTGTACGATTTTTCTGACAATGGACAATTTCATAAAAAAATGTAGCAGATACATGACAACCATATTACAAAATAAGAGCAACCAATGAATACTGTATGAATAACATATGACATTTTATTTGTTTGTCATATACAAATATGCCTTTCACATGTTTGATTTCCAGTGTACCTGCTCGTATCTGGAGATGGTGGGCAAAGTTCAATTCTATCAGTCTCCCACCACAGGGATTCCATGAGAGACACGCATGCGCACAAGAGGTCAATTTGCACGCTTCGCCGCCATCTTTGTTGGTCGATCGTCAAAATCGTTGATAGAAATCTTCATTTATCAACCTCTTCGCGGAACCATCAGGCTTCCATCTGGCCAAGAGATCAAATGGAGACACTAGCAATCCTGATAGTGGATAATCCAGCAGAAGCACAAGTTTGCTCGATTGAAAATCAGGCAGAAACGGACTCGGCAATGCCGAATCTTCTCAACATTGCTGATGGCAGGTCTGAGAGAGACAAATCGCCATCCAGCCAACACTTACATAGACTCTCGGAGCAGCCAAAGTCCAGAGGAAAAACCAGTGCTAGTACCTCGAAAGAGGGACAACTATTAAAGTTGCCGGAGGGAGCCTTCAGTGCAGCAACAATAAGCACTGAAAAAGCGATGGAAACATCAACCGCTATAAAGAGCAAGAGCTCCACGAGAGCATCTTCAGCTGCTGCTTCCAAGGGAGAATCAGACCTCCACCAGCTTAACTCAAAAATCGAGAAGCTGACTGCTGTTGTCAGTTCGGTGTTGCCAGTGGTGAAAGAAATTCAGGCAGCGTACGAGGATTCCCTGATTGATGACGGGGATCAGTCTGATAAACAGGCATCAGAGTCGGGAGACAGCGATGATGAGCAGCCAGATGAACCAGCTGCAAAAAAGGCTAAACCTTCCTCAGCCGCCGCGGAGGGAGGAGTGTTAGAGTCCCTGGTATTTGAGGTTACAGGGAAGGAAAAAACTAGCCCAGCTGTACCAGAGAAGATTGCGACTATAATTAACAGCATATTAGCCTCTGGGTTAGTGAGGAGATCACTAACTCCAAAATGGAACCAATTAATAGGCCCGAAAACTGCAAACTACAAATCACCAAGGTAAATCAGGAAATTTGGGAAACATGGATGCTCGAATCCAGAAACTACAGGAATTACTGGTGAAAGGGCTCACACCTATTGTACAACTGGCAGGTTCTGCCGGAATTGCTTTGGAAGATACAGCCAAACCTCTACCACATGCAAAAACCATCTGGGAAGGCCTATCTACAGCTATGGTTCTGTTAGCTGCGGCCAATCACTCACTTAAGAGCGTCCGTCTGTAAATATCACCTATAGGCTTCAGAATGCAAAAATTCAAAATCGCTCAAGTTTGGTCAGAAGTTAGGTCATTATGATCTATTCATGCTGTCCAACTTTCAGATCGATCTGATAAATACAGAGCGGGGGCGAAGAAGAAAGCCAGTTCATCGAAATAATTATCGATTTTTTTCGCATTTTTCACCTACTTCGAAATATGGCCAAAAACTCTTCTAAATTGATCAGCACGTCAAACAATCGGTTAATATCCTTGTAGATAAGATAACAAGCTTTCGACTGAGTGGTTTTAAAACTCTTTCTAGTGAAAGATAAATATTTTAGCGATTTTTAAACATTTTTTTCGTTTTTTCCTAAGGCCCAAACCGGGCTTATATCTCCGATGACATCTGGAATTGTCGAACTTTGAAATATTGGCGAGGAAAAGCAATGTTTCTGCTTTCAATTTATCAAATAAAATTTTGTGGCAATCAAAATCGCGAAGTTCTATGACGCGGAATTCAACCCCTGTTGAGCGCTAAATAGCGCTACGATTTCCAGGAACTGAAGGTCACGAACTACAAAAACATGCACATACCTGGTCGCAAATCGCCAAAACCACGGTGAATAAACCCTCTCAGATGGCAAAACACTGGTATTGTTTCATTCCGAGACGATGCAGGACGTCCAGGCATAATTATTCAGCTTCTTTGAGCATTTTCCCCAAGACACAAAGTAAACAGATTATATCACCGATCGAACTCCTGGCTATTCGGCACATTTTATGGAAATTGAGCCACTTCTAACCCTCCCTAAGAAGAAAGAATACTTTCCTTCCTTAGAGTTAAAATCCGGAACTGACTTTCTACGGAAAATCAGGCAAAGCAGCGCGATTCCCACGAGTGAAGATTCCCACGAGTGAGCATGTTTTGGCTCAAGTGTCATGTCGTGTGATATTGCGTTACCACCACAGGAATCCCGAGAGCCTCGAAAATAAACTTTTGATGACAAGAGCTCTTGTGATGATAAACGGTAATATATTTAAAACTTAAATATATCCGCGGTAAAAAGAAAGGAAGGACATTTTTGTGGGAAGAACAATTTGAATGGAAATTGCAACTTCTGATATTCGTACGACATGGCTAGTAATCAGCTAGGATCTATTCCTATGGCCGTCAAGTGCAACCACATTTCTAATTGTCACATTCATTCTTAGGGACTGTTCGTTAATTACGTCGCAGGGGGGGCTGGTGTTTTTATAGGGGGGGGGGGGTAAATTTTGCAGAACGTCGAAAAATTTGGGGGTAAATTTTTAGAACACGCGAAACTTTTGCTTGGGGGTGCATTTCAGTGTCATGCAAATTTTCAACAGGCTAGGATTGAGATTGAGTGCGATTGCGTGAAACGCAGAACACTATATTGAATCCGGATGATTTCTGCTGAACTTCTCTTTTCTTGCCATTTTAGAGCTTGTTCTACCGGTACATCCTCGTCAACAATCGTACTTACTTTAGACGCCATTTGGAAAATAGGAGTCTGATACTAGCTTTGGATTAGCGCGCAGGGGGAGGGGGGTAAAATTTCAAATAGCCGTTTTTCGACGGGGGTAGGAATTGAAACTACTTTTTTTGTACGGGGGTAAGTTTTCAGAAAACCTACAAGCAGAAAAAACCACCAGCCCCCCCTGCGACGTAATTAACGAACAGTCCCTTAGGCGTGACTAGAATATTACCCGTTCCCCGCGAAAAACAACTCAACATAGAAAGATATATGAACAGCATTTTATTGGCACCGCAATAACTTGTTCAGTAATGCCTAAGTTATCCACCCTTGGGCCACATTCTCCACCGACACAAGCTGCATAGTCGCAAATGCTCATTGTTCTGAATGCTAGTAATCTCTTACACACGTACCGAACAAGCGGAACCAGCGATTGCGAAAGAAAGATCTTCTTGCGCCACCCTGCTGGGGATGAAACCCAAAGCCACTGTCGCGTTATATATATTTATTTATTTTTGCTGAAAAGCCAGTCTCGAGGCTCTATAGAGCGCTCTCGGGATTCCTGTGGTGGTTTATCATCACAAGAGCTCTTGTCATCAAAAGTTTATTTTCGAGGCTCTCGGGATTCCTGTGGTGGTAACGCAATATCACACGACATGACACTTGAGCCAAAACATGTTCACTCGTGGGAATCTTCACTCGTGGGAATCGCGCTACTTTGCCTGATTTTCCGTAGAAAATCAGCTCAGGAATTCAACTCTAAGGAAGAAAAGTATTCTTTCTTCTTAAGTAGGGAAGACGGGTCATTTTTAAAACATTCTTACCCATGTAATCTGAAGGCCTAAATGGATAGATCTGGTTGTGAATAACATTTTGGTGAAAACAATTTCGAAATCGGCCCACAAACAAAAAAGTTATGATTTTTTAAAGGGTCAAATTTAAGTAATTTTAAGCAGCCTACAAAATAATACCACCAATGGAGACAAGAGTGGCACCAAAACAGTGGTGAACATGGAATAGGAAAAGTGATATACAAAATCTATCTAAAGTCCAAACTTGACCAAACTTAGCAACGTGACAGGCATAGCTAAGGTGACTATTATTATGTTATGTATGCCCCCTGACGTCATCCGTTGCCATAGCAACGGTTTAAAATACACTGAAATTAGCTTATTTTTAGACATATTGCATGATTTTACATGTGAACTTGCTTTATTTTTTATCACAGGGCTACCGTGAAATAGTTGAGTAAATGCCACTTCAAGCCCACTTGGTTTCCATGGCAACCAAACCTTTATTCCTACTATTTTCATCATTTTTTCACCTGCCAGTTATCAAATCAAATCAAAATGCTTTGTTTAAATAATATATCCATCACTATCGCATACTTAAAATTTTAGTCCTACTTGTCAGATAGGCGTTTAAAAAGCTCGGTCAAAGGCAAGTACCAAGTACCAAGTTTAGGGCTTTTAATGGAAAGGTATGGTAAATTGGCTGGTATAAAGAAAGCGCATTCTAAGTACAATTTTGAACAAACATTGATTTATTTTTATCATAGAGCTGCTGCATGATGGTTGATGACTTGCTGCTTCCAGCTCATGTGGTTTCAATGGCAACCAAAAACCATGAATTCTTGTTATTTTTATTTATTTTTCCAGTTTATCACTCAAACCAATCTGTTTTTAATCAAATAAACATGATGGAAACTGCATACCTAAATTTGGTGGTTTTGTTCACCAGATATTGATTACCTTTTTATCAGCTCAGTGGAGCCACCTACAAAGTACAAATTCTAGGGCTCTAAAGGAAAAGCTAGTGGCAGATCGACTAGGTTAGTAAAGGAAAATCCTTAAACACGCTAGGCGTTTTTTTGTGAATTAGAGTAGTTAAATACATGCCCTGAAAAAAAAATTGAGACATTTTGCTGATTTGTAAAAAAAGAGAACTATTTTGATGTTTTGGTAAATAGCCATCTTAACATCTGGCTACTCCCATATTATTCCTAGTTGCATTCCCATTCCCAGCCATGCAGGTTTTGAGTATCCTGATCGAACTCATGAGATCTCAAGAGAAATTGAAAATGTGTGGTTCCAGAAAATATCCACCCCCCAATGGAAGGGATTGGAAAATCCAGAGGGATGGGGGGTAAATTTCTTCCATACAAATATAATACTGTATATTTTGGGGGGAGTCACATTCCAGCACCCTTCCACGAGGGAGATGGATGGATATTTCCTGGAACCACATAATGCAGATCAATTTTACTTGGAATACTGTCTTGTCTGTTCCCTAAGCATGGTTATCTGTTGTCGTGAGCATATTATTGGTCCAAAAAGTCACTGTGGATCCTCATGGTACAGAAACACAATTTCAAAGGTGGTAGCTAGAGAATAATGAACAATCGCATTTTTCCACAGCATATGAGAAATATCTAGATGGTAACCCTCATGTATGCCTGCCAACTCTCCCGGTGTTTACCCTCAGTCTCCTGGGAAAAAATATTGAACCTTTCCATATATTTACTGTATATCTCCCGTCTTGCAATTTTCTCTTACAACTTGAAACACAATCTCCCAGTTTTGGAGCTTTGGGGGTTAGCAGGTATGTCCATGGCAAAATTTGCATTCTTCTGTCTCCTCTACAGGCATCATAAAGTTTGTATAAACATGACAAGATTCTTGCACTGATTTATTGGTAAAAAAAAAAGCTGATGACTGGATGATCCAAACAAGCAATAAGCTTTCTGTACCACTGGCAAGGAGGAGTCATTGCTCCATTTCACAGGAATTTTCGAATTTCAAATCTATTAAAAAATCACAGAAAAACATCTGTTGTCAATTTCATTCCATTCCCACTTCACATATATTGAAAAGATTTCCACAGAAGCAAATTTCTAAAATAAAGAAGATACGAAAACTAATCCTGCCAACAAATAAAACAAATCTTAGAACCTTTCTTCCAAATCACCTAAACGCGCGCCCTCAAACAAATCGCCATTTTCACTCGACTTCGCACGACCTGCACGAAATAAAATAAATTTGGCGGGTTGAGCCCAACGTTTTTTCGGATTAAAATACAAATAAAAATGTTGTTTGTTAGTTTAATTTTCATTTGCCGAGATGAACCGAGCGTCGCTTTCGCGTTTTTCATGAATAATTCAACAAATAAAACTTCAACTCAATGAAAGATCATCTTACCGGGAGAAAGGAGGTCGGTTCTTCCCGCCGAAAGCAAGCCACGTTCCCCATCTGTTGATCGGTAGCCATAGCAATCGACTTCAAACACGGGCTCAACCCGCCGTCGACGACTTTCTGGAGAGGACTCGGTGAGATTTTGCGTGCCGCGGCCATCTTTGATGGAAATTTGAGCGCGCGACACGAAGTTTGGTGAACGAAACAAGTTGGAAAAAATTATCCGTTCGACCTCAAACTTGAGACTTAGACTAACAAGGAGAACTTCTAAAATATTTCTTCATAAACTTAAGAAAATATTAGATTTCTAGGCCTCTGAACTTCGGCTACGCACGAATTTTGACTGAGTTCGATCGCGTGTTCCAATGCCGGGAGGCCTGGTTCCGACGTCCCTATCTTAAGTAGGGTTTTAGAAGTGGCTCAATTTCCATAAAATGTGCCGAATAGCCTGAAGTTCGATCGGTGATATTATCTGTTTACTTTGTGTCTTGTGGAAAATGCTCGAAGAAGCTGAATAATTATGCCTGGACGTCCTGCATCGTTTTGGAAGGAAACAATACCAGTGTTTTGCCATCTGAGAGGGTTTATTCACCGTGGTTTTGGCGATTTGCGACCAGGTATGTGCATGTTTTTGTAGTTCGTGACCTCCAGTTCCTGGAAATCGTAGCGCTATTTAGCGCTCAACAAGGGTTGAATTCCGCGTCATAGAACTTTGCGATTTTGATTGCCACAAAATTTTATTTGATAAATTGAAAGCAGAAACATTGCTTTTTCTCGCCAATATTTCAAAGTTCGACAATTCCAGATCTCATCGGAGATATAAGCCCCCGGATTGGGCCTTAGGAAAAAACGAAAAAATGTTTAAAAATCGCTAAAATATTTATCTTTCATCAGAAAGAGTTTTAAAGCCCCTCAATCGAAAGCTTGTTATCTTATCTACAAGGATATGAACCGATTGTTTGGCGTGCTGATCAATTTAGTAGAGTTTTTGGCCATAATTCGAAGTAGGTGAAAAATGCGAAAAAATCGATAATTAATTCGATGAATTGGCTTTCTTCTTCGCTCCCGCTCTGTATTTATCAGATCGATCTGAAAGTTGGACAGCATGAATAGTTCATCATGACCTAACTTCTGACCAAACTTGAGCGATTTTGAATTTTTGCATTCTGAAGCCAATAGGTGATATTTACAGACGGACGCTCTTAATATGTGCAGACGAGACATGTTCAAGGCAGATCTCGACAAAAATTACGCTTTGTAACAATAAGCATCCTGTGGAGGATGAACTGTTTGGAAACGACCTGACAGAACGTTTTAAAGTTGTGAAAGAAAGCAACAAAGCAGCTAAGCAACTCACCCGAAACCATGAGAAACAGCAGGATCGTTACCAGCCCCGTGGGAATTTTTTACACATGGGGAGGGGGCGATCTGCACCATGGAGACGCTCCCGAGGACACAACAGCAGTTACAAACAGTCCTACAGCCAGCCCAGCAAAGGGACCAAGAGCAAAAACCAGCAGTAGACTGCTTGTCTTCAAGTTCAGTAAGTGAATACTGTGCTGAAGGTACAGGCAAACCCTTGCAAGTGAAACTGGTAATCATAATTCTACATTCCAGGGAGGAATGATCCAATTTTCACTTTCGAACTGGAAACAAATAACCTCATACCCTGTAATTCTTGCTGCGGTACAGGGTTATAAAATTTACTTCATGCTCAATCCAGTTCAATTTTGTAAACCCAGACCTATCAGGTGCTCTGCTATAGAGCATATTTCCTCACAGATTGAGGAGAAAGGCATTAAAGGCATTATTCTGGAGAAAGGCATTATCATTGAAAGCTCATATGATCGAAATCAGTTCGTATCAAATGTTTTTCTTAGAGAAAAGAAAAATGAAAATTCCGTATGATCCTTAATTTGAAAGAACTTAATAATTGGATCAACTACAGCCATTTCAAAATGGATTCAATACAGACTTGTATTAACCTTATGCAGCCTAATTGTTTTATGGGCTCCATAGATCTTCGAGATGCTTATTACTCCGTCCCTATACATAGGGATCACCAAAAAATCCTCAAATTTATTTGGGAGAATAAGGTCTACCAGTTCACTTGTTTAGCTCAGGGGCTCGCCTGTGCCCCTCGCTTGTTTTCAAAAATAATGAAGCCTGTGTTTGATCACTTGAGAGAGAAAGGACACCTGTATAGCTATTATTTAGATGACTCCTTTCTGGAGGGGTATTCTTATGATGAATGCCAGGCTAACATTAATGACACACTTCATACACTTAACATGTTGGGATTTTCTCCAAATTTAGACAAATCAGTCACTACTCCGACACATATTGTACAACACCTGCGATTTATCTTGAACTCACAAGATATGACTGTTACAATATCAGGGGAAAAAATCAGAAAGCTGACTGAGATTGCATACTCAATATTAGACTCACCAGAGGTGTCAATCAGGAGGGTGTCAAAATTGATTGGTCACATGGTGTCACTTTTTCCTGCAGTTGAGTATGGGAACTTTTTTACAGACAGCTGGAAATAGAAAAGGCAACCTCCCCTGTTCTGTGGGCGACTGATAGAATTCCAATCAAACTTCAACTTCCAGGTAACTCTCGTTTAATTTTAAAATTATAAGTGCACAATCCTAAAAGTCAGTGTACCGTTTTCCTCGTTCATGCAGATTGGAATTATACGCACCAGAAAATAGTGGCATTCAGATGCAATAAGTTGAAGGCCCATCACCAACCGGGAGCCGGGAGCCCCTTTTTTTCAAATTTATCCATTGTTTTTCGGGTGCTCTGATTGGCAAAGAGTCCGCAAAGGCTCCCGGTTAGTGATGGCCTTTAACTGTCTTTTAGTAAACAAAATACAAGGAAGAACATACATTACCTTGATACTTCAATAAGTGATACGAGGCTGATGTTGGTGGTCCTTGGATTAGTTGAATGAGAATTACTACTGAGTAGTTCTTAGCGCCATTGATGCTCCCACATATAACGTTGCAAGAGTCACTACCTGTGGTAAACGTTTAGCACAAAATAGAATAAAATGAGTAAGGTCAAAGGTCGTAATTTCGACTTATTGCTTCTATGATAATAACTAGGTACCTTCACGAATGCAATATTTTATGAGGAAAATGCCACAATAATCCCTAGATATTTCCTTACAAAGTTGTTAGGGCGCAAAAAAAGCCCTCGAAATTCAGCCCGGAAATCAAGGTGAAAATAAAATAATTAAAAGATCCGTAAAATATTCAGTATTTACCCTATTGATGTCAAATTCCTCTCAGAATGGCAAGCATTGTCTATTCCTTTGATTTAATGTAGTTATATTTTGATTAGGTAGCGCGAGCGTTAGAGTTTTGTTGAATTTTGAGGTACGGTAGAAGAGGCAAAACCGGGCCCCCCGTTCTCCTAAAATATTTATCTGATCGAACTAAAATTCCCACAGAATCTAAAGATCCACTAGAGGTAGAGATAGAGGAAGTTTGAGCGATTTCGCAAATTTTTGAATCTCGCGAGTTGGTCGATATTTACAGAAGAGCGCTCTTAAGGTGACTCCTACAAAACTAAACGTGTTTTTCAGAAAAAAAATTTTTAACTCGCACGTGTCGCGTCAAAAATGGTCGGATATCTTTGAGCTCTGGATATGTTAAACCTCGACTATCGGTGCTTTTAACTATTTGTTCGATTTTATATTTTAAGAGCTGCATTTGCTTACGCGAGCCCATATTCTAACAGTGGTATTTTTACAAAAGTCCCTCTTGTGTGAAAAATCTTCGCGCGTTTTTTTTTTTTTTTACTTTTGATTTGAGATCATTCGACTTTCGTTTTCTTGTCATTCAAGTTTGAAGAAGATTGTACGAGCGAAAATTGTAGTACAAGATAGAGCCAAAAAAGGACCATGAAAGTTGAGTAATATCAAAGTGCTTTTGTTAGACTGCCAAAATAAATCCGATTTATCCGATTTACGAACACACAAGGGACATAGAATATTATTTGCTTTGTGAAAATGTGTCATTTTCATTTAGCGCGCGCTCTGCGAAGCCAGGCAGTGATGTACGTTTGTTAAGGTGGCCCGCGCATGTTTCACGGGAAAATATATTAACATTAAACGCCGGCTTTTTCCAAAAAACGCGCTCCGATTGCTAATATTTTTGGTTGCTAGAATAGTGGATTACTAGAAATTATACTGCAAGGAAATTATAATAGAAAAGTTACACCGATAACACAAAACAATCAATTTCCTGAAGGTAGTGTTACCGGGATCTTTCGGGGGTTCTTGATTGACCACGATTAACTTTAACTGCGTTTTTCAATCTTTATTTCTTCTACTAACGTTCTCTAAAATCAGGCGAAATCCGCCGTCCTTATATGCGCTGGGACCAGACAAAAACCCATGGGTTAAAAAAGGTCCTGGAGAATTTGTTCATTATGTGAATAGAAAACGGGGAGAATTAAAAAATCCTATTCGCGGTTGCAAATATTTTATTTATATTTTCTTCCTTCCTTTAAATCATTGTAGTCGGAAAGTTGCATCTCTTGAGCTCGATTTACAGGGCCAGGAAAAGTCAGACACACTGTTGGGATAAAAATGGCTGAGGGCAAAGTCCCAAAGCCTCTTTAATCTGAATCACACAACAGTTACAATCACTTTCTGTAAATAGCTTTACAAGGCCCTGCAAAGGTGAGGGCATCCAAACGCCAAAAGCAGCACAATCTTCGATTTCGCTACAGCCCCACCCCAAGAAATGCAACGGACCGACAACCTTAAAAAACTGCGAACGTGTATCAGTCCTAACTTCAAGTAAACAAAGGGAAATAGGTCACAAGAGTCTAGCTGCTGCCTCTTGCTGTTCAGCTAGATATTCGCATAAACCAGAGGCGTAACTAATAGAAATATCTACGAGCAAACAGGAAAGGTCAGAAATAATCTAGTTGCTGCCACTTGCTAATCAGCTAGAGATTCTGCCAAAATAGCTACATGTAAGTATGTCCAACTGCTGCCTCTTGCTATTCAGCTGGATCATGCCCAACATATATTCTTTAAGTGAAAATAAAATTGATTACGGCATGTCTAGCTGCTGCCTCTTGCGTCATTCGCGGCGCTGGTGCAGGTGGTGTTGGAGGTGGTCGCTGAGCTCGTCTCCCACCCATTCGTCTATTCCTTGTCCGTAGACGAGCTTCCTCCAAACGATAAAGTTCTTGGGCAAGTCTAAATATTTCGGGCGTGCCCCGGCAGTGAGGGCAACATGCATTTGCGATTGGCTGCCGGAGCCAACGTGCAATACAAATGAAATGCACGTTCTTCCGGCAGCATGACAGGATGAATCCCCATTCAGGAATACGGACTGAATCCAAACATATTGGACAGTCCGTATCGTCCATTGTCTGATGAGAACAGAAGAATTTTAATTTGAGTGTTGATATAGCTGGACTATTGAGTGGCCATCTTCACAAAGTTCTCTGTCCAAATAAGGCAAGTTCGCTGACTATTTTGATACAAAATTAACGTTTTCTGATATATTTTTCTAATAATTTTGTTGCTAATATAGTAACAGTAGCACTGTCCATGACGTGTTGAAATGAAAGTTCTGCGTAACATAAAGCATTAATGACTTCGAAATACCCGTGGTGTTTCAAAGCCATCATGACATCAAGGTACAGCCTTGATCTCTAGTTCGATAGAGTTAGGGGTTGGAGCGATCACATGAAGTGCACCCGCTGGCACTAAATGTTCTAACAAGAAGGTACTACGTATTTTGAGTATTCCACAGAGCTCTACAAGCCCAAGAACGTCATGGGTTTCAAAAGAAACTTGAAAGCTATTGTCACTCCTTAATAGTCTTAATAATAAATCCACTGCTTGCCAATTTCCAAAGTTCAAAATAAGTGGAGGCCAGTATCCATAATAATTGTAGTGGTCCTTGTAGAAGATCAGATACGAATTGAAATATCCTGACAAGGATGCCAGTGTTGCGCAAACTTCCG
The DNA here is from genome assembly GCA_033964015.1 of Scolanthus callimorphus. Lineage (NCBI taxonomy): Eukaryota > Metazoa > Cnidaria > Anthozoa > Actiniaria > Edwardsiidae > Scolanthus > Scolanthus callimorphus. Next base: position 10,835,564 of record CM066915.1, read on the forward strand.
CGCCAATTATCCTTCTATATGGCACCCTTGTCAACTGGATCACTGTGGTAACATCATCCCAATCCATCTTTCTTTTTCAACTTACAATTCTCACAACGATGAGCTTGTTGTTGCTCTGCTAAAACTGACGACCTCGAGGTTAATCTGATAATATGAAAAATTATGACGATTAAGACAAGTTCAAACAAACAGAGTGCTGATACGGCGTAGAGGATTATTTGGTCTGCGTAGGTGAAGATTAGATCTTGTATTTCATTTATATCATCGCGTATTACACAAATAGTGGTTGTTAGTTGATGATCGTAGAAGGAATATAGCCGATTGAGGTGACGCATTAGAGTCTTGTTGATCTTGACTGGTTTAATCTCTCGAAGTGACTTGTAATGCAGGTTAAGCATTAGTTCATTATCTGTTTTCCAAGGAAAGAACTTGATAGTATTAGCTGAGAATATTGGCAAAGAAATGTGTATTTCCTTAGGACACTTCGAAAGTCCAGTCATCATTCCTTCAAATGAAATGTTACATGGAAAATGGAGTACCATCAGCGGTGTTACATGAATAGTACCAGATGTAGTGGTTAGTTCGCCCGAGGTAGTTGATAAGTACTCTCGCTCACACAGATGAATTAGCGGTTGCATATTAGTACATGTTGTTGGCATGTGTAGTCTTGGATAGGTTAGCTTAACCCTCGGATTCCAAGGGAAACCAAGCCACTCCATAGCACTTATTGATTTCAAAACATCCGTCGGGCACAAGAACGCGTTTTTATTAGTGAAACACTTATCTAAAGCATTTCTATGAAAAACATGTTTTGAAAAAGGGCAAGTAATTAAGGCTAAATCTTCTTGTTTAACAGGCCCCAAAAAACATGATCCTGATATATTGAACTTGATTAGGGTTAAGTATTCGACCACACAAAACGAATTTTTAGTTTTAATTTCAGGAATTGTAAGCAAAATATTAAGCGTCATGTTCCACATCTACCAAAAAGGGTCAGCTAAAACGTAATTCACGCTCTAAAGGTTTTACCGTCAAACCTAAAAAAGGATCTTCTTTCAGTCTCAAGACTATCTGAGATGTCAGAAATTTAGGCAAATTTCAACTAATTGTTCCTTTGATAATCTTGTCACTTGGTCTATGGTGTCCTGTATTTACAAAAAAAACGTAATATAGAGGAGAAAGCTCTACTCAATTCCAAAGAAAACTTTGACAAAAATTCCATTAATAAGTTGCTATTACAATCAACCTTATTCGAGAAAGAGTTTAGTTTTTTCTGCCAATTTAGAAACATCTTATCAATGATACGCATGTTATGATTTAAATCTGCCAATTTGCTATTCATTGCATCTTCTAACTTAAAGAGGTAAACTACTTTTCCGTTTATAACCCGAATTAAATGTTGAGAATTTCCATTACCGCAGTCATCCTCTTTAATGTTTCTTTTAAATGTGCAACATGATTTGCCTCACAACGATGTCCTGATACTTTATAGAGAGCTGAAGACTCCTGCTGTGCAGAACCAACTAGACCTAGCTGTTCGTTTCCGAGAACCCTTTAACCAATTACGTTCATCAGTCGGAATTTGCTTGCATCCTTGCAAAGCCAAAAGTTTACAATCAGCAACCGAGTTTCTATACGCTCTGCTACAAATCATTTTGGACAGTGTACCAGTTTCATACTGGAAATACTTTGCTAAATACGTGTCGCATTCTATTAGTGTAGAAAAACCTGGTAAAGAAGTCAATCTTTTGGTTGAACGCTGTATCTCTCTTACTGAATATAACAATTTTTCGAAAAACAAAGATGCCAAAGAGGAACAAGAATGATTTGACATAGAATGTATTTTTCCAATTGGAACAGAATCTAGCTTGGTAGTGATATGCAGTAATTTAGTATCTTCATAAAATGTCAAAGGACGAGCGTTATGACTAATCAACAAACGAGATGGATAGAAAACAACTTTTTCATCCGCTGAACCAAAAGGCTGAGCTAAGCAAAAACTAATGGTTCCACAAAAGAAAAACAGTAGTTCTATAAAATGACTTGGTTTCCTTGCGTGTAGCATTTTTAAAGGTGAAACCTACAATTACAAAAACAAAAATAAAATTGTTAAAATTAAGTTAGACTGAGATAGAGTACAGCATGCGATACTTATCAGACTTCTTCACAAGATTTCTCTAAAGCTATTTCCGTTTCTTGGCTATTGTTTCTCGTTATTAATTCTTCACTAAGAATGTTCTCACGCGGCTCCCATGTTTTACTACCATCGCTACATAATACACAAAACTCAATTTTCCCTTTCTTTTCTCGTTCATCCAACAACTTTGTAGCCGCAAAAACCTCGACGTTATTAATAACTATGTGTTCGTCGCTTTTTCCGCTGCTAACATTTCCTACTGGAACTTTGTCTTGTGGAGAAACAACTAGTTTTTGAGGGTCAGACGTATTTTGGCTTGCTCCTACTGAGGTTTCGATTACAACGTCACTCAATTTTCCGCCAGTGTTTTGTCGCGAATTTGAGTCTGTTTGTATTGACTTATCAACACAATCACCTAACCCCTCTGAGGGCTCTTCGGACTTGTCAAAACTATCTTCGGGTAGATCAATTTCTTCAAAGTACGGTTCATCAGGTTGTTCCTGTTCTGGGGGTTCTATTGGCCTAGCGTCTGGGTCCCAAACTGGTTTCATTCTGTTTGCATGAACCGAAAATTTCAAACGACGATTCTCCATGTCTCTAACAAAGAAATGGACTTCTGATAAAACTTCCACAATTATGTAAGGACCGTGCCATAGATGCGCAAGCTTTTTAGATTTCCCTTTTTTAACTTTAGGGGTATAGATCCAAACTAAATCTCCCACTTTGGATGACCGTTTCTTGGCACCTTTGTCGTATTTGAGCTTCATGGCTTGTTTCGCGCGCAGTATGTTTTGATGCGCAATTTTCTGGCCAAACTCAACATTTTCGACAACTCGACTAAAGTGCTCTCTCACATTAGATGCTAAATTTACTGGAGGTAATAATTTTGTGTCGATTGGCAAAACTGTCCGTCTTCCGTAGATCATTTCAAAAGGCGAAAGACCAGTTGTTTCGTGAATTGAAGTTCGATATGCAAACAATACAGGTCCGATAAAACGATCCCATGTTTTCTGATTTGTGTCTACGTACTGTGATAAGCTTTGCAACAAAGTCGAATTGAATTTTTCAACCATTCCGTCGGTTTGTGGGTGATAACTTGATGTCTGAATACGTCTGATCTTAAATATCGCATAAACAGCTGCCATGAAAGCAGATCGGAAATTTTTCCCTTGATCGGTCAAGACTATTCTAGGCGCAGAATGAGTAGCAATGAAATCATAAACAAAAACTTCCGCTATTGTTTTAGCTTCCATATCAGGCAATGCATAAACTTCCGGGTATCTGGATAAATAATCCATTATGCAGAGAATGTATTTATTGCCTTGTTCTAACATAGGTAGGGGTCCAAGAATATCCTTCCCGACCAAATGAAAGTTCCCTTCTAGCCTTACAATGGGATTTAAAGGAGAAGTCATATTTGTTTTAGGTGATTTTCGCATTTGGCAATCTTGGCAAGATCTACACCAGTGTTCTACATCTTTAAAGATGCCAATCCACCAGTATTTTCGTTTAAGAGATTGATATGTCTTCTTCGAAGAAAAATGACCCCGGTCAAGTGATCATGGACATTAGACAAAAGCTCGTAACGCATTTCCTTAGGAACAACTAACTGTGAAATTGGTTCGCCATTTGGGTGTTTGTTTTTAGGGTCTAGCCGATACAAAAGTTCCCCTTCACCTAGGAAAAAGTTATCTTCCATCAGTAAAATACGACGAGCCAACTTATCGTCTGCTGGTAAATGACCTTACTCAAGAAACAAAATTACGTCTGCTAACTCGCGATCTTTCCTTTGTTTGTCGTAGATTTCGCTAAAAGTTTCGGTTTCTTTTTGGATAGAAAACAATTCGCATTTCTCATAAGTACGTCTCTTTAAACCATCAACGTTTCCACTGCATTTTCCTGGTCTATAGGTAATATCAAAATCATATTGCTGAACTAGCAAAGCCCATCTCGCTAATCTACAATGAGGATTCTTAATGTTCATAAGCCACTTCAAAGCATTGTGATCAGTGTGCGCAGTAAATTTTCTGTCATGTACATAATGAGAAAAATGTTTGATTGCTTCAATCAGAGCTAAACATTCCCTTTCAGTAGTTGAAAAATTCAATTCAGTAGGAGTAAAATTTCGTCCATTATACGCAATTACTCGTTCTCGGCCTTCATCATCAAATTGGGCCAAAACATTCCAATTGCAGTCGAAGAAGCATCAGCCATGATATGAAATTGCCGACAAAAATCAGGAAAAGCTAAAATAGGTGCTGAAACTAAAGCTCGCTTGAGCTTGTCAAAAGCTTAGTCACAAGAACCTGTCCACTCAAACTTGACCCCTTTCCTAGTTAACTCATTGAGTGGTCTCGCTATGCTTGCAAAATCCTTCACACAACGTCTGTAATAATTTGCGAGGCCTAGAAAGCTTCTGAGTTGGGTTAATGTCTTTGGCACTGGAAATTCTGAAACGGCTTTGATTTTGTTCGGACAATGTTCGATTGCTTCCGGTGTTACAATGTGACCTAAGTATTTCAACTGTGTTTTCGCAAAGTCGCACTTTTTAGGATTTAGCGTTAGGTTCGCGCCACGCATTCGCCGAAAAACTTCTTCCAAATGAAGTAAATGTTCTGCTGGAGATTTAGAAAATATGATTATGTCATCTATGTAAATTAGAGCATAACGATATTCTAATCCTCTTAGTACGTGTCCCATAATTCTTTGAAAGGTCAGAGGTGAGTTTTTAAGGCAAAGGGTAACACTTGAAACTGCCACAAAGAATTATGCGTGACAAAAGCAGTCTTGTCTCGCGATGATTCGTCTACCTCAATTTGCCAGTAGCCACTTTTCATGTCTAGAGAAGTAAAAACGTGACTACCGCAAAGGCTGTCTAAAATATCTGATACACGTGGTAATGGGAAACTATCTGATATCGATAATTTATTTATTTTCCTAAAATCAACTCAAAATCGCATAGAATTGTCAGCTTTTTTTACTAAAACGACCGGGCTAGCCCAAGGAGAAGTAGAAGGTTCGATTATATTGTTTTCAAGCATTTCGTCAATTTGTCGATCTATTTCTTGCTTCTTTCTGGTGTAGTACGATATGGTCTTTGTTTAACTGGCCTATGTTGACCTGTGTCAATCACATGCTTGACAACTGAGCAGCGACCCAATTGACTTATCTTAGAGGCAAAACAATCCCGGTATTTATACAAAAGATATTTTAGCTTACTCTTATCAGGCTCTGAAAAGGCACATTCCGAAAGGTCAGGAAGTTCAAAAGTATCACCGTCCTTGTTTGGGTTTGATGTCGACTCTGGCAATTTGTTATGTTTCAAATTTGACGAACTCCCTGACTGGTCACTTGCCACGCTTCCAAGTTCATAAGTCTCAATATCGTTGTCTACTATTGAAAGGGTAGCTAAATTCGTGCGGCGGTAGAGTTTGACTGGCTTAAGAGTTGGATTCATTAAGCGAATAGGCTCTGTATTTTCTGAAGAAATTGTCACAAGTTGCGCAGCACCTATTATTGAATAGCGTAAGTCTGGGTGTGCTAGATATTAAGCCAAATACGTTCTCTTCAAAATCACCGTTAACATTTGCCTCTACTAGAGCTTCCGATTCGGGTGGTAAAACAAAAGTACATTTTGCGTGAACCGAAAATTCGTCTTGATTGTCACGGAATTCTGCGTTCAAGTCTTTAACTGGAGTAAATGGAAAATCAACTTCATAAGGTGTAAACGTTACTGAACTTGTTTCAAAATCAATTTGTGCCTTAAAATTTGTCACAAAGTCTCTACCAAAAATTGCATTATAGGAAAGGCCTTTAATTATATACGTTTCAAACGGAAAACTATCCCCATCTATAGTATAATTAATAACTGTCCTTCCAACGACCTCTAATTGTTCCCCACTAACAGTTTTAACCTTTGGCAGTTGATTATTTGAAAAACACAAATTCATTTTATCTGCGAGGGTTTTACTAATACAGTGCCGCACAGTCAGTGCCAGTCAGTGCCGCACCGCTATCGAGCAAAAAATCAATATCTGAGTCACCTATTTGTCCCTTAACCGTTAATGAACTACCATTATCAGAGAACTGTATTGCGCTTACACTCTCATCATCTTTACAATCAGAAGAGTCTCCGGAAACCTGACTTTGAACGTCAAAAAAACTTCAGCCAATATAACAGCATCTTCTCGCTGTTTCTTAATTTCACTCATACTTGTTTTGTCTTTTGAGAACTGTTGGCCAACAGATTTTTGCTCAAGTTTCTTTATACTCGAGCCTTCACAAAACTTATCATTTTCATCACTCAAAAACTCGTGCGTAACATTTTCCTCCAAAGTTTGGGCCTCATGCACTTCAATTTCATCTGAACATGGTATCTCCCAATCAACTTTGTCAACGCACAACTCCTTTTCCACTGAAGGAGTAGAAAACTCATCAATAGTTTCTTTACATGACTGAATAAACTTTTCAAGTTTCTCACACATTTTTGTTTCCGACTGCGCAATACGATTAACCATCTCATCTTTGTTTTTCACACGGACATTTTGTACATGAAACGACTTAAGCTCTTTACTGGTTTTACTGTTATTAGAGGCCCCCGCCTTACGTATTTGTAATTTTCGTGACGCGACAGGGGCCTTTACAAGTTTCCCTGTTGCGGTCCCCTTTGAAACCCCTGCTGAGCTCTTTGGCGCGATCTAACGGGGTACATTTGTGGCGGAATTCTAGGATCTCTTCGATTTACGACTGCATTTTGGTGAGGCGGATTTTGACACGAATAGCGCATGTGTCCGTAACGACCACAATTGAAACACATTGGACTACCATTAACGTTTCTTTGACTTCTTTGAAAATTTCCCCTCGGTTGAAAGTTTGCAAAACCTTGATTAGAAATTTGTCGTCTTATTTCCTCTCTGACAATGTCCTTAACTGAGCTTTGAGGCATGTTTAGACTAGCACATGACATGTTTTGATTTGCAAAATCCGGAGATTCATAAATCGTTTTTTTGCTTAGAGTACGGACTTGGCAAATACTCATTGTTGTACAGCGCGACTAATAACGCAGGAGACGGATTTACAGTTGCTGGCGTTGTCGTCTGTTGAACACTGAGAAGAGGTTTTAAGAGCCGCTGCCTATAAATATCAAGCATCGTCCGACAGATCAAAAAAATCGACCTCCAGTTTATTTTATAAAATGAGCTCCCATATGGAACTATTTTCGAAAATGGAGTTTAAAATTTTCAGCGAGGTTAATTTTTCGAGAAATCTCGTCAAGTCTGATTTCACCCAAATATGGCTCGTCGCGACACCGAAAATCGCAAAATTTTGCCTAGATTGGGAAGCCTCGCAAAGCCTGAAAGCGAAAGATATTGAGATTTTGTTTTCGATCTCATAAAAGTGGGTCATCTAGATGGCTGGAAAACGGAAAGGTTATGTTTCCTTTTGCTTTTCCCAAAAAATTACAGGACCCTACATGAGCCCAGTCAAAAGCAAACATCGTCCTGCTTAAATTTGACTAGAATTCAGGGGCAAGAATCTCAGCTGGTGCGCATCGAATTTTCAATAAAAATGTTTTTGCATTATTCCCAACCTTTCATTTCTATCATATAAAAAAATTAATCGCGGCCCGCAAATACTTACCTTCTACGAGAGCGAAACGTCGAAGTCACTTTTGCATTTTTCACATGACACGCGATTCAAATTGACTTCATGCCAGGAAGGGAAATATCCACATTAACTTGTTTGAATTGTTCTAAAAAGGCATTTATTATTATAGAAATAGTCATAGAAGTCAGGTTAGCTGTCGTAGCTTTAGATTTAGTAAATATACAGATTTAAAATTTCCAACATGTGAACATAATTAGCATAAAGCGAGACAGTATTTGCGTGAGAAGTTGATTCACTACGAATTTACACATCTTTTCTTAGAGGAGGAATTTTCCCAACATGTACACTAGTTGCTCCTGAAAGGAATCGCTCCTTTTATTTTACCAACTGGAAGATAAGATAACTTTTGTATTTTAAGGCTTCGAAGTGCAAAACTCCTCATGGTTTTGCTGTTTCAATTGTTTTCCCAGCCGATGCTAATTGAATTACTTCAGCCGAGTTATTTTTAGCGCGTGGAAATGAGTATAAATTAAAAGCTCTCATAAAATCGGGAAATAAAATAAATGAAATACTAGCAAATGTACTCTTTTATTTGGGTTTATAATTTGAGTCTTTGGTTTTTATGAGTTTGGCTAATTTTGCATATTTTGGCTAATCTTGCATATTTAGGCGTTACGCGGTTTTGTAACTCTGGAGAAAGCAACTCGGCGCGAGAACACAGTTTCCCCGCAGAAGATGACTAATTTATATCGCTCCATTTATTTCGTAAAGAGGAAAGTAAGATAGTTTGATAGTTTTTAGTTCTGTGGTAACTGAATATTATCGCATTCCTTTTTCAATCTTGCTGACACATTGTCGTCTACCACCCATTGCCGGATTAGCTTGCTAGTGGCAATTATCTAAATTAAAGTTAAAGTTAAAGTGTTAGTTGTTTTCCAATACATAGCCCAATTATGTTTAGCACATAAAAATAAAAAAGAATGAAATGCTTTCATAAATCGGAAACGATTTTGATGGCAGCTTTAATGAATTCTTATAACAAAAACGTTTATACTTTTGGGTGTTTGGTCTCTACACTTTCTGATTTTCTGTCATACCAAATTTTATTGCTAGTTGTATAGAATGCTGTCCACAACCTCTTCATGTTATTTTTCTCAAGATTTGTCCAATGTCGAGGAGTTTCACAATCACTGGACAAAACTACAGGAGCACAGGGAAACAGCTTCTTGGATAGCCATGGCGCCCTGCACTGCACAGGAGGAATGGATGTGGCCAGTCCTAGTTCCTCACAAACTTTCTTCATTGAGCCCATTTAACTATGGACCAGCTGGCAAATATTGCTGGCCAAAAAACGATCGGATGCATAAGAGCGCGGTCACACCCTTTAAACGTTACAAACAATAACTAAAAAATAAAGTCAGCAAAACAATGAATAATTAGATAACAACAATGACATAACGATAACAAGGCAAGGCTAATGATAGATAATCACGTTATCGCTCATCACGCCTTATACTTGCAAACATAATCATAGGCTCGATCATAGCCGTACATTTCATGGGGCAGAATTGCTATACAATCAGGGACATCTGACCGCCTCATTAACTCTAACTGATTAAAATTCATGTTCTACCTAAAAGGCATCTGATTGGCCGCCGGTTTGATGTCTCCCTGGGGGCAGTCAATGAATCGTAACCTCGGATAAGACTCGGTTACTCCGAAAAACCTCCGAAAATCTAGATCTGTTCGAGAAAGTGTCAATCAAGAAAAATGATTGACAGGAGGTTTTTCCTGCTTGCCATTTGACCGGTTATGCAAACTTACCTTTTGGCTACTGAAAAGCGCATCTATAAACATGGTAAAACATTGAAAACCGCGAAGAACAAGATTCAGTGTTAAATACTGTGTGCTAGCGCGAATGAACGCCGCAGATACAGTAAAGCAAGTCCCGGAGTATGTTTAGTTCAAATACACATGCGTTATGAGTTCGAAGAACAAAATGCCGGCAAAGACGCTTAAAACTGTCGTTATTTTCAAAAGCGCACTAGACTGGGCAAAACATGTAAAACTGCGTAAATTGGTGTGATCAACAATAGTTCATACGTGTGCAAAGAGTCTGCTTGTTTGCGCGATCAATTTAGTGTCGTTTCTTACCTGAAGAACCCTTGCAGTCTATCGTCTGTTACATGCTTGAACTATGGTCGGAAATAGAACGGTGCAACATTTTCGCGACGCCATTGCTTAAATTCACCTCAAATCCTTTATAGTCGTAGCTAACACGAACGATGGTCGCATACTAAAGATATTTCTCTTATGACTGTGTCGTGCTTGCATTAATTAAGAACTCAAAGAAATTGAGAAACAAAAGACGGAAAAAAGAGAGCGCGGAGAACAAAAGGGTGCATTGTCTCTTCTCATACTCATTAATTATTCACGAGGATATCAGCCAATTGCAAGAGCGAAAATTGGGTCACGTGATGATACTGGAAACCCGGTCCAGTACAATCTAAAAGCCGGGGAGGGTATTGAAATCAGCAGGGAAGAGCTGGGGCTTAATTAATTCTTTTCCAGTTGCTCAGGGACGCCTATTCCCTGAACTGATTTAATTTTGTTCCAGTTCCTTTGGGATGTCCCTTAGGTACTGGAACAAAATTAAATCAGTTCAGGGAAAACGTGTCCCTGAAGAACTGGAAAAGAATCAATCTTTGTAAGTGAAAAAGTTCAACACAACAAACAACAACATAGACTTTATTTGATGCGTTTTGCATCCAAAGTACAGTAAATTATAAAGACAGCGTACTGTTTTACAAATTGATAAATGTTCACATTGCAATAATTCCCACTAATGTTAATTGGCCAATCGCGCGTAATTCCAACTGCGAGCAGATGACTTTTCAGGCACGCTATACTCGTTTAGTAACTATTTCATCTAACCTGAAAACAGACAAAACTGCCTCATTGCCAACATCAAGGACACGTCTCAAACCTGCAAAACTAATAAAAAATATGCATATCAGTGAAAAGAATAAGCTTCTATTTTCCACCCACCGACGCATTTCTATCGAACCGGTCAGAGTCCGAACCCGGTTTCTCAATAAACACTAGCCTGCTAGCCGGCTCTATAGTGGTTTTTTTTCGGATATTCGATTTTTTGGCGCGTGGGATTCGTAACGAATTCTTCTTTGGAAAACCCACTAGAGAGCCGGCTCGCAGGCTAAATAAACACCAGCTCTTACATTTCATGCCTACGCCACTCTCGTTCTCCTTTAGGGTTACAAAATTCGGTAGTTTGATTTATAATATTATAGTACATTTGAAATCTTACCTCATGCTTTTTCTTGTCCAACATATTGACAGCTGTTCGTGTCTTGCTTTCCAAATCTGGTACAAACTTTTAGCTGGGTATCTTTCACCTATGAAAGGTATACAAATAGCAAACAATTTAACAAAAATTTCGTAAGTTTGCGTTGTGTTACCAATATTGCACAATTCTAAACGGAAAAAATAATTACAGGTTTACCTTTCTTATTGGTCACCGTCTGCACAACTTTCATAATCCAAAAGTCAAGGGACTGCACCGACATTTTCGTCCCAGTTATTCTTATCGAGGCCATGTGCGAATCAAGTGAAGTCGATCGCGACCCAGCGCTTAATGGAAATTCAGACTTCAACACGACGAATACACCTCAAGTCCCAAGTGATTTCGATTCAAGCGTAGTTTTTATAAACTCCGCTCAAAGGTGTAAACAGAACAAAGGGCTATGTAATTAGTTTACTGTGATTTACGGGCTTAACCAACCGCTTTTCACTGATGAAAGTCGGATTATTTCGGTTCTGATAATAACACACGGGTATATGCAAACCACTCTTATAATGAAATTCGCTCTTGTTCTCTTTGTTGTATCACAACAACCGACATCAAGAAAAAGAAGTTGATTCTACCACTTCAAGACTTTCTCTTTCAATTTTGCCTCCCAAATAATTAATGAGCAATGAGAAGTCATTTCAAATCCTCCAATTCGGACTGGACCGTATTTCAAGTCCTTGCAATTAGTTCCAGTCCTCGGCTCCGCCTCGGACTGGAACTAATTGCTGCGGACTTGAAATACGGTCCAGTCCTCATTGTCGGATTTGAAATATTACTTCTAGAACCGCTAAATCTCACACCTCAGGCTCTCGAATCTCTCGTCTCAGGCAGTCTCTTTTTTTTGCAGCGGATTCTACCCCTCGCACGTTTTCTCCTACAAAATTAAAGCTTTTTACTTTCAGATGTATAATTTACCAGTTCTTCTAAGGAGTTCAGATTTTTTCCAAATGTGGCTTAGAAACAGCGAAACTTGTTGAGGCCATTGAACATCTTTACCGCTATTTTGCTCTTCTGCTCACTCGAAACCTCAGGCTTTACATGGCGTAAACATTCCCTGCCACTAAGTATTTTATATCAAATTGCTTGTTTAACTCAGATTTCTAATGTGCACATTCTACTGATGCGATTTTAAACGCTGCGTAGAAAACAGCGAATGTTTTAAGCGGCTTTACCGCCATTTCTTTTTTCCGCGTAGCAAACTCTCACTGCCACTGTTTAATACTAAGCGTTTTGTATCAAACTAAAGCTTGCTTCGCTCGTGTTTTTCTATTTTCTCTAACTATTGTTGATGCGCCTCATAAGAACTGGAAATGGCGAAAGACTTGTATATTACTGCGAACTTCATAACAAGTGATCCGACAGTTTCATTATAACCATGATCTACCCTTTCCTAAGTTTAGTGAATAACTCATTTTGCGGTATCTTTAAAAACGAATCCTTAAAAAACCGCCAGTAAATCGACGAAGCTTAACTAGGAATTTATAGGTGGCGCCTATTTCGTCAGAGTTTCGAGGGCGGAGCTTAAGAAGTTAGTTTCTCCCATGGGAAGAAATAAGGTCATGAATCGAGCTATCCGATATGAATACGAAGCAGCTTAATTTTCCGCCGAGATGCATATCAATTAGGGAATTAGCTTATTACTGCTAAACAAACTAACTTGCGCACTCGACGTAAAACTTCCAAGTTCCAACGTTGGTCTTATAATTGAATATACAGCAAGAAGAAGCCTTTACCGGCGTTACATTTCTCGAAGTTTATTGAAAGTTTTGCACAAATCTACTTTGAAACTACGATCTCACACAAAATGGGCTCAAAAATACACGAACTTTGAAATCAACTGCGCAGTCTAATTTTTTATCAAATGCTAAACGGAAGATATAGATTTGTAGATCAACGTTTCGGCTATCTTAATCCGCCGTTACATTTTTTAGTAAGAAACTAGATTTTGAGAAAATGTTTACTTTACCCATCGAAGTGAGCTGTTTTCACGCGTTTCCTTTGTATTTCGCGAGCATTGAATCGAAGTTCGCGGGCACAGAGCGTGAGATAATTCGATATGCATATCATTTGCATATCGACATGTCCACTCATTCTGCCCCATGTGTCTTGATCTTGATAGTGGTAGGTGACTTAATGCAGCAACTAGCAGACCTGCTCGAGCAAAAAGAAGCCTTGGTTCGCTCTTCACGTCACTATCGTGATGTCTGCTGTACATTCGCGCATAGAGACGCGGGGGGGGACTGAGATTTAGGCGTTACGCGGTTAGAAATTTGGACAAATCAACACTAAAATCGTTTGATTTTGAGTGCACGTTTGTTAACTTCCTCTACAATCAACTCAACTGAACGATCGCCAAGCGAACGTTTCCCACGTGAACAGATGTTGTTTGGCAGTCCAAAGTGACCGTGAGTTCAGTTTTACGCGCGCTATGGCCTCTTGTGAGTCTTTTAAAAATCCCCTATTTTTGGGCGGGGGTGCTCGTCATACCTTTTAAGGTTTACAATCAGGCCTCCGGTACCTTTTACGGGTAAAATTCGAAAACTTGAAATTTTTCCAGATACTGAGGTACCTGTGAAAGGTTCGTTCTAGCAAATCAATTGTGGCACACTTGGTAGCCTGAATTTCAGACGCATTTTCCCTCGCAAAAAAAGAGAGAATATTTCGAGGGAAATACGTCTTGTTGGTACCTTTTAGGCGTCAAAAAAAAAGCTAAGCGACGCCATTTTAGGTACCTTTTAGGGGTAAATCGAAAGTTCCCGACGAGCACCCCCGCCCCAAAAATAGGGGATTTCCCCGGACCGCCAACAAGTTTAAAAGAGTCACAAGAGACCATAGCGCGCGTAGACCTGAACTCACGGTCACCTTGGACTGCCAAACAACGTGGTCTTAAAGTCGTGGGAAACGTTCGCTTGACGATTGTTGCATTTTAAATAGATTAGATTTCACAGTTCAGTTGATTTGATTGTAGAGGGAGTTAACAAACGCGCACTCAAAATCAAACGATTTGAGTGTTTATTTGTCCAAATTTCTAACAGCGTAACGCCTAAATCTCATAAAACCTCGTAAGATACAAAATTAGCAAATTGAAAAACCAAAGACTCAAATTATAAACCCAAATAAAAGAGTACATTTGCTAGTAATTCATTTATTTTATTTCCCTATTTATGAAAGCTTTTAATTCATATTTATTCCCATGCGCTACAAATAACTCGGCTAAAGTAATTCAATTAGCATCGGCTGGGAAAACAATTGAAACAGCAAAACCAAAGTTTTGCACTTCGAAGCCTAAAAATACAAAAGTTATCTTATCTACCAGTAGGTAAAATAAAAGGAGCGATTCCTTTCAGGAGCAACTAGTGTACATGTTGGGAAAATTCCTCCTCTAAGAAAAGATGTGTAAATTCGTAGTGAATCAACTTTCTCACGCAAGTAGTCTCGCTTTATGCTAATTATGTTCACAGATTGGAAATTTCTAAATCTGTATATTTACTAAATCTAAAGCTACGACAACTAACCTGACTTCTATGACTATTTCTATAATAATAAATGCTTTTTTAGAACAATTCAAACAAGTAAATGTGAATATTTTCCTTCCTGGCATGAAGTCAATTTGAATCGCGTGTCATGTGAAAAATGCAAAAGTGACTTCGACGTTTCGCTCTCATAGAAGGTAAATATTTGCGGGCCGCGATTGATTTTTTTATATGATAGAAATGAAAGGCTGGGAATAATGCAAAAACATTTTTATTGAAAATTCGATGCGCACCAGCTGAGATTCTTGCCCCTGAATTCTAGTCAAATTTAAGCAGAACGATTTTTGCTTTTGACGGGGCTCATTTAGGGTCCTGTACATTTTTGGAAAATCAAAAGCAAAAATAATCTTACCGTTTTCAAGCCGTCTAGATGACACACTTTTATGAGATCCAAAACAAAATCTCAATATCTTTCGTTTTCAGGCTTTGCGAGGCTTCCCAATCTAGGCAAACTTTTGCGATTTTTGGGTGAAATCAGACTTGACGAGATTTCTCGAAAAATTAAACTCGCTGAAAATGTTAAACTCCATTTTCGAAAATAGTTCCATATGGGAGCTCATTTTATAAAATAAACTGGAGGTCGATTTCTTTGATCTGTCGGACGATGCTTGATATTTACAGGCAGCGGCTCTTAACTGGTTCACAATATCTTGAGTGATTTGTTTTGCATTCACCTTGACGAATCGGTTTCTTCCAAAGCTGACTCTTTCAGTTTGGCAAAATTCACTGCGGCTTCAAAAGTTTCACGTTGTTGTAAAACAACGTACTCCTTAAGGTCTGGTTTTAACCCTCTAACAAAATGTTGTAGCCAACCAGTTTTGGCGATTTCCAATGTATTACACTGCCGACGAACATCATTAGCGTAATCTGTTGCCGATTCCGACTGTTTTTGTTTCCTCTTCTCCAGTTTCTGTAACAAACGCCAACGTGAAGCACGGCCGAAAAATGATCTTTTATTGCTCTAACCAATCGTTAGGTCATCTTTTTGTTCCAAGAAATTAAACCAACTGTCGAGAGCATTTCCCTTTAAAACTGAGGTGGCTTTGGCCTGCTTTTGTTCATCCCAAATACAAAATTGTGCTGTTCTAATAAAACTAGCAACAAATTTGGTAACGTCCTCAGTTTCTTCCCCTTTGAACTCAGGAAATGAGAGTGTCAAACCCCTTAAACTCAATGAATCTTTAAAATATGTTTCAAGGGCAGAGATATGATGTTCCTTTACATCGTTTGCGAAACGTAAACTCCTAAACTCGTCACTGATTTGGTCCCGCATTTCTTGCAATGCGTACCCCATTTCTTGAGGCTTCACTTGTGACACTGGAAATTTTCTCTCAGAACCATTTCCTGAAAATTATTGTTGATCATGTTCACGATTTATTAAATCATCTGGATAAACTGCTTGTTGTTTAGGCTCACAAAAATTGTCTTCAGCCACCCTTGGAGGCAAAAATTGATGCTGCTCAGTTTGACTCATTGAAACTTGCTTTTGAGGAGTAGACTGGACGTGCACTCCTTCAGTCAAATGTGTTTCAAGTGCTGTCCTTAATTTTTGTGCCAAATACCCTGACAAGTCTTAGGAAAAATCAGAAAAATCATCCCCATTTGTATTTTGCATTGAAACTACTGATTCGTCAGGTCGGAGTGGTCTAGGTGGTGGAAACTCTTCAGACCACCTAGGAGTCTTAGGTGGCGTTAATGATATATCGTCTAGATTCGGAGGTCTATATGAAGTTGAATGAAAATCGAGTGGCCGGCGAGGCAAATCATATGTATTTTGCAGGTTCTCCTGAGGCTCCGTATTAGTTGCTAAGGCTTGTGGTTCCTTAGAATTTGATTGATTTACCAAAGTTTCCGTGGCCGATTGAGCAGGCTCACCCTCGTCACAACTACAAAATTCTTGCCTTTGAGCCGCCGATCCAGCTAAGGCTCGCGCTTTACTCCTGAGGAACGGCACTTTGTCAGATTTCAATGAACAGAAACTAACTTCAAGTGACAAAAATATCGACAAAGAAAAATGAGAAAAACATTGACTAAAACAAAATAACGAATGGACAAGAAAACAGCATAACAGAGCGCGAACTACTTGTCTAATTATCCCCTCTAACAAAAACGTATATATTAGCAAAAGAATTAGAACTAAGTTACTCTACATTAGGTACTAACATTGAAACTGAGCGACGAAACGTAATTAATAAAGTATTATAATAAACTAAGCATCATCCCGAAGAAAAATCCTTTAAAAACGCTTCTTTATGCCCGAGACGTTAAGAAAGTATGCCACAGCTCCCAAGAAAGAGAAGAATAGCGTTACCTTCCAAAGCCTCGGGTCTCCACCAATATGTTACTGGGATCTTTCGGGGGTTCTTGATTAACCACGATTAACTTTAACTGCGTTTTTCAATCTTTATTTCTTCTACTACCGTTATCTAAAATCAGGCGAAATCCGCCGTCCTTATATGCGCTGGGACCAGACAAAAACCCATGGGGTAAAACAGGTCCAGGAGAACTTGTCCATCATGTGAATAGAAAACGGGGAGAATTTAAAACTATTTAAGTGTTAGCCAATGAGCCGAAACTTTGTGACAGTTCTCAAACCTTGGGTTGTTACCTGTTCCAGCGACTTCACACGAAGATTCGCATGCCTAGAACATTGCGCTACTACAAAGAACTGCGCAAACTCTGAAGAGTGCGTTACTACAAGAATTTTCACTTTTCAATTAAATTGTAAAAATAAGTATTCCCAAAACCAAGATGCTTAGATGTTCCACAAGTTCGTGTAAAGAAAATCAACTGTACTTCAAAGATAAAAACGTACGAGCTTGTCGAACATACCCATTTGTGCTGCGTAATCGGAATTATCCACACCTCTTGATTTTGGGGTACAAAAGTTTGCGAGGCGGAGGGTCGTTAACAAACCGAATCTAGCACCCACATTTCGTAATGATCATTTTTCATTTCCTATGTTTTGACTAATTTTAAGTGCTTTCATATAAAGCGAATGCCACACATTTCTTAATTATAAAACAAAACCAAATAAACCCGCTCTCTATTAAATATTAAAAATTGTCAAATCCCGTGACGTAACAGTAGACATATAGCAACAAAAGTTCTCCTTAACAGAAAGACGAGACAAATTTTCTTTTTAGTAGGCTCAATAAATTACTTAAGCATAAAACTTCTAACCGATTTTCTGCCGTCTTTTTTAGGTAATGAAGAAGAACAATGAACGCTAAAGTGACTTACCAAGTGGCAGAAAACGAAAAACAATCGGTTCGAAGAAATTAGGAACCAAATATCGCTGAAGCAGACTCACTGCAAATCGGTCTCATCGCAAACCCACGATACATGACATTAGTATTACACAACATTACACCTGACGTTTCACCTAGTTTGAATGCCAGGCGCTATACCATTGTACCAATGTGATAATACAAAGTTCTTTTATTCTCCTGGAATCTTTACTCGTGTTAGCCTACAAATGTGTAGCAAAGAAAATAATAATTCATGTTGAATAATATAAATACGTGGCCTTGGATTGTCCTTATTTTGGAAGGCGTGATAGATTATCTTTGCAATATTGCTAGAGTTCGTCGTAATTGCATGGCCCCCCTCACCTGATAAAAGCGCGACAACGCCCTTAGCATTTTCTGCATCACAGCAGCTTTTGAAGGCGGTCTACGTGAGTCCTGCCTTTGCAATCATATAGGATGTTATAAAATGTTGTATAGCTGCGTTGCGCACTTGTCTCGGTATTGCGCGACAGCTTCTTGAAGTGGTTTGGAACCCTCTGGTACAATGGTATAGCGCCCGGCATTCAAACTAGGTGAAACGTTCCCCGAGGTATTCAAGTTATGAAGTCTGAGGTGTAATGTTGTGTAATACCAATGTCATGTATCTTGGGTTTGCAATGAGACCGATTTGCAGTGAGTCTGCTTCAGCGATATTTGGTTTCTAATTTCTCCGAACCGATTGTTTTTCGTTTGCTGCCACTTGGTAAGTCACTTTAACTTTCATTGTTCTTCTTCGTTATTCGAAAAAGACGGCAAAAAATCGGTTAGAAGTTTTATGTATGACCAATTTGTTAAATTATTTGTTTATGAACTTTACACACAGGATAAATCGCAAAATTATACTAGAGTCAGCTCTGAGAACATCCCTCCTATCTCCTTGGTTCTTGCACTGAAGTTTCCTTGGATATTAAATGTTTGTCGTTACAGGTAAGATTAGGCTCGCAATTCAGTTGCCGTCGTGCTTTTCGAGTCTTCAGTATCTTGAGGCGTACAAGCTACATAATTTTAGTCGACACTCATCAAGCAATTTCCATGAGGCCAATTGTAATATACAACTACATTTACAAACTATAATACCTAAGTAATTTATTGAGCCTACTAAAAATAAAATTTGTCTCGTCTTTCTGCTAAGGACCTTCAGGAAATTGATCATTTTGTGTAATCGGTGTATAGTTTCTATTATAATTTCCTTGCAGTGTAATCTGTAGAAATCCACTATTTTAGCAGCCAAAAATATTAGCAATCGAAGCGCGTTTTCTGGAAAAAGCCGGCGATTAAACGTTATTATATTTTCCATGTCCTTCTTAAAAATCAAAGGTGAGCAAACAGCAATGTGTTTCCGGATTCCTTCGGGATGCCTTGGTTTGAGGTAATGCAATGTAAAAGAAGGAAAAACCAACACAGAAAATGTTCAGTTCCTTTTTCTTTGAGACACTTAATAATAGTATAATATAGGATTCTGAGTTGTTTATGTAGCCCGTTGGTCTTGTTTTGTAACATTTTGTTGAGACAACCGTGGCTTTTTCAGAAATGCTATCCAGTGGCGGCCACCAAGTAGCAACTTCCTGAAAGGACAAGATATTTCGGAAATATCACATTGCTCAAGAATAATTTCTCTCTTTCTATCAGTGCCACTGTAAGTGAAAAACATCTCACTCGAAGTGTAGCTGTTAAAGCAACACTTCTCATAGCCAGGCATTCTCGGATAGAATAACATAATGTCCTATTGTGGTCTTAATTTTGGGTATCATGCCTTCATTACTACTAACTTGAATTGTTTAGCTCTTGTTTAGGTACCAATCACACTAACCTCTTGAGAGAGACAGGTAAGATAAAATGATAGAAGTACTTGTGGTGGGTAGCTCTGATGGTTTATATGTACACTGAACCTAGCATGGATTGAAAATAAACGCTTGCGTATTCAGCGTACTTTTTAGTTATGTTACTATAACTTCAGGATCCTATAGTGACTTTCTTTCAGTTTGCTTGCCAGCTCATCTGCAGATACATTCAGAGCCTCTATAAAACAGAATGACCCACCATCCCATGGCATTCCAGCTTGCAGCAAGGATATGTTTACCAAAGGAAGAGATCCCCAGACTCACATAATCCACAGCACGGTGGGTCAGATTGCCTCTATATTCGGTCATTTAAACTTTGATATTCCATTGATATTAAACTTTTCATTCCATAAACCGTTTTTGACCAAACCTCGTACATTTGACAAATTCGTGATGACATACATTTTTGACGACTTGTGTCGTCAGTACTGTACTTAATGACGTCATCATCGATTACGCAATAAATGGACCAGTTTTGTAATGCAGAACCTCAGTTATTTTTTAATGGTAATGAAAGACGTTATCAAGGGAAGTTGAAAGCCAAAAAATGTTTGTTAATAGCATAAAAGCTTGCAAAGTTATTGCAATTCAAATAACTGCTACCACCCCTCCCCAAGACTTGTAATATTTCATGAAACATATAGGAAACAAACTCCTTGGTAAACATGTTTCGTTTTTTTAATAAAATGGATCCATTTTTGCGGCATTATGTCAAGCTTAATTGCTTCTAAGATGCTATCGTTTTGAAATTTTTATTTTCGCCCTTACAATTAAAATATTTTCATTTTTGGGAATTTATGACTCAAATCTTTAAAAGTTTTAACCAAATTTAACCAAATCTAAAAATTCATATCTCCGCCATTATAAACGCTAATAACATATGGCTTTCGGTTTGATTTCCTCTTGATAAACCCTATCATTACCATTTTAACAATTCTGAAGATTCTTGTTTCTTAAAATTGCTAAAACTATTGCGCAATTGTTTATGACGTCATAATGTGACGTAGTAAAAAACGGTAAAAAAACGACCTATGGAATGGAGAGTTATGATGGGGTTTCGTATTTTTTGTGAGAATTCGGTGATACATTTTGGAGGTGATCTGACCAACCGTGAGTGTCAATTTCTCTATTGATTTAGTCACAGAAATATTCTAAGGCTATTCTTATTAGGATGTTAGGAGTGCAGTCTGTTCAGATGGTGTTTCTAGTAATGCAAATGGTACATTACAAAGACAACAACAGTGGTAGTAGAATGTCAGTGAAGGATCAGTGTCAGCTGTTTCCTTGCAATCTTACAAATTGGCACAGTTTCTTATGTCAGCATGCATGCAAGCACACCACACACTCCCATGAGGTACTGCATCGGTCAGGAATTTATATATATGGCTTTGTAGAAAGCAAAAATGATCCATGCTGACCAGGATGCTGTATGTCCTTGCATCTGGAGGCGACAATGTGGCTTATTGAACACATGGTTAATATGTTCAAAAGCAGAACCATTACCCTTGTGTCAGTAGGACTTACACGTATGTAATTTTAAAGCATTCACATGTCAAAGGTCCCCTTGCAGTGGACAAGGCCAGTACTAGATGCCCCCCCTCCCCTTGTTAAATATTTGTTTGCTCAGTTATAGATTCTTAGAAAGACAATTAGAGATCCACAGTCTATGATGTCCCAAGCGTCACTCAACAGCCTGAGGCCCATAGACTACCATTACAACTCGTCACCACCCTTCATCATTGGTTCTTCTAAGTTGACTTGGTTCATGGAGTCATCCTTCCCTCATGATTGGGTTTCATCATACGAGCAAATTCCAGCAGGCACACGTAAAATAACATTACTTGTGTGGAACTGTTTTTGCATGGCTAACTTCCATGTGTCCATAACTTCCTAGTGTCTGATATCATGCCCTCAAGCTTTTTTCGGAGAATTTTAAACAGCTGAACAGGGGTTCTGGGTGTTTCTCATGAGTTTAATACTTATCACTACAGGGCATGGTGTCACGAAATAATCACAGTCGTACTTTTCTGACTTGTACCAAAAAATATAGTCATAATGCACACAATCTACGCACAAATCGATGTAAACGAGGTAGTTTTTAGACGCCAATTTGTAGAAGTAATTCCAATATATATCGGGTGCATTTTTGTAGACCTGCCATACAGGAACTGTATTGCAGAAACTTCCGACGATGCTTTTCAATAGTTGTCAGATATGATTTACTGCGAGTAGTGTTTTACTTATTTTGAGTAGTTGATTGCTAATTAAGGGCTGGCAGAAGATGTACACTTCTAAAAAAATGCTACCTAAGTGTTGCAAAGTGCCCCCTGGTATTTGCATTTATTGATAATCTTGTTTTGTTGTATCTTGTACCTGAAATACCTTGACGGTGGCCTGCCATGCCGTGTTTTGTTATCCGCATCAGAGTATTGACAGGGGTGCGTGTATGTTATTGGGGTGGTGGCCTGCCATGCCATCCATTCATTGTCACATGGTTTTGCCCAGATAGATTGGAGGGTTTTATGCATAACGTTGTTATACTTGCCCTATCAGGTGTCATCCGGGACACATTCAACTAATGTTACTAATAGCTGCGTTCAGAATTGCCTAGATGCAATTTTTGTCAGCAATATCAAACAAATTTCCTCGCGCGAGGGGGGCAGTTAGTAGATCTGCCTGCCAAGATTTAAAACAATTGTTTACTGCATCAGTGTAATGGCAGGGATGCAGGTGTGTGTTGTTCAGAGATGGTGTCCTGTCAAGCCATCTGTCATGTTCGGCGGTTGTCGCCACTTGGGCTGCATCAGTGCAATGGCAGGGATGCTTGCCCCGATTCGCAGGTTGTCGTTTTACAATATACAACACAATACAAAACAACAATAACCCCCTTAACAAGTTTTATAAATAAGGCTCTCTGCCTCTTTTGTTATTTGAATTTCACCACTATATAAAAGTTTACTTGTGCCAGCCCCCAGCCGTCTGCCACCATTTGGTTAGGACTGACAGGAGCCAGGATAGGGATTCTGTTCCGGTAGTTTGTTGCGGATATACATTGGTCTCTTTTTTAGAATTTCTTCCAGTGTTTTTACAGTGCTCTTACTTAAGTTTCATTCATAGGACTTAAACTCTGGCCCTCAGAGCTGTACATTGCATTCACTCCGGGAGGGTTCGTTTTCCACTGAGAATTTTCTCCCGATGCGTTTTATCTCAGTGGTTTTTCACGCCGGGCAGTGTACTAATCAGATGTATTTCTTAGCCTCTAGGTTATAGAGCAGATTTCGTATGACTGTGAAAAGTACCGTGACAAAGTTGTTCCGCGCCGCGACCTTGACCGTACCGCCACTACGCGATTTCATTGGAGATTTCGTTCAATCGACAGCAGGCCGGGTTCCGTGCCGCCGCCGCGGCGGTGCCGCGCATTACCGCGGCGCTTTTCGCAGCCATACGAAATCTGCTCTATCAGGTTAGGCTCATTGTAACAACTTGGTATTCGCATTACAGAACTAAATGGAATATCGATTGCAAGTTGCCCGCCAAGCAATCGCTACTACATTGTAGCTTATGCTAGGTGTATTATTGGGTCGTGTGCTGTGCTGTTGGGGTGGGAAGCTCCTTTTTCTTCCCAAGGGCTCGTGGCGTCTTTGTTTCCCACTTTTACTCGCCAAATGTAGCTGTTCAATTTAAAGCGAAAAAAAAACGGCTTTGTGGAGGGGCGCTCAGCGAATTTATCCCAGCTCTCGTATACTTTGGTATTTGTCTCGTAAACGGAGCTCACAGCGCAGCGCACTTGTATTGAGAAAACGAATTGTCTCGGACTGTATCACTCGAGGGAATGCCATAAAACGATTTATTGGCCCGACAATAAAAACATTTATGGCATTCCCGACTGATTTGTAAAGAGGCTAGGAGCACGGGATGACACGTGCCAGGCACATGCTAGTTACCTTCACGGGGGTGGCACGCGCGCGCCAGCTAGCCAACCATTCATTGACACCCCCTCTAGGGAACTCCACACGAGGTCCCAACCTGCGCCATCTTGGTCGTAAAACAAACATTATCTGGCACAGATAATGACATTTATCTCAGCACGTATCTTTTCATACTGTCAGTTGGTAGACAAGCTGGCGCGCGGGTTGTCAGTGGGAAAATACCAAGCAATTGTTTTAGCCAATCAAGGCAGAGCACTCACGTGGTTCCATTCCTGTATGTATCGGCAGCCTTCAACCAAAACTTCTTCAGTTCAAGGTTTTTTCAGGCGAGTATAGTCTCTCTTATTTGAGATGCTGTTTATCATGACATTATCTGGTTGCATGCTATTCACATGAACTTGTTGCTGTTTCGTCGTTCATGTTCCGTAGTTTCTTTACGTTTTCGTTATTGGGAATCAGAAATCCCCTACTCTCAGGAATTGCATTCTGCACGTTTAATTCATCTATTGTGGGTTTGTGTCCCCTTCAAGTCCCGACGATTTCAGGAAGCGTGCAGTCTTAGCGAGACAGCCACTTGATTCGAGCAATCGCTCTGCACTATGAGTTCACGGGGCGGCTGTTTGTGCCGCCAGTTTCGGGTACTTTCTTCCCTGTGTTTTTCGCCGCTTCATTTGTCTCGTTTGGTGCTTTGTGAGAGATTTGTTTTTCATTTCGTTCTCAAATAAATATTAGTTTCATCAGATTTGCTTAGCAAATACAAGAAATGTGCTGGAAGGCCATCAAGCGCATTTGAGCTTAAATTCTGTTGTATCAGGGACTGAGTAATCAGTAGACGATTGCATCAAATTGATCTTTCTATAATTTCTTTGAATATAAGATTTCATCTGTTTCTATAATCCTCATTCAATTTCATTTTGAATTGTAAATTCCGTGTCCTTGGTTTTTAGCCACGTGTAGATACGAGAAAATTTGATCTCGAAGGTTAAATGCGAGCGATCCGTTCTCTCGTTTGGTATTGAATTCCAAAAAACAAACAAGAAGCTTTATTCCTTTAAACACCTTCTGAAGGCACGGTAGGATATACGAGATACATAAACAGATCATTATGAAACCTACAAAAAGTGTCTATGTATTTGGAGTTTGTGCAGTGCTAACGTAGCATGCGAGGGGCGGTGATTATGTGCACTCGTTCCGTGGACGCGATTTTGCCGGTTCCCCACTCCTGATTGTGTAATTGCCCGCCGTTTAAGTGCACTGTACTTTACGGTTTATGCCGTATCCTTGCGGGCCTGGGAGTTTTATTGCAGCCAGAACCCGTGTTGAGCGTGCAACCCGTCCACCGGCCTCCTTGAGTGGCCAACTGCGCTGGGTCTGGTGTTTTGCTTTTTGGGAACACGGCTTGTGTACACTTTATTCATTTATTGTACGCGTCTTCTGGTTAACACCGCCCTTGGCCTCTGCTCGACTCTGCTCGACTCTGCTCGATATTGGCAGTGCGACATGCCTATTCTAATCGTTAGCAATTAACTCGGGCTCAAGCGAATACAACATCGTCTTACTTTACTACTGATACAGCGTACTGAATTTTACATGCAGGGCTGCATCTAAGTTGGGATTTGCGGTTTAATAGTCTGTATCATGAATGGGGCGCACGGATGCAGATCGCTGCAATGATATAAATTTGATATTCACGAAGCAATCTGTTGTAATCTCTGACGTGCACAGTTTGGTGACGTTTTGACGTGATAATGCTTTGCTTAATATTGTGTTTACAAATTCGACCGATCTCGTTTGACCCAATTTTAGGCCCTGTTCGACCTATTATCGAGGAATTTCATCTCTGCACGTCTATGCCTTCCATCGCCAGAATATGCTTAATCTCGTCAAACTCACAGCGGTCAGACACATTGGCTAGATCGATTTCCTAAGTAGGAAGCTATTCGACATTACGTGATTCCCCGGTAAACGATCAGGTTTAATTTCAACAGCTTTTCGAAACTCATTCAGTAATAAATTGGATGTCGCCTACGGGAATTTTACATGTTTAATTTCAACAGTTTTTCGAAACTCATTCAGTAATAAATTGTATGTCGCCTACGGGAATTTTACATGACCTCTGCGCTATGTAAATTTTGGTGCTCGTAAATGGCATTTTTCATTATTTTGTTTGGTCTCGCGGGTTTATGGAGCACTAGAGTGAACTTCCTAGACCATCGAGCCGGATTTCATTTACATGCGGTTGGTACACAAACGTTATCGCAGTCTGCGAGGGGCGGTACTTGCGTTTGGCGCTCTAGACACCATTATTAGTCCGCGCTCCTTAATGAACCATTTGCCTAGAGCTGGGTGCCAGCTCAATATTTATATGCAGGCCTGCAGTACTGGGTGCCAGTACATTACTGGAGCTGGGTGCCAGCTCGATATTTGATATGCAGGCCTGCAGTACTGGGTGCCAGTACATTACTGGAGCTGGGTGCCAGCTCGATATTTCTATTTGCCAACAGAACCCGTATAGCGTGCAACCCGACAACCGGCTTCCTTGCGTAGCCAACTGCGCTGGGTTTCTTGTTGCGCCTTTATATCTAGAGCGCGGGCCTGTCTGTCAATTTTGTGTGTGTGTGTGTGTCTATGCGCGGGCATTTGTCGCCCCTTGCCCCCTGCCAATGTGTTTCCATCAGATATGTTTTAAATTTTATTTCTTTAATTTTGTGTTGTTGTTGTTTGCTTATTAATAACACATTGGTTCTGGATCTTAGACTGTTTAGAACGCATCACTGGAAATAAATTTATTTGGCTCCTATCTGAGCATCAGGCATTCTCTTAGCATGTTCTCCAAATTTGGGTGAATTTCAGGCTCAACGTCCTTATAAAAAAAGGTTCTTCATAAAAAAAAAAAAAAAAACTGTACGTTTTTCGAGTATTTTCCCGCCCGGGAACGGATGTCAGTGCCATTAACAGAAATACAATCATAACAATCATACATAGATAAAAACCTGGAAGTTGTTAGGAAAAAGTCATTAGGAGTTGAAGAATGCATTTTATTAGAAGACTTAGCACGGCACTGTCACTTCTAGAACACCTAAAGGTTGCCAGCGAGTCGTTGATTTCTTCTGCTTCATGGGCAACTCTTTTATACTGTTATAAAGTATTGGGGCATTATATAGTATGTCGCATTTTATTACTCATAATTTTCCTGTCATTATTTTGTTCAAGTTACATCGTAAACTCCAACAGGCCAGTAGATGGCCCCACCACACCTCCTGGGATTTACAGTACACAACCCGCTGGCTAGTGCTCGGGAGGATCCGAACCGACAACATGCAGAACAGAGTGTACACCAGTGCGGGCAATCACCTCCACTGTGAGAGATCAAGTCTGCGGTCCTTTCCCGGTCCAAATGGCTGCTGAGACAGGCTCTTTATTCAGTTTGTATACAGTGCTGCTGGCTCTGACCCGGCTCTGACCTATCTTATGACGACCTATCTACTAATCAAGTCCAGACGGGCGCCTCTTCGGTTATCGCCACGAACGCAACTGTGAACATTTCGAGGGGCGGGTTAGGCTACGAACAACAGATAGCCCTTGTAAGGGCAGGACATTCTATTTCTATTTCAACTTGGTTGTGTCGACACACCTACCGCATTATGCAAAGGAAGCTCAATGTTTTTCCAGCGATACTGGAGATTTCAATCTCAATTATCTTACCTGGTGAAAGCCGCGAAGATCACTTGACATAACATTAAATGCTGGCCTCCCGCGGGTCGTTTCCCGCGCACCGGAAGTGCGCCTCAAGCTTCATTTGTCTTCACGGGTAGCATCAAAGTCACAGTCTTTAATTTACATTTAAAGACAAACACTGATCTGCATTTCCTTTCCGCATTTAATCACCATATCGTCGTAGCTACAAACGAATTTCCCAATACCGTTTATCCTGTCGGGGGATCTGGTGTGCCTTGGTCCCGACCCAGGTTTCCTATGACTGATTTTCCCAAAGGGTTTTTTCTACTATAGGTTTTTCCTGGCCTCCCTGGCACTCCAGTAATAGTATCGGTGTCTTTAATGTTTTCAAGTCAGACTTGCTAAAGCGGATCCTCTCGTCTAGGCAAGGCAGTTCTCAACTATTTCACAATTCTTGGACTGTGACACTTCATTGCTGGCAATGTTTTCAAATCGCTTTTCCAGGCCTGTCATCACAAAGGGCAGTCATGGGCTGCTTTGCTGACGTCAGTCCTTAATCACTAACACCTAGTGCGTTCGAGTTATCAGCTATATTTTGACGACAACATATAATGAAGAAAGCAACTGAAGGGTGGGCAGTCATGGGCTGTACTCGGAGGTTGCGTGTCTCGGTCGAGCTCTCTCTCTGCGCCTGGGTGGGGTGGCCACAGATCTGTGGCTTGTGGCGGTTTTTTCTTCCCCACCTTTTGCTGAAGTGATTCAGTTAGTACTGTAATCCAATTTACATAATTTACGAGTTGAAAAATAAACGTCACATCTAGTGGCCGAAAAATCCCAACCGTGCGAGTACGTGTTTTGGTCTTCCTCCCTCCAGCAAAACGTAGCACGGCGCATAGCAGAGCTCGCACCTTCCGCTTTTCCATATATCTTGCTAAGAGAAGTGCTGAGATAAAACAAACATTATCTGGCACAGATAATGACATTTATCTCAGCATGTATCTTTTCATACTGTCAGTTGGTAGACAAGCTGGCGCGCGGGTTGTCAGTGGGAAAATACCAAGCAATTGTTTTAGCCAATCAAGGCAGAGCACTCACGTGGTTCCATTCCTGTATGTATCGGCAGCCCTCAACCAAAACTTCTTCAGTTGAAGGTTTTTTTCCCACCGCCTCCCCAACTCCAGCCCACTTGCATTGATTGCATTGACCTTATCTTGTCAACATTGTTTCGAAGCGAGTCCGCGAGGTTGAGTATAGTATATATTTGTATAGTCTAGATAATGTGGGTTGCGGTTTTTTCTTCCCCACCTTTTGCTGAAGTGATTCAGTTAGTACTGTAATCCAATTTACATAATTTACGAGTTGAAAAATAAACGTCACATCTAGTGGCCGAAAAATCCCAACCGTGCGAGTACGTGTTTTGGTCTTCTTCCCTCCAGCAAAACGTAGCACGGCGCATAGCAGAGCTCGCACCTTCCGCTTTTCCATATATCTTGCTGAGAGAAGTGCTGAGATAAAGGAAAATTTTGCCGCCTCCATCTCTGAGTCAATAGTCCATGAGGCCGAAGCCCGAATGGGCTATTGACTCAGAGGCCATGAGGGCGAGAGGAATAATTGTTTTAGTCAAATCACACTAGTAGGTCAATTTGTATTGCCCAAAAATGTTTTGTTCTGGTCATTTGCCATTTTCTGGCTTTCGACACTTTTCGCTACTAGTAGGCTATAACTTATAGCCTACTAGTAGCTCAACCAATCAGAACGCAGCATTAATAATATACCACTAGTGTGATTTGACTAATATCAGATAGTCTTTGTTTCCCACCTTTACTCGCCAAACGTAGCTGTTCAATATAAAGCGAATAAAACCGGCTTTGTGCAGGGGCGCTCAGCCAATTTATCCCAGCTCTCATATACTTTGGTATTTGTCTCGTAAACGGAGCTCAACAGCGCAGCGCACTTGTATTGAGAAAACCGATTGTCTCGGACTGTATCACTCAAGGGAATGCCATAAAATTCTGTTGTTCAAAATTGACCAGGCGTGCAGGGTTGTACGTGCCCGGCGCGTGCCGGGGGTCAATTGAACAATTCGATGTTTCCCCCTCTAGGGGCAAGTAGTCAGGTGCACAGGAGCCCAACATGTGACACCTACGGGCATTTCGTTCTGAAATTTGGCAACATAGCTACTTTTACTAATTCGAGGGCGCTGATTTCAAAACCAATGTTGCCAAAGTTGATTCATGTGTTAACATGGTGTTTTCGGCCATCAAAGATGACGTCATCTGCCAAATAAGGTAAAAACGTTATTTTATCTGTTTTGAACCGAAACCAGGCGTTTTGTACTAAATCAAGCATCCTGAATCTGACAATATGTGTTTCCTAAATTACTATGGTGTTTCTCGGTCATCATGTGTGACGTCATCTACCAAATAAGGTAAAAACGAGTTTTTATTTGTTTTTAACCGAAATCAGACGAATTTTATTAAATGAAGCATTCTGGATCTGACAATGTATGTTTCAAAGTCAGTTCTTAAATTAATGTGGTGTTCTCGGTTATCAAACGTGACGCCATCTGCCATATAAGGTAAAAACGTTATTTTATAGTATTTAAACAGGCTTTGAGTGAAACATAGTGTTTTATACTAATTCGAGTACTCGGATGTCGAATATCAATGTTGCCAAACCACTTGTTGTGATAATATGGTGTTTTCGGTCATCAGAGATGACGCCATACACCAATTAAGGTCAAAACAATATGAAATTTTTTAACCTGAAACAAAGCGATTGGGTTACCAAATCCAGCATCCCCACTCTGAAAATGCATAGCTCTAAAGTCAGTTGTTGTTAACGTGGTATTTTCAATCATCAATTATGACGTCAACTGCCATATTAGGTTAAAATATCATTTTTTTCTTATTTTGATGCGATTTTAGGTGAAACAAAGTGATTTTGATCATTCGAATATGCCGAAAATCAATGTTATAAAAGGTAGTTTTGGTGTCCATCATCCCCCGAACCAGCGAACGTAGAATGTCGAACTAAATCACGCTGTGTTAAAACCTGATAGCAAACAAGCTTAATATACACCTAAATTTGACGAAATGATGACAAACTTTGTTAAAGCGCTGTTATACAATTAAGAAGTAGAGAAACTGTACTTGTTTTGTGCAGGCGACCTAGCACTGCCTGGAGACCCAGCGTTTACAAACGGTCTTGACACGTTACCTCTTCCTGTTTCTTGGCACTGTCACCAAGTCACCGGCTTGTTTCAACAAAATATTTTGAAATAAGACCAGTGATCTAACATAAACAACTCAGAATCCTATGTATACTGTTATAATGTCCTAGGAAGAAAAAGGAACTGAAACTTGCATTATATAAGCATTCTTAGGTAAGATTTAATAGCTTTCGCTATCAAGTTTCCAAGTTTGAAAACTGTTCAGCCTGATACGAAATTTCAAAATTCAATTCAATTTCACAATCCAATTCCACCCGCTCGAAAACACACGAAAATACTCCAAATTTGTACTCATCTTGTAGCTGAAAGGTTATTTAACAAACCTAGACGATTATTTTGTTCAGTTCTTGTGAATCTGACTGCATTTAAGCAACCTAAATTAACCCTAAAATCGTGTAAAATGGTGACAGGCCCCTTTAATAAGGGAAACTTTGAAAACAAAAATTATTGTTGAAACAAAAGTAAATTATCATTGAAAAGGGGCTTTATTCATTCCATCTACGACCTGCAAATTAACAAATATATATCTCACTACAAGGCTAGGCAGGCGCGTAGCTACCTGTATGGCAATACGCATGTGTACCTCGTGAAGCCCCAAAAATACAAAAAAAAAAACACAAAATGGGAGTTAAGCTATAAAAACAATGCAGTGCGTACCTCGTAAAAATGTCTGACTACGCGCCTTCTCGGTAATCTGAAACAATGCGTGAAACAAAATGCACACAATTGCCGCGTGACTTTGCTGTCGTGAAACCAAATCGCAACGTAATTACACCAAATTTGAATAAAACCTATTGCAGTAATAGACCTCATTGGCTTGGGCGTAATGTTTTCCCATTTCAGATCAAGTGACATTCCCATGAGTATTCTCTCTCTCTTTTTCTGCTACGCAGCGAAGGATATGAAATATGGAAGAATTCCAAACAAAGAGAGAATACTCATGGGAATGCAACGTGATCTGAAATGGGCAAAACATTACACGCAAGCAAAGGAGGTCTGTTGCGAATTAATCGACAGTCATGTTAAAGCTGCAACAAGAGAAGAACAACTAGACGCGACAATGTAATGTACTACAGATGCATGACGCATTTTCATTTGTTGGCTTTATTTTTCGAGCCAGCGCTTTAAGAGGGGTCGTCCGAGAATATCGACCAAGTCGCGAAATTCAAAAATTTTCGAAATCGCCCAAACTTTGTGTAAACATTACCCTAGTGGACTTACAGTCAGTGTGGGATTTTAAAATCAATCCGATAAATATTTTAGGAGAACGAGCCCCGGATCGAATTTTGCAGCTGAGGGCCTCGCTCGAGGCCGATTTTCGACCAGTAAACAATTCGCCTGAAATCGTGTGGTTGCCTCTATTCCCAAAACCAAAACAACTTTATTTCTAAAGAGCAGACATTTCTCATCAACTTGAGTGGTTTGTTGATCACACACGAGTCAAAATGAATATTTTCTCGATTTTTGAATTATTATAATTTTCTCAAAGGTTATTTCACGACTCAACTTTGGAGACTAATATATCAATTTCGACGCCAAAATTAGTCGGTTTTTCAATTCTATCCTTGAGAATAATCCCTTGACACAATATTTCTCGAATCAAAACTTAGGGCCAACAAAACGGAGAGCTTTGCGAAAGTTAACTGTAAGGTCAAATTTTGACATTTCTCGGACATCACATTCACGCAATCGTCACATCAAAATCTATCCTAATGGCAACAGTTGCTCCAAAAAGCATTGCTAAAGCGACTAAAATGCAATTATTGATATTGTATACAACTTACTATTTAGTAGTATCCGTTTGGATGAGTTTCCAGCTGAATACTGAGCCGAGAGTGCTCATCTGGCAAGCGTAAACGCAATCCAACCCAGGCATTGATACCGAAGAATGAAGAAATCACCATAAAAACCGATAGAAAACTGCAATCATTTCGACCATTTTGCTCCTTTATGTTCCCTCTAAGACCTTGAGCTGTGTGTCCATTTGATAGTCAGGGAACTAGAGTACAAACTGCGAATCCACTAATTCAGAACCACGAGAAGAAGTGAAGTCCATTCAAGTCCCGCACGTGAGGTCAAATTACAACGTGACAGGAGGAACGCGTGACCAAAGGAAGCCGATTGCGCGCGATCTCTAGTTTTGTGAAACGTAACTTAGGGGAGGCTAGGCTAGGGGATTTTTTTTTTCTACCTCTGTTATGCGGCGAGAAAGTTTTTTTCCAAAAGAAAGAAGGGTTTTAGTCACCATTTTGCTGTGTAGGGATTTTTTTCGGCCCTTCGGGCCGTGCAGGATATTTTTTTTCAAATCACCCCCCCCCCCCCCCCCCCAGAAGTTAAATGGTCGGCCCCTTATTTATGTTTTACCATATAAAAAAGGTCTTAGCATTAAAATTAGCCTGCTAGTCGGCTCTCAAGTGGAGGATATTTTATTGTTTGGGCGCACGGGATCCAGGGCAAGCAGTCCCGCGCGCCAAAATTTATCCGGCGAAAAAACCCAGGAGAGCCGAACTTTTTCTAGTACAGAATGTAACTCTAGATGAGTCATAGCAGAACAACAAGGAATGTAAAGTTTTTTTTTCTTGTGTATTCTTA
Organism: Scolanthus callimorphus; assembly: GCA_033964015.1. NCBI lineage: Eukaryota > Metazoa > Cnidaria > Anthozoa > Actiniaria > Edwardsiidae > Scolanthus > Scolanthus callimorphus. Next base: position 10,868,770 of record CM066915.1, read on the forward strand.
TTTTCGTTGTGAAACTGAAAAAAAGGCTGAATTGGAATCGACGCAGCAAAAAATCGACGTTTGAAACAGCTCCAAAAAGAGCCCAAGTCAAGAGAGCTGCAAACCCTCTTCGGCATTTTTTTTTTCGGCATTGCCTGAAATGTTAGCCGCTTTTGGCGTAAAGCTTGCAGAAGTCCAATGTTATCCAGGGGCGTAGCCAGGAATTTTGGTTGGGGGAGGGGGGGGGGGGGAAGATAATGCCAAACATGGGACGAAAGTTCTTAAATTTCTCCAGCAAATACAGTAAATGTATGGGAAAATCTCCTGAGAAAGGGGGACCGCGGCCCCCTGTGGCCCCCCTGGCTACGCCCCTGTTATCTATCGGGGTTTCGGCTTTCATGGAGGACTGGGAGCAAATGTCCAACATGGTGGCCAAAACATAGGGGTTAGGTTGGGATTTCTTCGTCTTTTCCGAATGTTAGTAAAGGCGTAAGTGGTACTGGACGTTTAGTTGTATTCTCCATACAGACAGCTGGAGTACACCCTCCTGGCTACTGCGTCAACGCGCATCACAGCTCACGTCACGGTGACGTCATTAATAGGTTGTCAGGCGCCTGGCAATCAAATTTCCATTGCTAAGTATTCAAAGCTAATACTCAATTTGGTATTTTCGGGGTAAGGAACTGGCTATCGACCATCGAAAACGATAACTGCACCATAATCTACGAAGTCTATGGTTTGGCTACACGCTCCTTAGACGTTCTCCAGTTATAGTTCGCGTGTCTAATATTTGTTTTCATCAATTTGTATATCTGAGGAAAATTTTAAACATGCCGGCGATTAGGTTTCCCTTATTTTCGAGGTGGGGGCGCTTGTGAGTCTCCCGCGCAGCCCAAATTTGTGTCGGTCGCTGCGCGGGAGACTAGGTTGCTCGCCGTCCCTTTAAAATCAGATAAAATTCGAAAACTTGTCATTTTTCCGAGATAGTTACCTCATAGGGGTCTCTTCTAGCTCTAGCAATGTTTATACTTCACACTTGTTGGCACCTTTTAGGTGCTAAAATTCAAGGAAAACGGAACAAGCCGAGCTTGCGAGCCACCACGCGAAAAGCGCGGTGGAAATCCACTCGCGATGGTGATCGCCCCTCTCCCGTTTTTTCTGACCGAGCGCTTATCAAAATCAACTAAGCCACGCCCTGTTTGGTGCCTTTTTAGGGGTAAAGTCGAAAGTTCCCGACGAGCACCCCCGCCCTCAAAGGGCGGATCATACATGCGCATGAGACATAATTAACTAATCAAAAACAATGCGAGAACGAAGTTATTCAACATTTCCAGTAAAAATAGTAAAGACATGGGTCGAAGAGAGCAAAGCTAGAGATTCACTTTCCTTTATTAACAACCACTTTCGCCTGAAAGGTGTGAACCCGGTACTCTACATCAAAGGCCAAAAAGCCAACTAGTGTTTCTTTGTTTTGTTTGAGTCTAGAAAACTGACGAGTTAACCAGATGAATAGACATGTTCGAGCTCCTGGATAGAAGAATAAGAGAGAAGTAATAAGGCTTTTGCGAATGATGGGCTACCTTTGGTCACGCGTTCCTCCTGTCACGTTGTAATTTGACCTTCCGCAAACGTTGGTGTTCACATGCGGGACTTGAATGTGGTTCTGGATTTTGCAGTTTGTACTCTAGCTCCCTGACTATCAAATGTACACACAGCTCAAGGTCTTAGAGGGAACATAAAGGAGCAAAATGGTCGAAATGATTACAGTTTTCGATCGGTTTTTATGGTGATTTCTTCGTTCTTCGGTATCAATGCCTGGGTTGGATTGTGTTTACGCTTGCCAGATGAGCACTCTCGGCTCAGTATTCAGCTGGAAACTCATCCAAACGGATACTACTAAATAGTAAGTTGTATACAATATCAATAATTGCATTTTAGTCGCTTTAGCAATGCTTTTTGGGGCAACTGTTGCCATTAAGATAGATTTTGATGTGACGATTGCGTGAATGTGATGTCCGAGAAATGTCAAAATTTGACCTTACAGTTAACTTTCGCAAAGCTCTCCGTTTTGTTGGCCCTAAGTTTTGATTCGAGAAATATTGTGTCAAGGGATTATTCTCAAGGATAGAATTAAAAAGCCGACTAATTTTGGCGTCGAAATTGATATATTAGTCTCCAAAGTTGAGTCGTGAAATAACCTTTGAGAAAATTATAATAATTCAAAAATCGAGAAAATATTCATTTTGACTCGTGTGTGATCAACAAACCACTCAAGTTGATGAGAAATGTCTGCTCTTTAGAAATAAAGTTGTTTTGGTTTTGGGAGTAGAGGCAACCACACGATTTCAGGCGAATTGTTTACTGGTCGAAAATCGGCCTCGAGCAAGGCCCTCAGCTTCAAAATTCGATCCGGGGCTCGTTCTCCTAAAATATTTATCGGATTGATTTTAAAATCCCACACTGACTGTAAGTTCACTAGGGTAATGTTTACACAAAGTTTGGGCGATTTCGAAAATGTGAGAATTTCGCGACTTGGTCGATATTCTCGGACGACCCCTCTTAAAACCTTGGAAACTTCACCAATCGTTCATCCATTGAATGTGAATCGCAGATTGCGAGTCTCTTCACAGAGTTCTTCGGGTCATGGAAAACCTGGAAAATACTTGAATTTGAAACATTTGAATTTCGATGGAATCTTTATTGAACTCCTGAAAAGGTATAACTTTGCAGCACTGCAACCAGGAACCTCGGACATCAGGATTTTACTGCATGAGTGTATCTCAATAGGCTCATTTAGTTTCTAAGCGAGACAGGACCGTGTTGTTAGTCTTGCTGGTGCATTTGCGCAACTTCCATAAACGCGCATGGCCGTGGGCGTGAATGTCTTAGAAACCCAAATATGTCATGTGGAGTCAGGATTCGAGTCATCTACCTGAGGATTCTTGGAGTTCATTACTTCCCTCATTGAATGCGGCAGCACTTCCTGTGTCTCTGGGCATTCCAAAAGGACGACCTGGGAACTATTCCATTCAGCATCATGATCTTCTCCAGTGGATAGGTGAGGGTAAAAATGCTCTGCCACATGCGGCATGTGGCACTCTTTGGATAATTGACCGGAAGAAGTCTCTTCTAGAAGAAATGGGTCTCAGTAGTTGGCTTGACACGACCATGTTGTTTCTCTTGCTGGCGTATTGTGTGCAACTTCCAAAAAACATATGGCTGTGCGCGTAAACGTCTTAGGAACCCAAATATGTCACCATTGATGACCGAGAATGTCTACGTTTAAAGAACAAAACTTTCAGGTAGAACAACGATAAAATAGTCATTTTGGTGAATGACGTCATCAGATTGGTGTTAGCAACTTTGGTTTTCGACATCCAAGTACTCGAATTTATAGCATACAGTATAAATCACTAAACTATGTTTCACTTGAAGCCTGTATAAACACAATAAAATAATGTTTTTACCTTATATGGCAGATAACGTCACGTTTGATGACCGAGAACACCATATCAATTAAAGAGCTGACTTTACCACTGTATGCATTGCTACGCGACCTCAAAATTCAATGTTGCGATGGGCGATTGGCGATTTTAAGCCGTCAATCAAACCAAAACGCTGGATTCGGCCACTTCAGCGGGCCGACATTGATTGCAAGATCAACCAAAATGGTTTTAAGCTATCCTTTGGCTTCCTTGACTCGAATGTTTAATTTTCCGGTTCAAGAAAATTGACAACTATTTCTTGCGTAAAATCGCCAATCGCCCAACAGTGAATTTTGAGGTCGCGTAGCAATGCATACGGTGGTAAAAGATACATTGTCAGATTCAGAATGCTTGATTTAGTATAAATCACTATGTTTCGGTTCAAAACAAATAAAGCTCGTTTTTACCTTATTTGGTAGATGACGTCACACATGATGACCGAGAACACCATAGTAATTTAGGAAACACATATTGTCAGATTCAGGATGCTTGATTTAGTACAAAACACCTGGTTTCGGTTCAAAACAGATAAAATAACGTTTTTACCCTATTTGGCAGATGACGTCATCTTTGATGACCGAAAACACCATGTTAACACACGAATCAACTTTGGCAACATTGGTTTTTGAAATCAGCGCCCTCGAATTAGTAAAAGTAGCTATGTTGCCAAATTTCAGAACGAAATGCCCGTAGGTGTCACATTTTGGGCTCCTGTGCACCTGACTAAAGTGCAATATCACATTGTTTCACTTGCCAAACCTCAACTTGCTGGTCGCAGCAAGTTTTTTGATTTTTTTTTTTCGTCGATTTAACAGTTTTTTTTCGTCGAAACTCGAGGTTAGTACACCACAATTTAAAAATGGATAGCTATAATAATGCCATTTTGCCCAGGTCCTTATTTTTGGTCATTCATTTCTGAAAAGACTCGAAAACGACTTGAGGTCCGGTTTTGACGAGAGGGCCCGCCATGATTTTAATTTCCCGGAAGCTGCCATTTCTCTTTACGGGGCTGGGCCACTCTCCAGGAAACAGACCTTTCAATGATCGGCGAGATGTCCCCTGACATTGTGATATTAGAAATGGGCACGAACGACCTATATCCTCCACTCGACCTGAAGTGGTCGGCTCACAAATTGACGACTTATTTGCTCGACTGAAAGACTCATTCGGCGCACGTGTCATCGAAGTTTGCCTTGTCGTTCCTCGCCTCCAGCGAGGCACGACCATGTCCTTAACACAGTTCAATTCGGACGCGGCATTACTTCATCAGTACCTGCGACTGCTTTTAGGCGAAGTCTCGGCTGTTCTTCTGTGGGAACATGAGCTCAAGTTTCCCGATCACATTTCAACACGGGATGGCGTTCACGTCAATAACTTTGGTCAATACTACCTTTACCGAAGCTATCGTGGGGCTATCATAAAGGCTACCGTCTCCTGCCCACTATTATTGCTACGGGAAATGCGAACTGACACATATTATTATGCTTATATTAAACTAGTCATGCTTTCCCATCCATTTCTTGTTTGGAAAGGGATAGCACATTTAATTAACTGCCACACTCTATATAAGGTAAGCTGCTACCTGATATTTTTGAAACAAGACGGGACCAGATCATGTCCTGCACAATATCCTGCGCGCCGGGAGCTCCGCTATAATATTACAGTATGATCTGCTCGATTTCACAGAGTATCGTGGGCTAAGTAGTACATGATATTCTACGCAATCTCACAAGAAAATATTTTAAAAACTGGTCGAAACATCCAGCGCTTACTTACACGCAATGCAAAGTGGCAGGAATGAGGGGCAAAATATTGTATCCAACAAGCATTTATTAAAAATGAGTGTTTTTAGTGTGTACCTTTCGCATGGAGAATACTCATCAAATAGAGGCAAGCATCAGTTCCGTTATTATCGACTGGTTCAGAAAATACAACAGGTTGCCCTATAAAGGTAGAAAGAGTTGCAGAAAGGTTAACCAACTTAAATTAAAACAAAACGATCATTGTTCATATGGGTATGAAAAGGTATCCTTCGAAAACTCATGGAGACCTTGGATAAAGGTGATTCTGGAAGAAACTCCTTTTCACAATGATTTCATACCGATTAGCGGGCGCAACGTAACATCACATAATCTTCGACTTTTGATACTAGCGTTTTGGCCTAAAGAGCCTGTGTCAGCCGCCATTTTGACAGTATAGCAACATACCAAGTCGGAGAAAGCATCCATTTCCATCGGCTGATTTAGAGAATATAGAGCAATGTTCTCGATTGAATTTGTAAAATCAAATCTGAAACTTTGTTTTTATATGTTTATTAAGATATTTGGAACATGTAGTTTGTCTTCAAATATCGCGTGAAAACAATAACAAAGGAGTGGCCGACACGGGCCCTTTCCATACCACGGAAAAGAGAACCTTGAAAGTAGTCTATTCATGGTCATTTTTTGGCTCCATCTTGTACTGCAATTTTTCGTACAATTTTCTTGAAACTTGGATGACCAAAACCAAAGGTCGAATGACCCCAAATCAGAAGTTACAGTCCGGGGGAATTTTTCGAGATTTAGGTTTTCATCCGTCTGAGGCCGGTTATTTAAGCGAAATTCAAGGGGCCCACAAATTGCCTCGCGTAGTTTTTATAACGACATTTGCAGTAGATTTAGCACTTAATTTTAGATCAACAGATATAAACAATTGATGAGTGGTGAATTTCCGGATTAAGATCATATTTATGTCCTCGATTAACACCATTCTTTCAGAGCCACTTGACAACACAGTATTTTCCTGGCTCAAATAAAATGCCGAATTAAGGAACGGGGCCATTCTTCAAATCAGCCCAAATTCTAGAATTGGAACAAGGAGAGGTAGTATTTTAAGAATATATAAACATTTATTTGGCTTTTTTAGCGCCCTAAAATTGAGGGACAAATTCGGTGGATTTTATGCTAATAGCGGGTTATTTGACCCGCCGACCTGTCAAAGAGAAAATCATGTAGCTTTTGATGCAGACTATTTTTCTTCTTTGATTCTTGAGAAGAACTACTATTTTTTCCTCCGCGCGAGACAGCCCCGACAAAGGCAATACCTGTCACCATAGGTAGCCCAAGTTGTTTTTTCTTCAGAAGCACCTTAGAACCACAATTTTCATTATATTTTAAATCTCGGAGTAAGTACTGGCAAAAATTTTCAGACAAAGTCTACATTCCACAGTACATCTTGGAGGACTTAACATTCTCAAAGGGTCCCGATAATCTTGGACCAAACAGTACACCAGATGTAAAATAACGAGGACCAACATAGCGGAAAAGAACATGTAACTTCCACGGGGACGAAGATTGAAATGATAGCAGGTATTTATAGTAGGTTTTCATATAATTTGTTCGCATATTAGTTTATTAATGTCATTATTGTACGTGGAACTAGGTATCAGAGTCTTTCGATCAAAGAAAACAAAGGTATCTCCGTAAATATTTTATTAAACACCCGATGAATACAACATTTGCCTCTCTCCCGTCAGTAGTATTTTTGTATATTTCTGATCAACTCTTGAGAATGTATATAGTGTCCTCGGCACAAACGTCGGCGCAGATTTCACAGAGAACTCCGTAATAGATAGGTCTCTCACAAACAAGACATTTGTAGGATTCCTTTCTTGCTTCTTTCAACATCTCATCTAAGGAGACATAGGAAGAATGATCCGTGGGCGGTGTTGCAGCGGGTTCCTCGGGTAGTCCAGAGGTTGTGACATTACCATGTTGAATTTCCAATTTAGGTCGCTTTGGGGAGGGGGCGTCACACTCGTTATTCGTATCCGAACACCCTTCGGCAATGCGTTGGAAATCATATACCATCTCCTCCATCTCATTCGTCACACTTAGAAGATCGAATAATTCTTCCTCGGTCAACGTGAGACCGTGGTGGGGATTTTCTTGTTAAGGAGTTTCAATAAACTTACGAATATTAATCTGAGTCTTTCCTCGGAAATGGGCAACGCAGGCCCAATAACCACGCTTACCCAACTTGTATTTTGCTTCCATCTTTTTCCTTGAGCTCTGATCTGTCTGGCGGCTTGGGTGAAATGACACGAGCGGAGGGACTTCTGCTTTTAAAGCGTGCATTGACTTAGTAATCACGCCTCTGTAGCCGAGTTACACTATAGTTTCTTTTGTTTCCCTCTATTTCTCTCGAGATGACTTGGTAACCACGCCTCTGTAGCCTAGCTCCACTATACTTTCCTTTGTTTTCCGCTGTTGTTCTAGAGAACAAAAGACTAATCCCTTATTGACTTCACTTTTCGGATCGCTAATCCTTCAGAAAACAGTGACGTCACCAAGCTCACTATATATTCATACTTAAAATAAGTATTCCCCCTAAAAAAGCGGGTAATTCCTTCCAAAAAGCTGGTGATTCCTCCTAAAAAGCGGGTAATTCGGTGCATATTATACTACTACTAATACCTAATTTGCCACTTAATCGAAATTCCACCATATTCAGTACTACAACTGGCGCATGAACAGGCCATCTGCACTAACTGGGTCACGTGACCCAAATCCAATACATTCTGAATAAAATCTTGAAATTCAACTCCCTGCTATTTGTTCCAGGTTAGAGATTTTAAGCTGAAACTTGAGTTTCTGACTAATACCAATTGGTTCTTTGTATTCTGCCTATTAGCTCTATATTGCATTTCTTTTATTGCCTTTTTATTGCTTTTTTTGCTTTTGTTCTCTTGTTTTTTTTGTTTTAACATTTTTATTTTTTAGATTTTTATTTTTTAGATTTTAAATTTGTAATACATTTTTAATGTAAATATATATTTTGATCACAACAATGTAAAGCGCTTAGAACTATTTAGATATAGGCGCTATATAAATGTTATTGTTATTGTTATTTCTGGAATCGATTTTGACAAAACATCTTGTTAAGAGGTAGTCGGGGTCGAGTGACCCAGTTAGTGCAAGTGGCCTATTGCACAAGTCAGTAATCAAAGATCCCTCCAGGGAATGCAGTAAAATATATTGTGCGTTCAGCTATGCGTACATAGGGTTTGTTGAATTTTCCCTATCAATAACTCTCAAGATGCGTGTATTGTGGAATGGAAAACTTTAGCTTCCTAATTTTTCAAAGCGTATGGAATAAACACGCTGAAACTTACTCAGTTTCACGCAAGGAGTGAACAATAAATGATTGAACATGGCCATTGAACACGGACGTCGTTCGGAATAATGAGAGCTCGTTGTACAGCTCGTTGTACAGCTCGGCCTGCGGCCTCGTTCAATTTTGGAGTTCCTCTGAATCATCCAATTTTTTCTTAATTGGACAGCATGGAGTCCTGTTATTTATTAATTATATAACATCCATGTTCAAACCCAAACTGTCCAATTTTAGCGCGAACTGTCCAATTAGAGCGCGCGCGATCCAATAAAAAATAATTGGACGATTCAAGAAAAATCGATCTGCCGGCACAATGGGATTTCGAGCTGGCTATATAATTATAATATTAATAATAATAATAATAATAATAATAATAATAATAATAATAATAATAATAATGATAATGTGGTTTAATTCGTCCTCTTGCAGTCTATCACTGAATTACAGGGCGAGGCCAGAAATATATACATACAAATAGATATGAGTTGAGATGTACGACATCCAATGCGAGTTACGATCCAATTGCATGACATTTACTATCCAATTGCATGATAATAATAATAATAATGATAATGTGGTTTAATTCATCCTCCTGCAGTCTATCACTGAATTACAGGGCGAGGCCAGAAATATATACATACAAATAAATATGAGATGAGATGTACGACATCCAATGCGAGTTACGTTCCAATTGCATGACATTTACTATCCAACAGCATGATAATAATAATAATAATGGTATTGTGGTTTAATTCGTCCTCTTGCAGTCCATCACTGAAATACAGGGCGAGGCCAGAAATATATACATACAAATAGATATGAGTTGAGATGTACGACATCCAATGCGAGTTACGATCCAATTGCATGACATTTACTATCCAATTGCATGATAATAACAATAAAAATGATAATGTGGTTTAAATCATCCTCCTGCAGTCTATCACTGAATTACAGGCGAGGCAAGAAATATATACATACATAGAGGATATTACACGGTGGCGCGAAGATATGAATTTTATTTTCGAGTGGCAAAAGCAATATTTTACGAACGAGCGCAGCGAGTGAGTAAAATATTGTTTTTGACACGAGAAAATAAAACTCATATCTTCGCGCCACCGTGTAATTTTCTTTTTATTATATAGACAAACCAGAAAAAATATTCCAAATTGATTTCCAAGCACTTTTGTTTTGACCGATATCCTCACTAGTGAGGATATGGAAAATATGTCACTCAGGTCCCGGATGTAGCTTCGTATGAGATCTACGAGTGGCGTATTTCCCAGTAAAACACTCGTGTCTATATAATAAAAATAAATATGAGATGAGATGTACGACATCAAATGCGAGTTACGATCCAATTGCATGACATTTACTATCCAATTGCATGATGATAATAATAATAATAAATATATAGATTTAGGCACTGCCTAAAATCGGAACTTGCATAACAACAATACCCACAACTTCACTGACCATGCATCCGGCCAACCATTTATTGAACTCTAAATATCTCATTAAGATTGTATTTCACACTTTTTAATACTTGAAAATGTAAGTCTGGGAAAAGGTGACCCTGTTAGTGCCTGAAAATTTAATAAAACCATAAACGACACAATTACAATTCACCATTAGTGATCACAGCCTGATATATGTTTATCGTAAGTTAGCCATTCCTCCTGTGACTAAAGGTAATATAGATTTAGGCACTGCCTAAAAGCGGAGCTCCCAGTCAATGTTTTGCCATTTATAAAGCTTGGCGTCATCGTTGATGTCTCTATGACGCACACATCATTCATGAGACCACTTCGTTGTAGTCCTCTGGTGACCTAGACAATTCTACCCAAGTTTGGTTGTCTTAGAGCCTTCCTTCACGAGAAATGCATTTTTCAAACATAGATGACGTCATCAGTGACGTCACATCACGTAACCATTTTGTTCCGCTCCTCTGGTGACCTAAACAATTCTACCCAAGTTTGGTTATCTTAAAAGAGTCTTCCCTTTACGAGATATGAATTTTTCGAGCAAGGATGACGTCATATCACGTGACTATGTTGTTTTGCTCCTCTAATGACCTTAGACAAGTCTACCTAAGTTTGGTTGTCTTACAGCCTTCTCTTCACGAGATATTAATTTTTCATGCATAGATGACGTCATCGATGACGTCACATCACGTGACCACTATATTTCACTCCTCTGGTGACCTAGACAACACTACCCAAGTTTGGTTGTTTTAGACTGTTCCCTTCACAAGATATTAATTTTTCAAGCATAGATGACGTCATCGATGACGTCACATCACGTGACAACTAGACATCACTCCTCTGGTGACCTAGACAACACTACCCAAGTTTGGTTGTTTTAGAGTCTTCCCTTCACGAGATATTAATTTTCAAGCATAGATGACGTCATCCATGATGTCACATCACGTGACCTCTATATTTCGCTCCTCTGGTGACTTAAACAACACTCCCCAAGTTTGGTTGTTTTAGAGTCTTCCGTTCACGAGATATTATTTTTTCAAGCATAGATGACGACATCGATGACGTCACATCACGTGACCACTAGAGATCACTCCTCTGGTGACTTAGACAACACAACCCAGGTTTGGTTGTTTTAGAGTCTTCCCTTCACGAGATATTAATTTTTCAAGCATACATGACGTCATTGATGACGTCACATCACGTGACCACTAGATTTCACTCCTCTGGTGACCGTGGTGACCTAGACAACACTACCCTAGAGAGGGACGCCCCTATTTATGAGCCCCTGCCCAAGTTTAATTCAATAGGCCTTTTTCACGACCCCTGCGCGATTATCGATTAGCCTGCCTGTCACCTAGCAACGGCTATCTGGCTGGCAAAGCCGTCAGATAGGACGAAGAAATACAAAGGTTTCAGTGAAGGTGCGTGTGGCAAATAAACGGAAAAAATAGGTTTATTATGGAACCTTCTGCGAATTATTTTAGCGGAAAGCTTTTCTAGAGTATCTTGGTCGAGTCACTGGTAAAAAATTTAGAAAATCGAGACAGTGGAAGAGTTTTAAAACCGAGGCAGAAGTTCGACTGCATTTCCTTCCAGAACGACAACATGGCGGCCGCTGGAGGTAGGTGATTGGAATTTCTGGCCAATTTTCAGCGCAATATTTAATTGTAGCCTTAAGAAACAGTTTAAAGTTCAAGCTTTAATATTTTTGTCGAGGATGTGGCTCTGAGAATATAGAAGATACTTGAGAAAACCGGAGATCGTCTCAAAGAAGCGCGGTATTAATCGCATGGTCTATGACTAATTTGCTTATTAGACTTATTTCCTAAATGAATTCCAAAGGAACACTGCCTACGAAAACTGAACTGAATTAATCAGTCCATATTCTTGTGACTATTTGGCTTCCTCGATCCCCTTCCTCGCTTGTATTTTAAAGGGTCCCTGTTGTTTCAAAATAACCAAAGGGTCAGGGGTTGGGCTGGGCAAAGTTACTCCTAGACCTACTCCCACTTTTACCCTAGAATCTCCCACATTTTCTTATAGAGAGGGCTTTTCTCCAAAGACTCAGAAGGCTAATGGAGATGAGTCCTTAGTGACGACACAAAGTATTTACTATTCAATGCTTCTACAGTTTAGAAAAAACCTCCCAGTCTGAAATTCAGGGGTTGGCATCTCTGAAACAGCTGAAAGCATCACATACATAAAATTTTCATCCTGGTAGTCCCCCCTTCTTATGCAAGTATTTTATCCTTTTTTTCTTGAACTCAGCAACTCTGATGAAAGTGGCAATGAAGAACTTTGGTGTGGCCAAACCTTCATCTGGAGAACATGGGTCTGGTTACAGTGACTGAATTTGGTACAGAAAGTAAATATTCTGCACCCATGTGTTCATGGAAATCTGAAGGAAAACAACTTATTCAGATGTCTCAATACAACTTGTATTCTACTGCAAGATAATAAAATAGAGGCAAAAAGAAATGTATGTCTAAAGACCATCTTCACTTTGCTGCAATCACTGTTGTACAGGGACTACACCACATGGTGCAATGGGCAATTCCAGAAAATAAAGGTACCCTCCCCACGGGCGGCACTAGTTTTTGACCCCCCATGCATCCAGAATTTCCAAAATGGTTTACCCCCCCTCCCCCCCCCCCCCCCATGCATATAGAATTCCGTGAAAAGTCATGGTTGTCCCCCCCCCCCCCCCCCCCCCCGGGCAAGTTAAAGAAATCCAAAGAATCCAGCTTCGGAAACCCCCCCTTGCAATCAGAATTCCGAGCTCTTAAACCCCCCATCCCATCGGAATTTCCAAATGCTGCCCATGGGGGTGGGTGTGTGTGTGTGGGGGGGGGGGGGGGGGGAGAGGTACCTTTATTTTCTGGTATTTTGACCTCCCAGAGCCTAGGATTTTGGGGTGGCTGACCCACAATGGCTTTGATAAGAGGTTTTTACATGACATTGGTGTCTGGAATATCACATTTAAGAGCTTATCTATGTGAAAAGTCAAATGCCGCCCATGGGGGTGGGGAGGTACCTTTATTTTCTGGTATTTTGACCTCCCAGAGCCTAGGATTTTGGGGTGGCTGACCCACAATGGCTTTGATAAGAGGTTTTTACATGACATTGGTGTCTGGAATATCACATTTAAGAGCTTATCTATGTGAAAAGTCATGGTTGCTACTGTGACTTACCATCCTTTTGAAAATGACTGTAAGGATATCCACTAGTATAATCATCAGGAGATATTTTTGGCACTTTGCAGTGTATGTACAACATTGATCAATTATTGTGTGTACTACTTCTTATGCAGGTGAATAATCAGGCACATCTTGTGTGATTCCAGAAAAAAATCCATATATCCCCCATTTCCAACAACCAAAACCCAAGTCTGCATGGTTCAAGTCTTCTCAGAAGTCATTATCATATCTCCTCTGCAAAATGCCACACAGTTGTTAACTTTGAAATTGAGGAAATGACACCTTTGGGCTCTCAAAGTGTCTAGTTTGCACTGTGAAATAACTTTACAAAACTACAGAGTTTATTACATGTATAGTCAGGCTACGAAAACCTTGAACACCTCCTGAAAGCTGCCACGAGTTTTAATCAGTATTTTAACTTATTCCAAAAGAGAGCTACTTCAACTTCTGGCATTGGTGGTTTTTATATGGTGCTCTTTTTCTGGAAATTATTTGGTTGATTTGATCCATTTCAAGGGTTTTCTGCATAGATTCTTGCATGCAACAATTGTTAAGCCACATTTCAGACATATTTCAGGTGTTAACAGTTTTTGTAGCCTGCATGTAAAATGAGGGAGATTTCAACCCAATGACGGAGAATAGGATATCAGGATTTTCTTGAACAAAATCAGGGCATTTTTATTATATTTCATCCCAAGACTAGCAAATGTTCTAATGGCACCCCCTAGTTATGCTTGAAATTCAGAAGTACACAAGCCAAATTACGTGGTTACATTTCCCTCCAGCTAAAACACCTACAAGGCCCTGGCAGTTCCTTCAGTAGCCTGCACACAGGCGCTAGTTAGAGTTCTAGGGGGCTAGGAGAAATCTGCTTGTGATAGCTGGCGTGGCGAAGTTTGGGGAGCTTGTTTGCGAATTCTGTTGCGATTTTGGGTAGCTTGTTTGTGGGGCTAGGAGAAATCCAAGGTGTATCTCTCTCTTTAGTGAAGGCTCATTGTTTTTCATTGACATAGACAGACAGCCATATACAAAAGAGTGCATAGGTGTAGCCTTTAGACATTATATAAAACAAAATTAAATTGGCCAGGCTTGTCTTATGGCAAAGCAATAATAGATATATTTGGCTTAATTGTGCTTTTGCTGTTTTTAGGTGAAATTAATACAGTGACATGCACTGCCATAGCTAGTGTGTGTGTGTGTTGGGGGGGGGGGGGGGGGGGAATTTCTAGCTATGGCCTTGACATACCAGGGTTGAAAGAAAACAAGAACAGAAGATGTTTTTGGACTTGGAAAGCGAGTATCAAATGATGAAAAGGCAGCATAAAATGTGAAATTCCAGAAAATAATCCATACCCCCACCATGGAGGGAATTGAAATTCCAGGGGAAAATTGAGGGGACTGGGGGTCAATTCATGTGATTCTTTTCCATACACTGTATTTTCCTTTTGAAGTGATGCGGGTCTTTGCACTCTCTCCATGGTGCCCGGTATGGATTTTTTCTGGAATTGCACATCTATTTATCTAAATTTGCTCATTCATTTAGAATCTTTCTATGCCAAATTTCATACTTCCCATTATCTGTTAAAATTTGATTCATTTATCAATATCTGCAGCTCATAGTAATCAAGTTGTTGTCTGAGCTTTGCTGTCTGTTTCTCTGGCTTGCTGTACATACACTTTACAGTATGTATGTTATATGAATTGTCCACTAAGGTCTATGAGTTGACACATTGTCATTGAGCTCTCTGAATATTATTGTTTCCATTCAGTTCCATGGATACTTCACGGACGTCAAGTTGAGATTCGCTCTCTGTGTGGAATTCTCTTGTTTTTATTACCAGAATGACAAATATACTCTCCAGATAGAAGTTCAGCCACAGGCTCTTCATCACCAGTTTCATAAGAGATGCTGAGGTCAAGAAAAAAGTTTCAAAATGAATAAGCTTACTTGCATAAAAGGAGGGGAAAAATTAGCACTCGTGTGATTTAATTACCGCGCTTTCTTTGGGCCGATCTCCTTATTTTCTCAAGCATCCTCTATATTCTCAGAGCCACATCCAAGACAAAAATATTAAAGCTTGAACCTTAAACCGTTTCTTAAGGCTACAATTAAATATTGCGCTGAAAATTGGCCAGAAATTCCAATGACCTACCTCCAGCGGCCGCCATGTTGTCGTTCTGGAAGGAAATGCAGTCGAACTTCTGCCTCGGTTTTAAAACTCTTCCACTGTCTCGATTGTCTAGATTTTTCACCTGTGACTCGGCCAAGATACTCTAGAAAAGCTTTCCGCTAAAATAATTCGCAGAAGGTTCCATAATAAACCTATTTTTTTCCGTTTATTTGCCACACGCACCTTCACTGAAACCTTTGTATTTCTTCGTCCTATCTGACGGCTTTGCCAGCCAGATAGCCGTTGCTAGGTGACAGGCAGGCTAATCGATAATCGCGCAGGGGTCGTGAAAAAGGCCTATTAGAGTCTTCCCTTCCCACGAGAAATCATCATTCCGGGACTTGATGGGTTTTCTGTGGTTAAAGAGATCGCGGGCGCAGCCGTAATAAGCCGTCATCGAAGACGTCACATCACGTGACCGTGCTACAGCACCCCCCTTGTAGCATAGACAAAATATCCCAAGTATGGTTGTCTTAGGGACCGGTCATTATTTATGTCGGAGAGGGGGTGGAGGAGAAAATACCTGTGATCCAAAAAAATTTCAAGAACCCCACCTGATAGCATTGATTGTTTTCGGGAGCCCCCCTCTGATTGACTGAAACATTTCCGGACCCCCCTTCCCCTCCATCAATGTCAATCAAAATGATTCAAACAGGTCCTGAAGGGGGTCCAAATCCCATTTCTCAGTGTAAAAGTTTCGCAAGATCCCAGTCAAGAAGTTTTCCCAGTCAAAGTTTTCAAAATTCCAGCGTTAAAAAGTGACTTTTAGACATGTGTACAGAGTGTTTGTATTGCAGTCGTAGGGCAAATTTTAAAAGCAGTTCACAATTTTTAAAGCCAGTCTTTACAGACATTGATATTTCATTGTTGGTTCAGTTAAAGGCAAATTGATCCATTTCTAGTTCTATTGGCCAAATCCCAGTGACTCCAATCCCATTTCCAAGCTTAGAGAAGGTCTCCCACAATGGCTATCATGGCAAGTCACTAAAACCTCCCCCATCTTTTCTGAAGGCAGTATCAGGGTCTCTTACAATGATCAGGAGTGTTAAGACGGAGTAGTTTGAGTAATTTTTTTTTAGACTTTTTGCTGATATTAACAAAATAATTGTTTCTCAAGACCCCCCTAACTGCCATTTTCGCCTTTCAAGACCCCCCTTGTGTTCGCTTAAAAAATTTCAGGGCCCCCCATTTTCTCCCCCCCCCCCCCCCCCCCCCCCCCCCCCCCCCCTCCGACTTAAATCATATCTCTCGAAGGGAAGCATCTACAGAAGCCAAACTTGGACAAACATTCAAAGACCATAAGAAGAACTTTACACCAAAGTCACGTGCCGTTACGTCAAAATAAAATGGACCATAATGTCCGTGACGTTCAAAAATGAACTCCATGGGTTACTGTATACGTTTTTCTTTTATCTATGGTGATCCGCTCGCGAGGCGCTTCGCGCCGCGCGGGAGCTCCGCTATTAATACTGTTATAATGCGTGATTTTAAACATTTTGATAGGGAGAGTTTTCGTTATTTACTAAATAAACCCCTTCTGGCGGCTGTACTATCGGCGGATAATGTCCAAGGATGAAAAATGGTACGAAAAATGAACAGCAACTGTGATATTTTGAGAACCATTTTTCATCCGCGGACGCTATCCGCCGATATTACAGCAAGCCAAGAAGGGGTTTATTTATTTTATATCCCAGCGACTTCACTGAAAAACTCGAGAGAGAAAAACATTGTGAACGTGAGAAAACCACTAAACTGCAGTATGGCGCGAAGAGGCAAATCGTAAGCGGTGATTGGCTAAGATATTTTTATTCGAGCTGTGATTGGTTGACACAACAACTGTCAATCAAACCCTAACGTGGGGCTACAAGAAATCCGAGCGAATTCACAAAACAAATTTACAACGCACAAGTTCTAGTGCTTTCCCGAGTGCTTTTCTACAGAAATCTAGCCAAGATTTCGGGTTTTCGGGTCCAATTCCTTGCCGGACTGTTAATTAATTGTTCTGCTGTGAACTGAGGTATAAATTACAGCCGTGAAATGCAGAGTTGGAAAAATTAGCGCTGCTGACCGAACTTGGAAGTCGGCTTGCTGGACTACACTCGAAGTGGTTGAATTTTGTTTGAGCTGATTGCAAGTTGTTTTTCTATTTGCCAAGCTACGACAAAAAGTAAGTTTAAAAACAATTATTTTATCGTCATTTTGCTCTTTTTTGTTTGGTTCTTTCATTTTTTTCGCGAATGTCAAACCGAATTAACTTGGATTGAAACAACAACAAAAAACTAACAACTTTGTAGTAAACCATTCAAAACGTTCACGGCCTGTTTAGTTGACTTTTTTGTGTTTTCCGGTGTCGCCTCAGCCACCAATTTTCCGTATTTCATCAACATTCTTAGAAAAAAACCTTGGTTGCTTGTTTTCCATTATTTTTTAAACAGAAAATATCTTGTTTTTTGCTTAAATCATTTCTCCCAGGACGGATATCACTTCCGACGGACAATATCGCCTGATATCTGTCCTGTGAAAATGCACCACGTGATACGTTTCGACCAATGAGCGCGCGTTAAAATTGATCACTGGGATATAAGATCTATTATCCTCTTTATCCTCGGGCAATATTATTGGCACGACTGACCCAAATGTGATGTGGTCCGAGTGGAAGTCATCTTTTTCGAACATCTGTAATAAGCACGCTCCCATTCGTACCAAACGCGCCCGTGCCTGTAAGAGTCCCTGGATAAATAGTGAACTTAAAAAACTCATTCATTCCAAGAAATGTCTTAAAATAAAAGCCACCCAGTCCAATAAACCAGCTGACTGGAGTGCATATAGGACTTTTAGAAACCAAGTTCATGAAAAAATAAGAAACGCTTAAAACTTGTATTATACAAATTCTTTTAGAACTTTTGAGGGGAATTGTCGTAAAACGTGGCAAACAATTAATCAGTTAACTGGCCGTAAAAGTAATAAGGCTGCAATCAATAATGTAAATGTCAATGGCGAAGTGATAAGTGATGCAGCCCACGTCGCTGAGGTCTTTAATACTTATTTTTCTGAGATGGGTCCTGAGCTTGCTAAATGTGTAAAGGAAGTAGATTGTTCTTTTGATGACTATTTATCACCTACTGAGTAATGCTTCCAGTTGCAACAAACCAATTGCCAGAAAGTACTGTCTCTTTTGTCTAAGTTATCAAAGACCAAGGCGACTGGGCTGGACAAATTTCTGCCAGACTTTTAAGGGAATGCAGTGATCTTATTGCCAGACCACTCTGCGCTATATTTAACCAATCTGTCATCACTGGCGTTTTTCCTACAGAATGGAAAAACGCCAGATTAATTCCACTGTATAAAAACTCTGGGGAAAGATCTGATATGTCTAATTATCGACCTATTTCAATCATTCCTTCCATTGCCAAGGTTTTTGAACGTATTGTATACAATCAGTTTTATGCATACCTTAATGATAATAACTAAATTACCAGTTGCCAGTCTGGCTTTAGATGCACTCTACTGCTACAGCCTGATTGGAAGCCACTGATTCATGGTCGTTAAACATTGATAGGGATTGTGTTAATGCTGTTGTTTTTCTGGATCTCAAAAAGGCCTTCGACACAGTTGACCATAATATTATTTTGTCAAAGTTGCGTTATTTTGGCCTTCATGGCACAACTTTACAGTTGTTTGCCTCGTACCTGGGTAATCGTTCTCAGGTATGTCAGGTTAACGGTCAAAATTCTTCACCAGCTTTTGTGAAGTGTGGGGTCCCCCAGGGAACAATTCTTGGCCCACTGTTGTTTTTACTCTATATTAATGACCTGCCAAACTGCTTGTTGCACTCCCAGCCGAGAATGTACGCTGATGACACCAGTATAACGTTTGCCAGTGACGACCTGGGGGTCATCAATTTGCACATGAATGAGGACCTGGACGGTATTAATAATGGCTAGCCGCAAATAAGTTGACACTTAATATTTCTAAAACTGAGTTTCTTTTCATTGGCTCCTGGCAAAGATTGGCCCACCTACCGGGTTCTCCTAGTCTTGCTCTTGATGGCACTCCGGTCAGTCAAGTACCTTGTACGAAATCACTTGGTGTCATGATCGATAAAAATCTTGGCTGGGAGGAACATATTAATAGAATATCTAAAACGATTTCTTCTGGCATTGGTGCCATTAAACGTATTCGGTCTGTTGTTCCCCGCGAGACCCTGCTTACTACGTACAATGCTATTGTCCAACCACACTTCGACTATTGTAGTACTGTTTTGGGGCGACTGTGCCGGGGGCCTTAGTGAGAAGCTCCAGAAGCTCCAGAATCGCGCTGGGCGTATCATAACCTTCTCTAGCTACGATACCAGTGCCGTTACGCTATTTCAAGAGCTTGTTTGGTTCAATTTGAGTGATCAACGCAAAGTAACTAAATCACTATTTATGTACAAAACACTAAATAACCTTACTCCGAGCTATCTCACTTCCAAATTCTAATGGCAAAACAATTATTGTTATAATTTAAGGAACTCTGAAACAAGTTAACGGTGCCGCTCCCTCGTACTGAGTATGGCAAACGAAGCTTTAGTTACAGTGGAGCGGCACTGTGGAATGATTTGTCGGTAGAATTGAGGCGATCTCCATCGCTAACTAAATTTTTAAAAAAAGCAGGGTTTTTTTTTATTCATATTATATATTTATATATTTGTAGTATTTTCTTTTTTTTCTTTCTAATATTTACAAAATAGATTTCTCGAGTATTATTATAGTCTTTACCTGAAGGATCTACCGTGGATAAATAAAGCTTTACTTACTTACTTACTTACTTACTTACTTACTTACTTACTTACTTACTTACCACATTTTAAAAACAAGTGGTTGAAAAATAAATATTTGACATTTGTTTTTTCATGCCCCTCCCAAAACCTTATCAAGGCCAAATTTTAGTTCTTAGTTCAGTGCAAGATTCAGGGAAATAAAAAAGCAAAGAGCTCAAATATCAGCAATGAAAAATCAATAATATATTTCCTTTATTTTCTCAGTCCCCTCAGCCTCTTTTTCAAGTTATAATTACTGAGACAGAGTTAATCTTTCAATGAGATTACCAAAAGAGTATGATACTTTCTTCAATAATGTAGAATTTTGAAACAGTAACTCACAATGAACATTATTTTTATTGAGATAAGTGCCTCAGTCATCTCATATGCTGTGATTAGAGGTGTGCGGATGTCACAACATTTTGAAGTCTGTCGCCTCCAAAATGATTGTGAAACTTTCCATGCGCCCGACACAAAGACTAGACATGCAAACAACTTTGCTAGCTAATAAAAGACTGGGAAGGAAACCTCTGCTTAGGGTAGATGAGTAGATAGGATACAAGAGCTGAGCCCCGTATAAATGTATGAAATATCTTCCGGATCAAGCTACGGATCATGCGGATCAAGCAGATTTGACAGATCAGAGTGCTGACGTCACAGCCAGAAGCAAACGAGTTTGAATAATCAGCAGCCGAAAAGCAAGTTGTCAGCATTTTGTCATTATGAGTCATACCCATTTTTGAGAAACGTAATGATGTCATAGTTTATTGCTTGAAATAGATTTTAATTTTAATTATGTTACTTAGAGGTCCGGGTATAAAACGCTTTTACGATGTTCATTTACCCATTGATCTACTGTCTAACGCAAGATTACTATTACCCTTTGAGAGGACTTGATTTTTACGTGAAAGAACATGGCGAACGGTGTACCCAAAATTGTCGGCGGTGTCGATGACAGGGTGGTCACGACTGTCAGTGATGAAGTGGACTTTTCAGCACAGAAAAAAACTTTGTCTGTTCGCTACATATCTCTATGTAGAGATGTATACAAGAAAAATAATGAAAATGGCCAAAGACGATTGTGAGGGGTGCAAAGAGAACTACTGTAGCCAGCGAGATCATACGTGTCTGATGTATGATACACAAGAACTCTGGGAGCTCTATTTCGGCAAAGTAGAAATTGATATAAACTCGTTGTTGATTCATGAGCTCTGCAAGCAACTAGTGGAGCTGACAAGCACTTATTATACAGAGGAACTAGAAACGTTCATCTTTGCTTTGCCTACAACACTTGCACAAGAGGCGGAGGACATATTCTTTGAAATGTGCGTTCCCTCCACCCCTCAAAAACGCTTGACAGCGAGATTTGACAATAACATTTGTGACACAATTGGGTGTCTTAACAATTGGTCGCCCGAAATATTTGCAGACTATGCAGTACTGTTAAAAGATCTATCATTTTAATGGGTACATAGTATTGTATAAATATGATGTGGTGAATAAAGAGTAAACAAAATTTCCCTGAATCAGCAGACAAAAAAAAGTGTCAGCAGTTTTAAAGTGTCTGTCAAACAATTATTCAAATGCGAGCTAGTTGTGATATGTAACAGTTGACCCCAAACATATAATTCATTTGAAGCCAAGGTCTGGAGGAAAGATGTACACTTACTTAGTGGCGGCAGCTATATTTTTATTTGTTGTGAAAGACGTACAAGTTTCGCTAAATTGGGGATCTTGGGAGGGAAATCCTACCAAGAAACGGATCACTTATGCTTCTGTTGCTTTTGTAAAAACGACCACCTGATATCCAATCCCGATTTCAAAGACTGGAGAAATTGAGCCGGACAAGCAAGCGCGAATACTGGACAATTTTATAATGGAATGTAATATATAGATTTAGCCACTGGCTAAAAGCGGAGCTCCCGGTTACATGTTTCCGTGAGAATAAAACATGGTTGTCATGGGTACATTGTTTGTCACTGTGGACTGGCTGTGTGGAAGACTATAACCTACCCAATGGAATGATTCTAACAAAGCACAAACATACCATAAAGAGAAAAGCTTTTATTTGTCAATATATTCATAAAAGATTCAAGAAAATACCCACCATGGAATGAGCAGAGAAATTCAGAAAAGTTGGTTGTCAATTTTGGTATTTGTATTTATCCTGCTTTGTATGTATTGGAAATTCCAATGGTAAGGGAAGGAATGGTAAGGGAAGGGCCATCCCAATTCGTGAGCTTTTCAGGGGAGGGACCATTTCCATTACATTAATTGTCCTTTTAAGAGCTACCACTTTATGAGTTACGGAATTGTTCTCGGAGGGCTTGGAACATAACATTACACAAAGGTGAGTGAAGAGTTGTACCTTTCCTAGTCGATCCCATGCACATTACATGGATGTTTCCCTAAAAGACGCATGAGAGGCCTTTTTTTTAATTGTGTGGTCCCAGAAAATATCCATACCCCTCCCTCTCGAAAGGTTGGTAAAAATACAGTACTTGTATGGAAAAGATCAGGTAAATTGATCCCAATCCCTCCAGAATTTCCATGGGGGAGGGGTATGGATATATTGTGGAACCACACTTTGCTTACCTACCCTATGTTCAAAACCCACCATGTATGATGTATGGTTAATTTGGTTAACACAATTATGTAACAAAAGATTTTAACAAGCTGGAGATTTATATGGTGCAAATGAGGAGTCTTCAGTTCATGGAAATCTAGAGCAAGTAATCTATTGTTTTAATGTTCACAAACCAGATGATATAACAATCATGTATACATTTTCTTTTCAAAAACACAAGACAGAGTCATGAGCAGGCTATACTAATTTTTATGTATAATATCATCTTAGTACCTCAGCTATAATTGAATTGCAGCAGCATTGCATTCTCACTAGCTGGCATAGGCTAATTGTAGACAAAGTTGGTTGATGCAATTACATCCTCAAAGCACTGCAAATGCATTAAACTGATTCTTGACAAGTATTTAGAAATCATAATACATAGACACAGATAGTCATTATTGTGACAGTACACCATGGGATGCATGTGCCGTTATTACAATAAAGTATTAAAAAAGTGTAATAAATGTAAACTTGGAAAAGAAAGAGGAGACAAGGCGATGCCATTACATAATATTGTATTCTAATTCATGGATGGCAGGGGGGAGGAGGGGGGGGGGGGGGGTAGCCCTTGCCCTTCCACTGTTTTCTGTAAAGTTTTCCCTCTTATCTCTCATTGCCATACATAGTCTCTTATGAACTTCAAAGTCTGTTCTGCAGTCCATGTAATACTATTTATATAATTTTTGGCCTGTCCAAGAGCCATTTCTGGCTGCTGCTTTGTCGCTGAAATTGAAAGAGAAAAGCAATAAGTCTGATGAAGCTTAAAGACAAATCTTCTATTTTCCAGCCTTAAATAATACCATGCATGGCTAATTGGATACTATACATGTACATTTTAGTGATGAATTCATGAAATCAAGAATGAATGAAATGATTTCTAATTGTTTTGTCTATGATTGATTAATTCCATTTCGTTCAGTTTCCAGAGTGGTTTTCCTAGACCCGTGAAGACATATAATATTCAAAGTGTAGTAGTCAAGACAGCACATTAGAGAACAAAGAAATTAGAGTGCATTAGTGCTAAGTGTGCTATTTCACGGATTTATCAAAACCAGTTTACTGTATTTGGCACATCAGATATTAATATTAAGGAATGTTAAAGAGTGGAGGCCAAGAGGTGTCCATGGAGAAGAAGAACCGGGATGCTTGACATGGTAAAGGATGCAAATTGCATCACCACCTAAGGGACAGGAAATTCCAGAGGGGTGGAGGCCCAGGTCAATTACCTGATTTCTTCCATACAAGTATTGTATTTTGCTTTGGAAATTTCAGATGGGTAGGGAGATCACTTTTTCGACACCTGCTCTGTGTGTGTGTGTGAGGAGGGGAGGGAGGGGGGGGGATCTTCTGGAAGCACACATTGAAAAAAGATTTGAAGCATTTCAATCTGTCATTTCAAGGGTAAAACAGTACTTGATGATTTGGTTGTTTACATTTTTCCAAAGGTTATTTGTTTGACATCTTTTTGCCAAAAAATATTTCCATTTACATGACCAGAACCTAAATTCTAGATGCAATCACAAAAATATTGGCAGTAATGTATGCTCAGTATATATTGAGTTATATAATAATAAATAATAATTTATTGATTTATAGTGCGCTTTTTAACATATAATGATCAAAAGCGCATTACACGGTATCTAACTATTAATATAATCTAACTCACATATTATGTACAATTTAAAATATATATACAATAAAATATAGGGATAATGGTAGATACAAAGATAATGAATAATATAAAATACATCAATTAATAAAAAGTTATATTTAATATATTGACAACTCTGATAGCTCAAAATTGTTTTCTTTAAGATGTTCTAGGGCTTAATTTTTAAGCAGGAGCTGAAAAACTCAGTCTACTTAAAATTATACTTATGAGTTTGATAGGAATACAAGAAAATATTTGAGAGGTAATCTGGGATTCCTCCATTTTGGGTTTTGTACATCATCAATGCTAGCTGTTTGTCCCTCCTGGTCTCAAGATTGTCCCACTCCAGCTCATTAAGTAAATCCCTTGACCGCGTTTATCATAATTTGAGAAGGTCAAAACCCTGGCTGCCCTGTTTTGGAGTATCTGGAGGGTGTTTGCCATCCCTTTGCCACATGTCCCCCATAAAGCGCTACAGTTAAATGAAAATATGGCTGTATGAGGGAGTTAAAGTCCTGAATGGATGCAAATACAATGTTGTTGTTTCTGCATTCACTAAATTAACATGCTACCTATGCCAAAATGAAATTTTTTGATCCCAGTTGGGAAATTCACACATTCCCACTTGGATCTCAGATTTAAGCTTTGATCCAACCTGAGTTTTCATTTAGGTCAGATATAATCACCTTGGGTATCTTAAATAGTCCAGTCTGGTATTATCTTCCCTTCAGGGTCATACTACCTCCCAAACAGTTGGGATAACACAGGGGCGGAAGAGCACCCTAAAAAGTGGGGGTTCCGAACAGGCAAAAAATGAAGTGTGCATGTAATTTCTATTTTCCATGTTTTCACCTCACATATATTTTGATGAAAATATGTCACAATGTAATCTTAACCCCTACTGAGCCTAATGTCACAACAGAAACAAAAACAACAAACAAAAAGGTTCTTCTGTTCCTTTTCTTTTTTACGTGTAAATACAAAAAATATATAGTTTCAAAAAGCTCAGCCCGCACTGCCCCCAAGTCCATAGCTATTTAGGATTACAGTTTAGTGTTTATATTACCTGGGTACTAGTTTTATGTTACAGATGTACTGTACCAGTGTTATTATGATGCACAAAAAATAAGTGTTCAATAATAAAACTCAATTAGGGAAACCTTTGTTTTTTGGGCATAGAAACATTAATATGGAACAGAATAAAGTGTTTTGCCAAAAGCAAGGTGAATACAGCCCCCCTCGATAAATAATGACCGGTCCCTAAACAGCAGGAAGTTAGCAGAGAAAAGAGATTAGTTCATCAATAAGTACACTGCCACTCTGACAGTCTACAATCCAACATGGGTGCAAATAACAATAGGATTACCGTAGTTTTGTAATTAAGTTTTTGTTTTCTTGAGTTATAGACTCAATTTCAGTTTTCTATTTCTTAGACATGTCAACTTGTGAAATGCAGAGAAGAGAGGCCTGTGGTAGCAGGAAAACAAAAACAAATGACATAATTTTCCCATCCTTACCGTGTTTTCTAGGAGGGGAAATCCAGAATGTCGAATTTTAGGCGAGGAAAACACGCATAACCCGCAGTTGTGAGAGGAAGTTGGCAGGTGCCAAAAATACTAGCTTGCCTTGAAGTCTTGGTTTTCTCTTCTAGTTTTCATTTTTGTGACATTCCTTCGCTTTCCAAAACATGACACGACTCGGTCGCGTCGTTCGGTCTTGGACTATTAATTAAATAAAGGTTTCTGTTCTGTTCTAAGTTAAGTCAAATCCTAAGTTACTCCTAGTAAATGTCTTACTTACTTACTTACTTAAGTTACTTACTTTTACTTTTTCTGTTCTAAGTTAAGTCAAATCCTAAGTTACTCCTTTCCGATCCTGCCGATTCGCGAGTCGTCTCGGATTCAAACTATCAAAATGCAATGTTCGATATACACAATGAACAGCGACGTTTACCTTTATTCCTGTGAGTAGAAACAACCTTAGTGTATCCTGCCTGAACTCCCTAGAAAGAAATTACAAAGTGAGTGTAAACAACTCGCAATGGCCGCCATTAACTTAAGATTTAGACTCGTCTCCCCTCACACTTTTATTTCTCCTACTTATCAAACCGTATCGACTAACACTTAACTACCGTTACGTGGAAATCAAAACAAAGTTTTATTCAATTAACCAAGTAAGTAATCTAGCAAAGCAGTATTTGGATAGTTCATGACTTTCATGTGGTCCCAGGCTAGCTTCGCTCTAAAACAACAAAGACGGCGACAGTCGACAACAATATTACAAAGTGAATAAAAACCCACCTTTTACGGTTCCTCCATGTAATTTTAGTCCCCCAAAAAGCCACTGTTCTATTATAAACGCCTCGTGTCCGCTAGACCACGACTGTAGTGTTTCATGTTTGTCATAGTTGGCTGCTCGCCGAATCTCGCCTCTCGTCTCAGGTTTCTTGTTGTCAACGAGAAGAACTCTTTTGACTTCTACATACACTTGTTGCTCCGAAATTTGCGTAGTACGATTCTAGTTGGTTCTCACAGTCGCTCCCAAGTGTAGTTTCGTCTTGTGCATTGGCCACGAATCGAAGTAACTCAATATTATAAATCTTTCTCGGTTTCTTTCTTGGTTTCCTGTAGTGTGACGTCAGTATCGAGCCAGCAGCGCCCCCCTGACTACCTACCCCTCCCCCTGTCGCGTCGCTCGGCTCCATGTTGTGACGTCACCGGCGAGTGATCGGAACGCGCGATCATCACCAAAGCATCGACCACCCACCCCTCCCCAGTCATTCGGGTGTCACTCACTTGGCGGCGCCATAATGTGACGTCATACCAATCTGTGACGTCAGGCCTCACGGTACGCACGGGAAAATGGCGGGAAATCTTGACGTCGAAAATTCACTCGCATCCCTTTGCGACCTGTGATGCTATTTGGGTACCCTGTGGGAATTCATACATGCGCTATTATTTGCGATCGTTTGGACGCTTTTTCCTTAGGTATGGTGCTCCGCTCTGCGGCCTTCGGCCGCAAAGGAGCTCCGCTAAAAATTGCGTGCCATACAGCTCTTTTGTGATGTAAATAAAACTCACTTGAAAAGTCAAGAAACCTTCTTTATTAAAGCATAGACAAATACAGACGTGGGTTAACGTGTTGTCAAGGTAACATACGAGCGGTGTTAAACCGTAGAAAGGTTAGATAAATTGTCTTTTCGGCTACAATATGCGATCTCATTAATGGAAAAAACTCAAAAAAGATCAATTTTCCTCATTTTCTAATGAAAAATAATGCGCCCGTCGACAGTTTTCGCAGTCTTGCCAGCAATCCTTGTAAAATTGATGATGTAGCAAAAATGGCTTCGAACAAATGTTGCATGTAACAGGTTGCCCAACAAGGTTAAACTTATAGTCGTCTGACCACGAACACGTGGGACATAGGGCTAAGACCATTGACTTCGTGTCGGAAAAACTGCAATAATCACACGGTAGTGTTTTTGGTTCATATCTACCACCTGATTGAACTAGCTTCTTGCTTCCCTTTTCAAATTCGTCTTCGCTCATTGATTCTTCGTCGGATTCTAAAGATTCGTGTTCCAAGTCTATGATTCGTTTCAATACATCCCTATTTTGAATAAGGGTTTTATTAATTCCGAGATCTGCTAAACCCTCGATAAAGGTATTTATTCCTTTAGGCTTTCTTGTTTTGACGTTAAACGGTAATAGTACATAATTGCGTAATGAAGCCATATTGGTTCTTGGGATTCTCTGTTGGTTTCGAGTCATTTCATCTGATAAGTTCCAATAAAGAATCTTTTTAGAAGACACAAATGAACGAAGTAAGTCGCGTGCTACATCTTTTGGAATTTTTTTTCGATATTTGTTGTAGAATTTCGTCTACCGATGTCTGTTTTTCATCAATGTCGCTTCGATCGTCACTCTCGGGCTCACTCGTGCTCTCGTCATCTAAAGATTCCTCGTCACTACTAGTGTCGCTTTCACTATCCCAGCTGGACGTTTCAGTCTCAGACTCCTCCTCCTCCCCCTCCTGAGAAAACTCCTCACTCTCATCGGTCTCTGAAAATCTCCTTTTACTCATGTTATTCCTTTCTGGTAGACTGCTCAGCGTGATATAAGAAGACTTGTAGTGGGTCTGTATTTATGCCAGAAACAGGGCAGGGCTGCAAAAGCGGCGGAAGTATGTCTTTTACTAAGCCACGCCCTTCTTGAGCGATTCGTCTTTTCTTATCTCTAAATTGGGTAGAAGCATCAGTCAAATCCTTGAGAAGATCTAAGTGCTCTTTAATTGCTTCTTTTTCTTCTTTTGCCATAGGCACACAACCCCTTATAAAATTGTAGCAGATTTCACATAGGGTGTTCACTTGTTCCCGATTAGCAAGTGCTAAAAGAGAATCCTTCTGCTCCGGCGAGCCCTTGTGTAAGAGGTGAAGATAAGGGAGATTAACAACTTTGACATGTTGAGTCCTCGAATATTTCTATAAAATGATACGTTTTGTTAACTACGGGTGCATTTGTATAATGCGATCAAAGGTATTATAGCGATAACGTCGCTAACAACTGCAAGACGGCCGCAGATTGCCCGCAAGACGCCCGCTGACGTCCGCAGATTGCCCGCAAGACGCCCGCTGACGGCCGCAGATTGCCCGCAAGACGCCCGCTGACGGCCGCAGATAGCCCGCAAGACGCCTGCTGACGGCCGCAGATTGCCCGCAAGACGCCCGCTGACGGCCGCAGATTGCCCGCAAGACGCCCGCTTACGGCCGCAGATTGCCCGCAAGACGCCCGCTGACGGCCGCAGATAGCCCGCAAGACGCCCGCTGACGGCCGCAGATTGCCCGCAAGACGCCCGCTGACGGCCGCAGATTGCCCGCAAGACGCCCGCTTACGGCCGCTGATTGCCCGCAAGACGCCCGCTTACGGCCGCAGATTTCCCGCAAGACGCCCGCTGACGGTCGCCTCTGACCACTTACGCGTCTCCGCCCAGTATGAAAGCCAAATAGTACATATACGCAGAATATGAGTAAAGGCGTCATTTACAACTGCCCTCCCTACAGTGAACATGGAAAGAACTCGTTTCCAATGTCCCAAGTGCGGGAAAACGTTCTCTCGTTTGCATGACATAAAACGTCATATGGATAACAAACATAACAATCTCAAACCGCCGAGCTATTTTGCCGCACGTGAGCCTAGCTCATCATGTGGACCCTTTCAACTTCAGCATCCCTTTACAGCGATCATTTCTTGTATGACCGGAACGGGAAAGACGATGATCAACCCACCCCCGCAAAGAATAGTGTGGTGTTATTCTCAATGGCAGCCTGCCTATGACACAATAATGGACACAATACCTGGAATTGAGTTTCATAGAGGGATCCCGCAACACGTGGATGAGGACTGGTACTTCGACTCCCAAATAAACAATATGATTCTCCTAGATGTTTCATGTCGAACACGGGATCCGACAAGAGAGTGTTGGATCTTTACATTTCTGGGTCTCATCACAGAAATCTCTCTGTGGTGAATCTTGTACAAAATCTGTATTTTCAATCAAAAAATGGAAGGACCATTTCTCTAAATCTCACTATCTGGTGTTGTTTAAAAACCCCAGAGATAAACTGCAAGTGTTAAACTAGAGATAAACTACAAGTGTTAAACTAGTTACCAATCCCCTGCGCGGTCACGTCAGGGAGACTGGTCAATGATAAATTACTTTCAAAAACAATCGTATCTGGAAGCCCCAGTTCTCAAAAGTATGCATGAAGTGGGCGAAGAGATGGAAAATGTGTTGAATCAAAACTCGTTACCGGCCGATGTGCTTATGAAAAAGTATGACACGTTATTAAACAGATACCTGGATCTGCAAAAACAAACAAGCAACCCGCCAACTACCGGAATCAACCTCGAGCGTTAGAGAACCACAACCCATTGCTTCGCCGCAGCCAAAGTCTGCCGCTGTGTTACAACCAACACAACCCACATCATCTATTTTTCCAACACCACCCAAAACACCCGCATCATTTAAAACACCTAAATCGAAAAAATCGCCGCCTAAAGCGGTGTGGTTTCAATACGAAAACGCGAATTCAAAGAAAGATGTTGGACCTCTAATAAAACAATACCTCAAGGAGCAAAAAAGAGTTCCTAAATTGGCGCCAGCGTTTGACACCCCACCATCTAGTAGTGTAACCGATCATCTGTTTCTAAAAAGCATGACAGAGCCAGAACAGAAAAAGAAAGTTAGGCGATCAAAGAGAGTAAATCAAACTAGAATCAAGTTGTCTCCTAAATTTGCAAATGCTTAATTTATGTAAGACCGATTTGAGGATATGTGTAAATAAACAAGTCTTAGAAGTGCGTGACGTTGTGAATTATTTGCCTTTCGGGGTCAAATACGGATTACATATTCAGGGTTTGTTTACTTTTTTATTGCACCACAACATACTTTCAAACAACCATGTTTTTATTCTTCGTTTGCAACCACGTGACCAAAATCACTTAAAATTGCTTACGTCACTACTGGCCGCCATCTTGGTAGGAAAACACTGCGTCCAAAATGGCGTCTGCTAGTAGCGAAATCAACAGCTCGGTTCAAATGTCGGAATATTTCTCCACTTTAAGTGGTCCAGCCAAGGAGAGATACAAGCAAAAGGTCGATATTTTAGGCTTTGACCCCTACGTTCTGAAAAAGGCCGACTTTACGGAAGATAAGTCGCTTTTACCGAGCGTAGATTATCCTGACATAGCGAACTACCCCGTGTTTCGCACGTCTTGGGCAACTGGTGATCAAATGTCCAACTGGAAATCCATGGACTCATACAATTTCTTTGTATCCGGATGGGTGAACACTCTGCAGTTCAAGTCTGTGGCCACAGATAGAGTTCTCGTGTATGCGAGGGTAAGTTAAGTGTTTATAATTTGACTTCTCGTGTTATTAATATTACCGTTTACTTTACAAAGAGGAGACCACGTTTTAGCGCAAAGCTTCCGCTCAAACTAACACTACTGTTTAAAATTTTAGGTAAATCACTCCAAGTTGGCCAGAGATACACCACTTAGGTCGTGGTTTTTGGCTGAAAAGCGCGGAGTTGTCCTTGTAGCACATTGTGGTTGCATGGCTGGGCTCGACGAGTGCTGTTCACACGTTGGTGCGATGCTATGGGCTACTTGGACCTCCTCAAGAATTTATGGCGCTCGCACATGCACTGATGTAGCAAACAGATGGCTTCTCCCGGCGTATGTTAAGGATATTCCATACTTACCGGTTTGCGAAATGGATTTTACGTCTGCGAGGAAAAAAAAAAAGGAACATTTGCTGGAAAGTGAAATCACCCCAACCACAACCCGACAAAGGCCTCCAAACAGGCCCATAATTGCAGTCACCTTGGATGAACAGAACCAGTTTTTTGAAAACATTTCTGCCTGTGGAACAAAACCTGCTATTCTTTCTCTGGTTGCTCCCTTCAGTGATCTGTTTGTTCCAAAGACAATAACATTGCCTAAGACACTTTCAGAGTTGCTGTATGATAAGGCAAATACCAACCTTAACTTTGAAAGCCTGGTGTCAAAGTATGAAGGTTCAAATGAGACATTATGTTTGACTCATGAACAGTGTAAGACAATTGAACTAAACACAAGAAAGCAGTCAAAGTCACCAGTATGGTATAAGAAAAGGGCTGGCCGAATTACAGCATCAAAGCTGAAGGCGGCTTGTCGTACGAATCTCAACAAGCCGTCTACATCTTTAATCAATGCCATTTGTTACCCACAATCAAAACAGTTTAGTACTGCAGCTACATCTTGGGGAATAAACAATGAAGGAAAGGCAAGAGAATGCTATGCCGAAGAGCTACGTAAAGCTCATGAAGATTTTTCAGTCTCTGAAAGTGGGCTGTATGTATATGAGAAGGTTCCATTTCTTGGGGCCTCCCCAGATGGGCTTGTGTATTGCAAGTGTTGTGGTCCTGGGGTCTGTGAAATCAAGTGCCCCTACCGGTTTAAGGACATTGACCCTGAAGCTGCTGTGGGAAGTAAAGATTTCTGTTTGGTTAATTCCAACAATGTCTTGGGTCTAGACAGAAACCATTCTTACTTTTATCAAGTGCAAGCCCAAATATTCATTTGTGGTGTGGACTACTGTGACTTTGTTGTTTGGACACCGAAAGGACTCTTTATTGAGAGAATATTGCCTGACTCTCAGTTTTGGGCATCCACTGTTAAGAATGCTCAGGCATTTTTTAAGGTGGGAATATTCCCAGAACTAGCTGGAAAGTGGTACACCAGACCTACAGTGGCTCGTGAGGCCCAGACCTCTCATCAGATGACAATGAATCTGGACAGTGGTGCTACTGCCAGAGATTTGTTGAGGGTAGTCAGCTCATCAGGTGCAGCACTGATGACTGCAGGATAAAATGGTTTCACCTGAAATGTGCAAGACTCTCTGTAGCACCAGAGGGGCAGTGGCTTTGCCCTGACTGTTCAAATAAGAATTAATATTGTATTTGATATTATCAGTTTTCATATTTTTTATTTGTACATAACAAATCAATAATGAAGTGCAAGAAACTGCATGCACTCTTCTAATTGGGTTAATATAAGGGAATTGTGTTATTTTGCAAACAAAAACTGAATGCCTGTGCTGCATCTTAGTGCACACATGTAGCTGGACTGACCATTGGGAGTGCTACAGGCAGTGAGATTATTGGTCACTTTCTAATCAGACAGATTCTATACTACCATTTGCTTAACATCAACTGAAACTTTTGTTTCTGAATTTATTGATAATAAAATTGATACCTTGTATGGATCTAGTTCCATGTCAATTTTTTTGTTCTCTGGAAATTTCACCTGGCTCTTTAAAAATTATTTGACGTGTGATATTAATCAAATGGAACAATGGAATCTGATAAATTTGTAAGTGCGCAGCACACTCTAACAATTTTATCTATGGGAGATAGCCTGTCACCTGTCTTGGATGATACTGTTTCAATTGGTAAAATACTCTGTAATATGATATATTTTCTTCGAACCAGACCGATAACCCTTTCTACATGAATACGAACATTGGTAATTTTCCTGGTATGTTCAATTTCTAAGGCAGACAGTTGTTTTTTGCCTTTAGTGAATGCTGGAATTTCCAGTCTAGCCTGTTGGCATCCTACACTGTCTGCTTATGTCGAAACCACGGTCGGCTAGAACCACATCTTCTGGCAGTAACTTATTTAAAATATGACAATTTTCAGTTATGTGCTTGTCACTAACCCTGCCACCCCATGCCTTGGAAATAAAGGAGGTTACACCTTGTGGTGTTATGCCAATCACAAATTTCACTGTATTGTGATGTTTGTAGTTTGACCATGTCATAGCTCTTGCTATCAAACTTGTAGGCCTGTCAATGAATACTTCAAAGCAGTCAATTATGACAGCAACTTTCTTCCCAAAATTCTGCTGAAACACCACGGGCATTGTCTTCTGTAGCTCCTCTCGCTCTGGCCACTTGATAAGGAAGTCAAGTCTCTCACACATAACATCTATCCATCGGTAGAAGACTCTAGAGACTGTTGATGGGGAAACCTTAAATCGGTAGGCCAGGTCCTGTAGGGGAAGGTAAAGTTTCATGCGCATTAACACCATGATAAATTCCTGAAACTGTGTCAAAGCATTTGATGATGTTGCATTTACTTTGGGTGCAATTAAGTTAAAAACATGTATCAAAAGAAGAACGTTTGGTAGACCCGTGTAAAACTTAGTTTTCTCCGTACTTGCTCTAAAACTGTCCTCTGATAGTTCGACATTATAGAGCTGCCGCCGAACTCGCCAAGTTCACTAGTCAGAGTTTGTACATAGAGCTCATTTCGTTGTAACTGTGTCAAAGTCAGATCTGTTTGACATAAAGTGCTTATCATAGGTGGGGAACTCTGCGTGAATGAATCTGCATTGGATGGTGGAATTGCTTCTAAATTAGTGCTTGGTGGTGGCTGTTCAGTGAAACTGAAAACGCCTTCGCCAGCAGACTGTTCGCCGCTTGTAGTTGTTTCAGTCCTAGGTCTCGATCGTGGGCTCTTGCCTTTCGCCAAAGCCGGCTCAACCTTTCTCTTGCTAGCAGCACGACTAGAGGCTCTTTCATTGCGATTTTTAGCCAGTTCGACTTTTTTTTCTGTTATCCGATCGTGTCCCAAGTTTTGTGTTGGGGCCCAGTCAGGGTTGTTCTGGTCTGCTGAAGGTTTACCTGAAAAGACAAAACTTAACTTAGATATCTAGACGCAAAGTGTCGCTGCAAAGTTAAAATTCATGTTAACAAAATCATAACCTACCTGTTATGAAGTGGTTACTACATACGCGAGTGTTATCTGGATTAATTTCTCCCATATTGCCCCTGTATATATTTGAAAGCCAAATGCGGCGTCGATCCTTGGTCAACTCGCGTGTGTTTTCGCCTTGGGTTTCGATCACTTTCGGGATCCTAAAAAAGCTATATTTGCCTTGCTCCCGTTGAGCATTATGCCCACAGCCAACCACAGCACAATTGGTAGGCATAATTGATATAAAGAAGGTATAATGTTAAAACAATAGGCCTTTTGCATGGAACGGTCACGTGACTGTTTGGTGCCTAGCGACGCCATGTTGGATAGCAAAGTTGTCGGCCGGCGTGCGTGACGAGCGGGAAGGCGAGGTAAAAGTCATATTTTGTTTTTCATTGTTTTGGTCCCTTTTGATCATCAAATGCAACCAAAAAACACCCGTAGATGATTAGCAAGAGACTTTTCTTGCCATTTTGTGTAGTTTTGGCATTTTTAAACGCGAAAACTCGAGGCAGTGACATCGTAAAAATGTCTCTTGTTTACATTTTTGTTAACACATTCCGCAGCTGCTGGCACTAAAATAGTGTTTGTTTAGACTTTTTTCAGGGTTTCTCCCCTTTTTGACACCCAGTGACCGACCCAAGTTATTTTCTTTGACATTTGTTTGAATTTATTCCGTTTTTGTGCGAAAAAGACTGCTTCAACACCGATACGAAGTACTTTAGCTGATGCAACAAATGGCGCCCGATATCAAAATACTCTCTCTTTGCTAGGCAATTGACTGATTTGAATGTTTAAAGGAAGTAATTTTGCATTGTTGGAGTTTGTTTTTAGTACTCGAAAGGTGTCAGGATATAATGTGTTGTTGCTTTATCTCCAGGGTATAATTTTCTGTCAACACATGGCCGAGAAACAACGTACAATCGAATCTATATATTAATACCGTAAGGAAAATCGTGTCGACACTCGCTCCGCTCAGCCCTGAAGCTGTGCCGCCAAAAGAAGTTCGCAAACCCGAGGGGAAGGTGGAAATCTGGACCATGAGCGTGTTTTTGTTGGAAAAGATTCACCTCGGGCTAAGTTCTAATTCAAGCGATTTCTTAAGCGAGGGACAAAGCCGCCATCGCCGCCATGTTGAATTCTCCCACAGAAACTAAAAAAGAACTCGGTTCGCGCAGCCGAAAGAACCATTGACATTCAAACCTAAATGGTTATCTTACAGATTACATACAGGAATGTGCAGGGATAATTCTAACTTGAAAGATTTGAGCTGAGAAAAATTTTCATTCAAGTTTCAACAAACGTACACACTACATTGCTTCCCTCGGAGCACGCGCTAAGTCATGCTAAGTCGAAATGACACATTTACAAAACAAAGTCCGTGAAAGTCATGAATAATATTCTCTAAGTATAAATCCTGACGGCCCTATCGCAAAACGAAGGACACAATCCCGAAGAGAAAGAGGAAATCCCTCCAGTGGGCATGTTTTTGTTGGAAAAGATTCACTTTGGGCTAAGTTCTAATTCAAGCAATTTTTTAAGCGAGGGATAAAGCAGAAAAAATATAAATAATATAAACTAAAACAAATTATTATATGGCAACGATAGTACGCGCGCTCTGATTGGCTAACGAGCGGGCGTAACTCTCCGTAATGCCCACGGGCATTATGGAAATTCTTAATGCCCGCTCGCAGTGCACACTGAAAATTCATCTCCTTGAAATAACATTAATTCTAAAAGAAGATTTTCAGCGAAATTCACAACAAGGAATACTTGACACAGTATTAAACACGTAATCTAACTTGTGACAAGAGAAAAATAAAGGCTGAATGTCAGAAAATGACCTGTTTAGTGTTTACAAAATCAGAGCAGAGCCAAAAAGATACTCAGAAAAAAAAAGTTTCTAAGAAATTCGAGTTTATCCGGAGAAAATGAAAACTTGAGGGAGTCAAAATAACAGCAAAAGGTAAAAGCTACATGTAAAGTCAAAATGTAATGGGAATTCAAGAAACTTGAGAGCTAAAAATAATAACAGAAAGCGAGTTCAAACTTTGTCATTGCTTACCGATAACTGATAGTGAAGTCGTTGATTTCTTTTCTCTCTCCATCTCCTCGAGTTTGACATTTGCTTTTGCACAAGAGCCGGCTAAATTAACCATTGCAATTTTCTGGAGGATAGCTTGTGAAATATATTCTTCAAGTTTAACTCTTCTTCCGTATTTATTAAAGGCATTTGCTAGTGCAAAAGGCAATGTTTTCCCCAATGGTGCTAAAAAAAGTTGATCTGACATCGAAGACTTGGTTCCCGGTTGCTTGTCATTTAAATCTTTTGTTAAACTCCCTCAAACGTTTCTCACAAATGACTAAACAACATTATAAATGACAAATGTCTGTAAAAGAAAGGATTCCGAAGTATTTGACATCCATAAGAGATTGATGTTTAGAGCAAGTCTGGCGTGGTTTGCACACACGGGTTTGTTTTGACTCAGAGAATGAAAAACTCTGAATGAACTCGAGCGCGACGCGGGCGCGTGTCTGAGTTATTTCGACGGGAAAATGAACGTGGCAACTTCCGGTTCGTAAAACGTTTGTAGAAAAATGCCATATAATAAACAACTTACTAACCTCAACCGTTCGGGCATTACGTGAAATATCAAACCTCGGTTTTGGCGTATCAACCTGGCTATCGCTCGGTCGATACGCCAAAACCTCAGTTTGATATTTCACGTAATGCCCTCACTCTCGGTTAGTAAGTAGTTATTATTAGTCCTTAGACCATTTTACTTGACCTGTTTCTTCTCTCCCTTCGCTGAGATATGATAAACATACAAACACTTCCGAAGTCAAATTGCGCTTTCGATTTTCACGGGTTCTCTGACCGATTTGAGAGACTGACACACGCGTGATTTTGTCAAACCAAAACCAGGGAGACCAGTGCAAAAACAAAATCCTTTTGGGCTCACTTCATTTATTTCGGCATGGTGGGACGGGGTACTCATGCTGATGGGAGGTTATTAGTAATGTAAATCCAGCAGTTTATGGAAGGGGGAAATCATGAACCCCTCCCCACATCCATATGGCCGGGTTTTTTAAACAGAGAACACTTTTAGTAAATTTCCCCCTTACACCCCGTGAATTTTTCACGGGCATCGGCTAGTACTATAATAATGTTCTAAATTATATTATGTAAGCCTTGATTAAACAGTTTTTCTAAACCTTGTCCCGCAGATCCTTTGCCAACCAGACATAAAGCAGAATTAGAGATTTGAAGTCTTCTGATGTAGAATGAGAGATTTGGCATTGAGATAGTTTCTGCAAATGATGAAAGTATTAAATTTTACACTGGCTTTCCAAAGTTATAAACATTTCCAACAGGTGTATAAAATAATAAGCCCAATGAATCAAAACGATATACGTGTACTGGTACAGTGCAGGAATGAACAGTCAAGACCTCCCCCTCGACAGTTGAATATGGCGATGATTGATGATTTTTTATGTTTATTGTTAAGGTCAGGCTGGGCTTACTTACCCAGGATTTAGCTGATCGATTTTGTATTCCTCCTTTTACTGTAAGTAGAAAATCACTTCATAGGCTAACTATTAATTCATTTTTGGGGGTTATCAACCTTCATTATATAGACACGAGTGTTTTACTTGGAAATACGCCACTCGTAGATCTCATACCAAGCTACATCCGGGTCCTCAGTTGACATATTTTCCATATCCTCACTAGTGAGGATATCTGTCAAAACAAAAATGCTTGGAAATCAATTTGGAATATTTTTTTCTGGTTTGTCTATATAATAAAAAGAAAATTACACGGTGGCTTGGAGATATGAGTTTTATTTTCTCGTGTCAAAAACAAAAAAAATATTAGTGTTCTTGCCACTCGAAAATAAAACTCATATCTTCGCGCCACCATGCAATATCCTCTATGTATGGCCTAGTATAGAGATGCAGTAATGGGCGAGGCATATACATGCTTGTTTTCAGCTCACTTACCCCTCTACTAGAGTTATACTAGATTGCACAGAATCAGAAACATATAAGGGAGTCCATCATCCCTTACTTGTTCAGTCACAACTACATTATTCAGCTGTGCCTCTGCTTATAAAAGTAACACTACCCTGAGTGCCTGGCATACATTAACATCAAAACAAGAGAGCTTGACAGCTGATAGAGTTATGTAGTTATATGACAGCAAACATAAGCACGCTATTTCCATTTAATAAGAACAGGCTACAATTTTCAGGGTGATCTTGTTTTAAAAAAATTGGGGTTTTATTGGCCAAATCTCAGCCTGGTGTTCTTAATCCATTTTGTTGTTATATGCGGGTGTTACTGTACTTGATCCCTTGGGGGGAGGTGACTTAGTAAACTAACAGTTGATAAAGGATTTGATATCACAACTATGCTAGAGAAGAGAAAGATGCATGATCTGAACATCCCCCCTCATCTTGAAGCAAGGAGGCTTGTGCAACACGCAATACAGATGATCAAGGAGTATCACATTTTTGACACAGAAATTCCTCTTAGCTTTCTGGGCAGACCAAATTTATAATGCAGGGATTGGTGGTAGCCAAAAGTTGACCAGCCACTATCAATTTGGTTTATCTGTGCGCTGGTTGTATTCAATTAATCCTGTTGGTAGATTCTAAATGGTGGGTGAGGGTTTCTCATACACAGGTAATTATAATTATAATGCATGGTCATGCAGGGTCTAACAAATGATGTCTTGCATGCTGTAAAATACTCAAAAATGTTTATATTTTATTTATTCTTAATATTTCTATGTACAGCAATGCAATTTAATATTTCTTGAAAGATTCCAGAAAATATATACGTACCTCCCCCCCATTTTTGCACCCTGAAATCAATTTGGAATATTTTTTTCTGGTTTGTCTATATAATAAAAAGAAAATTACACGGTGGCTTGGAGATATGAGTTTTATTTTCTCGTGTCAAAAACAAAAAAATATTAGTGTTCTTGCCACTCGAAAATAAAACTCATATCTTCGCGCCACCATGCAATATCCTCTATGTATGGCCTAGTATAGAGATGCAGTAATGGGCGAGGCATATACATGCTTGTTTTCAGCTCACTTACCCCTCTACTAGAGTTATACTAGATTGCACAGAATCAGAAACATATAAGGGAGTCCATCATCCCTTACTTGTTCAGTCACAACTACACTATTCAGCTGTGCCTCTGCTTATAAAAGTAACACTACCCTGAGTGCCTGGCATACATTAACATCAAAACAAGAGAGCTTGACAGCTGATAGAGTTATGTAGTTATATGACAGCAAACATAAGCACGCTATTTCCATTTAATAAGAACAGGCTACAATTTTCAGGGTGATCTTGTTTTAAAAAAATTGGGGTTTTATTGGCCAAATCTCAGCCTGGTGTTCTTAATCCATTTTGTTGTTATATGCGGGTGTTACTGTACTTGATCCCTTGGGGGGAGGTGACTTAGTAAACTAACAGTTGATAAAGGATTTGATATCACAACTATGCTAGAGAAGAGAAAGATGCATGATCTGAACATCCCCCTCATCTTGAAGCAAGGAGGCTTGTGCAACACGCAATACAGATGATCAAGGAGTATCACATTTTTGACACAGAAATTCCTCTTAGCTTTCTGGGCAGACCAAATTTATAATGCAGGGATTGGTGGTAGCCAAAAGTTGACCAGCCACTATCAATTTGGTTTATCTGTGCGCTGGTTGTATTCAATTAATCCTGTTGGTAGATTCTAAATGGTGGGTGAGGGTTTCTCATACACAGGTAATTATAATTATAATGCATGGTCATGCAGGGTCTAACAAATGATGTCTTGCATGCTGTAAAATACTCAAAAATGTTTATATTTTATTTATTCTTAATATTTCTATGTACAGCAATGCAATTTAATATTTCTTGAAAGATTCCAGAAAATATATACGTACCTC
Source organism: Scolanthus callimorphus (assembly GCA_033964015.1). Lineage (NCBI taxonomy): Eukaryota > Metazoa > Cnidaria > Anthozoa > Actiniaria > Edwardsiidae > Scolanthus > Scolanthus callimorphus. The sequence continues at coordinate 10,909,572 of CM066915.1, forward strand.
CCCCCCATTTTTGCACCCTGAAATCAATTTGGAATATTTTTTTCTGGTTTGTCTATATAATAAAAAGAAAATTACACGGTGGCTTGGAGATATGAGTTTTATTTTCTCGTGTCAAAAACAAAAAAAATATTAGTGTTCTTGCCACTCGAAAATAAAACTCATATCTTCGCGCCACCATGCAATATCCTCTATGTATGGCCTAGTATAGAGATGCAGTAATGGGCGAGGCATATACATGCTTGTTTTCAGCTCACTTACCCCTCTACTAGAGTTATACTAGATTGCACAGAATCAGAAACATATAAGGGAGTCCATCATCCCTTACTTGTTCAGTCACAACTACATTATTCAGCTGTGCCTCTGCTTATAAAAGTAACACTACCCTGAGTGCCTGGCATACATTAACATCAAAACAAGAGAGCTTGACAGCTGATAGAGTTATGTAGTTATATGACAGCAAACATAAGCACGCTATTTCCATTTAATAAGAACAGGCTACAATTTTCAGGGTGATCTTGTTTTAAAAAAATTGGGGTTTTATTGGCCAAATCTCAGCCTGGTGTTCTTAATCCATTTTGTTGTTATATGCGGGTGTTACTGTACTTGATCCCTTGGGGGGAGGTGACTTAGTAAACTAACAGTTGATAAAGGATTTGATATCACAACTATGCTAGAGAAGAGAAAGATGCATGATCTGAACATCCCCCCTCATCTTGAAGCAAGCACAAGGAATTCAAGCCGTACATCTCTTCGCAAACAAATCTTGAGCTGAGCCCTCAGTGAAGCTGCTGACCTGCTGTTATTTCGCATGCGCAGTAAGACAAAATAACCCCCCTCCCCACAGTCAAACTCTGAAATTGAGATTCTGTTGGAAATGTGCCGAGGCAGACAATGGAGTTTTATAATTATATTTTAGCTGATCGGAGACACGAGGAAAGCTTAAAACTTCAACTAATCTTGATCAGCAACTGACCTTTGCATCTAGCACAATTATGACGCTTTGTATTCTCCCGGGGTCGCGTTTTAACTCACTGAATATTCCTGAGATGTTTTCGCAAGATGACGCCATGGGATTCGAGAGAGGAAATTTTGACGTCTCATTCCTCGAAAACTGAACCTAGTACCACGCTCGAACTTTCGTATACCTTCAATTACCCTAAGAGGATTCAAGAAAAAGTGGAAAGTCTTTTGGAATTTGTGTCAAAGTTCTTTAACTTATTTATTTTCTTCGAGCGGTCGTTTCTGAAGAAATTCCTGTGTGAAATCATTCATTCGGTGTTCTTCGCTGATCGGAGGCCCGTCGAAAGCAGTAGAAAGTCGCATGGAATGCTGCGAGGTGTGGAAGATAGGAATTAGCCAAGAAAAAGCACCACGGAAGTGTATTCTGCAGAAATTCTTGTTTAGTGCTTGCCATCTTGAAATTGACAATGTTGTAGCAATAATTATTCAGGTCAAAACTAAATACTTTTTTGTGGAAAAACTGAACCTAGTACCATGACGAGAGTCGGCACAGACATTCTACCATTTACACTCGTTCGTATTGCCGTGGAGTTGTTCTTGGAATTTGTGTCCAACATACTGAAAATAATTATTTCATTGATACGAGTATTCTTCCTTCGGTGTTGCAATGTCATTTGCAATAACACTCGAAAACAAGTAATTCAGAGATCTTCGCGGATCCGAGGCTCGATTGAAAGCAGTTGGAAGTCACATGGAATGCCTTGGAGCATTGGAGATGTGAAAGATTTGAATTATTCAAGAAAAAGAATATCGAGATTTCAAGTGTATTCTTCCCTTGCCATCCTGAAATTGACAATGTTGTAGCAATAATTATTCAGGTCAAAATTAAATACTTTTTTGTGGAAAAACTGAACCTAGTACCATGACGAGAGTCGGCACATACATTCTACCGTCTACATTCATTCGTATCGACGTGGAGTGGTTCTTGGAATTTGTGTCCAACATACTGAAAAAAATTCATTCAAATAAGTATTCTTCCTACTACAGTGCAGCAATGTCATTTGCAATTACACTCCAAAAAAATCATTCAGAGATCTTCGCTGATCCGTGACTCGATTTAACAGATTTAAAGCAGTGGAAACTGAAAGTCGTCTTGAATAGAATGCTACGAGGACTTTGACGCATTGGAGATATGAAACATTTGAATTTTTCAAGGAAAAGCATATCGAGATTTCAAGTATTCTTCGCTTGCCAACTTGAAATTAACAATGCATTGCAAGTAATTATTCAGGTGAAAGTTAAATATTTTGTTGTGGAAAAACTGCACGAAGTACCATGACGAGAGTCAGCACAGATATTCTGCTATCCACATTCGCTCGTATCGTCGTAGAGTTGTTCTTGGAATTTATGTCCAACATACTGAATATGAACGAGAAACATCAATAGAAGTATATGACCGGAAATGGCTAGAGTCTAATTAGTAGCAATTGCTTTTCGAGTTAGGTTCCTAGTATAGCCAGCGCCATAGCGAAGCAGATTTAGGGAAGATTATAACATAAAAACATAGCACTATAAAAACATAGCACTAATGTAAACGGATTGATTTGCAATAAAAAAGTTTCATAGCTGGATGGCTTGCGAAGTTATTGTCACCAGCGGTGATGAAGTCATTGCCTGGAGTGCTGGCACTTGAAAGGTTCAAAGTATTCTCAACTCCCTATTTGTGTGTTTCCTGACATTACGTAAGCCGCATTTTCAGTTGATTAGCTTAGAAAAATCCAAGAAATCGTCTCTAGTCTTGGCCGCAATAAATTTGTACAAGCGCAGTTTGCACCAAGCGTAAATATAACCATATTATCCGCTCTATCACAAAAACATTCAGAAACTTCTAGCTATAAAGAGTGCGCACATCAGAAAATCGCGGACTTTCTGAAAACATACACAATATTTTCTTTTATATTAATACAAATCAAGAGAAAATAAATCATTTTCTCTTGTTCAAATATCGCTTCGGAATCATTCACTCGATGTGTTATCTGAATCGTAAACACTATTCGAATTCTCGCTTCGCATCGAAAAGATCACGCAATTTGGAATTTGACTGCAGCTTTTACACAAGTCAGCTGTACATATTGATTTTACAATGTGGGCTCATGAATAAATTCCAGCGCGCGCATATATTTAGGCAGGATACGAATCCGCACAATTTTTGCTCGTTTCGATTAGATTTCCGCTCGAATTCCTTGTGCAAGGAGGCTTGTGCAACACGCAATACAGATGATCAAGGAGTAGCACATTTTTGACACAGAAATTCCTCTTAGCTTTCTGGGCAGACCAAATTTATAATGCAGGGATTGGTGGTAGCCAAAAGTTGACCAGCCACTATCAATTTGGTTTATCTGAGCGCTGGTTGTATTCAATTAATCCTGTTGGTAGATTCTAAATGGTGGGTGAGGGTTTCTCATACACAGGTAATTATAATTATAATGCATGGTCATGCAGGGTCTAACAAATGATGTCTTGCATGCTGTAAAATACTCAAAAATGTTTATATTTTATTTATTCTTAATATTTCTATGTACAGCAATGCAATTTAATATTTCTTGAAAGATTCCAGAAAATATATACGTACCTCCCCCCCCATTTTTGCACCCTGTGACCCTCATGTAGCCGCGCAGTCCTGAATAGATGTCTATGTCTGTGAAAAATAATGCTGGGGGTGAGGGGTATGGATTTTTTGGGAATAGGTCATTAGTTTTTTTTTAATACAACTTATAAAATATTTACAATAATTATATTAGATAGCATTTTTTTTACAAAATTTTGTAACATGTACATAATGAAAACAATTCACAATTAACTATCATTCAGAAAATTTCTCAGATAAAGAGATGTGCAGACCATAACAATATTGTGGTTTTCCACTGTTATTCATAATATCCTTACTGGATGTGGGTGTTAAGCAAATGAGCAAAATTAACCACATAAATTGAAGTATGCACATAACTTGAAAAGTAACCAAGGTCTTGGTGCTGAATCATGGCTTCCCCAACCTTTTAGACTGTATTTTTCTTTGGTCCAGTTAAAGCTAGTTGACATTGTACCTGTGTAAAAGATGTGATTTTTCTTCACTGAAAAACTGTTCAAGGTAGGATCTTTGGACAAGTAGTCAACATTGTCAAAAAGAAGTGCCCGTTGGAACCTATAATTTCCAGTATTACAACAGGAAAGTGTACTGGCACCATAGTTGAAGGGTCAAAGATTTTTCGGTCGGGGGAGCAATGCAAGCCAGGGGGACTTTGGGTTGAAGATCAAGCCAGAGGGGAAGAGGTTTACTTGTCCTTGCTTAGCAGTACGGGCATAGGTAATGATGACAGAACCCAAAAACGGCAAGATTTTTACCCTAAGGTCAGGTAAAGTCAGATAGGCTCGATTATTTGCATAGAGAATCCTTATCCAATAAAAAACAAAATAGAAATGATAATTTTTTTCTAATTGATCCGTCTTTAAGATATCAGCTGCTAAACTTTGGTTACTGCATCGTTTTATGGCAAAATTTGTACAATTCTAACAAAAAATTTCAAAAAGTGCTGCAGCAACCAAAGTGTAACTCCTCATATCTCAAAAACGGATCAATTAGAAAAAAATACTCAGTTCTATTTTGTTTCTTATTGTATAAGGATCTCTATGCAAAGAATCAAGCCTGGTATCTGACTTTACCTGACCTTAGGGTAGAAATCTTGCCATTTTTGGGTTCTGTCGGTAATGACAGCTTGAGGCTCAAGGTCAATCCCCATCTGCATAGCTGCAGTCACTACTCTTTGTGTGTGTGTGTGTGTGTGGGGGGGGGGGGGTATCTGTGTGACCAGCAAATCAAAGTTGGATGTCCTCTTTGCCGCTTGGCCAAACTTGCTAGCTTTAATTCTTTCTTTCTCAATTGATGCCATATTTCATAATTGCTTTGGAAGTGGTAAATCAGGAAAGCCCCCTAGATGAGCTGTGTTCTCTTGCGGCAAACGTAATAAAATATCGTTTAAATAATAATAATAAAAAAAATCCCGAAAGGAAGTACAGGAAAAATAATCTAATAGATATTCAGTTTATGTTGGTGTGAACGCTTCGCCTGGGCCTTTGCAACAATGCCAAAAGATATAGGGGCAGCCTTCAGGTTGGGGATCTGACTTGTAGATGGTAGTACTGTTGCCATAAGTGGTTGGGGAGAAGTATCAGACAGCATATCAAGGAGAATACAGAGCTCTGCAGAGAACTTGTAACCCTAGGGGGGGGACCTATAAAAATAGGCAGTGGCAAATTGGGTGTGGTCAACATTGAATTTTACCCTAAAAGAGATAGCAAATTGGATGCAGAAAATCCTAATGATATTGCAGTCATTGGGGTTACCATCAAGTTGAAACAATTAATTCTGCTATGTGGTTGCCGAATTTCTAGGTCACCCCCCAAAGAGATAGCAGGATGAATATTGTAAACTTTCCGCGTATTTTCTGAACCAGCTCAGCGCTTTTAGCAAAATCCTCCACATCAAGACATCAGAAAACTTCAAATCTCTAATTCTGCGTATGTCTGAGGTTGGCAAAGTATCTGCGGGACAAGGTTTAGAAAAACTGTTTAATCAAGGCTTACATAATAATCATTAGAACATTATGATAGTATTCGATTGCACCTTGTTTCTCGGCCATAGGTGTTGACAGATAATTATACCCTGGAGATAAATCAACAACACATCATATCCTGACATCTTTCGAGTACTAAAAACAAACTCCAACAATGCAAAATTACTTCCTTTAAACATTCAAATCGGTCAATTGCCTAGCAAAGAGAGAGTATTTTAAGATATCGGGCGTTTGTTGCTCGAGTAATCCATCAGCTAAAGTACTTCGTATCGGTGTTGAAGCAGTCTTTTTCGCACAAAAACGGAATAAATTCGCTATAAAATCTCTTCAACTAGCAAACAAATGTCAAAGAAAATAACTTGGGTCGGTCACTGGGTGTCAAAAAGGGGAGAAACCCTGAAAAAAGTCTAAACAAACACTGTTTTAGTGCCAGCAGCTGCGGAATGTGTTAACAAAAATGTAAACAAGAGACATTTTCACGATGTCACTGCCTCGAGTTTTCGCGTTTAAAAATGCCAAAACTACACAAAATGGCAAGATAAGACTCTTGCTAATAATCTACGGGTGTTTTTTGTTGCATTTGATGATCAAAAGGGACCAAAACAACGAAAAACAAAAGATGACTTTTACCTCGCCTTCCCGCTCGTCACGCACGCCGGCCGACAACTTTGCTATCCAACATGGCGTCGCTAGGCACCAAACAGTCACGTGACCGTTCCATGCAAAAGGCCTATTGAGGTCAAGTAAGCGCTTTTGAAATGTATGAACTCCGATCGAACGTGACTGAAACACGTGTAGCGAAGCGCAATGTTGTGATCGGCTTCCTACCAAGATGGCCGACTTCTGGTTTGCTCAATAATTTTTATTAGCTGTGACGTCAGTTGCAATCGAAGAATACAGTACTCTAAAACAAAGTTCATCACTCGTTGCTAGTTTTTTTTTTTTGATTGATACTTTCCAAGCAGTCCGTAGGGCGATGAATTTCTGATGTTGTTTGGACCACGCGAAAACATCCCTCCAACGCTTTTTGTAAAGTTCCGGTAAATATCTTTTCCAAGAGGAATCCAGAGGTAAGTCCAGAATACTACACACTTCCTGCACCGTTTCCCATATAAGATTTTCGTCTACTTGACGTTTGGCCTTTTTGTAAAATAACCTCCAACTTTCTCTTTGTTCAGACAAACAGTATTCACTTGGATTGCCGACTAGACATTCCTCGCATGGGCAACTCTTAAGTTCTTCGGGCATAGCCTTTTCGCATAAATCAGCGTACACGAGGTGACATGTTTTCTTTAACAAACGTTCAATCTTTGCTTCATCTCGGTTGACATAGACTACAGGTGGTACAGCGTTCGCCATGTTCTTTCACGTAAAAATCAAGTCCTCTCAAAGGGTAATAGTAATCTGGCGTTAAACAGTAGATCAGTGGTAGAACGATCAGTAGCAACATGAATGCGTAAATGAACATCGCAAAAGCGTTTTATACCCGGACCTCTAAGTAACATAATTAAAATTAAAATCTATTTCAAGCAATAAACTATGACATCATTACGTTTCTCAAAAATGGGTATGACTCATAATGACAAAATGCTGACACCTTGCTTTTCGGCTGCTGATTATTCAAACTCGTTTGCTTCTGGCTGTGACGTCAGCACTCTGATCTGTCAAATCTGCTTGATCCGCATGATCCGTAGCTTGATCCGGAAGATATTTCATACATTTATACGGGGCTCAGCTCTTGTATCCTATCTACTTAGATGTTCACGCCAGTGTTGTCCCTATAACCACTCAAAAAAAAACAAAATATGGTGACAATTTCTTTTTTAACGCCTTTGTTTCATGTCACTTAATAGGTAAACAAATAATTCCTTTGTTTTGCACTATTAAAAGACCAAATACCAAAAGCAACCTTTTTTTAAGTAGGCGTATAACATGGTATAAGGGCAGCTGACTTTCACTATATATAAAAAGGATTGAAATTTTGTTTAAAAAGTTAGGTCTTTTTTTATTGCAGTATAGAATAAAGTTTTCATATTGTGCTATATTTTTGAGATAATTTAACAGACATATTTTGCAAAAATTATAAAAAAGGTGCCTTTTTCTCAATTAAGTATATAAAAGGAAAGCGGTACCTTTTTCCTAATTTTACTATATAAAAGAGTTCCAGAGTCAGGGTGGAGTATCCAGTAGAAAATACTATCAAGTGCCCCCATCCCCCTGGGTTGAATGACTGAGTTAATAAATGATTTGATTTTCTTTATTCATTTGTGCATAGCACCACAAAAATGTTGTCTGTCCATTGCCTACCCATTTTCCAAACAACAACAACAACAAAAAATGTCTTGTATGGGAAATAAAAGAATACACTCCCCCTTCTCTCCCACCCTGAAGTTTTCCTCCATTGTTGGGATGAATCTTATCAGGAATTACTCATGTTTTACCCCTCTCAATTTTATTCTGCATTTTGCTGAAAAAAAAAAGTATGTTTTATCTGGTTTAGGCCAATGGGCTGACTACAATTTTGTGCTCACCCCGGCCAGGGCCTGAATGCTTTTCAAAATCCAAGATGGTGGCTAATCGGGAGTGAATGGACCGGGTTTTCTTGATAAAAAAAAACAACCAGGACCATCCTGTACATGTACCAGTTTAATTGCAGTCCCAAAATTAAGGGTCTGCTGGAATGGGTGCATGAAGTTTAGATCATGTGTGATAAAATGAAGCTGAAAAACAGAACAGTATCACATTACAAAATGTGACTTTGTGAATCTGGTCTTCACACCATGGGCATTTAAGCGAATGATGTCAATACAAGGTAAGTGAATAACTGCAGCAGTGTTATGCAAATGTGAAACAACATATTATACGGGTGTGAATGAATTATTTAGCTTTACTCCAGGTTTTCATGTTAATAATGGTAGTGTGAACATTACATATTCCAAGTGTGAAGCAACCCTAGTGTTATTACCACCATAAAAGTATTTCCATAACTACGCAACAGAGGGAATGCAACCCCCCCCCCCCCCCCCAGAATTATTGGGTTGCAAGTGACGTCACTGGGGGTCAAACTGGTGGTATACAACAAGTTCATTAGCTCCCATTGTTCAGGGCACCAGCATTTAATTCCCAAAGGAGTGGTTGCAACCAAAGAATTTCAAAAGGTTTAAATTTAATCATTTATACTTAGCTTGTAATTCATTTGTTTTAACTGTGAAAGGCCCTTAAAGGGAATCCCGGCTAATTTCCACTTAATACCTGACAAGAAACTTACAACATAAATCAATCTTCCGGAGTGATTTCTGAGACGAAAACGACTTTTGCGCTCTAGCTGTAGCGCATGTTTCTGAAGCTACTTTTCAGTTCGAATTTCGCGGGCGCCGCCATTTTGTTTAAGCGCGGAGCATGTCGGGATGTGTGACGTAATTGTTGCGCTGCGCCGGGGTGTCGTCCCGTCGAGTTTTGCACCGTTTTTTTGCGAAAATCAAAATGGCTCACTGTGTCATTGTTGGGTGTAGTAATCAATCAAAAAAGAACACAAAGAAAATGTTAGCTATTTTAAACTTCCATCTAACACAACAACAAGACGACTATGGCTGCAGAAAATCGGACGACCCGACCAAAACCTCCCCGAAAACGTGTTTGTTTGTTCAAAGCATTTCTCAGAAGACTGCTTCGATGAATCAGTTCAACTACAGAACAGCTTTCCAGGGGCCCCAAAACGAAGAAGAATGCTTAAGGAGGATGCTGTACCGAATCGGCTGCCTCATAAGGAGGAGAAGGCATGCAAAGTACGAGAAGGAATTAACAGTAAGACACTATTTTTCACACGTTTTATCTCTATTCATAGGTGATTGAAGCACTCGCTAGCCCCAGTGTCAACTTACCAGCTGAAGTTCCTGCAAATTTACCAAGCACCACAGATGCCTCCATGCAATTTCCACTAGATGTTTCAAGCCACATCATTACAGAACATGCTTACTTTAGTCAAAGAATATGTGAAACTGAAAGCGAACCCTCCTCAGAGTCAGAGTCATCAGACTTTAAAGAGGAATCTGATGATGAGAAATCTGATTGCCAGACAGAGCCCAATTGCACTTTATTGCAAGGGGATGAGCCTCTGCAGTCTGTGGATTGCAAGGAAATCCCTTATGTGGAGAAATGTATTGAGCTTTCAGAGGAGTCCATGTCTGAAGATGATTATCTGCCTTCCTCACAATCATCGCAGTCTTCAGCTTCATGTAGCAGAACAGAAAACTCGACCAATAACCGAATACTGCTGGTGTATGAACAAAACCTCAAGCAATTGTTCAAATTTTTCCCTCAGTGTGGTGCCCCGGTGATCAGAGATAAATTGACTGAGACAGAAAATGAAGGGTCCCAGTTTTCAGTGAACATTACCTGTCTTAATGGTTGCGATTTTTGTTGGAGCTCACAGCCATCTCTTCCAAATGTAAAGGGTGAGGGCAATCTTGCAATGACAGCTGGGATATATTTCAGTGGGATCGAATTTAGCAAATGTTTGCAATTTGCTGACACTATAAATTTGAAATCGATCAAAGAGGATACATATTACAAACTTAGAGAGGAGTTTGGTTTTCCTGTAATCAATAAACACTGGGAGAGTGAACAAAAAATAGTTATTGAAGAACTTAAGGACAGAGGTGAACCAGTCACTCTTGCTGGTGATGGTAGATGGATATTGCCAGGATATTGCGCAAAATATGGCACATATACAATGATGGAAGTTGAGACCAATAGAATAGTTGACTTTGAAGTGGTGTCAGTGTGCCAGGTGAAAAATTCTAGTGCAATGGAGAAAAAAGGATTCATAGAAACATTAACAAGAATAGAGAACAAAGGAGTTGAAGTCAGTGGTATTTCTACTGATTCCCATCCCCAGATTAAGAAGTGTATGAGGGAGGAACAAAAGGACAAAAAACACCACATAGACCATTGGCACACTTGCAAGAACACTACTAAAAAACTGAATGCTTCAGCTAAAAAAAAAGGTGCAGTAAAATCGCAGAATGGGTGCCATCAATCACTAACCACTACTGGTGGTGTATAGAAAACTGCAATGGTGATGCAATAAACTGCAATAACCGAACATGTTGTGAATCGGCACTCATTTTGCCAGAACAAGAAGTTCCTGTCCTGTGCTCATGGTGATTTGGCTCCTGATGAGACAAGACGGAAGAAATGGCTGCAGCCTGGATCCCCGGCACACAATGAAATTTACAAAATAATCCACAATACCAGTCTCCTGAAAACCCTCCCCCACCTGACTGATGCTGTTCATACTTCCGCACTTGAGACATACCATAGCCTGTACCTAAAATACCTACCTAAACGCATACACTTCACACACAATGTCATGATGAAGGCAGTAAGCTTGCAGCTTTGGACCACAATTTCCACACATCGAGAGACCAAGTAAGTTTTTAAAAACCTGAACATCAAAAATTGTACTTGAGAGGTATACGACATACTAGACTAAAACCGTAAACAAACCCTAGCTATTGACTGTTCACTTTGCAATGGGTGGTTCCAGAAAATATCTTCACCCCCCCTAAGGTAAATTGACCCCCCAATCCACTGGAATTTCCAATCCCTTCCATGGGGGGGGGGGGGGGGGTATTTTCTGGAACCACACTTTCTAAGTATCATCAGATATAAGCTATATGAAAAAAAAAATAAAGTATTAATCTGTAATTTGCTGTTCGATCTTTATATTATTGTGCTATCACACACCAACCTATGATATTTATTATTCCTCATGTCTCAATGGGCTCTGCGTCAATAGCCAGTGAGGCGGAATGGCCTATTGACTCAGAGGCCATGAGGGGGAAAGGTGTAATTTTTTTAGTACAATCATTAGTAAATCAAGTTGTATAACCAAAACCGCTTTCTGGTCTTGTGATTTGCCATTTTTCTGGCTTTCAAATCGGATACTTTTCACTATTATAGAAGGCTTTAACTTATAGCCTACTAGTACCTCAATCAATCAGAACGCAGCCTTCAAAATAGACTGCTAAGGGTGATTTGAGTAACATGTTATCCTTGGTAAAAAAAGGTTCTTTTTAGTTATTGTCATTGATATTGTTTTTTTAGGCAGTTATTCAGACTGGCACAGATAAAGGGGATCTGAGGTATCGAATGGCCTGGAGCAAAGTAACCAACCGTTTCGATGCTGAGCCTTTGTTGAAAAAAAAAACATGTGCCTACCTCCAAGAAATGATGACTAACACTCTTGATGTTGCAAAGAATGTCAAGCCCCGAAAGAATAACAAGAACATTCTCCAGATTTAAGAAACTTAAAACAGATTACAATGCCAGTGACTCTTAGAATCCATATTGTAACAAGCCGGTGCTGTGTTATAACTCGGTTGATTAAAGTTTTTAGTTTAATTGTTGCCAATTTTGGCTTTAGGCTGTGCTATAACTGTGCATCAGGGATGACAGAAATCCTTTTCAGTTCTTGTTACAAATGCAAACTACCATGGTCAGGGATGACAGAAATCCTTTTCAGTTCTTGTTACAAATGCAAACTACCATGGTAGTTTGCATTTGTAATTAGAACTAAAAAGGATTTCTGTCATCCCTGATGCACAGTTAAATCCAAAATTGGCAAGCAATTAAACTAAAAACTTTAATCAATCCAGTGGAGCACCAAATTCAAACGTTGCTGTGAATGTTTTCTGATTATTTTGGTATCATAAAAATTCAAAGTAATGGCCAGACTGCATCATGGTCTACAGAAATTCTGTAGACCATGATGCGCCAAAGACGTTCAAGCATTATCCTAGAGCTCAATAATGAGTTGACTCCTGGAATATTATTGGATCTATTATTCGATTCAAAAATGCCTTTTGCTTGAGAAAACGTTCTTAGGGATGAAAGTGATAGAGATGCTTGTTGGAAAATTGGTAAAACTACCCTAAAAATACAAGCAGTAAAAAAATATGACCCGAAGAAACACCTTACTGATAAAAAAAAACCCTAAAAAATACCCAAACAGTAAATATGTTCATGTATGCTTGTTTTCTTGCTAATTGTGATACTTCCACAGCGAGTGCAGTAACCAATCTGATAAAAAACATGTTCTTGTTCAACTTTTAGGGGGTTTCTACCCTAAAAAACACCCATTCTTTCACAAAAAAAACTTTGAATAGGAAAGCTGACATATTAAACATTTTATTTATAGAAATAAATCATCATAGAAATTGTGAAGTGACAAAGATATACCCTGATAAGAGCTCAGAAAATATCTCATGCAAAAATACAGACGAAGTAAGTGATGAGTGACAAATATCTGATGTTCAGAAATTTTGCAAAATGCAGTAGCTGAGCGGATTTTTCTTTTTGCTCTAGAAATATTCCATCAGCAGCTCTAATCTTATGGGGAAACAGAACTAAATTACATGACACATGTAAAGTACAATTTTTCAAATGTGTGCCAAGTGGCTGTGAACCTCTCCACTTTACCTCTGTGTCTGTCCAATGGGTTTTGTGTTCTTTTAAAGTGAAGGGTAAATCTTCAATCAAGACATTGGAATGTTTCTGATATTTGAATATTTGAATCCAACATAAAGACCATCATCCGAGGGAAAAGCAGCTCTTATCTGCTGTACGACACAGGCAGGCACAACCTTTCTTACTCCTTGGCCCAATTTGTTGTTAATCCAATACGTAAATTGGCTATAAGCCAGCCATCTACATGTGCTGCAAAACAAGGCAGGTAAACAACAATCAAGTGACAAGATGCATTTAACTACTAAGACATGCGGACCTACAAGAGAACCTACTCATTCGGCAAGATACGTGGCAGGTTGTTGATTCGCAGAACCGCTCTAGAAAGGCACACGTTTGGAAAATCGCAGTGATCTGTGATGCAATTTATCTCTCCCATAAGTAGAACTGCTGATGGAATGTTTTTACAACACAAACATTCCTTTGCCGAATTCAACGTCTGAGTACTGTATTTCTTGCATTTGCAAAAATGCTCAACGCTAATAATTTCCTCCTCGTCACTTTCTTGGTCAGTACTGTCACTGGATCCGTTTTCGTCATAAAACTCCTCGTCTTCGTCGTGTTCTGGCTCGAAACTGTAGGGCAAAACTCCGTTTGCAGCCGCCATGTTGGAAGTACTGACTTGCGCAATAATGACGTCACAGTCCCAGAATTCCGTTCGGGCAAATCAAGATGGCGGCGGCCGCGAAACTCAAAGAAACGAAAACAAGTATCAAAATACTTCGCATCGGAACCACAAACATGGTTGAGTATTTAAAAGTAATCAGCATGACTCTAGGACACTTAAATGCTGTTTTGAGCCTAAAACCAAAAATCAGCCGGGATTCCCTTTAAAATAATAAACACGAGTGTTTTATACTGGGAAATACGCCACTCGTAGATCACATACAAAGCTACATCCGGGACTTGAGTGACATATATTCCATATCTTCACTAGTGAGGATATCGGTCAAAACAAAAGTGCTTGGAAATCAATTTGGAATATTTTGTTTCTGGTTTGTTTATATCACAGGCAGCCCAAACTGACAACATGTGTAAGAAAATATGTAAATATGTGGGAACTATAAGAATGAATTTTATATCGTTTATCTGAGAAAATAAAGATATTTATATCACATACCTTCATTTGAGTCTTTCTTCCTTCCCTTTATGCCACTTTGGGTTGAAATAGTGACATTTTCACATTTGCTCCCGGTGTCTATAAAGATTTGGAAGGCTGGCAACTCAGACGCCATTTTGACAAATACCACGCTACAAACACGCTACCAGCTGTATTCGAAGCCCCGAATTCCACTCAATTTTCAATTATTTGGCATTTGACATCGGAAACATTAAAGTAAGAAGATGTATCTTTCCTACCAACCAAGCTATAACTTTCGAATCTGCCTTTTTCACGTTCTATTTTAGACTTTTTTAAAAATTAAACCGGCAAAAGCGATGTTCAGTACGATCTGCTGGACCGTTTGCGAGTCACGCCACTCTTCCGACTTCTTGCCGACGGCCCGAAACCTTGGACCGTGATCGGCGTGGTGTGACGGCTCAGGGAAGAATCTTTGGGACGACGTTCGCAAAATAAAATATGTTCTCACCCAGACCTCTTGGGACTTATCGCTACACTTTCAAGCTCTAAAACGATGCTTGGAATTCCAAGGAATTCCATGGAATTCTATGTTCGAATTTACCATGAAAATTAACACCTTCATTCCATGGAATTCCATGGAATTTCCATGGAATTTCATGGAACTATTCCATGGAATTCCTTTCAATTTCCATGGAAATCTTATACCTGTTTGGATATTAGTTTAACATTTCTGTTTTGGGTTTGGTGCAGGATGGCTGCTGTTTACCCACAATTCTTTCAGTCAACCACCATGCTTTTCTCTTGTCAACATTAATAATAGTTGAAGAGACAATTAACTTTCCCTGTTTAGGACCTGAGGCTCAGTCCTCCCTCCCCCTCCCTCAACACCCTGGACATGTTAGGGGGTTATCTCTACCCATCCCTGAATTCAAGTACTTTTAATGATGAACACCTTAGAAGTCCTTGAAGTTACGTTTGAGGTGGGTTTTATAGAATTTATTTAGTAAGACTTGGAAGAAGGTTGCATAGTGATGCACATACAACCAAAATATCATCAGCCACATCTAGTATGGACAATGGCATATTTCCTTAGAGAATGCGAAAAATTTTTAGTCGTTCAATGGCTCGTTCCACGTGTATTTTAACACTTGCAATTGACCTTGTAACCTTGACTGCTTTCATAGAGAGTTGTTTTCCTAAAAGCAAAGAAAAGTGCTGTGGTTACAGAAAATATTAAAAAAAAACCTCCTAAGATGGTTTTGGTAGTTGGTCAGATTTAGTAAAGAGTGTGGTGGTTGGTTTTGATTCCTCTTGTCAAAGTTTATTAGAAATTCTAGAGGAAGGCAGATATTTTGTTGGATCATACATTTAAAATAGTCGGTGTTAAGAATAAAAAGTGTACAAAAAATTTTAGAAGTGTAATGTCTGCTGGAAATGGGCGTAGTCAGGGGGAGGGGGGATTGTACCAGGTGGTATTCTTTGTCTATGTCTATGAAACATCCCCCCCCCCCAGGCCAAATCCTTGATATGCCCCCGTGAAATAATGAATAATGACCTGAATACCTTTGCATAGAGGTGGGATGTTAAGGCTGACTCTTCGTTTTGTCAATAAGTCTCTGATGTTGAATCCCTTATCTGCCATGACAGAGTCTCCCGCCTGCAATAGTTCCAACAATCCAGAGTGTTCTGTAATCTTGCGGTCGCTAGTATTGCCGGTCCAGAACTTTGACACGAAGGAAAACATCCCATCAGGAGTAATGCCTACCAGGGTCTTCAGGGTATTGTGGTTCTTGTACGAGCTCCAGGTGGCTCTCTGGGCACTTGGTGTTTTTGGTTTCTCGATGAAAATTTCTGTACAGTCGATAAACGACGCGTGTATTCGGGTATTTCTTAAACGATACTGGAAGGTTCTTGGCGATGTCTTGTTTTGAAGGCCAAAATAATATGACGTTTTTCAGAACCCTAGATAGTAAACACGTCCATGTTCTGAATATCTTGCTAACTGATCCAGGAAACATCCCATATATGTGCGAAAGATGTCGATTAAGTAATCCAAGTCTTAATCGTACGAGTGTTAATACAAACTCCTCGAACGGCTTGAGAAGCCTTTTTTGCCGGTTTTTTTCTTGTTGATATTCTGCTGATAGCCAACTCTTCTGCCTTTGTTGCTGTCCCAGTATTTTAAATTGGACAAGTACGGACTGATTAGTTTGAAAATAGTCGTCAAGCAAAGTAAACTAGGGATGCCGGTGTAAAATCTAACTGATTCGTCGTCTCGAAGCACGTCTTCAGTAAATAATTCTCGTTTCAGCTGTTTCTTGTCGGATAACTTTGAGTGAAGTCTTGCATTTTCTTCCTCTAATTCGTCTATTCTCTGTCTTAAACTGTCTGCATCGGTAGCTGTAAAATTCACTTGAGTACATTTATCTCTTTCATCTGAAATACTGAAATAGTTATGTCTTCTGAAACAGTGTTGCACTGGTCATTTTGTGCTTGATTTGTTTCGACTTGACGTACTACTTCCACTTCGTCTTTCAAACTTCCTCCAAGACACTCGTTTTCGCTCTGGCATTCGCTGTCCTTCCATTGCACATCATTTGTATAACAAATGAAAGAGCGGGCCTTCTGATAGTGGGGATTGACCCTGCCTTGAGTTCTTTCCTCCCATTGAGTGTGGTCCGCAACGTTGTTTTGTCAAAGTGTCTTTCGCAGATTTTTGGGAATTTCCCTAGTTTATCTTTCTTGCAGAAGTCTCTCCACTTCTTTTCAAACTGATTTTCAGGAGGAAATTTGAAAAAAACTACATTTCGGGTTATTTCTGGAGTTGTTTCCGCATCCTTTCACGGAACAACTGTTTACCATTTTGACAAATTCACCTAACTATATTTAAAATATTTATTTCGCTCATGTTTTGTTTACATTATTTCACGTCAAATGCTAGACGGCGCGCGCGTTGTCATCTGACCCTCGTTTTGGTGTTGGTTTGAGGCCCAGTCCCGCGCGCCAGCTTATTTCGAAACTCGGCTATTGAATGACATTTACGATCCAATTGAATTTTAGTCCGGAATCCCCCTCCATAAGAATCGACCAAAAGTTTCTTCTAACCAATCAGTAAGCGAATTTCTCGATGCAGGAAACGAGAGTAAATAGTTCAAAACAGTTATAAAAAAATTAAAGTATTACATCTGATAATTGTAGACAGAAATGAGTGTATCACGATCATCAAACTCTCTAAGTCTTTTCAAAGCACTGATTCCTCCTGATATCTTCTTAGATATCTCTTCTATATGCGTTTTCCAGGTTAGGGACTCATCAATATGCACTCCTAAAACCTTGGCATTTCTAACCCGTTTTATAGGGGCATCCCAAATAATTACATTTGGTTCTGTAGAGAGCCCAGCCAACCTTGGACTTGATCCAATAACCCTATACTCCGTTTTGGCAACATTAAGGCTCAATTTATTTGATTGGAGCCAAATCCTAACGTTAGCTATTGTAGGTCCTCATTAAGGCACAGTTCAATTTCATCCAAACTCTCACCATAAGCCGTTGGGCTGGTATCATCAGCAAACATTCGAGGGGTAGTGTGATTCACTTAAGACAATTTGGTAAGTCATTGAGGAGTAGTGTGATTAAGACAATTTGGTAAATCATCATCACTCTCCCTCTACTAACTATGATTAACGTCACTGCATGAGGAGCTTGCCTGTGTTGCAGGAAGGAGAGAAAGTGACATTGAAGACACACATTATAAAGAGAAGACTGGAAGAAACAAGGTTGAAGTGTTGCGACAGACACCTCTAGAAGATCATACATCGTGCAGACGTCTGACTCGAGTTTTGTAAGATTAAAAGATATATAGTAAGCAAGTTGGTTTTTTAACGTGACTTTGTATAGAAGCAAACAAAATAATGCGTTGATTACTATTTCATAACATGCCAACGCTTTTAGTTGTGGAATCTGCTGCGACCGAATTTAAGACTTCTGCGCGCGTTGCTACCTGTTGCAACCCTTCGAGGGTTGTCCAATACACACGACCTGGGCCAATTGGTCAAGTGGCCTTGACCAGTGGACATACCGGAAGCCAAGTGGACAGCATTTAACTCAATAATTACTCTTGCTATGGTGAAAACTGAGTGGGAGGGGTGGTCTATGATAATCATGAACTGCCCTATGTAACTGCAAGTACCATGGGACTTGAGATTGGAGGTATACCCCTTGCCAATAGACCAGGTTCGAATTACGCTCCAATGCTCACAAGACAAAAGCTTCAAATCGAGGCTTTCTCCAAGTTCTAATACATTTACAGTAATTTCAGAAGAAAGCCTCGACTTGAGGTTATTGTTTGTAGGCATTGGAGCGTAATTCGAACATGGCCTATTGGCGACCAATGGTCAAAATTTCCATGTCGTGAAAATTCAGGGGGAGGGGTGGTCTATCATGATTATAAACGGCCCTATGTAACTGCAAGTACCACTGGACTTGAGATTGGAGGTATACCCCTTGCCAATTGGCGACCAATGGTTAAAATTTGCCATGTCGTGAAAATTTGAGGGGGAGGGGTGGTCTATGATAATCACGAACTGCCCTATGTGACCATGTACCATGTGCAAGTACCATGTGGCTTGAGACTCGAGGAATACCCCTGCCAATTGGTAGCGGATGGTCAAAATAATAATCAAGTACTATTGGGCTTGAGATTGGAGGCACTGCTTATACCCCTTGGCAATTGACGATGGATGGTCAATATTAATTGTCAAGTGGTTAAATTTCCAGGATGCGTATGAAACTAAAAACAACAATGGATCGCATTATAGAGAGCAAAAGATGCTGAAATTTAGTATAGTGATTGTCTGGCCAAGCAGAATTACTTAACACTAAGTACTTTCTTGATGTGTGCAATATTTTCACACAATTTCACATCACGTTTACGGTTTACAATGTTTATAAAAGAGCATCGAAAATGTGATATGTTAATATAGTATGAAAGGGAATGATTTTACAAACTTTTTTTTTTTAATTTTTTATTTATTTTTTTATTATTTTACAAGGAATTACATGATATTTACACTACGTCTACAACAATTATAAAAAAAGGAAAAAGGCACTCAGCAAAATATGTATATATATATACATAATATATCTATTATTGAATAAGTTGCTTGATAGGTTCCCATTTGTATAGGTGCTGCAGCATTTTGTTATTATTGAGAGCAACAGAAAGCTCGGTGAATTCGACTTGTTTAACTCTTAGCCAAAACAATTTTAGATTAGAAAACGGCAAAATTCCTTTCTGGCGACAAAAATATATAAATCGCTTAGCAATAATAATAATAAAATTGATCAGCGAAGAATACTTAATGTCACATGTAATCCCTAATAATATTTCTAATTCAGTTAACTTACGATCGAGGATTTTAAGCCGTTTCAACGAGCTCTCCAATGCTGCCCAAAAAGCTTGTACAAACTTGCATCTATAAAGTAAATGCTCGAGGGATTCATCTTCTTCTTTGCAAAAACTACATAATGGAGAATCAACTATTTTCATTTTAAAGAGTGACTTGTTTCCAAACAGGATTCTGTGTAGAACTTTCCACTGGAATTCTCTATGTTTCACATCAATAGTTGCTTTAAATGGAATGGAATATATTTCTTTCCACACGAAAACATGTTCAGGGTGTGCGTGTTCATATTTATATTCTGCAGTAGGTGTTTCAACTAATTTTTCAACCAAAAAATCGTACACAACTCTCGACTTTAACTTGTCTAATCGAAAGGTTTTATCTCCCATTGAAATTTGAGTATCCGTAATTTCATCAAGGCGCAGTGGAGGGTGTGTCCCAAGAGCGCGTTTCCGATCAAGAGGTAAAGATTCCATAATGCCATGCAGTAAGAAATAATCGGATGCAGAAATAATAGAAAACGTTTTTTCAGTTTTTTAAAAGAGTCGAGTTTTCCTTCGGCATTTATTATATCTTGGATTTTACTGACACCTGCTCTCACCAAATTATCCTTATATATTGACTGTTTACCTATTAATATGTGTTTATTATTCCATAAAATTTGGTTTGCCACATGCTCCTCGTTAGATGTGCTTACGTCCGATTGTAATAGGGACCATGCTGCAAAGCACTCCTTATAAAAGTTTGGCAGCATTGGCAGCGTTTTCGAAGAGAAATTACAGTCTAAGAGGAAGGGGCCGCCGTAAGGCTTCAAATAATAAGTTAAAACGTATTTCCAAATCAATGGACTAGGTTCTTTGTATCTTTTAAGAAACATTATTCGTTGTGCTTTTATCAGCATTTCTAAATTTGGCATTCTTATTCCTCCTTTGTTATAATCACCAATAACCACCCGCCTTTTTACTTTATCGTTTCCGCCCCATAAAAAATCATACATCAAAGTATTTATTTCCTTGCACAGCATATCATCAAAACATAATATTGTTGCTCTATAAAGAATTTTCGGCACAATAAACGTTTTAAGAATTTGAACTCTTCCGTATACTGTGAGATTTCTCCATTTCCATAAATTCAATATCTCTTTAATGTTTTTGATAATGCAGTCAAAATTAAGTTCTTTTCTCAACTTTAAGTTGTAGGTGAAATATACTCCAAGTATTTGAATAGGCTGATCAATTTTTTTTATTGGTAACAACTCTTTCCTCTCTTTCCGGCTTTCTCCTAGCCACATAGCCTCTGTTTTATCCTCGTTAACTAAGAGTCCTGATATTTACTGAAACAGCTCAAAGATTCCATCAAATGTAAAAAGGCATCCTTATCACGAAGAAATACAGTCATGTCGTCGGCAAAAATGCTGAGCTTGATTTCATTCCCATCTATACGGACACCGGTTATTTTTTCGTTTCTTCTTATGTGGTCTGCAACAGTTTCTAGAGCAAGTATAAACAGGTACGGACTTAGAGGATCCCCCTGGCGGACACCGGCTTCCACATTGAAAAAGGCAGTCATATCCCCATTATTCATTACGCAACTCATTAGTTCTGTATGAAAAACATCAACCCATCTTATAAACGACTCTCCGAAATTAAAGTGTTTCAGCACCCTCAGTAGAAACGTTCTATTCAGTGAATCAAAAGCTTTCTGGAAATCGATTGCTACAAGGAGCCCCCTAATATTTTCCGATTCTGTAAATTCAATAACATCATCAATTGATCTGACAGCATCAAATATTGATCTTCCTTCTACATATGCATGCTGGTCATGGTGAATCAAAAAAGGTAGGACTTTCTGAAGGCGCAGGGCTAAAGCTTTACTGCCTATTTTTGCATCTACATTAATTAACGAAATTGGCCTCCAATTTTTTAGGTAGCGCCTATCTTTATCCTTTTTCTCAATAACTTTAATAATAGCTTGTCTTTGCGAATTGGATAGTGCCCCTTTCTGATAGGCATAATTTAAGGTATCAACTAATTGATTACCTAAAAGTGACCAAAACGCTTCGTAGAACTCAATCGTAAAACCGTCATTTCCCGGAGTTATTTTTTTCAAATTTAGACATTGCATTAAAACATTCCCCAATAGAGAGTTCACCCTCACACAACTTTTTTGTCTCTAATGACAATGATTTAGTTTTCGTAGTCCCCAAAAAACTTTCAATAGCACTAGTGTTTTCCTCTATTCTTTTCTCATATAAATCTTTATAAAAGCTCTCAAGCTCTCTTAAAATCACTTTTGGAGTTGTTGTCAATTTTCCATCTCTTGTGTACACTTTCCTTATCCAATTTTTTTTGAAATTATGATTCTCTAAGTTTAAAAAGAATTTGTTGTTTTTTTCGCCGTTTTCGTACCAATTCGCTCGAGATCTAACAATTGAGCCTCTTGTTATATAATCCAACATACTTTCGTATTCTAGGCGCAAAGATTCGACCTTTTCTGTGTTTGACTGCGTCGGGCATTTATCCTTTCCTCTTCGCACTGTTTCAATTGTTTTTCCACTTCAGTAAATTTAGACCTGCGCCTCTTCGCTTTTTGTTTACAGTATGAAATGGCAGCTTCACGAATTCTGAATTTTATAAAATCCCATGCGACCCTTTTATCAGAGATGTCTTTTGTTTCAGTTACCCAATCAGAGTGCTTGTTTTTAATTAAGGATTCGTATTCCGAGTCATGTACCAAACTTGCATTAAATTTCCAGTAACCAGAACCACGCGAAAATTCAGATTCATAATTAAAGTTCAAAATAATTGCTGAGTGGTCAGATTTGATTGAGGGTACAATATCTACTAATTCAATGTCCTCTTGAAGTTCATCACTAATGAACCTATAATCTAACCGTCTTTGTCTAAGGGGCTTTTTCTGTCTCCATGTAAAACGTTTTAGGTGGGGATTACGTAATCGCCAAATATCTACTAAATCATGCTGAAGACTCAAGTCATTCATATTTCTAACCGCTGTTTTTAATTTTACACCGTCAGAATCACAATCTAACTTACTCATACAAAGATTGAGGTCACCCCCCATGATGATATGGCTATCACCTTTCCCCTGATTTAATAACGAATTAATATTCTTATAAAAATCGGGCTGCTCTTTTTCCTTGTCAGGAGCATATATATTTACTAACATTATGGGTACCTCTTGAATGATGACGTTTAGGATAACATACCTTCCATTATTGTCGCACGTTGATGAAATTACTTGAAAATCCAAGTCGTCTTTAACCAAAGTGATTACCCCTCTACTGGATCCAGTTCCGTGTGAAAAGAAGATGCCCCCTTTCCATTCTTTTTTCCACAAAATTTCCGTTTTCTTAGTACTGTGAGTTTCTTGTAAAAAAATAATATCTGCATTTAACTTATTAGCCCAAGTCACGACAGAGCTTCGTTTAAATAAATCCTGAAGCCCTCGAGCATTCAAAGAAATTAAATTAAACTTTAGATTTTTTGTCCTTTGAGCCATCATTAAAAAAGAAGAGAACCCTAACAAATGAAATCCTTTCTGTAATGATAATAAATAAGAGTGCCGACAAAGACGAACTAAATGAACTAAATGAACATGACACACACTTAAACAATAACCACAAAAACGGGTCAATAGCGCTCATTCTGCGCAAGCACAAAAGATCGTGTTTATGCTGTCCAGGCCGACCATCCGTTTTCTTAAAATAACTATACACAATAGAAGGAGCGATTTAACGTTTTTTTCGAATGCAAATTTAAGAAGCTAACAGGAAAACATTAGCATAAACATAACGTTTTTTCGAATGCAAATTTAAGAAGCTAAGAAACCATTAGCGTAAACAGAAAGCCTCATGAGTTATATTAACTAATAGATAAATCTAAACCTGCAAAATATCGCTTATATACAGCTTATCAGGTTGGGCTCTACTAAAATATGCCTTTTTGCCTTGACTCTTTGCTTCCTTGAGCTTCGGCACCCATTTCTTTCTCCTCTCTACTAGCGCTTTAGGTAGATCAGCCGAGATAGCTATTTTCGTGCCTTTCAACTTTGCTGCTCGCGAGAAAACCTCCTCCCGATCCGGATACCTCAAAAATCTTGCGATAAGAGGTCTATTCTTCCCTTTTTCAAATGATCCGATCCTATGAACCCTTTGATACTCAATCTGATGGGCATCTTCGATCTCCAGGGTGGCTTCGAGAAAATTGTTTAGCACTTCTTCTGAGCTTTCTTTCCCATCTTCTGTAGCCTCCGGGATCCCGTAAAAACGGAGATTTTCTCTCCGTGTATAAACTTCCAAGTACAGCAACTCATCCCTTAGTTTCTCCACTTCTGATTTCCCATTCAGTTGTACCGATTCAGCCATTTTACGAACCTCCTGAACTTCTGTGTTTAAGAACTGCACCCCTTTCTCGACTTCATTCACACGTGTATTTGTTTGGCGAACGAGTCCTCTAGACACAAAAAATCCTTCCTCAAGTCATCCACCTTGGTTTCTACTGTAGAGATTTTCAGATCCACTACTGACAGCTTTCCTTCGAGAGACTTCATCTGGGATAAAACGAGATCTAATTTGCTTGACAGTTCAGACACCATTTCCAAGGCTTGGAATACTTCGTCGTTCTCAATAAGTTCAAATTGCTCAGCCTTTTCCGAACCTAAACGCGTTCTTTTAGCGATATCAACCTCCGAATCAGAACTACTTTGCCTCGATTTCCTTTTAAAAGCCAATTGAATCGCATCCATCTAGTAATCAAATCTTGTACAGGGAGCCTGTAACAAAGCGTCCTTACTCCGCCATGTCACGCACCAGAATCAAAAAAAATGTTATAAATCTATTCGTCAAAGGGTCACTGTATTGACACAAAAAGGCTTCAAGCTGGGCAGACCTTCGATGCTGAAAAGTGCTATGATTTAGATAAATAGATACTTACACATCACATTGGAAGAAGTTAAACGTCAAAGGACTTGCGTTCTTGTTTCTTTCATCGCACCTACCAACTAAGTCCGGGAAATCACGGGTGGCGTAGCGTGTAAAGCGCTTGCCTCTCACCTCTGTGCACCGGGTTCGAATCCCAGTCGGGGCAGTTGGGATTTTTCTCTGCTGTTTCGAACCTTGTGCTCATCGTGGGTTGAAGTGATTCGTCATTTCTCCTGTGTTTCACGTCTTTCGGATGAGACAATAAACCGAGGTCCCGTCTCTCAGCCCACTACACTTAACCATTATGCGAGGGACGTTAAACAACCACAGTGCTTACCACAGACTGATATATCTAACAACCACTCATGATTGTAAACTGCATGCGTCAAATTGCAGTCCGCATCTTAGGGATCAGACATCCACAACTGTAAACCGCATTTGAACATGGATATGGATATTTGCGGTATACAAGTGCATACATTTACATTTTTTTTTAAATGTGACTAAAGGCGAGAGCAGAACTCACGAAAGGCCATATAATACGAGTGGGACGACTTGTCAAACATGGCCGACGAACTGACACCACTTGACAACCATAACTGTGAAATAATTTGATCGCTAAAGCCAAGCGAAGGTAGAAACATATTTAATTGAAATAGTGCTATAACATTGTAAGTAATCGAGGATTTTAGTTGGGATAAAAGTTAAAATTGAAGCCCATTTGGCACGAAATGTCACAAACTGACAACATGGCACTCGTACCACCGTCGATCAGGGTCTGGAAGGGTATTCGCTGGTCTGGAAGGGTATTCGCGGGATCCGGGATTTGACAAAAAATTCGGCACGGGATTCGGGAAACACAAACTAATTGAACGGGATTCGGGATTTGACTGCCGTCCGTCATGCGGGATTTGCACAAATATGGGCGTGGGATGCGGGATTCTGTGGCTGTCTTTCGGGAATTCGCGGGAAATATGAGGGTACAGCACCAGTAGACTTTTGCTGCGAAAGAGTGCTAATCATAAGGTATCTGCTTTCTTAAATTGTGTCTGGTTTATTTGATTGAAACTGTCAAGACGTATTTCCAGCCAATAAGCAGAGTTTATTTTGCTTCAACCGGATGCCAGGAAAGTCACATTGTAATCTTATACCAGTTTATGCAACATTTTATACGGATTGTCTCGATCACTTTGAAAGCTCTTAATCAAATATCTATTGTAACCCTGAGGATTTAGCTACAAGACATGGCAAGGTAGTGATGCCACCTCTGCAGCTTCTGCTGGTCAACGTTTTGGCGTCATTTTTTCGGCCAAAGATGAGGATACCGTCAGAACCGTGGCAATTCACAAGGAGAAATTCGGTGTTCCGCTATGTTTCATTACACATTTCTGAAGCTTCACGGATTGAGAAAAAATCGCAAGAAGTAAAGGCCCGCGCAAAACCCCGAGGTCACATTTGCTAGGGTTCAGACGGCAGGCAGTGGCGCTGAGACCTTTTCCCTGAGGACGTAATATGCGTGGCAGTGTGACTTCGATGCACTTATCCAAGGAAATGGCATGCTTCAAGGTAATAGACGGTAATTCGCACTCGGTTACATTAAAACATCGCTAGCTGAAAATAATTTAACTTCGTCTAACGGTCTTATTTTCCAACAAAATGTACCTTGCTATCTCGAACTCTCCGCTATATCGAGAACAATTTTTCGGTTCCCTTGGCCGGATTTCGTCGAAACTCATTGCTCAGCCCCAGTGTTCTCACGTATTCTCGGATGTGTCAAATAAACGTTTGTTTTTAATGTATTTTTGGGAAGGGAAAAACTGAATTCGGGATTTACGATTAAAAAGTGCGGGATACGAGATTGTAATAAAAAATGAGCGGGAATGCAGGATCAGGACCCCCCTTCCAGACCCTGGTCGATATGGTACTCAGATGGCTTGGTAACCAGGCCAGCTCAAATCGTTCCGATGCAGGGACATTTGACTTCCGGTGTAAAGCGATCCCGTTCGATCCCGAGAGTGAGAAACTCAGCGGGACGCGGGACGACTTGTCTTTTGATTTGACGGGTCGCCACGGCAGTTGACGGGTTGGCCCAGGTGGAGTGTATTGGACATATCTGAACCCTTCTGTTAAGGATGATTATTTATGATACTTCATAAATGCTGAATAAAAACAAGCCTGCCTTATCTACGCTTCCAGTGCAGGAAACCCCACTTCATCTCCACCTACCAACAACGTACCAGTTATCGTAGAAGAACAAAGCAACACATGAGGAAATCCCGGGGTGAGGGGGGGGGGGGGGGGGGGGGGGTGATGCCGCCGAGGTCTCCAAAACCTGACCGTACCAGAGACCAAAAATCCGCGTTTTTTACCACAAACCACCCTACAACAAACATAAAGTTTGTCACCAGGGTGATCCAGTTGGACGCGATCAAAGCGGATTTTTGTTATTCGGTAAAGGTTTTAAAATAAACTGTCTTTATCACTAAATGCGGTACAACTTTGATCGAAATTTATTTGCAGGGTAGCCATACGGAAATACGTATCCTATCAGTGACCAAACAAGCGAAACGCGATACCCAACCGCGACCTCGACCCTACAGCGACCTATGGCACATACCCATATATGATGGAATACCCCCCATGATAGTTGGGTTTGGCTGTGAACTTAGCCTCAAAAAATGATAGGTGGTCAATGAAAGAAAGAAAGTCTTCATATGCTTACCTGGCCTTAAGACGCCAAAATAAGATTGTCTCCATTAGGTTCTTCACCAATAGCAAGTACGGATGGGGTTTGAGAGGCTGGCTGAGATGGACTTTTAAGGCGCTTAACACAGCGGTTTAGAGTAACTGACATTTCACCTGGAATCACAGAATTAGAGCGCACGGTTTTTTTAAGGTATAGATATAGGCAGGGGCTCATAAATAGGGGCGTCCCTCTCTAGTATTGCCCTATTGATAAGGCATTTTGACAGACCTGACCAGTTATTTTTTAGAACGGTTTTACCGATAAATAAATCTAAAGCTTCTGTTTTACTAGCCAATTCATTTTCTTAGTAGCTTTACAGACGCCTGCATTTGCAAGGTATGCACGTGCAAGCACAGATTTCTTGTTGTTCTCTGCTATTGTTATTCTAAATATGCGTGACGCAGCGGCAAACAGCGGCATAGAAACAAGAGTAAATACCAATCTGAAAATAACAGGTCTGTCAAAACGCCTTATCCAGAATATATATCAGAGGAATCGAACGCCCCTACTTATGAGCCCCTTATATAGGTTAGAGAGGTGTCCACGTGAAAAAATCGTGTCGGGTTGGAATTGAAGCTAAAAAAAACTGACGTTGGTATCATTTTAAAGCTAAAAGAATGAGGTTTTTGGACGTATAAAGTATTTAGTGAAAGTTATTGCCAAACGCAAGATTTTTGGTCGCAAACAAAAAATAAGAGTTCCAGGATGTTTGGGATAAACAAACACGACCGCTCTAAACTGAAATATAATAACTAGATTTAGGCACTGCCTAAAAGCGGAGCTCCTAGTTATTATAGTAAATGAAAAAGGTATCAAGGTTTAGAACAATTTATTTTGTAATCTGATATCATAACTTCAATAACTGCATTTGACTTTGAAACTGGAATCACTGCAATGAGGATATGCTATTGTCAGTTGACAAAAATAATAGACTTGTCTCTCTTGCTTATTTGTTTAAAAACTATACAGATATGTATATAAGTTATAACTTATTATTATATAAACACCAATGAAATATCAGGTGATCTCCCGCGCGAAAACTTGATATCTTCACACGTGAAAATATCATGTTATTTTCACATGTGAAAATATCACACTTGCCTTTGCTGAATGCTCGATTTGTAAGCTTAACTCAAATAAAATTTGGATTTGGTATTTCATTGATGTTTATATAATAAACAGAACATTACATGACCGCTTGGAGATACAAATTTTATCTTCTCGTGTTAAAAATTTATCTCACTCGTGAGATAAATTTTCAACACTCGAAGATAAAATTCGTATCTCCGTGCGGCCATGTAATATCCTCTATTTAAGGTGGCATTACCCCAAATTTTGACAAAATTTGAAATAAGTGTACATGAAATAATTTTAATATACAAAGAAGCCCCTTACTTCAACAAATTGTTTGACACATAGTTTACTCCAGCTGGTTGCCATGGTAACCGGCACATGCCTATTTCACACCGTTGCTATAGCCTAACGCCAGAAGCTGTAGTTCAATGAATATTAAACCAATGCTTACTAATCTTTCAGGACATTGAAACCATGGATAGATCTGTGCATTGACCTAATGTCTTTTATTTCCAACTTACTTTCTCTAAGTTTTGGCCATGAAAAGTCTAACATCAAATTCTGGGCCTGCCCTTGTTATCATAATCCAATTAATAACAGATTATAATTATAGTTATTTTAATGATTTTCCGTCATTGCACAGATAAATCACTGTTACATATCCATGCCAAATTTCAAAGCTCTAGACTGAATACTTATCAGTCAATCAGAAGTGAAAGTCGGCATGTTGTAAGAAATTTAGAGTTCTGAGAAATTAACCTTTAAATATTCCAATACATATCATCTCAAGCTTTAAGCATGTCTACATGGTGTCTACATGGCTTAGAATGCCCCTGCACCATAGGTTATCCCCTCTGATTGCTGCTTCTTATCTTCTTTTCTTTTTTTAGCTCCTCTGAGTTGCTTTCTTCTTTTCTTTGCCCTCTCTGTTTCCTTGTACTCAGCAGAGGTTATTCGTCGAGTGTCTGATGCATTGCAGCCTTCTGCTGTGTACTTTCCACATGGGATCCCTAAGGCCTCATAGAGGTCTATGGCAGTTTGGGCTCCATTATTGAAGTGTGCAATAGCATCATAAAGCCCAAACTCCACTATATCCTTCCCAACATACACCTCTTTTGGGACTCTCTGCTATATCATTGCGTTCAGTGCCTCGTTCTGATTCTGGGTTTTCCCATGCAAGCACTTTTCTAACCGTTCATCACTACTCAATCTCTTGAAAAGCTCTTTTACTTTTGCAAGAATGTGCAAGGGTAAACCTGAACCATGCTTGTAATTAGCATTACTTACTCCATCTGCTTTATTTCTGTTAAAGCGACACCAACTTGAGGAGCCGGAGGGGCAGTGGTCATGAAGGGGCCGCTCTGCAGTCGACACGCAATGGAAAAGGCTTGCTATCACTGCCTTTTTCATCCCTTCCAGATTGCCCACATTAGATCTGATGGCAATACCATAGTAATTTTGCAGTTTATCTATAAGTCCATCTGTAAGTTTGCCCTTTCCACCAAACCCAGGATTGTCTTTTTTCAGCTTCGTTTTTCAGCTTCGTTTTTCAGCCCTGTACCAACTCTCTTTTGCACATGTCCTATACATTCTTTCTTCACTACTTCATATCCATCCATTATATACGTATCCTTTACATCCTTATAACTTTTGCTGTCTCCATCACCATACAGCTCCGTATATCTTACACTGTGCTTTTCCACAGACCGCTCAAACATTCTCTTGTTCCCTCTGACTCCATTGCCGGAGAAGATCCCTTGTAATTGGCCTTGCATGTATTATGTTCAGCCCTCCACAGTTTATACTCATCACTCTCCTTGTCTAGACTAGCATGAAGCTGACATTGCTTGCAAGCTAAGCTCAAAGCCTCTGCATCCACCACTTTTCCTGTTTCCATTGAGATGGCAATGGCACAACCATTTAGGGAGGAGTACCCCCTTCGCTGCCACGTGCCATCGCAAGATATTGCACAGCTAGCTACCTCGTCAGGTTCGCAGGACTTAGATGCTCTTAGTTCAGTGACAGCATCCTTCATACTCCTGTCAGCTATCCCTCGAATTTTCTTAGCAATTGTCAGAGCGTTCTTGCTAAAATTCTTAGGGTTGAAGGCGGTGGCATATTCATGAGAGAACAAAACCGTTTAGCTCCGCTATGCCCTTCCCTATAGATCTCATTGCATAGATCAGTCTCCTGTTCACTTCAAAGCTTTTTGATTGTGCTTTAGAGCTTCGGAACTCATGCTTCCACCCACAGTTTTCACACAAAAGCCGTAGACTTGAAGCACAGCCCTTTCTCTCCATGTGTTGTTCCATTAGCGTCAGCTCGAATTGGCCGCAATCAGCGCATCTCACATTAGTAAACACATCCTGTAAAATTTCCATATCCATAAAACGGAATCCTGTGATTGAAGGATTTTCTAAACCCTCAGAATCCTCTACAACAACTTGTGGACTAACATGGGCAGAAGAAATCTTCTTTGAGGAAACAGAAGCTCCTGAAAGTCTTGCTTTAGTTGCTGTTGACGTAGCACCGCGTGGTTCTGTCGAAGCATCGATCTTTCCTTTTGTAGTCTTCGGCACTTTCGCTCTAGTGTGCTGATTCCCCGTAAATCTTCTCTTTCGACGTTTTACTGACCTATATTTAGGTGCCATTGATAAGAGCAAAGAGATCTTTGCAAAAAAATAGATAATTGATCGAGAAATTTTGATAAATAGCGAGGCTGAATGTTTGAAAATGTCGAAAGAAGCTTGAAAAGAGTGTAATAGTGTAATTGAGGCATCTAGTGCCCAGACTTCCTCTACAATGGCTCAGTTAAACACAGGAAGACCACAATGGCGAAAAAACATTTGAAATCGGACTTTTTCCCACAAGAGGGGACGCTAAAACAAAAGCAAAACAAAGCCGTTGCCCATGGCAACCACCAAGTTAGCACCAGAAAACGTGAAAAAAAGCTCGGAAAAATAAATATTATTGTAAAAATGTTGTCGTGTATTGATTTCTTACTAAATTCAGCACCATGTTATCAGAGAAGAAAAAAATACAGTTTCGATCAAATTTTTCCAAAATTTGGGGGTATACAATAGCTCCAGCAGCAGTTCCCAACGGCATTCTTATTTTTTCCCATTTCTTGGTTGAAAACATTAAAAAACGAGCTTTGCCTAATTCGACTCAGCAGATTAATGATCATGGCAAATATTATTAGTTTTTGTCCGATAGTTTGGATATGTCAATTACCACGGGCCAGAATGAGTGGACATGTCGATATGCAAATGATATGCATATCGAATTATCTCACGCTCTGTGCGCGCGAACTTCGATTCAATGCTCGTGAAATACAAAGGAACGCGTGAAAACAGCTCACTTCGATGGGTAAAGTAAACATTTTCTCAAAACTAGCGTCTAACTAAAAAATGTAACGGCGGATTTTCGATAGCCAAACGTTGATCTACAAATATATACCTTCCGTTTAGCATTTTATGAAGAATTGGACTGCGCAGCTTATTTCAAAGTTCGTGTATTTTTTAGCCCATTTTGTGTGAAATTGTAGTTTCAAAGTAGATTTGTGCAAAACTTTCAATAAACTTCGAAAAATGTAAACGCCAGTAAAGGCTTCTTATTGCTGTATATTCAATTATTGTCAGACCAAAGATGGAATGTGGAAGTTTTATGTCGAGTGCGCAAGTTAGTTTGTTTACCAGTAATGAGCTAATTCCCTAATTAGCCGTATTCAGACAGAGACGGAAAACTCGTTTGAGGCGAGTTTTTCATCTGTATGGAAAGCTCGTCTTAGTTTGAAACCGGGACGAGACGGATTTTTGACGGGAAATCTTAGTGTGAAACCGGGACGAGACGGACTTTTGACGGGAAATCGTCTGAATTCATAACAGACGGAAAACTCGTCAGACGAAAAACCCGTCATGACGAGTTTTCCGTCCTCTAGTGTGAATACGGCTATTGATATGCATCTCGACGGAAAATTAAGCTGCTTCGTATTCGTATCGGAAAGCTCGATTCATGACCTTATTTACTCCCATGGGGGGAAACTAACTTTTAAAGCTCCGCCTTCTAAACTCTGAAAGGCGCTTTTTATAAATTCCTAATAAAGCCTTGTCGATTGACTGGCGGGATTTTTGTCACAATCCTATGTTGGAAAGCGCATCGGTTGAACCATAGTTAGCATTGGTATAATAAGACTGCTCAATTTAATGATTTACAATCATAGTGTACGTCCTGTAAAAACAAGTGATATACTAAATTTCTAGCGCATCGCGAACTCATTATTTCCATGCGCATCATGAACTCAAACAAACGGATGTCGGAAAGCGCAAGGAGTTCTTTGCGCCAACCCTTAGTTATTTTCAACATTCTAACCAAAAACGCATCGTCAAAACTTGAATATAACAAAACTTCGATGGAAATCGTAGTGATAGAGCAATTTTATGACGCGGCAGAGTGAGCATTAGAGTTTAGCTCTTTAGTTCTTTGGCTTCTTTGAGAACAAGTGACAAGAAAAAACCCATCACGGCAAAACGTGAATATAAAAACAACATTCATTTTTTATGAATTCGTGAAAATCGAGCGCAGATCATACGCCACTACAGAACGAGAATTTAGCGAGAACTTAAACATCGAGGTGTGAGATTTAACGGTTCTGGAACAGACAATGCATCCTTTTGTTCTCCGAGCTCTATTTTCAGGCTTTTGTTAATATTTTTAGTTCTTAATTAATGCAAGCACTTACTTGCAATTAATGCAAGTATCAATTGTGTGGTCTAGAAATTCCAGAGGGTGGTCACGTTTCAACAAACTTCCATAGAGGGAATGGATATTTTCTGGTCGCAGAAAATATCCATACCCCCTCCCCCCCAAAAAAGACACACACACAAGGGTGTTAAAGTGACAACCCTCTGGAATTTCTAAACCACACAATTAACAGACAACTGTTTGCATGCACTAAATAAAGTATTTGATGTATAAAGTATTTCAACGCTATATGACAGTCAAACTGGAACAAATCATGAACATCTGAATTTGGAACGTTCATATTTTACCTATTCAAACCTCATTGAATATTCATGATCCTTCCTGATGACGTCATAGCATTATTTAAGGAAGCATTAATTATGCAAATGTGTCAGTTGCCGCGAAGCGTCAAGCAAAATGGAGTCGCGTTCATCATGTCTGATACTGATCGTCCGCCCAGCGAGTTTTAACCGCCGAAGTATGGATTCTGTACCTTCAATAGTGGTTGGCTCAAGCAATTACCCCGATATCAGACCCGACTTCGTTTGGGTGTACTTTGTTCACTACGGCAGGCCCATCGACTATTCGCCGTTTTCAGTTTTGAATCTTCACTCGGAGAATTCAAATGGTTGGTGGTTCTACTAACAAATTTAGCTCAAAGGAAAAGGAAAGAGAAGTTTGAGGTGAATATAGTTATTCTTGCTTTACACAATTTTGACAATTGTTGGGTATTTTGTTAGTTGATGTTTGAAGTTTGAGCTGGAATACTTCAACTTAGGCTGTATGCATAGGAGTACTGCATAGGAGGCTGTCGGCCGTGGAAGGTTTAGTAAGTGGGATCCTGGCATTGTACTAGGTTAGCAGCCTTGCAGTATTGTGTTTTTCGTAGTATTTAGAGAGTAATATGTAGATTCGTCTTCGCTTGGCTATTTAGTTTAGGCAGTTTTCGCTATTGTTTAGTTTGTCGCTTGTTATGCTTCATTGGGTCGTTTATGTTTTTTCACTTCCATATTCCGGCGTGCGTACTTAGCGTTTTGATTTATTTTATTTTTAGACCACTAGGTTCGTTTTAGTTTTTCGCTTTGTTTTTTATATATTTTTTTTCCCTTCTTAGATTTATTTTGTACTTTAGGTTTGATAATTTAACCTGGGACCGGAAGGAACGGATAGAACATATCAGCGTTTTAGTCCTGGCGAACCTATTTAGCTTAGATCAAAACCGTTAGTCTGAATCGAGAGCAGGCCGAGTAAGGATGGTTAGATTAGGCTTGACAAGCGTCAGACCGAGTCAAGAGTCAATCTGAGTTAATGGTCAGATGAAGTTATAGGTTAGACCAAGTCAAGGGTTTGACCAAGTTAAAAGTCAAATCGAGTTAGAGTTAGACCGAGTTAAGGGTCAGACCGAGTCAAGGGTCAGTCGAGTCAAGTGGTCAGACCGAGTCAAGGGTCAGACCGAGTCAATGGTCAGACCGAGTCAAGGGTCAGACCGAGTCAAGGGTCAGACCGAGTCAAGGGTCAGACCGAGTCAAGGGTCAGACCGAGTCAAGGGTCAGACCGAGTCAAGGGTCAAACGGATTCAAGGGTCAGACCGAGTCATGGGTTTGACCGAGTTTAGAGTAAAAATCGAGTTAAGATTGTGTTAAGGGTCAGACTGAGTGAAGAGTCAGGCCGAGTTAAGGGTTAGACCGAGTTAAGGGTCAGATGGTGTTATGGCTCACACCAAGTCAAGGGTATGACCAAGTGAAGGGTTAGATCGAATTAAAGGTCAGACTCAGTGAAGGGTTCTACCAAATTAAGTGTAAGACCGAGTCAAGGGTTTCACTGAATTAAGAGTCAAACTGAGTAAAGGGTCAGAACGACTCAAGGATCAGACCGAGTCGAGGGTTGGACCAAACATAGTCACCGTATTAAGGGTTAGACCGAGTTAAGGGACAAATCAAGTCAAGAGTTTGACCAGACTCGATTTTTTCGCTTTTGCGTTACTAGCTGTTGCCGATGTTGCGTTACTTGACAGGCGCGCAAAGGATTATGGGAAGGTCGCAGAAAAATTAACGACCAGTCGCCATTTTCTGTGAGTTCGTCCTGACCGTGATGCACCGCGCACCTTTAAAACAAAAAAACCTCTACCTGACCATGATGCACCGCGCGCCGCTAGAAGAAAACAACGTGGCGACTGGGTACGAGTCTGGAGTTTGACTGTTTTTAAGAGTCAGGGGTCGGACTGAGTTAAGGATCTGACCGCGTTTCGGGTCAGGCCGAGTCAGGGGTCAGACTGAGCTAAGGTCTTATCGAGTAAGTGGAAAAAATTCGTTTTGAGTTAGAGTAACGAACTTCGATTAAGGACGGTGCCTACTAATGTTACTGCGCATCCTGCTCGCGCATTCTATACGGATTTCTGTATATCTAGCATTTTAATCAAGGCATTTTCAGATAAGTGTCATGGCGCAGTTGGCTAAGGCGCTAGACGGACTGCAAGTGACACTGCAAGTACCTGGGTTCGGAACTTACTCGCGGCCGTGAAAATTTTTTCTTTTTCTCCTTTTTCTGCTTTTTTTCTTTGTTTTTCTCTGTAAATTTTCAATAATGCTTGACCAAGACTCGCTTTGTAAATGACAGAAAAAGTCGTTATCGTTTGAAAGAGAACCCGACTTCGTAAGTTCGCCTTGCTATTTTCAATAATCTCGACCTGCTTGCCATTAATTGTGGAATCAAATATACTACACCTTTATCTAAAATCAATATTAAAGTGATTTTTAGTCAATGTACCGCATAGTTACCTTTATTTTTCCACTTTTCCCCTCTTGCTTAAAGAGTCGCCATTTTGAATGTCAATTTCTACTCACAGGGGAGGGGTGCGCAGATTTGTCACATTACCATTCTACCTGCTGTTAAAAGGTACGATTATTTCTGAAAATTGCGTGGCTACCCCTATATTTTTTTACATCATTTGAAAATATAAAACCTCCGCATCGTATTTGCAAATTTTTAACGTGCGAAAAGTATGCTGGGGCTGTTTTTTTAACGCATAAAGTAGCGGGTGTCAGGGTAGATTTTGGACCTTTTGTAGAAATTTTACCACCTAAAATACCTTTAAAAGCCGAAATACTTTATTTGACATGAGTTAATGTGTCATTCCAAAATCTGGGATCCTACAATTAGATTACAAGCACAAAACTTATATGTATTTTAGAGCAGGATTGCGTGAGCGAAAACTTCAATAAGACTATTTATTGGGTAAGAAGGAATGGGCAGCAGTCGCAACAAAAGCTACCCACCCTGGATTTTTTAAATTTGAACCAACCACCCTGCAGTTCCAGTGATTTAATCATGACCACCCTGGAAATTGTGCTTACCCACCCTGGAATGTCGTATTTAAGGGTGCCCGCCCTGAAATTTCAAGCTCTACTTCCACCCACCCTGGAATTCTGAGGAATTGCCCAACTGCCCAATTGGCATGGGGTGGGGCACTCCATCGTATGGTAGATGGATATGCTAGGGGTTTTTTTGGGGGAGGCTCCTGAGGTCTGCCATAGGCATGAGGAGGATAGGTAACAGGTAGGTCTGCCATAGGGTAAAGCTTTTTCTTGTCTCTGATAGCGTATGTATTACAGTATGGCTACCAGCACTTGGTGATAAAGACAGTTTATTTTAGAACCTTTAACACATTAGCAAATTTTTTACTTATTTTTCAAGGAATCACTTCCAGAGCCAAACGGGTTACCATGGAAACACTAGTTAGCATATGGGTTTATGAGGTCTTGGTCATTCTTTGTTGTTACCAAGTTTGAATTGAATCGAAATATCCAAAACAGAATTATACATAAAACATTGTTTGGCCTCTTTGCCCAAGTCTTGTTGTGATGTCATTTTTGCTAATTTGCATTAGTACAAATCTTGAGTATCAAAAAAGCTATGAACCAAAAGAGCTATGAACACGAAAAAAAAAATCTTTCGTATTTTGAATGTGCAATCAAATAAGCCATTAAAATTTCAGCCTTGAGTTGCACTTTAAACAAACCTATTATACAATGGCTGACTGCATTTATAAACCGCACCAGGGGCTGAGGACCTCCCTTAAAAAGACCCCTCCCCTGGAACTTCCACTCGTGAAACCGACCCCCTCCCCTGGAATTTCCAACCCCATAAATGACCCCCACCCCTGGAATTTCCATTTTTTCTGGCAAAATACCCCTGGGAAATCTCTTTTTGGATAAAATGTCCCTGGAAAATCACCTTTTTTACTCCTCCCCCTTGGAATTTCCAGTCTCAAGACACACACCCTCTCCTGGAATTTTCAGAGTTTAATACAGCCCCCCTGGAAAATTTTCCATAGGTCCTCAACCTCCCTGGTTCGGTTTAAAAATGCAATCAGCCAATGAGTAAGACAAGAAGTTTATATTTCATTCTTAAAAAATCATGAATAGTTTATAAGAACAATACAATAGAAACACAATAAGAATCACAGGACCGTAGCATCCCGGGGAGGGGGGCTCCCCCTATTTTTGGGGTGCAGGTACTTGTCACACCTTTTAGTGTTTAAAATCAGGCCTCTGGAAAAATTAGAAAACTTGCAAAAAAAATTTCCAGATAGGTACCCATTAGAGGTCCATTCTAGCAAATCAATCAAATTACACTTGTTAGGGACCGTTCATTTTTTATCAGGGAGGGGGGGCTGGTGGAAATGAGGGGGTACCCTGTATTTTTTGGTTGCCCCCCCCCCCCCCCCCCCCCCTTTCATGTTTTCTGGTGCCTCCCCGCCCCCCTCTATTATAAATGCTTGCCCTGTAAGGTAGACTCTTGCCTAAGTGATGCAGTCTCATTCTTCTTAACGTTTTTCTTACTTCTGTCAAAGCTAAGAAACCGATCCCCCCTCAGAACTATTAAACGTTTTCGTGACACCCACCTCAGGTCCTAGTAGAAAAGATTTTTCATAAAGAGGGGGTCACATAATTCTTTCGTTGCGGCCAACTTTTGATAACCGCATTTCATCAAGCCTCAGTAAAAGGGTAAATGAAGGTTTTTTGTGTATAGTAAACAAAGCCTGTCAGGAGCCCAGAAAGCTCCTAGTGAAGGGATCCTGAGCCTTTAGGTAATATTTTTCATGCGCGCCGCAAATGAAGAAATTATTACTAGTAGTATCTATTGAGATAGTGAAGTGCTCGGAGGCAGGAAGCTACTCTTTCTAGAATGGGTTTTGTTTCCTAGTGTTTAAAATTTTAAATACACTATTAATGCACCTATCAATGTTAAGCCTGTGGGGGCTTGACAGGCCTTCTTGCCCCATGGTGTGGACTTTGACCTTCAAGGTTCACCCTTGGGTGGGGACGTATGCTCAATCCAGATAGAGAGATAATTGGGCACTACAGAAATTCTCTGCATGTTCAAGATGGCATTCAGATGAAAAGGTATGCATGCATGTATAGTGAATGCATAAATCCAGATGTCTAATCAAGAAAATTCATCCAACCTGATTAATGATGTGTATATTGCCATTATTTGTAAAAGCATCTGCTTCATTTTTGTAAAGTTTTAATTTTGAATGAAAAGATGAATGTGTGGTTCCAGAAATGAAATCTATCATTGCCGCTACAAAAAACAAGCAGATTCAACATTACGAAAAATGGTCCAATAAATACGTTAACGCCAGTGACGTCAAAATCACCATGGTGACCACTCAATACATGGAAAATGTTTGTCTTCATAATGTCATCCAATGTACGAAGTGTGGTAAAAATAGACACAAGGGTAGAAAGTTATGGCGAGATTTGATTTTTGGTCACTTTTGATGACTCATTTAGGGGGGTGGTTGGCCCCAGCGTGATTTATCTTGATAGTTCTTTAATATTCAATGTTTGCGGGTGATAGAGCTTCAGATTTGGGGTGCACAAAACCGTTTGTTTTTTTGTTGTAAAAGAGGGAGGTGCTGCTTTTGAATCACACCGTCAAGAAATCATTATGTGACTGTATCAGCTAATACAATGTTGCTCCGAGGTGTTATAGATACCCGTCTTTGTGCCCTATAGCTGGCCTGGAGATATGATGTTGCTATTAGACATGTTCATCAGGCATGCCAGTCCTTTAGGGGGTATATTTCATGGTCCATTCGATTTACCAGGCTCTTGTTCTATGTGCAGCAATTGCAGTACTTGATTAGAGAGAGACGAAAAACACTGCATGGATTGAGGAGCGGATGTGCAATCTCTCTAGCTGTCGCAGCAATCAGAATGTTTTGTGTGGTTTTCTCACAAGCTTTCAAATAAATGACATTAGGAGAAGTTTAACAGAGTGTCTTGAAATATTGTTTGGTTTTGGGGTTCAGTGGGAGTTGAAGGATATAATTGAGGTATGATATGGTATTGAGGATGATATGGTTGGGCGATAAGGTTGGGTGATAAGATTGGGTGATAAGGTTGGGGATGAAGGGTTAAAAGTGCCCTAGGGCGACAATCCAAACAAAATAAGGTTAGTGTCAGGGAGATGCGAAACAGGGGTTACTCTCCATACCTTAATAAATGCTAATGAGTAAAC
Source organism: Scolanthus callimorphus (assembly GCA_033964015.1). Classification (NCBI taxonomy): domain Eukaryota; kingdom Metazoa; phylum Cnidaria; class Anthozoa; order Actiniaria; family Edwardsiidae; genus Scolanthus; species Scolanthus callimorphus. The sequence goes on from CM066915.1 coordinate 10,949,203, forward strand.
AGGAAGGATAATGTACTATTCAAACCATTCATGATCCTTCCTGATGACGTCATAGCATTATTTAAGGAAGCATTAATTATGCAAATGTGTCAGTTGCCGCGAAGCGTCAAGCAAAGAAGAGTCGCGCCCACCATCCCACCCTTCTTCTTTACTCATTGGCTTATTTCCCTGTGAGCTTGCTCATCAGGGGTTACTCTCCATACCTTAAGGGTGTTCGGAAGTTTGGTTGCTAAGTTACATTTCGTTGCTAGCCAAGATTGCGTGACTTCGGCGGCAGTCTTTTCTCAAAATCAAACAACAAGATGGCCTTATTTCCAACATATTTTCATTCTGGAGGAATGATTTTTCTAAAGTAACTTCATTTTCCTAAAGTTTATTTCATTATTTTGGTTCAATGTAGAAAAAAACGTTCATTTTCATTGTCAAAACAATTGGAAAACATAGTTTTCGTTGGAGCGTTTTGCCGTGACTTGTTGTCTAAGTGCTAACTATAGCGCGAGATTTGTAAAATGTCGCCACTGGAAACTGCCCGAAATTCGCTGAAGTACCAACAACTATGGCCAAACTAGCATCAAATATATATCTTCTATCATTGTTGTGTCTATTGCATTTCAGTTTTTCTGGAATTCTTTACTTTTTGTAGCTTTTCTGAAGAGAAAATATCGTTCGGCGCCCGTTCGGCGATCGAGAAAGTTGGCTACTTTGACAAAAATTAACCATTTTGAAAAGTAATTAGCCACTCTGTATAGTAGAAAATCATACCATGCTAGGAAATCAAACCGTTATTGTTTCTACGGCGTTAAAGAAGAAAGAAACAGTCTAAAATGCCTAAATTGTAGCTTTGTTCAGCCTACGAACTTGCAGTCTCTCGAGTGAAGGTTTATATACAATTTCTAAAATTGGATTATTTGACAAAGCATCCGTGGCCGATTGGCAAGGTTTTGGGCTAGGAATCAGAAGGTACCGAGTTCAAACCCCGCGTGCGTTTATTTTTCTTTTTCGATTTTTTATGATTTTTCGGGTTTGAACTTCTTTTTCGCTTCTTAAACAATGTTACGATGTATTTCTCTTCCATTGCTTGCTTGATTTCTATTTTCTGGTGGAAAATAAAATATAAATTTGTTTTACACTTCCTTGGTAACCAAGCCTCCTAGTGCATCAATAACACTAATTCTCCCGCGAATCTTAATATTTCGCAAATATTTTAAAGCAAATCGATAGAAAAGCATATTGTTCACAAAGCTAAGTATGGATTTGCATTTAGGATAAAGTTATTGCGAAAGTTATAGCCAAATGCGTCCAAAAACGACTTTATGCACTCGTCATTTCCTTATTTTAAATCGAAATTGCAAATCCATACTTAACTTTATGAAGATGCTCATGAAAAATATATCTATAGCAAAAAATATTCAAAGAACTATAGCAAAAAATATTCCAAAAACGTCTATTTGAAGGCAAATTAGTCTTTTTTCTACTACCGGTCACGTGACCATGGGCGTGGCCCGATGACGTCATCGTTGGTATTGTTGTCCTTTGATGATGTCATGGCGCAAAATTGGCCATGATTGAGTAAAGTGTCGCCGAATTAGAACTGTTTCAAATTTCCCTAGCAACCAAGCTTCCGAACACCCTTATTAAATGCTAATGAGTAAACAGGAAGGATGATGTACTATGACTTCTGCACTGATGGCAACCATCAAGCTGCATGAAAAAACCATGGTAAAACATTCTTATAATATATAGATTTAGCCACTGGCTAAAAGCGGAGCTCCTGGTTATAAAATTTTCTGTGTGAATGAAAGGGATTCCCATGTGTACATGGTTGCTTTAGAGTCTTCCCTTCACGGGATATTACTTTTTCAAGCATAGATGACGTCATCGATGACGTCATATCACGTGACCACTTCATTTCGCTCATCTAGTGACCTAGACTACACTTCCAAAGTTTGGTTGTTTTCGAGTCTTCCCTTCACGAGATATTAATTTTCAAGCATAGATGACGCCATCGCTGACGTCATATCACGAGACCAGCTCATTTCGCTCATCTGGTGACCTAGACTACACTACCAAAGTTTGGTTGTTTTAGAGTCTTCCCTTCACGAGATATTGATTTTTCAAGCATAGCTGACGTCATCGAAAATGTCACATCACGAGACCAGCTCATTTCGCTCATCTGGTTGCCTAGACTACACTACCCAAGTTTGGTTGTTTTAGAGTCTTCCCTTCACGAGATATTGATTTTTCAAGCATAGATGACGTCATCGATGACGTCACATCACGTGATCACTTCATTTCGCTCATCTGGTTGCCTAGACTACACTACCCAAGTTTGGTTGTTTTAGAGTCTTCCCTTCACGAGATATTGATTTTTCAAGCATAGATGACGTCATCGATGACGTCACATCACGTGATCACTTCATTTCGCTCATCTAGTGACCTAGACTACACTACCCAAGTTTGGTTGTTTTAGAGTCTTCCTTTCATGAGATATTCATTTTTTGAAGCATAGATGACGTCATCGATGACGTCATATCACGTGACCACTTCATTTCGCTCACCTGGTGACCTAGACTACACTACCAAATTTTGGTTGTTTTAGAGTCTTCCTTTCATGAGATATTCATTTTTGAAGCATAGATGACGTCATCGATGACGTCATATCACGTGACCACTTCATTTCGCTCACCTGGTGATCTAGACTACACTACCAAATTTTGGTTATTTTAGAGTCTTCCCTTCACGAGATATTAATTTTTCAATCACTGACGACGTCATCGATGACGTCACATCACGTGTCCGTGTTACAGCACCCCCCTTGTAGCATAGACGAAATATCCCAAGTATGGTTGTCTTAGCATGTTCCCTTGAGGAGATATAATTTTTTCTTTGCATACCACAGGGTTCCCATGTGTACACGGACGGACGGACGACGGACGGACGGACGACGGACGGACAATCCCTTCCGACGGACATTCCCTTCCTTTGGGGGTGGATATTTTCTGGAACCACACATTACGCTGTGAACACAAAACACCAAAGTGTGATTCCAGAAAATCTAGATGCTCCCCATGGAAAGGAACGGGAATAATTCTAGAGAGGGGGTCATATCTCACTCCACCTTAAAGTGCATATGAAACGAAATATATTTTTAAATAAAATAAATATATAACCTTTTAACCGTTTGCTCGCAAAGTTCGAGGGCTGTGCGATAAATGCTTCTGTTTTTAGAGCGATTTGAAAAAGCGCAACATTGCTGCCAAAAGTGTCTAGGACTATCGCTCGGAGCGCCTTTCCAAATAAAATGTAAAATAAAATATAAAATGGAATATCTTTTTCCCGTTAATTAAAAAAAAATCCTTTATCATTCTGTGTTAGGCTATTTAAGTACTATTACTTCTCTGCCCTCGCACTCCTTTTAAAACATTATCATTGTATTTCGCAAGGTACCTTGCTACCACAGGTAACCCAGGGTCTGGATTTTTTTAATTAAATGAGCGTTGGAGTTTGCAGGATTTTAAGCGTGTTAGTTACGTGTTTGTTAAAATACAAATTTCGTAGCTCTCGTGTTCATGCACAACTCTGATGGCTACCGGACGATACAAACTGCAGGTTGTAGGTTGCATGTTTGTTTTGGGGACTCAGATTCCGAAATGAAAATGTGTTTTAAAACGTTTCCATGGCTATAAAACTTCATTGCATTTTTCAACCAGTATCAGTGAGAAGTGTTCAGTGTTCACGGTTCGAGTGTCTTTACTGTAAGCGATCTGTTTTCCCCAAATATATATATTTTAGCAACCATGTGGAAACTCATTTGAGACTTAGGCTATAGTGCTCAGCAATTTAAGAGCCATTCTCTGTAAGAATCAAACAAAGTGGGAAATGAAAATTTTCAATCCACCCTTAAATTTTGTGTGCAAGTAAGTTACCTTGGGGGATGCACAAAAACTCCCCTTTAGTGGGGGTTAAATGTTTTGCTGCCATGTAAACGAGATCTCTTTGTTCTAGCTCCAGAGACTCATTTTGACCAGAAATTTCTCCCTCCTGAAGCATGTCCTGTTGTCAGCCATTTTGACAAAGGCAAAAAAACACTAAAAATAAATAATTTATATCCAATAATTTATATATCCAATAATTTATATATCCAATAATTTATATATCCAATAATTTATATACAAGTATCTTGTATACTTGTAATGGTGGAAGTCTATAAAAATATAAAAAGTTATCCGGGAAGTGGTGTTGTTTGCTCGCCGGAGCTCGGTCAATGTTACCTATAAACTGAAAATGCGTAAAACATTGCAATGAGCCGCCGACGAATTGAGAGTATTCCCTTGAGAATCCCATGAAAACCTCCTTCAAATAAGCAATATTATTAGTAAAAATGCCATACAAAGCAATCAGCTTTGTAATTCACTGGACGAAAAAATGGATTCACTCATGTGTAAAGTAGTGACAAAAGTGAAGTGAATTCCATATTTGCTCATCTTCGCATACATTTTCGCAAATGCAATTTTCGAATTCGCATCATATTTACCATCATACAAATTTGGTGAAGACCGCTTTTACATCAGATTTGCTCAGTTTACAAAAGGGTATGCAAACACGTATATTCGCATCAACTTTGCTTAGCAGTAAACATAACTGCAACAATCGCGTTTGCTTTATGTTTGCTTTATGTTTACGTGTGTCAAAGTTCAATGTTAGACTGTGAGCAAATGTACTGCAAATCACTAGCTTGCACTATGATTGCACCAAGGGAAATTTAATAGAGAACATCATGTTTACATCCCGGTTTACATATTGTTTGCACAGTTCATATTCAAGCGTAGTTCACGGGACCAGTATTTATTTGCAAAATGAAATCTAATCGAACGACACCATCTTTGGTCAATCTACGATCCTCAAACAGCACTGCTTTGTGGTAGTCCAGTAACTTGAAGTTAAAACGAGCGAGTTTGTGGGATGCCGATCGGTCGGTCATAAAGACGTTTATCTAACAACACTCTCACACGAAGCCGAAATTTGGATAAAGAGTTGCTGCAAAAATTCAGAATAATTCCACCGGACATTGTGAAACTGATTCAGTTAAAATGCTGATAGTAATTTATATGCTTTATTTTGAGCTGTGCGATCAGAAATAAAGCAGAAATACTTGGATAAAGCTTTCCCGGTTTATTGTTACTGCCATTCTCATTACACTGCGACCCTCGACCTTCAAAAGACCGACTTCAAAAACGTGTTCTACGGGACGTCAATCAAACCGTTACCATGACGATTTCAAAACTTTCCCGCTTGACCTCGACACGCTGTGGTCTCGCGTTTGCGCTGCGTTGCTATTTGTGCTCTCGCGACAGCTCTCTCGACTCTCCTAGCTTCTATATAGCTTTACTGTTTTCTCTCGGGCTGTTTTCGCTCAAGATGGACGACAATCAGTACGAAGATTCGCAAGAATACTCTGAAGTTGGCATTGAACTGCCAGACATCGATGAAACTCAAATTGTTGATGAGGTGAACGAACAGGTCAGTGTTACACTGGTCCATCATTGTCAGTTTCTTTGCACTTTTAGTTTTAGTCCATCCAAACCAATTTTGGTTAAATTCTAACTTACAATCTTCAGCGCGAGGTTGCCCTATTCACGAGAACAAAGAATGGAAAAGTTGTGGGCGCTGAAACAACTCCCTTTGTCTTGCCAAAGAGGTGGAACTAGCACACGCTGATAGCCTGTGTGGAAGATTATACGAGAAAAGTGACTGGGGAAGACGTAACTATTACTCAGCTGTACTACAAAAAGTCAAAATCCAAAGCTGTGGTGACGATGGCAGGAGATACTGACATACCGGCACTACTAAAAGAGTACCCCCTCGCGTATCAGAATGGCAAATGCCGCTCGGAAGTTACCATGTACTTGGCGGTAGACTTGAAGAAAGGCAAGTACTCGCCTACACCAGCCATTTTTGTCTTGTGAATCTGATAGTGTAATGACCCTGTAATTTAGCTTCTAAACTGAAAAACTTTCCATGTAAACTTATTTGGCCCATCAAACAATCTCTCTTTGTGTTGTTTTCTATTGTTGTAACCCATTTTTCCCTAACACAGGCCTCTTTTCTTTTTACTCGCTGTGAATACATAGGGAAAGAGGCCGCTGCTATAGCAGGGAAAACAACTTTTCAACATTGCCCTTCTTGTCTGTTCTTGACCCACAGACTATACAATCCATTGTTACAATTCATGTTAAGAGATATTATTTTGTGATTGCTGTATCTTTTATTCTTTCATATATATAGTTTACTTCATAGAAAGTGCGGCGTACGGGATTATATTCACGAGTTGTACAAAGCACTTTCTATGGTGTGAGCTATTTATTACACCTATCACGATAATTTTCATTGAAATAACGCATAAATTGGAAAGATCAACTCACACAATAATGAAGCGGCCATAAAGAATGTCAACTTCCTCATCTGCTAGCATACGTGCGGCATTTGGTTTGTTTCCTTTCCCTTCTTTCTTTAGTTCTTTTTGCTTCGCGACTAACACTTCTTTTGTTTTTCGGAACTCTTTTCCTTCCATAATGCTTGAAGGGTAGTCCTTCTTTCTTAGATGACGATCAAAGCTTGAAACAAAAGACCTGAGAGATGTGGGTTCGTATTGTTCTCCGTCTTTTTTACGGACTTGAACTAGAAAATTGGCGATCAACACGTCGAGCTCTTTCACATCTATACTTTCTATCTCTCTCAGCTCGTTTTTTACACGAAACTAAAAAGTTTTTCAACAACGAGACATCTCTCTGTGTCTTGCTTATAGTGTTCTTGTTTTCTTGTTGCTGTACGAAGTCTTCTAGAGAGCAACCAGCCGACACAAATCTAGAGTTTTCCTTCGTCCCCGCCATGATTTTCTCAAGAAAAAATTGGAGGCGCCGTCCCTAAAATTAGCCGCCAGATCTGGGAAGCCATTTCAGTGCTTGACTCTGATTGGTTAAAAGCGTCTACGCTTCTGCTGATTGGTTATACCTCCACACGTGAAAACAGCTGTACGCCATTCTGATTGGCTGTATCAACTTTTTTCACATGTAGAAATACTAGCGTATGTATTTCTACAAATGAGCTTTATGCAATAAAATTATCGTGATACGTATAATAATAGTTTTATCAAACCCAAGAAGATCACCTAGACTCGCCACTAACCGTGACACATTTGACATATATGTACACGAATTATCAGGAGACATGAAAGTTTCTAGTCAATCTGATGTACTTCACAGGTGAATTATAACTCCTCTCTCCAAGACCTCATGGCACTGCTCAAGACCTATGAGGCAGAGAAAAAAGTTTATACACCTGCAAAGGGATTGTATTGGATCAGGAAGGGACAAAGCAAATAGTTAGTCTCAGGGGAACAGAAGATCTGGAGGCATGCAAGCTGGAATATAAAGGAAGTAAGAGCATACGCTTGGCATGCCAGGCAGTAAGCCTTGAAAAAGGTATGGAGAGAGGTGCAGGATTGAATTTATCACTATTGTGTTGTTCCAGAGAATATCCATCGTCCCACAGAAGGGTGGAATCCCCCCCCCCCCCCCCCCCCCAACGTCTGGAATTTCCAAAGGAAAATACAGTATTCGTGTGGAAGAAATCAGGTAAATTGACACACCAACCCTCTGGAATTTCCAATCCCTTCCATGGGGGTATGGGGATGGATATTTTCTGCAACCACACATTTCAATGAAATTATCAAAATGTTGTATGAAATGGCACATAATATCATGATATATCACAAGTCTGATAAAGGGTTGATTTTTTTGTAACCCTAGAATAATAAATTGAGGAAGAATTTCTGTAAGGCCCATACGTGATGAAATATTTGTTTCTAGTATCTTATTGGTCAAGAGTGTATCACATAACAAAACGAAATTTGACTGTTTCCCAGGCGAAAACTGGTAGGGTACTGCATGTTTTTTTTAAAAGGCATGGGAACAAGAAAATTGGAAGTCATGTGCCTGAAAATAAGATCAAACTGAACCAAAATCCACCACATTTGCATAATATGCATAATATTAATAAAAATATAACCTTCTTTATTACTGTTTTTTTTTTCGTTTGCGTTGTTGTTCTTTTTGGCATGATATGATAATAAAGCACTGAAACCCCATGGAAGCATGTTTTGCTGATAATTTCCAGAAGCTTGGCTGAGGGAAACATCATTGGTCTTGGGACCACAAAACATACCGTTTTACTAAAAGTAAATAAATGTTAGCATCTAATTTTGTTCTGCCTAGGCCACCAGAGTGACAAATCATAATATTATCAGAGTACAATGAACCTCCCTCTAAATCTCTGAGGAATGTCAAGTTGCAATGGGCAAGCAAAGGTCAAAGACCACTGTATTGTTTCAAGGAGTAGTAATCTTTTTTCCTAGTTTTAAATTACTATTACTACCATTCACAGAAACCCCATGTACAAACAGAAAAGGCAGCTGTTTCCAAGCAAGACATCCGTTGGGAAAGATGATAACACCTTATGGAACGATACCCATGTGGAACTTGTAAGAGATCTTGAAAAGAGGGGAACCATGTGGCGGTACAGCACAAAACATCTCAAACTCTGGACTGACCAAATAATAGAAGGCAACTCTGCTGGCATCAACGAGGAACCAGGTGGGAGGACCACATTGATTCAGTGGGAATACCCCCAAAAGTGAAGAGGTCTTCTACTGAAAACAAAGAAACTGCAGCTACCCCACCTATGTCTGGCGGTTCAATGCTTGAATTTATGATGTGGCAGCAGCAGCAAAGGAATGACCAGGAGGCGAGGAGAAACGATATGTTTCAGGCAGCACTGCTGGCCTGCCTGTCAACAATCAGCCCCAATCCCAGAGCTCAGGCATGTACTGTTTATTATATTATACAACACTAGTAAAACATGCACTCTGATTACCAAAATCTCATGTTTCGAACATAATGCATGTTGTTTGGTCTTTTCAATGTGAGAACAATCGTTTTTATTGTTATATAAAACAAATAGATGTTATTTTTCCATGTGTCTTTTCTCTAATACATGCGCTTGTCTGCATCTAGTAGCATACTGTTTTTGTTCAAAGGCACACTGTGATGTCCCGTATGCATATATTACAGGACAGGTGCATGGAAAAATAACATCTATTTCCTAAATAACACAAGCTAAAATATCGCTCTGAGAAACAAAACCAGTATCATACTTCAAATTGCAATTGTGTTCCTTTATAGTATATTGCTTATTCATACATTCTCACTTCTACTTCCACACAGGAGAGACAGCAAGATCCAAGCACTACTGGAGGGAACCATGTGAAATTCATGTGAAATGTGTGTGAAATGGTCATGTGAAATTAGACCGTATTTCACATGGTATTTCACATGTTATCATGTGAAATGATGGTGTGAAATGGATGTGAACTGGGCTGATCCTTTTCACATCATAAAAACATGTGAAATTCATGTGAAATTTCTGGGGCTATATGGACTGCGTATATGTGAAATTGGTGTGAAATTGTTTAAAAGGATGTGAAATTCAGAGATTCGATGCAGACCTGCAGCTGCATTAACACTAGAACATCATCCTAAAAAATGCATGTACTGGAGCATTGTTGCTGTTTAATCATAGAAATTATTTAATAACAGTTCCACAGTCTAATGTTAAAAAGCATAAGACAGGAGAACAATAAAAGTGTCACACTGTAGAAGTTGAGAAATATTATGTGAAATATTTTTTACCATATGTGAAAAAACAAATTACACTACAACGACTTTGCCACTTCTGGAAATTAAACATATAAAATCACTGGTAAAAGGCATAGTGCCATGATATGATGATCATTTCTTTCAGAGTTTACATAACATAATAGGTATGCACCGCAACGCGTGATATGTCAATTTCTCCGTTGGAGCTGTGAAAAGTGTCAAAATTTATAAACACGCTTTACAAACTGATGCAGAAGTTCATATCAACAATCATGCAGAACTTAGGAGTTATTAATCAGTGATGGCTCACATTCGTAAGGGCAATTGTTCAACACAATTATTCAGAGGTGAGAGACAACATTTAACGATCACATTTTGAGGGCTTATGAAGACCTAAAGCTGATCGATTATGAAGCCAATTGATCGCCGGATCGCCGAGTTCAAAATAAAACCTACGTAGCGTGTTTCTGCATCAACATACTCTCATTCCGATAAACCAGAACAAAGGCAATGACTATTTAGAATTACCCGTAACTTATTTGCACAAAGGGCAATTCAAAGTGTAGGTTATAAACAAAGGTTAAATTAACTTTCGATTCACATTATTATAAACTAGCCGCCGGCGCGCGGCTCGTGCAAGTACGAAAGGGCCGCTATCGATACACTTTAAATGAATCCAAATATAAGGTGAAATAAACTACTTCAGTTTTCAACGAACTGACTTCTTTAAGTTAATAGTTTCTTATTTAACAAGTACTTTACGTATTTATATACACGGCCGAAGTATAATAAGCGCTGAAGCGATAAGAATGCATCATGAACTCTGTGGACTCACCTCTCTAAAACGGAAGCATTGCTTTGCTTTTCATCGGTAGTACAATCAGGAAACACAAGAAGAAATCGCGTACTAGACGATGATCACCATGATGATCATGTGTGTCAGGGCATGAAGTTTGCCAGAAATAATACTGCCATTTCGAGAAACTTCGATCCATGAACTGTGTGTAGGATGTTCGTTATTGAAATATGATCCTATGCTGAAATCACCGCCCTTTTTACTAGCCAATACGATGCGACATTGAATCGGCCCAGGTCCCGCTCGGACATTTCACTCAATCGAAAATTGTCAGCACGCAATATTCTATTTTTGAAACAGCACGAAAAAAAATGTATCGTTTTTGTGATGTATATAACAATTTTTCTTTACACTAGGCGAAGTCCCTTATAGTTTTACTTAGCGATATTTTTCAATAGAAGATTTAACTAGACCGTCGTTACTGCAGATAAACACATTCAACAAATTTTTCATCAGACAATGTGCCTAATTAGGATCGAAGTAATTGTAATTTAGCATTGAAATTTTTTTTTGAGGAATAATTCCAGAAGCAGTGGATGTTCAAGTTTGTCCTTTTTTCTAGAAAAAAAATTCACAGTTATTTCACATGATGATAATCATTTCACATTAATTTCACAGCATGTGAAATAAGACTTCTCTTCAGAAAAATATTTCACATGCATTTCACATGATTTGCCATTTCACATCATCAGTTTCACATGCTTGATTTCACATGTTTTGTGTTTCACACTAAGTTCACATCATTTTTCACATGGTTCCTTCCTGTAGTGAAGGTGTCAAGTGCAAGCTTCTACAGTAAAAGGCAAGTGATAGCAAGTCACCCTTGCAAATACAGTATGCATCACCACTATATCATCTCAGTGATCTGATAGGTTGGGACAAAAATGTGTTGTACAACCAGAGGGTTTCTGACCACCAATGCAATAATTGCATGTTTTGCAATTGTGACAGCTAGCCAATAAGAAGGCTTGGATAAAGATCATGTTTTATTGACCTTGAAGGACACTGGTTTTTGCCCCTGTCATCCCTTTCATTTTCCTTTCACTCTGAGGACAGAGTGAAAGCTGTGAGTTTGCTAACATGAGCAATGTAGCTGATTTTAATTATTTATTCCAGCTCTTGGCCAGATGACACCAGCTGACTGCCTTGCCATACTTCATTCCATTGGGCTATCAGCTAGCAGCGCCTTTACAGACAACTTGGTGGATGGTCCGATGTTAGATGCATTTTTGCATCCCCAAATTGGACAGGCACTCATGACATCAATTGGGATATCAGATGAAGACTGTCTGACATTAGTACCAGAGATATATCGATTGAAGGCTAGGGGCTTTACTAAAACCCACACTACAACAACTGTCTAAGTACAACTGAACTATTTCATTCATGTTCTTATAGCCCAATGTAAGGGAATCCAGCTATAGGTATCTGGAATCCGGTCTGCATTCCATAATCCAATCATTTCTCTTTTACTGGAATCTAGAAGCCAAGACAGGTGGAATCCGGAATCCAGGGGGGTTGAAACTAGAATCCAGGGGCCAAAATCAAAATAAGCTCATTGTATTCCCTCACATGTACATAGGGCAATAGTCATTTTCACAATTCCTCGCTCTATTGTGATTCAAATTGGAATTCTAGCCTGAAGTCGAGTCTACCATTGACCAAACGATACATTGATTGACATTGATCAACGTTGACTCGACTTCAGGCTAGAAGTCCAATTTGAATCACAGTAAAGCAAGGAACTGCGAAAAGGACTATTATTAACTACGGCATAGCAACTGGACAACTGGTATGGTAAAATATATTATATTATACCTGTACCTTGACAATAATATGTTAGCCCTTGACACTATATTATTTCATGCACTGCAACTAAAAAAATACCAAAACTAAATTGCTCTCCCAAAATTGAAAACAGACAAAAATTTAGCCTCATGTATATTTTCCCTCCAAAAATGTATCAGATGCTCCTGACGATACAGTACTCTGAGTATCCAATCTCAGCATTTATGGGGACAGGAGAATCTAAAAATGTTATCATGTTAATCAGCATTCCCATTTAGGGCACACAGGCAAATGAATGCTAATGTTCAACGTTGTTGTTGGCATCACGCCACCATCTTAGATGTACCCACTATCTAGGAAAAAGTATTTGCAGACATGGTCAGAAACTCCTGAAATAAAGACAAAATCAATGTTAGGGAGCTGGCTATCATTTTTTGACAATAAGGATGTATACAAGGTAATTATAAGGAATATTTGTTTTAATTATAAGGAATTTTTCCAAGAGGGCACAGTAACAAATTCTGCATTCTGATTGGTTGTCAGAGCGTGCGAACAGGGGCAATATTTTACTATCTCTGACCTAGGTCACGGTAACCATTTGCCATTTCCCAGCCGGTAATAACATATATTTCCACAATACTGTGAGACTTGCACATACACTGAAAAAAGCGTTTGTGAGGGTATCTATCAGCTATATCCCTGTGCCTCTGTACATAACCATTTCTTTGCTGCACCAAAATATCCCTCAATGGGATTCAAATCTGGGTTTGAGACTGCTACCTTCATTATGCCAAAAAAAAAAAATTCAAAATCCTTTTGTACCACAGAAATTCCAAATGTACCTTGTAGGATGAACTGATTTGCATCCGTATGCTTTACATGTAACCACAGTCTTCAATCAAGGAAGTGCATGCGTCAGGGGAAATCTAAAAAACACAAGGTAACTCTCTCAGGGTATTTTCATATATGATTTAAGAAAATGTGGGAGAGGGTGTGGTTGGTTATGACGGCCAGGCGGGGGTAAGTATTTTGCAAACCCCCATCTTACTAATGAGCCCCCCCCCCCCACACACACTTGAAAACCGTCCGCCGTCCTTGCAAAACCATTGATAGAATAGTAGATGGTGCCCACAAAACATGTTATTGTTGGTTCTGTAAGTCTCTAAAATTGTCTTATTACTTACTACTGTATTTTCACTCGAATCTAAAAAATGCCAGGAAAATGCCACATGGTTGGAACAGATGACAGTATTAGACTAAACTATGACATAATGTACAGCTTGTAATATGGCCTGCAATGCATTCTAGTAACCTATCTGAGTTACTCTTACATTTTCCAATGCAATCTCAAAACATCTTTGTGGGTACGAGTCACAAATGTCTTGGTGTCTCATCATCCATCTCTTGGCAACACTGAAGCACTCTTCAATAGGGTTCATGTCTGGTGAGTAAGGTCTATAAACAGAGGTTCACAGTTATAGACTGAGTAGTATTCTTACCAACACAAAAACAATTGATAAAATGATGTTTTACTTTATTTTACAGACATAAAAATGAAAAATACTGTAAAACATTTATAGGAGTGGTAAAATTTACTAGGGTGTGTTTATATGATCAACAATCAACATGCCCCTCCTTGTTTGCAATGGAGGACTCGAGTTATTTTAAAACTCATAAAAATATGTACATGTATATAGCAGATTTCAGATGACCGTCATGATTTAATTCAATTTGCGATTGGTTTGCTTTCATTGGCTGGTCATTCCTATCAACCAATCAAATTGCAAACTAATTACAAGCAATATTTTTACTAGCCAATCAAATTCAATAAGATTGTGTAATCCTGAATTGGTTTGCCAATTGGACGGGCTGGAAACCATTCAACATCAAGTTGTAATTACACTGTTTCTGATATCCATCCACCCCCAAGAAGGGATTGGAAATTCCAGAGGGGTGGGGTGAATTTACCTGATTTCTTCCATACAAATACTGAGGAAGTTTTCAACAATGTGGGGGAGGGCAAATCAGTATTTTCTGGAACCACACATTCTTGGGAAAATGTTAGATGTGGTTGAGGTTCATGTTGCTCGTGAATAATATAAGCATTGTATGTTTGCATATACCTACGGCAGGAAAACAAGCAGGGCACCTTTTGATCTGATCATTCTCAATGCTTCAGGGGATTGGTGGATACGGCAGTTATCAAGCACAACTATGGAGCAATCCTCACCATCTGCATAAGAACCAAGATGTGGTAGTATGTAGTTTTCCACAACAAATTCAAATTGTTCTTTGTCATATGAACCCACAATTGCATGGGCAGCCTTTATCCCCTGAATTGACACTCCAGCAAGGACACTGTACCTTGTACCTCGGGTAAAATTGCCAACCTTTGAGATCCGGGTGCCACGAAGGCTACGAGCATACTTGCGCTGATAAAATAATACAATTTTGTTTATCTATTTTATCTTTAGTCTGACAGCAGCTTGGGGAAAAATACTTGTATCCCTCTGAAGGGATACTTGTATCCGTCTTGTGGTGGCTACATTCTGGTGTCAGGAAATGTAAATCATCTATTGAAATTTTGCATCACCCCACCACCCCTCCTAGAAAAGAAATAACCTAAGCTAAGATAAAGGCAAGGAGGCAGAGGAGGGGAGGGACTCCCACACATTAGGTGGTATTGGTTCCATTTATAAAGGGTGGTCATTTCTGACAACTTTTCCGATCATGGCATGGTATTTTACCTGAGTTGTTCTTTCATCTTTGGACGACTCATCCAGGAAAATAAACTGCTCCTTTCTAAAGGCTGACACAAATCGTCTAAACTGTGCTCGCTGTACCTCGTTTCTTTCGCGAGCAATGACTTGCAGCTGCAAAAATAGAATCCATCTTGAGCGGTTTCAGTAAATGTAAGCCTGCGAGAAAAACTGTAATAGACAAAGAGTTGTCAAGACAACACAAAAGAGAATTCAGGAAAGAAAAAGCTTACCTTTTTGACCGTTAAACCCATCTGACCGATGCACCTGTTGATTGTCTGGAGGGCAAACACTTCACCAGTTAGGAAATGTAACCATGACTGTATCTCGTCAAGATATAACTCTGGCTGCTCCGTGATAATTTGGCGAATGAGAAGATTTTCATTTGCTAGAACGAAACACCAGAATTAGGGATCGCTTGTCCAAGTATAAGAACCATTGTTTGGCTTACGGAGGTAATCACTATCTGATGGAAATATTCTGGTCTTACCGGTAATGCATCATTGTCTCCCCTTTCTCCGCGGCTGATCGACCACATCTAAAGTGTTCCTGTACAATCTAGTGATCTTTTTCACAAAACTTCTACTCACATGTAGTAACTGCCATATCTCTGAATAACTATAACCGACTGTTTTAAGATAAACAACTCGCCATCTCAGCGTCAGATGATAAGCTCTTGGCATTTTCGTTTCGATTCGTTGTTGTCCAAGATGGCGGTGGAACACGCTCCCAAGTGCCGATAAGTGAAATCGTCATGGTAACGGTTTGATTGACGTCCCATAGAACACGTTTTTGAAGTCGGTCCTTTGAAGGTCGAGGGTCGCAGTGTAATGAGAATGGCAGTAATTGCTCAAACAAACATGGCGAATGCGAAGAAATCGAATCGACTAGAATAACTTTCTCAGGTTTTCTGACTGAACAACTCAAATTAAAGCCTATAAATCAGATAAATTACTAGCAGCATTTTGACTTTGTCAATTTTCGATTGAATTGTGTCTATTATCGGCTGCAAAAATGCGCAAAAGTCTCTTCACGTGAGATGTTGTAGATAAACGTCTGCGGCACATAAACCCCTTCATTTTTACCTCATGTGAAATAACCGTCCTGTCCTCGCTGGATTGCTACAAAGCAGTGCCATGTGAGTGTCCTATTGCTTGTGAAATTAGCAATCATCTGGCGTACTTTTGTTGCGAGTACAACCTTGCAAATGCGACAATTTACGTGATAAAGTTCTATAACACACGGTTGAAAGTCTGCCTTCGATGGCGCTCAAATTCGAATGAATACAAACCGTCACTAGATCAGAGCGGAAACCTTGTCCAGGTCACGTGGGATTATCAGACGTAGCCGGACGTACAGTGTTGCTAGCAGAGCGCATTTGAAGCAAACATTGAATTCGCTTAACGTTCGCATCGAATTTGCGCGGTATGGTATATTTGATATTTGACTAGTCGAGCAAAACTGGAGCAAATATGAAACATATTTGCTATGAAACAAACAAATGCAGCGCGTATATGATGCAAACATACACATTCGCATTCTCAACTAAAAGTGTAGCAAATTGATAGCAAACTTTTAACTTTACAATTGCTCAAGGACTAAACTTCATAATTGCTACCATGTTTGCTGAAATTCACATTCGAGGCAAATATAGAGCACCAAATTCGCATCAAATTTGCTCGCACGACAAACCTGAGCGAATCCATTATTTCGTCCAGTGATTTTAGTCTCTATAACGCCATAATCTGTTCACAAAATGACCAGTACGTCAATGTTGTTGGTAATAGAAAATAAATATAAAATGGAATATCTTTTTCCCGTTAATTTAAAAAAATATCCTTTATCATTTTGTTGTTAGGCTGTTTAAGTACTAATACTTCTCTGCCCTCGCACTCCTTTTAAAACATTAATATCATTGTATTTCGCAAGGTACCTTGCTACCACAGGTAACCCAGGTAACAGGGTCTGGATTTTTTAAAATTTAATGAGCGTTGGAGTTTGCAGGATTTTCAGCGTATTAGTTACGTGTTTGTTAAAATACAAATTTCGTAGCTCTCGTGTTCATGCACAACTCTGATGGCTACCCGACGATACAAACTGCAGGTTGTAGGTTGCAGGTTTGCAGGTGAGTGATTTTACGGCACACATCAATTACGCCGATTAGTGACGTCACTGTCCACGTGTCCGTGAGACATTGTGAATATCTCCTCAACGTTCTATGAATTGCAATCAAACTTGGAAAGAATCCACGCTTAACACTAGTCAACAAAACTCAATTATAATTACAGGCAGTGATCGGACGTCATTGACGTCATTGAAAATTATATGTCCTTTAGCATTTATATGAATGTCAATCAAACTTGGAAATAATCATGTTAAACACACCCTAGAAAGTTTTGAAATCGGGAAGAATTTGTCTGAATCATCTCGTTTCCTCGAGTCTTTCCCAAATCCCTTCCAAAAACGTCCGATTTCCCTCCGAAGGAATTCGGTTACTTTTTGGTGCACTATGGGTCACAGAACGTGTTGAAAAATTCGGAAAATCCGATGCATTAACCTGGAGCACTGAGAGATTTGTTAAAAAAAAAAACTGGAGACTCCTGGGAAAACCTGGAGAGTTGGCAGCCCGAGGGGGCTATTTTTTTGTTGGGGAATCTTTTAAGGGTTAAAATCTCGGGTTTTGATCTCTTTTAGGGGAAACCTTGATCTGCAACAACATTTAAGGGAGATTGGCATCGTTTAAAAAAGGGTACTTGCCGACAAGATGATAAATTAGACAACATGATGGCGCAACATCTCAATCAAAGACAGAGAAATGTCTTGATGGGTATCTTTTAGGGTAAAAATAATGTTAACCCTAAAAGAAAATTTTTACCACGTCCTTTTTTGGTATCTTTTAATTTTAGGGGTGAAAATGAAAATTCCAGACGATCATCCCCGACCAAAAATATATCCAACCCCCGGGGTTGCCAAGTATGCACCAGTCCAACAAGTACTCATTAATTGCGGGCAGTAACCCCCGCGTCATTGACATTGGAAAAGTATTAATATCTCATGGGATAGCCTGCTTGCTCGGGCGCCATCTTGGAATTTTGAGGCGCGCGGTTCCGGGGGCGAGCACAAAAATCGGGCGAAGGGGATGGGGGAGGAGGAAAGGAGAGAAAAACCGCCTGCTCGAAAACTAGGTGATTCTCACATCCGCCCCCAACCCAGCATGACTTCCAACAACAGTCACACTTTGTTCAAGGACCAATCAAGCTGTCATGTCGATCAAGTGGTTCGATCAAAACAAACCCACTCGAAACTTGGATCAGTTCTTATCGGGAATTTGAGTTCGCCGAAGGGATGCAAATTCAATAGTTTGGCTTAGCGTTGCCGGCCTCTCGAGGTATCGGTGTTTCATCGAGTTTTACTAGTTGTTTGTTCCGGAAAAAACAACATACCTCTTGGGAAAACTTATTTATTCGCGATCGCTATTACAATTAGTCTAAATACTTGAAGGCAAAAGCAAAACTGCAATCCAGCTCTGTGTGTTGGGTTTGGAGTTTTCTTCAGTCTGTATAGCTGATCAGGCCGAATTTAAGTCATATAGCACACCGTAGCTTACGGGAGGTTTTATAAGTTCCAATAAACTCAGCAAAAGCATAAAACTAGATGAAAGAATCAGAGTTTCAATCTGCGCAAGCTAGCGGTGGAGAAGTTGTAAACAGCAATTCCTTCGCCGATGAGCGAGACTCATAGATAAACTAGGATGGATTTCCTAGGATCTCAAATAGTTTGTCGGTCTTCAACTCTGTAGCAGTACATATTTTCTCCGAGTCTAATTTCTTCGGGTGAGAATAACGATGACAGAAATTGGGAGGGTCCTAATTTTTTTTCGCGTGTCTAAAGGGAGGGTCCAAATTTTTTTCACTCCTGTTTGGGGTAGGATCATAATTTTTTTCAGCAACATTTGGACGATGAAGAGGGTAAAACAGATGCCGATATTTCAGCATCATTTTTTTTTGTAAAATGTCTTCAGTACTACGTCAAATAGGGGACGGGAGAGCCTGGATCACGTTTAATCATTGTACTTATAGAGGGAGGATAACTGCATTTTTACCGTTTATTACCCAAATGCCTCTCACGTAAATAATCAAGGCGTTAAATAACGACAGCGGTTCCTTAGCTTTGACAGAAGTAAGAAAAACGTATTTCTGTTATTAAGAAGAATGAAAGAGACATTGCATCATTCGAACAAGGGTCTATCTGACAGGTTTTGCAGAAAATATAAATAGTATGGGGAGGGTCCCAATTTTTTTTACCTACGACTGGGGGAGGGTCCCATTTTTCTGTTATGTTCAAGGGGAGGGTCCTAATTTTTTTTAGCCTTGTTTGAAAAAAATGTGAGCCCCCCCCCCCCCCCCCCCCCCCGTAAATAATGACACGTCCCTTATATCCCTTCCTTCAGAGTTCTCGTTTCGCTAGGCGGTTTCCTTTTGCATTTATACACTCAGTCCTACACCAAACCTTGTGGTTCTAGTCTGCTGTTCGTTAGACTTTTTTGCCCTTGTTGCTATTAGTTTCGTTGCTCGGTTGTTATTATCTTAGCGTCCCTACGCGTTGGTTCAGTCTGTATTAGCATAGCATAGTATTCATACATATTTGTTTAGTCTTCATAACCATGTAGCATTCCTACGGACTTTGTTGTTTAGTCACTACGTTACCATGTAGTTTGCTTTCACTGTTTTCTTACTTTATTTTGTCCTGTTTTGGTGTTCTCATTCCTTTAGTTCTCTCGTTGTGTGGTTACGGCACCGGGTCGCGTGAGGATAAAGTTGTTGTGTAGCGCTCGGTCGCATGACAGCGGGTCACGCGGCGCGACACCGGGTCGCGTGAGGTATGTTGTAGTATAGCGCTCGGCCGCGAGACACCGGGTCACGCGGCGCAACACAGGGTCGCGTGAGGATAAAGTATTTGTGTAGCACTCGGCCGCGTGACAGCGGGTCACGCGGCGCGACATCCTGAAAAGGGTTCTGGCTAGCTTGATGCTTCATTCTCGAAAGATCACTTTGAAGTTGCGTGTATTCTATGACTTATATCTTGGCTATGCAGAATGACACGCATTTTGTCTTTTAGTTCTCTCATACGACTTTTTTCTGGAGAAATGTCCTGATATTGACGAAAAGGAACTTTAGGAGCTCTTTTCCAATAGTATCGCTCTCTTTTTCATTTTCTGACGTTTCATCAGGTAGGACAGTCGTCGTTTGTGGTGGCCCTCAAATCGACGAAAAGATAGCCAAACGGTCTTCTGACAGCTTCCTGGCATCCTCGGAGACCCAGGGGATTTTTCCTGGTACTTGTCAATAAAATAATGCGTGTTCTGCGGGTACATTTGCTTTGCAAGAGAAATCACCTGTAACTGATCCCTTCCTTGGGTTCTTGAGCAGGACCAAGTAATAGATATACTGCGACTGACCCTACCTTGATGAAACATGTTTTGAACGATGTAAATCACGGTAGGTTTTATATAATGAGACCCTTGGTGAACAGATTAACAATCCTCTTGTCATTTCCGGTTTCAATCATCTGATCGTCGATAACGAGGAGATTGAGCACGTTGACTTCGAAATAAGAGTCCTGTTCCAGACCGTTTTGGTATTTCTCTCACAAATATGAGGCTGATGTTTACCCGATGCCAGTTCAATTTCAAGACGATGGATAGCCACTGGCTATAGCAGGAGACTTTTCATAGAAATATATTTCATGTCATTTTTAATGCGAGGGACAAAGCCGCCATGTTGAATTCTTCCACAGAAACTAAGAAAGAACTGAGTTCACATAGCCGAAAACACCATAGACATCCAGACCTAAATAGTTCTGTTAGAAATTACTTGTAGACATGTGCTGGGATAATTCCAATTCGAAAGCTTTGAACTGAGAAATAATTTCATCCAAGTCTAAAACAAACCTTGCTTCTCATAGCGCGCGATAACTCTAAATGAATACAGGAAAATGCAAAAGCCATGAATGTTTCTCTAGATGTAATCGCTACATTTTGAAATACCGTTAAATACCCATATTTGTGCTGGAAAGGCTTTTATTTGAGTTTCTGTTTAAGTTAGTTGGATTTTTTTAAAGGAGTTCTCTGCTCTGAATTGTTTGTAAAGAGTTACTCTTGCCTTTTAAACACCGGTAGAGAAATGAGTGTTTTGTTTTGTGATACTGAGGCATTTTATCACAATAGACGTCAACTCCTGGTTTTGCTGGGAGTCTCAAAATTTCCCGACTCCCGCCAAACAAACGAGCAAAGTTTACAAAACCTGGCTAGACTGCAGAATACCCGTCATCTATTTTTAACCGCTTCCCTCATGGCTGGTCCGCGGTCAGGGGAGAGGTTGGTTACGGCTGGAGAATTTACATGCTACACTGTTTTTTATTATGATTTGATTGTATAGTCACCATCCGACATGGATGTTCCTTAGGCAACATCTAACAGTTTTGGAAAGGGGTGCTACAATTTTGGCCCAAGAGGGGAGGGGAGGGACAATTTTGCCCATCGTGATTATCCTTACATTTATCGGTATTAAAGAATTATCTATAAATAATAGTTATGTACGATTCTCTTCACATTTGGCTAGATTGGATGCAGAGTATCGATAACTCTTTTTAATAGATTATCCAATCTATTTCAGCGGTATTAAAATACCGCTGAAATAAAGGGATAATCAGGTAAAGTCATAATTGTCCCTCCCCTCACCCCCCTCCCCTCGACCTTGGGCCGAAATTGTGGCACCCCTTCCGAAAACTGTTAGATGTTGCGTAATAAATAACATTCATGTCGGATTTGGCGACTGTACAATCAAATTGCAATTAAAAAGCGCATAGCATGTAAATTTCACCCATGACTTACCCCTCCCCCTTGTCAAATGTTTGTAGCACCCCCATCTAGTCAAATGTGAAGGGAACCATTCATGAAGAATTACCGTGGATTTCTTTATTGATAACTCTTTAATACCGCTGAAATATAGGGTAAATCAGGTGATGGACAAATAATCCCTACCCTCCCCCCATTGGGCCTTAATTGTGGCACCCCTTCCGAAACTGTTAAATGTTACCTAAGGAACATTTATGTAGAATTTGTGATTGCACGATGAAATCATAATCTGTGAGGGGAACACGAAAATGTGACCCGAAATTCCCCCTTCCCTTCCTTGCCGGACATCTGTTGCACCCCCACCTAGTCCAATGTGACGGGCACCATACAGGCAGAATTGCCATGGTCTTGTTTATCTATAACCCTTTAATACCAAATAAATATTGGGAAATTAGAAAATATATAAAATTGCCCATATCCTCCCCCCTTGGGTCGAAATGATGGCACCCCTCCCGAAAACTTAAGAAACATTTGGTCCAATTTGGCGCCTTTACGCACAAGGGCAAGATTTTACCTATTTTTTCCCTTAAAGCGTCTATGACACGAAATGTTACATAGCAGTTTTTTGTCTTAAATGTCGAGAAGAACGTCTAAATACTACTTTCAGCGAATTTTCCGCTTAGTTTAATATTTTTAACAAAAATTAATATTTTTAACAAAATTAGAGCGGTCAGAAAACCCCCTATTTTCCCTTCAAGCGGTGAAAGACTGGGTCCGAGTGTGTGACGTATGCAGTGTGTTCTCTCAAATCAAAATGGCTTCCAAGCATGTCAAAAGCAGCAGCAGTTCGTGTTCTTCTTTGGAATTCGAGGTCAAGGAATGCGTTGGAGAACAGGAACTTGAGTAGTCCTTTACTCAAATGAGCCCTTAGCTAGCGGCTGCTATTCTTGGTTGAATTCTGACACAGAAACCGATGATAAAGATGGAGCAAGTTCGATCGACTCGGCGCGATTCTTTTGTACTTTGTCTCAGAACCTTGCTGGTTTTGCGTTGCCATCCTACATGGAAATTATTGTGAATTACTCAAGATTCCAATGTAGAAATTGCGCTGTTGAACTTCACGTTCTCGAGTGCGGCTTGGCTTGCATACTTGAGAACAGCTACGATCAGCAGGATTGTACACAAGGCTGTCCTCTCAGACTGGTTGGTCGCCTCTTCTCCCAGCTACATATTATTAGAGTGGATAACTTTTCCTCATTGATGCCTCAAAACGTTACGTAGTCGAGGACGCAGCTACAATTTACAGTAACAAAAACATATTATTTTTCCACAAGTTGAAAAGATGGCCTAGAAATGTTTTCATAAAACTTTTTGATGTAAGTTATATCTAATTTCCTCACCTATTCTTATGATTCTCTTCTACATTTCTTTAGCACATCACTTTATACCCACATTCTGATAAAAACAATATGGTAGCAGAGATTGCAATTGCTTTCTTTACTTGTGGCATTGGAAACCTGGATAAAGTGGATTAGCTTTCTAGTGGAAATTATCTCAATTAAAGTTAAGTGTAACATCAAATTAAATCATGAGCCGTACAAGTACAGTAAATTTTATGGTATTTTTTTGTAAAATTCTGACTAATAACTTGGTAGTTCGTCTGTATCCTGATGTGTGGTTGCCTACACTGACTGTTTTTAAACAAGTGCATATTTGGGTACCAGGGCGGTGAAAACTCCAGACCTCTGCTAGCCTGCATCTATTATGGCATGAGTGAAGCATGGCTCATCATCACCATCTGACTGGGTTGAATATTTACAGCATTTTCCTCCCATTACATGGATACAAAGCTACACAATAGCAGGAACATAATTGTACTACTTGGCCCTATGGAATTTTCACCATTGATGAATGTTTGCTAAAAAATTTCCCTGGCTTGCACCTTCACTTGTCAAGATTTTCTAACAAAGGAAGACACATTTGTTGACTCAGCTTACTCAGGGTATGACTAGTTTTCAGGAAAACTAGATGGTCTGCTTCAGTGGGGATGTAAACAAGGACAACATCAACCAAAGGTTGAGATTTGTGTTAAACGCTGTGGAGAAATGGTGTTTTGCTGACATTTCAAGCATTAGCCCTTCATCGGATCAAAGAGAAAAAAGTTAACTCCAAGCTAGGTAACGCTTGAAAGGTCAGCAAAACACCATTTCTCCACGGTGTTAAACATAAATCTCAACCTTTGGTTGTTGTTGTCCAAGCTTATATTGAGGTACTCGAAATCTTTTTAGCACAATGCCATGTGCATGTCTTCGATTCCAAATTGATGTGAAAAGTTTCAGGACCGTAGCTAGCGGGGGAGCAGAGGGGGCAGTTGCCCCCCAGCGGCCCCCCAGCGAAGTAAAATGTGTAGTGTCAACATGTGGGAAAAGCAGCTTACCCCCCCCCCCCCCCCCCCCCCCCCAGCAAATACAAAGAATGACCAAGGCCTGCCCCTCCAGTCAAAAATTTCTAGCTACGGCCTTGAGTTTTCAATGGTACACTGTACTGTACCTCCAAATGTTAGAACAGCATGAGGCCAGTAATCTATTACAGGCGATGGTTTTGCTACATGTTTTGTGCTTTTAAATAAACATGATTGGAACTGTTTATCAGGCATTTCTTTGAAGGTGGAGTTTAAATTGTTCACACATTTTAAAATTGAACTCCGAGATGGGAATTTTATGTTACCATGGTCTGCCCTGTGTCTAACAAGTGAACTTGTAGCATTCTTTTCATACTGAGCTTTTCATATGAAATTGATCCTGTCTGTGCTTTGAGAATTTTTATGGTCAATTTTGAATTTCGCAACCTACAAATATTGATCATGCAGCTATTGTAGTGAAGCCAAACACAACTCCTGGACATTGGTGTCTGTACCAGATTATTTTTCAAGAAAGTCATTTGAGTAAGGCAAGCTAGAGGTGCCTGTTTTCTGAAATGTGTGATTCCAGAAATTGTCCATAACTATAACCCACCACCCACTGGAATTTCCAGTGAAAAATATAGTAATTGTATGGGAAATATTTTACCCCCACCCCACCCTTCTAGAATTTCCAAATCCCTACCAAGGGGGAGGAATGGATTTTCCTGGAACTACACAATGTCAAAGAATATGAACTATGATGACTGCTATTGGTCCCTTGCTAGTAGAGGCCTCTAATCTCTGCATTTTGCTGCCTGAGGGTTGCAAGGAAAAGAGACCCGGGTCAAAATTTGCTTTGTTTTGCCACTATCAACAACCTTGGGTGGTTTCCTAATCATTTTGTGAGCCCATTATATGTGCAAGCATATCTACATACATTATCTGCTGATAATATTTGAGCCCTGGAGCAGAAAACGTCTGTAGATATCCACGGTTGTGGACAGTGGTAAGACAAAGTGAGGTTTAACCCAGAGCAGAGGTCTATTTTCCTCAGCTAGTGATATTCAGAGAAAAGATGCTAGCAGAGAATGCTATTGGAAGTTAAACACAAGATTACAATTTATAATATTGCTACAATTTTTGATTATATTTCTCTAAATGTGGTTCAAGATTTTGAAAATATGCTTAACCATCATAATGTGCCATTGTAATTGATGTGCGTCTTTGCAGACTCCCAACGGATGGCTCTTTTTTTGCTTCCCTTGCATGATGCTCCTTGTTTTAACTGCCTTTGAACTACATATTGTATGTATCTGCTGCTGCTCTGTAACTGAAAATATCCCATAACAACTTAGTTTTGGGAATGTTGTAAACATAACAAGTTCAACAACTAACTGATAAACTTGTGACCAAAAAAAAAAAAAACTAAAAGAAACTGTTCTTTTATTCTGATTAGAGCTCAACCATTAGGAACTCATAGTAAAGACAAGTCTGGTTTACTTTTGACTCATTGAAATCTTGTTATACGGGACAGAGCAGTTAATTGTTGGGTTTGCTACCACTGAGAATTATTTACTCATCATGGTACTGAAAAATTCCTTATGAACCATGATGAAGCAACACTGAAAGCAAAGTATAAGACATGCTGACATGATTTCCTGGGTTAGGTAATATTCAGAGTTTTAGGGTTGCCAAGAATCAGTGACTGACTATTCGATTCAAGTCTGGGAATGAATAGAGAGAGATCATCAGCAGCATCAGCTGCTATACAGTAAAATGTTATCAGTGGAATCACATAGGCAGACACAAAAGATATGGAACCATATTTAAAAACTTGGGTAGGCGCTTATTAGTCATGTTAAACCCCTCAAAAATACATGGTCTCTTTGCCCCATGTCCAAAAATACCATGATCAAATATGACTTTAATTGTAAAATTAGAAAAAACAAAATCTCAGAGAGAATCATTAATGAAAATTTGCCATGTCAAGTTTTTGGACGAAAAGAACAAAAATATCACACCCGAAAATTCCTTTACACCTTCCTGACAGCATAGTCTGAAAACCATAGTTTCCAAACCAAGTTTATCTCACTAGAGAATTGCTTTCATTTCGCTTATACTCTGGTATCTTTAAAAAAACTTTAATGGAAGGGACGGACACCAGTAACTAGCGAGGGAATCAAGTCACGAAAAAGTGAAAAAGGCAAATCAAGATAAGAAAAACATTAGGCAAAAAACCTTTGACAATAAACTTTTAATAAGCACTGTTCCGTATGACTTTTACCTCTAGTGATAGTCCATAAGCTTTACAGATGAAGAAAGCTTGAATAGAACCCATTAGCAAGGAAAGCGAAACTCCGAGAACAACGACGAGGGTAGAAATTCCTTGAACAGAGTGTTCGGTGGTGGGCGGTGTTTTCTCGCAAACTTCGCTTCTGCAGGCTGTAATGATGTCACTTCCGTTTATGTGATTGACATTTATGCTAATTTGTAAAAGCATGCTAGAGACAAGGAGAGAGAGTCGAGTCTCGGTGAACTCCTGTATTCAAGTGAGCGTGCGGATAAATAAACCACAAGAAATCATCTAGTCTATCGTCTATTGACACAACATTACATTGGCGACGAGCGATAAAGATCCATCTACGATTCTTCAGCGGATAAACAGAAGGACAGTTCCCAAACAAGCAGAATCACAGCGATCAAAACATGACTAATCTACCGCCATTTCCACCCTTCGACATAGTACACGATCAAACATCTCTGGGACCGCGATGGAAGAAGTATGTAGCAAGATTTAGAAATCTAATCGTTGCCTTGGACATCACAGACAAGAAACGGCAGACAGCTCTACTCCTTCACTACGCAGGTGAAGACGTGAACGACATTTTCGAGACATTGCCTAACACTGAAGCCGCTAGTGGTGAAGACCCTTTGAAGAAAGCGATTGACGCTCTAACAGCGTATTTCACACCCAAGAAAAACGTGGCTTACGAAGAGTATCAGTTCAGACAAGCCGTACAGGATCCAGGAGAAACGATAATGGCGTACTACACGCGATTAAAGCGCCTTAGTGAGACATGCGAATTCGCAAACACGGATCGTGAAATCAAATCTCAAATTACACAGCATTGTTCTTCATCGAAGTTGAGACGAAAGGCACTCAGCGACCCAGAAATCACCCTGCAAAAGCTGCTAGAGTATGGAAAGACTCTAGAAATAACAGAAACACAAGTAGCGGACTTGGAAAAGCAGCAAGAATCGGTGAACAAGATCGGAAAACAAGGGAATTCCCGGAATCGAAGGAATGGACACGGAACGGACCGCGAAAAAAAGGAATCGCCCGGATCGCGCCCGGAAGACACCAAATGCAGAAACTGCGGAGGAAAATACCCACATGATGGTGGCAAGACAGCCTGCCCAGCGCATGGAAAAGACTGTCGAAACTGTGGCAAACGAGGACATTTCCAGGCTGTTTGTAGAAGTCAACCCCGATCAAAACAAGATGCCCCCAGGCAAAGGAAGCCGCTCAGAACTCTGGACGAGTATAGTGACAGTGAAGACGACAACACATTCAGGCTAAGCGTTCATAGTGTCAAGGAAGGAAAGGCAAAACACCCCATCTTCAAGATAAAAATTGAGGAAACCTGGTTGGAGCTCATGGCAGACTCAGGATCGAGCATAAACGTTCTTGACGAAAACGACTACAGGAAACTCAAGAACTTCCCAAGCTGCAGAACGCGTCAGCTCGTGTTTACCCATACAAGTCAGACAAACCACAAAAGATGCTCGGAAAGTTCGAGGCAGATTTAAAGACCGAAGGCAAAGTGATGTCACGCGAGACATATACGTCACGCAAGGAGCCGGTGGATCACTCCTTAGTTGGCAAACTTCACAGAATCTAGGACTCATTTCAATCGCCAGTCCCCTCGCATCGGAACCAAACCCGAAAGTTCAGAACCTAATAGAAGGATATGAAGATCTGTTTAGTGGCCTAGGAAAGCTGAAAGACTATCAAGTTCATCTGCACATTGACGATAGTGTCAAACCCTCAGCACAACCCCACAGGAGAGTACCCTTTCACGTGAGGAAGCAGATCGAAGAACAACTTGAAAAGGATGAACAGAGAGGTGTTATAGAACGCATAGATGGACCAACACCCTGGGTATCACCGGTCGTCGTAGCGCCCAAACCCAAGCAACCCGGCAAGATACGGATGTGTGTAGATATGAGACAAGCAAATCAGGCAATTCAGCGGGAACGACACATTACCCCAACCATCAGGGAAGTCATCGGAGATCTAAACGGAGCGAAGTTTTTCAGCAAGCTTGATTTGAATCAAGGTTACAATCAGTTGGAGCTCGACCCTGAATCACGATACATCACTACGTTCAGCACCCACGTAGGGCTTCGGAGATACACACGCCTCAATTTCGGAATTTCGAGTGCAGCCGAGATATTCCAGAACGCTATAAGAGAGACACTTAGTGGAATTGAAGGAGCTATCAACCTGAGTGATGACATCTTGGTATACGGTAAAACACAAGAAGATCATGACAGAGCACTAAAGGAGACATTCCAGCGACTTCGGGAGAAAGGTCTTACACTGAACCGAGACAAGTGCGAGTTCTTTAGAGACAGTCTCGAGTTCTTCGGATATACGTTCTCAGACAAGGGAATCTCTGCAGATCCTAAAAAGGTGCAAGCAATCATCCACCTTCAGCCGCCAACAAACGTGGCCGAGGTGAGAAGTCTACTTGGCATGGCCAACTATTGTTCGCGTTTTATTCCAGCTTATGCAACGCTGACACAGCCACTACGCGAGCTCACTCAAAAGGACACGCCCTGGGAGTGGACGGAGCGCCATGAAACTGCACTCACAAAGTTGAGGGATGCACTTGCAGAGGCACCAGTGACTGCGTATTTTGATCCCTACAAAGACACGGAAATAGCTGTAGATGCAAGCCCCGTAGGACTCGGAGCGATTCTTGCGCAGACCGACCCCGATACTGGAGACAAGCACGTAGTAGCCTATGCAAGCCGATCGCTAACTGCCGTCGAGCAAAGGTACAGCCAAACAGAGCGTGAGGCACTAGCTGTCGTGTGGGGATGTGAGTACTTTCACCTTTACATATACGGCAAACCAGTTACCGTCGTCACAGATCACAAGCCCTTGATCGCCATTTACAACAACCCTCAATCTAGACCGCCAGCACGCATCGAAAGATGGGCACTTAGACTTCAGCCCTATCAAGTTACGGTCTGTTATAAGAAAGGTGAAGATAATCCAGCGGACTACATGTCGCGTCACCCAGCAAAGTCTACTCAGCCTAACAGTAGGCAAGAACGCATTGCAGAAGACTTTGTGAACTACATCGCTCAAACTTCAGCACCAAACGCATTGCAGCTGGAGGACATCGCAAAAGCAACGCTGCAAGACCCGACACTTCAAGCTGTGGTGAATGCAGTCCGTACTGGAAACTGGTTTGAACCTGCGAAACGTTTGAACATTAACACTAACACTTACAAGGCTCTGGAACGAGTCAAGGATGAGCTTACTATCTGCTCTACGGTGTGCGTCATCCTTAGAGGTACTAGAATTGTCATTCCTGAAACACAACAGCAACATGTGGTTGATCTCGCTCATGAAGGTCACCAAGGAATAGCAAAAACTAAAGCACTGCTTCGCGAGAAAGTGTGGTTTCCAGGAATTGACTGCGCTGTAGAAACGAAAGTCAAGTCGTGCGTTGCGTGTCAAGCAGCCACTCCCCAGACAAAGCGCGAACCACTTCAGATGTCGCCACTACCTGATGGACCATGGCAAGAAGTAAGCATTGATTTCAAAGAACTAGCTGGAGAAGGAAATCTGCTAGTCACATATGACGACTACTCGAGGTACCCAGTTGTAGAGGTAGTACCGTCAGTAGCTGCGAGGATCGTCGTGCCGCGCCTTCATAAAGTCTTCTCGGAATTCGGTGTACCTGAAGTCGTTCGATCGGACAACGGACCTCCATTTAATGGCAAGGACTTCAGTAAGTTTGCATTTGTCTTAGGATTCAAACACCGCAAAGTCACTCCTCTTTGGCCACGCGCAAATGGTGAGGTAGAAAGGTTCATGAGGACCCTTAAGAAGGCTATTGAAGCAGCTAGAGCAAGTGGACGCCCATGGAAAGAAGAGCTATGTAAACTTCTTCGCAATTACCGAGCGACACCTCATGCATCTACTGGTAAGCCCCCAGCAACTGTCATGTTCAATCGACCAATGCGCGTCAAGCTACCAGAAGCACCGCTTTCCAGTAAGGACCCAGCATCTCTACTGCGCCAAGACAACCTTGCGAAGGAGAAAATGAAGCTGTACGCGGATCGAAAGGCTTACGTTGCGCCAAGTGATCTCAAGGAAAATGACACGGTACTTGTGAAGCGTGACCCGTCTTTCAAGTCATCCGGCTCACCATACGACCCAGAACCGTATCGCATCACCCAGAAAAAGGGAAGTATGGTAACAGCACAGCGCGACGGGAAAGAGGTAACACGAAACTCTTCTTTCTTCAAGAAAGTCAACCTGGATGCGCCAATCATTGACATTGACGATGATGACTCTTCTGAGGAACCAGACTTGGAACCGCAAGCGCGACCAGAACGTAGGTATCCAACACGGAGCTCAAGACGCCCACCAGAGTACCTGAAGGACTATATGTGCTGATAGGACTATGTCCAACTAGTCATAGCTAGTTTTCGAGACTTTATTTGTTTTAAAGACATTATCAGAACTGTGTTGAAATTAGTTTACTCAAGTGCATTAGATTGTTACATTACCGCCATAAATTCTAAGGTGGGGAGGAATGTAATGATGTCACTTCCGTTTATGTGATTGACATTTATGCTAATTTGTAAAAGCATGCTAGAGACAAGGAGAGAGAGTCGAGTCTCGGTGAACTCCTGTATTCAAGTGAGCGTGCGGATAAATAAACCACAAGAAATCATCTAGTCTATCGTCTATTGACACAACATTACACAGGCCACTAAGCTTTATCCGGAAACGTGTGTAGCAAAATCCCAGGTGTATTGTTCGTGTTATTGCTAAACATTCCATCCGGGCGACCTCATACGCTTCATGTTTTTCTGTGATTCCTCTCCTTGTTCGCCATGTTTTCTTCGTTTTTGAAAGCCGGGGGAGAATCGAAGACACACTGCATACGTCATAGCCTCGTTTGCATGCAATTGGCCGCGCGCGGGAAATTTCGCACTTTTAAATTTAAAATACTGAAATTCGAATCGCTATATCTTGCTGACATTTGACCCGAATACTGTGAAATTTGGTAGATGGTTTAAATATTCCTATGCCTATCATTATATCAAAAAAGATATGTTTTAAGAATTCGGTGTCATAGACGCTTTAAAGGACAACTGAAGCCTAAAATCGACCAAATTTGAAGCAAAAGTAGAAACTCTGAAAATAACGTTGCCGTAGCCTGTTTTATCCAACTCTTTTCTTTTTTTCGAGAAAATTCGATGTTTAGCCGCCATCTTGGCTGAATGTAACGCGGCTCAATTTCGAAAGCGGTCTTACCCATTAGGCTTTTCGATGACGTCACGCATGGGGAAGCAAACAAAATGGTCGCCACGGGTTCGATTCGAAATGATTCGTTCTTTGGTTGGCAGAATTCTCCCCTAGTCTGTCCTATTGTATATGCATTTGAAGCATCAAGAACGTGTTGGATGGTTAATTTTCTTCATTGACGACGAACCCAACGATTACAGCTCGATCACCTTCGAAGTGCGACCGAAACATGCACATCCTACATCACGTCTTTGTCGAGCAGTTGTCCGCCTTTCAAGATTTACGCCACTACAGAGAAGCGATATATTGTTCTCACAGCTCGTGTTTGTTTCGGGGAAACAGTAAACTTCAAGCAAGTATTTCTGTTCAATTCATGCGCCAGTAGTTGTTGTTTACCGGCACGTGATTGGCCCACGCGCCTACATGTTTTACCGCTGGCCTAGCGCCGGCTCGCCCTCTCGGCATCCGCCATCTTGTCAACTTGTTCACAGTGCTTTTCCTCTGCATTAAAGTTACGGTTACTTCGCTTGTTGTATTGTGGATCGCTTCTACATTGGCGTGGTGGCAGCGCAACGACACCCCGACGCCCCAGAACACTGAAGACGATCGTCACATCGCCTAGATTGGCAGCAACCCCCAACTCTACTCTGTTGGTTGGCGAATAGCCGCTCTCCGAAGGTATGTCAAGCACTTCGAGAGCCCCGAAACAGTGGTCCTTGACAAAAATGAGACAATCACATCATTGAAGCGTGGAGACAAAATTTGCATTACACTCTTTCGCTTGATTCCAATTTTTTCCCATTCCTTACCGACGGTTTCACTTTAAAAAAAAAGACCCTAATCAGCCCCAAAGGGGTCTGACCGATTATCCAACCTCAGTCGCAGAGGCCAGTCGCCGCACCGGCTTGCAAAAGAACATGCACCTAGAGTTAATGCTTGGGCAAATAGCGAACTTTTGTCCCATAATTTCACGCAACACAATCGTCAAAAATTCCACATCCATCAATTCCATTTGGCAGGCTATCCGCGCACATTATGGGTTCCAGTCCACCGGCGCCCATTTCCTAGACCTCTCTTGTATAAAGCTAGAAGTAGGAGAACGACCGGAAGATTTGTTCCAGCGTTTAATGTCTTTCATCGAAGACAATTTACTTGTTGGTAAGGGGGGGATTACCCACCACGGTGAGACAATAACAATTGACGAGAGGAGTTAAGCCCCACCCTTGAAAACATGATTGTTTTGTTTGACCTGGCTAAGACTAATTCACCAAGACCTCCCACTGCTCGTAAAACAGCGCTACGGTACTGAACTTAGGTCTAGAACTTCGCCTCGCTCAAACCTGAGATTTCACAGGCCTTAGATTCTCTTCTTGAGGAGCTTCGCACAACCGTTGACTCCAAAGTATTGCGGGCGACTGCATCGCGTTTCAGACAAACCCCTCACCGTACTCCCCAGAGATCGAGCGCGCCGTTTTCACATCAGAGCAGGGCAAACAAGTCATGCCCCCTTTGTAAACAAGCTGGCCGTAGCGATGGCCATTTCCTTAGTAAATGCCCCTTTTTGCCGGCCGACGATCGTACGTACCTCAGCAAAGCCCGTTTTAGTTCCGCTTGCGACGATGTCGAGCTTCCCGAACTCTCAGATCTGCTGTTGCAGGAGGCCAACGAGGATGACACACCTTCAACTGCACGCTGCATATCGCGACGGGTTTGCACTAAACAATCCCCCTATTTCAAGGCGTTTTACAAGCAACAGCCGCTTAAACTCACACTCGATACCGGCGCGGAAACGAGTATGATTAGATCGTCCGTTGCTCGCTCTGTCGGCGCACACGTGGTCAAGTCATCACAACAAGCATTCCAAGCTGATGGCGTGACCCCCCCTTAACGTCATTGGCGAGACCAGGCTAGCCCTAACGCGCGCAAATAAAACTCTGGTTCTTGAAGCGTTAGTTGTCGATGACTTGGATGTAGACGTCCTCGCAGGCACGCCCTTTTTGATTTCCAATGATGTCACAGTCCGCCCCGCACTTAATCAGGTGCGCATACAAGACTCTGAAACTATTTATTACACACCAGGAGGTAATTCCGACAGTACGCCGCACGCTGTCCGTCGCGCACAGAGTTCTGTTCTTCGCTCGTCCACGCCCTCCACCGTTGCATGGCCAGGCGACTACATCGAACTTGACGTACCTCACGAGCTAGATCAAGACAGCTTTATCGCCGTCACGCCTAGAAACGACAACCCATCATCTCTTCAAGACAGTTCACGTGACCTTTGGCCTGAACCTCAGATCCTGGAAACAGTTGGACATAAAGTAAGAATCCTCAACACTTCCAGCGAACGGAAGGCCGTTCGTCGCCACGAACACATCTGCTTAGCCTTCGCCACCGGCGACAACCCTACACAGACCTCCACCGGCCACCCAGACCATCGCCACGCCACTCCCCCCAGGGCTAAGTCACCTTTTTCGGCAACCACTTGCCTAAACCCCGACAAGATTCTAGGTGACACCACTCGGTACGCCTTTCGTGACGTCATGCTTGAGTTCGATAACGTGTTCAATCCCTCTATCACCGGCTACAACGGCGCCGTTGGCCCTCTTGAATCTACAGTAAATATCGGGCCTGTACAACCCCCACAGCGCAAGGGACGTGTGCCGCAGTACTCTCGTAATCAGCTTGAAGAGTTGCAGTCAAAATTTGATGAGCTCGAGCGTGACCATGTTTTCCGCCGCCCAGAAGATATTGGCGTCACAGTAGAGTACCTTAACCCGTCGTTTCTCGTCAAAAAGCGCTCGGGTGGCTTCCGCGTGGTAACCGCTTTCGCAGACGTTGCTCGCTACGCCAAGCCACAGCCGTCATTAATGCCTGACGTAGATTCGACCCTTCGCACAATCGCCCCCTGGAAATACATAATCAAGACCGACCTCACTCAGGCGTTTTATCAAATCCCCCTATCGTCGTCATCCCTGAAGTACTGCGGTGTAGCCACCCCTTTTGCGGCATCCGTGTTTATACGCGCTCAGCCATGGGAATGCCATGGTCAGAGACTGCACTGGAAGAGCTGATGTGCCGGGTACTGGGTGATTTGATCCAAGAAGGTTGCGTAGCGAAGCTCGCCGACGATCTTTACTGCGGTGCGGAAACACCCGATGCCCTTCTTTCTATCTGGCGTCGCGTACTCGAAGCACTTGATCACTGTAACCTCAAGCTTTCCGCCAGAAAGACCGTCGTGTGCCCACGTTCAACATCTATCTTGGGCTGGATTTGGTCCGAGGGCAAGCTGTCCGCTAGTCCACACCGCAATTCAGTGTTGTCTACGTGCCCTCCCCCAGATACCGTGAAGGGACTCCGATCCTTCATCGGTGCTTACAAGGTTCTCAGTCGCGTACTACCTAACTGCTCTGATGTTATAGATCCTCTGGAATGCGCAATCGCCGGAATGCTGTCTCAAGAATCACTAAAGTGGGATGACGATCTCACCACCAAGTTCAAAGCTGCACAGCAAGCGCACACAAGCCACAAGTCCATTGTTCTCCCTCGCCCATCTGACACCCTTTGGATAGTCACCGATGGATCTGTAGTAAAGAGAGGCCTTGGCGCAACCTTGTATGTAATGCGCGATAACCGACTCCGCTTAGCTGGCTTCTTCAGTGCAAAACCAAGGAAACACCAAGTTACGTGGCTCCCGTGCGAAATAGAGGCTCTGTACATTTCCGCGGCTGTCAAACACTTCAGCCCATTTATAATCCAGTCCATCACCCAATCGCACGTTCTAACCGACAGTAAGCCATGCGTTCAGGCCATTGATAAGTTACGTCGTGGAGAGTTCTCTGCGAGTCCTCGTGTGACGTCCTTCTTAACCACTGTCAGCCGCTATCAAGTTTCTCTGCAACACCTCGCTGGGAAGGCAAATCTCCCATCCGACTTCGCCAGCCGGAATGCACCCGAATGCAGTGAGCCCAGGTGCCAGACATGCACCTTTATTCAGTTGAACGAGGACTCGGTAGTTCGTAACCTTTCTGTACAAGATATTTTAGCCAATAACGCCCGGCTTCCATTCGCCTCCCGCAACGCGTGGCGACAAATTCAGAACGACTGCCCCGACCTAAGAAGAGTCCACGCTTACCTCAGTCGGGGAACCAGGCCCTCGCGAAAGACCAAGATCTCAAGGATGTCAAACGCTACTTAAACACAGCGTCCATAGCGAGAGACGGTGTTTTGGCTGTCAAACGCAGCCAACCCTTCACAGCGCCCTGCGAGGCTATTATCGTCCCCCGTATGGTCCTCGAAGGTTTACTGACTGCCCTCCACATTAAGTTCAATCATCCTACCCGTCACCAATTTCACGTTGCCATCCAACGACAGTTCTACGCTTTGGATTTGCAAGGCGCCATTAACCGGGTCACTTCCTCTCGTCACGTCTGTGCTTCCCTCAAAAAGGTACCCGAAACCCTAGCGACACAGTCGTCCGAAGATCCCCCAGAAGTCGTGGGCGTCTCCTTCGCTGCAGATGTGATCAAACGGAACAAACAATTATAAAGTAAGTATTAGTGCTGCGCGAATGCAGCACCTCATTCACTGCGTCTTCACTGATCACTGATGAAAAACACGATACCTTACGCGACGCTCTCACTCTTCTTATTGTTGAGCTTCATCCCCTGGACGGCCCACGATCGGTAATTCGTGTCGATCCCGCCTCCGGTTTCAGATCCCTAAGTATCAACGATTCCCTCAGGCACATTAACGCCTTTGTCGACCTTGGACGAGAGAAAAACAAGAACAAGAATCCAGTGGCTGAAAAAGCCGTTCTCGAATTGACGGAAGAGCTACTCCGTCAACAGCCCGGCGGCGGTCCCGTCAGTGATGTGACTCTCGCTTTAGCCACAGCACGTCTTAATTCGCGTATTCGCCATTTGGGCCTTTCCGCTTGCGAACTGTGGACTCAACGCAGTCAATATACCAACGAACAGCTTCCGATCCAAGATCGTCAAGTAATCTTAGAAAAACACAGACAGCGCGCAGTCAACCATCCCTACAGCGAGAAGGCTAAGAACCCGTCCGGTCGCCTTCCTTTTGAACCTACAGTCCAGGTAGGAAGTATTGTGTACCTTTCGTGCGACAAAGACAAGACCAAGGCTCGCAATCGCTACCTCGTAGTGAACATTGATTCTCCTTGGTGCTTTGTCAAGAAGTTTGTTGGAGCTCAACTTCGTGCTACGTCATACAAGGTAAAACTCAATGAATGCTACACCGTCCCCGCATCCGGGTCTCCTCCGAGTTGCCGGTCAACGACCCGGCATCCCAGAGGAAGAAGAGGATCCTCCCCCAGCGAGGCCGGGTTATACCTCGTTACCTCTGGACACGCCCGTCGCCGCCGCTCCTCCTGAAATAACTACGCCCCCCGACCATACAGAACCCACCGCTAGTGCGCCCGTGTCCGCCATCCCCCAGCTATCTTCAGCTGGTCCTGATTTCCACGAGGATGAATCTACCCTCGATGCAGACACCGAGGAGTCGCTACCTTCATTACCTACTATCTCCAGGCCCCAGCGACAGAGAAGATCACCCTTGTATTTACAGGACTATGTTACCTAATGACTAGTTTTTGTATAGGTAGTCATACTAGTCTGTTCAGCATTGATTGACATTTTGTCCCGCTTGATACCCTTCGCCTACAGTTAAAGTTGGAGTTGTTAGTTTGAGCTCTGGTCAGCACTCCCGCTAGCCGGCCATGAAGGTTAGTTAGTTAGTTAGGAAGACGGACATTTCCTTGAATAGGAAGAAGAGGTCGCGCCAGTAGTTGTTGTTTACCGGCACGTGATTGGCCCACGCGCCTACATGTTTTACCGCTGGCCTAGCGCCGGCTCGCCCTCTCGGCATCCGCCATCTTGTCAACTTGTTGATAGTGCTTTTCCTCTGCATTAAAGTTACGGTTACTTCGCTTGTTGTATTGTGGATCGCTTCTTCATTGGCGATGAAACCCAAGAATGCACGGAACTGTAGAATATTTATTATGCCCAACAAAATTTAGTACGTCTAGTCTCAAGCTTTCTTTGAAATGTAGTTTTATTATTGACGCTAGATAGCAACACATGGTTTTCCTTGCAAAGCCATCACAAATGAACAATTTTATTGAAGACAACGGAATATTTAATTTATCATGTAGTGGCCTTCAGTCAGGTGAAATGCCGAATGCGCTTGACCTACTGCATTTCAATTATTCTATTTGCTTTCTTTGTTTGCCGATTTCTCAGTTGATGTTTACATTTATTTTTTCAGCCGTCCGGTATCCATCAAATCGCGTGCTCTGATTGACTCGCGGTACGGTTTTTCACCGTATTTCACGATCCGGACCTCCAAGCCGGTAAATAACATATATGTACTGTTGCTGTTTACATGGCCATTGACCAGTGACATCATAGGAAACCTAAGAATGCTTGATTATTGCTTCGGCTTGCATAATAACCAGATTGCTTGTTACAAATTAAACAAATTGAGACCTATTGGATCCCCTGAACTGTAATGTTTTCTCTTCCGTGCTTTCATGGATAGGTTCTGCCAAGCAAAATCGAATTATTGCCCGCTGATTGAACCTTGGGCAACTATAATTAAAATTGCCAGAAGCTTTTCTGATAAGGCAAAATTAATATGCCATGTATGATGATAACTTTACCTGTTAATCTCTGATTTCATTATATCAAATTTGCCTGGTTTTATCAGATGTTTGTACAAACAGTACAAACAGTTGAATTTCCCTAATTAACAGGAACATTTTGAACCAGCCTTGACAACATGCTTTTTGAGACATAAAACTGTTCCAAACGAAACATCCAAACTTATCAACCAATTTCTAGGCATTCCATGCTCAACTGAATAGCACACAATTATTTTTTTATAGCAAAAACAAAAATGCTTGAATAAAAATGATGCTTTAATGTAAACAACTAGTGGATACTGCATTAATTTTGGTTGCAGCTCAAGTATTGTGCTGTCTGGCCAATACAACTACAACCTTGGGTCTTGTACATTAATGTAAATGCCCTTCATTTGAGTATTCTCGAAATGTCCTTCTGCCCTTTAAAAATACTGCATCCTTTAATATTATAAACACAGTACTGCATATGAACAGCATATATATGCTTGTATGCATCCAAGGTCAATACAGCCATGTTTTATTGGTTTAGAGAGTTTGCTTGCCATTGGAAGCTGAACACTTTTCTGGTTATTTTAGCATTTGACATCAAGTGTGTCTAGTTCCCGAACCCTATTACAAAACCATCTCCCCCCTTACCTGTTTGACAGATCATCATATGTCAATGCCATCTTGGACTCTTTATCAGCACCAAATTATATCACATTTTAAGGAGGCTGCCTACAATTTTTTCTGCCCACAACGCCCAATCTTTGTATGCCTGCTGTTCAGGCTCAAAAACCTGTACCGGTCTGAACTTTCACATGGTTACCCTGGAGGGTTTGAACTTTATTGTAGTGTGCATTTTGTTGTGATCGGAGTTGCTATAGCAGCGTTATAACCCCACCCTTGTTTATAATTACCAGCCATCAGACGCGTTACGCGACCGAAACTTTTAAAATGACACTTCTCGCACTAATCCCTGAGTAGCTAACATTAATCACAGCAAGTTTGGAGAGAATTCATTTGGCCGATTTTATGTTACTCGAACGGACTTTTTCAGCCTCCAAAATGTCAAAGTTATTTATGCCGCAAAGTATTTCCTTGAAAAATAATGGCTAATATCTGCGGAATTGAGAAATCCTTGCCGCCCGAATAATCTACAAACCCAAGGCAATGTACAAGCCAATTTTCACTTCTTAGAATGCTTCCGATTTAGTTTGCCATGTGTTCAAGGAAACTGCAAAATTTGAGATATTATATTATAAATCTTCCGTTTGTTATAAAACTTACACTTTTCGCCTCTGACACAAATCTCATATGTAAAAGTTTTTGATATTTCCGTAAACTATTCTTGAATGTACACCAAAGATAACCTCCAAGTCTTAAGTTCATTGAAGTATTTTAAGGCACCGAGAAAAAAACGCTAAACTTCACTACGCTTGTGGTTTGTTCGAGCCGGTTTTTGTCATTGTACTTTGTTTTGTCGTAGCTTTGACGTCGGTTTCCCAGGCCAACTAACATTCCAGCATGGGAATCAAACATTGCGTCTATGGCTCAATGATTTCTCCGCGCAGTTTGCCGTCACGCTTGCTAGGGAATCGGTAAAGCGTATTAGAGATTTTCTATCATGTTTTTTCCGAGAAAATCGAAAAAGAGGAAGGCAGAAGAACTGATAAATTGAAGAGCGAGTGGTTGCCAGCCAGGCAGTGGCGGGAGGTTAAAGACAAAGAGTTAGAAAGCTCAGCATTATCAAGTTAACGTTCATAATAAATGTTGGATTGTTATTCGCTACGCTTTGAGAGTATGAATGTTGAGCCATG
Organism: Scolanthus callimorphus; assembly: GCA_033964015.1. NCBI lineage: Eukaryota > Metazoa > Cnidaria > Anthozoa > Actiniaria > Edwardsiidae > Scolanthus > Scolanthus callimorphus. The sequence continues at coordinate 10,989,594 of CM066915.1, forward strand.
AAAACTACAACACGCTGGAATGTAGTTCGTTTCACTGATTACAGGGAAAACCACGTGAAAGCTACAACAGGTGAAAACAAAGTACAATGACAAAAACCGGCTCGAGCAAACCAAAAGAGTAGTGAAGTTTAGCATTTTTCCTCGGTGCCTTAAAATGCTTCAATGAATTCAAGACTTGGAGGTTATCTTTGGTATATATTCAAGAATAATTTACAGAAGTATCAAAAACTTTTACATATGAGATTTGTGTCAGAGGCGAAAAGTGTAAGTTTTATAACAAACGGAAGATTTATAATATAAGTTCTCAAATTTTGCAGTTTCCTTGAACACATGCCAAACAAAATCGGAAGCATTCTAAAGAAGTGAAATTTGGCTGGTACATTGTCTTGGGTTTGTAGATTATTCGGGCGGCAAGGATTTCTTAATTCCGCAGATATTAGCCATTCTTTTTCAAGGAAATATTTGCGGCATAAATAGCTTTGCCATTTTGGAGCCTGAAAAAGTCCGTTCGAATAACAAAAAAACGGCCCAATGAATTCTCTCCAAACTTGCTGTGATTAATGCTAGCTACTCAGGGATTAGTGTGAGGTGTGTCATTTTAAAAGTTTAGGTCGCCCAACGCGTCCGATGGCTGCGTATTATAAACAAGGGTGTGGTTATAACGTTGCTATAGCAACTCCGATCACAACAAAATGCACACTACAACAAAGTTCAAACCCTCCAGGGTAACCATGTGAAAGTTCAGATCGGTACAGGTTTTTGAGCTTGAACCGCAGGCAAACAAAGTTTGGTGGTGGAGAGCAGAAAAAATTGTAGGCAGCCTCCTTAAATTTGTTTTGTCACCATGTCTCATTCCATACATCATCAGCAGCCATGATAACTGCCATGTAATGTGATCACAAACTAGGGTGAGGTGATCGCAATACAACTCTAGTAACTCAGTTTAAAAAAATAAAAAAAATCTAAGAAAATCAGTTTCCATAATAAAATTTAGACCAGGGATAAAGAATGCCCTGGCAATTATCTGTCAGAGAGTTGGGCTTCAACTAGTGCATACTACTTTTTGTACTTATAACGCAAGTTCTACAGGCTTAATGTGCTGCCTTTTCTATGCCTCAATGAGATATCTGAAATCACACAGCTACTTCATCATTATGGGACACAAGAATAGAAAAGAGTTGGATAAAACAGGCTACGGCAAAGTTATTTTTAGAGTTTCTACTTTTGCTTCAAATTTTGTCGATTTTAGCCTTCAGTTGTCCTTTAAAAGACTCTACCTTTCCGGGCTCGTGCAATTTTGATACTTGTTGAAAAACTCACTCGTGCAATTAATCCCAAATTGAACTCGAAGTGGTATGATTACCTATACAAACATGTTTTTGAGAGCATGTTTCATCAAACATGTTTCCTAAGTTTGCTTTTACAATGTTTGTTTGTTCGTTCCTCTCACACGTAGACTTGCTCGTTCGTTTTATTGTGAAACTCGTTGAACAATTGGAGTGGTGGAAAGTTAAACAAACCAACGAACGAACAAATAAACCAAGAAATAATAAGGAAGGACAAACAAATAACTACATCAATAAATCAATAAATCATACCTCTGGCTTCTCCTAGCGGCTCATTGTATTCTCCTTTCAGTTCCCTTAAACCAACCTGAAAGGAAACAGGAAACAATATTTAACAACTAGTCGAGGCGACTAATTAGTCCAGGCAACTATGATTTTAACGTTTAGGAGTATTTTTTTTTTAGTTTCTCGCAATAAAGTGCGCCCGTGATCCCCAATGCTTTCAACGTTATTTTCACCTATTTAACCATTATCCTGCGAGATTGCGCACAATATCGCCTGATGATTAGCCGACGAGGGACGCAGTCCCGAGTTGGCTAAATCAGACGATATTCTGCCAAATCGAGCAGGATAATGGCTTTATTATTCAGCACATCGAAAGCACAAAAACCCCTGAAAAGCATTACTTTTCCGTATTTTTTACGTGCTCAACACATCACATTTCCCTCAGATGACGGATATCGCAGGATATATGTCATGTTCAGAAGACAGCTATTGGCGTTCCAATGACCATATTTGGGCAGTGCATCGATGTGCCGAATAATATGGTGAATATAGCAAAATATGACAAACGTCTCGACCAATCAGCGCGTTGAATCGCTTGAATAATTATACTAAAAGGAAACGTCTCGAGCGCTATATTGATATGAAATATGTTCTCGGGCGCTGCACTGTTACTTACAGGTGTGTTGATAATTATTCTATCAAGCAGCGACAACACCCCTTTCATCGTATTTCTGTTTGGGTATGACTTTATGCATACTTGCGATTTATTGGTAGACCTCGGTACCTGTATCGGGTATAACGGTTTACACATTACAAATAGTTACAATTATTATACATTGTACTCACTATCTTGACTCTGATTGCCTAACAGCGCGCGCTTTCCTTTGGGAATCGCCCGCAATTTGAGAGTCTTCAAATAAAGAATTAGCTAGCTGATTATTAAAGAATCAGGTAGCCGATTCTTCATTCTACGCGCAATTCATCAAAAGTGCCAGCTTTGCGGCTAAAAGGAAATATTGTGTCTCGCTTTGTTTCTTCAAACGAGGACAAAATTGCTCAATTACCAGAAAACAAAAATTCGAAAAACGTGAAAAAGAGAGCAAGAGATATCCTCACAGATTATTTACTCTATTTACAAAAGTTGAGCAAGCCAAAATAATTGTTTGAGAGAAAAAATAAACTTTGTTCATCGCGAAAGTATTTTTTACTGAATCAATGCGAGGCCTTAACGGCTTCGCCTGATTCCATATGTCTCAACATTGTTTATTCCAGATATCATAAAAAATCTCATCCAATAATTGCTTAATAGCAAATTCAGAAAGTCGATCCTATTTTTAGCGGAGCCCTATACTTAGGAAAAATCAAAAGTCACGAGCATTTTTTCATTATATGCATTATGACCAAGACAATTGCTGTTACCCCGTACACCACCATGTGTTGGTTGCCTGCACATGTTCTCTCTTTATTGAGAGACGGCATTCATCTACAGCATGTTATCTCGCGGCTAGATTATCTGAAGTAACGGAAGATAGTCAAAGGTAGACTTGGCGATGTCAATGCGAGTTCTTGGGATTAATAATAATAATAATAAATTACATTTATATAGCGCTATTTCTACTATATATTCAATAGCGCTTTACAATATTACTTTTCAAAAAACTGAAATAAACTAAAATAAAGTAAAACGAAAATAGGGTAAAAATCTATACATCCATATGCCATAAAAAACAATAAAAGTAATAAAAAGGGGAATCAGTAAAAAGCACGTCTAAATTGGATTGTTTTCTAACCAATCATGGTGCAGCCTCCATGAGGCGAGCATCCGTGAGGCCAGCGTCCGATAGATATGGGGCCTTTCAGCAGAGTCTGGTATCATTCACCTCAAAATGTCCTTGTGCTAAAGATTTTTCCACCGGTTCTCTGTTTATCCAGTACGGTTAGGGTTTAATACATTGAAAATACATTTATAGCGGAGCTCCTGCGCGGGCCGAAGGCCCGCGCAAGCGGAGCACCATACCTAAGGGAAAAACGTATAGTATACTATCGAGTTGATTTTTGAACGTCACGGGCATTATGGATCATTTTGATGACGTCATTGATGACGTAAGAGCACGTGACTTTGGTGTAGAGTTTCTTTTATGGTCTTTGAAACTTTGTCCAAGTTTGGCTTCTATAGAAGCTTCCCTTCGGGAGATATGATTTTTTCTTTATTTTTCTGGTATTAAACCTATAGCGTACGCCGTCCGTCCGTCCGTCCGTCCGTCGTCCGTCCGTCCGTCCGTCCGTGTACACATGGGAACCCTGTGGTATGCAAAGAAAAAATTATATCTCCTCAAGGGAACATGCTAAGACAACCAAACTTGGAATATTTTGTCTATGCCACAAGGGGGGTGCTGTAACACGGACACGTGATGTGACGTCATCGATGACGTCATCTATGCTTTAAAAATCAATATCTCGTGAAGGGAAGACTCTAAACCAACCAAACTTGGGTAATGTAATCCAGGTGCGGGTTGTTCAAAGGTAGATTAAATTTAAACCAGGTTTAGTTCTGAACCACTTTCGAGCAACTGGACCCAGGTCACCAGATGAGCGAAATGAAGTGGTCACGTGATGTGACGTCATCGATGACGTCATCTATGTTTGAAAAATCAATATCTCGTGAAGGGAAGACTCTAAGACAACAAAACTTGGGTAGTGTAGTCTAGGCCACCAGATAAAGCAAAATGAGGTGGTCACGTGATATGACGTCATCGATGACGTCATTTATGCTTGAAAAATCAATATCTCGTGAAGGGAAGACTCTAAAGCAACCAAACTTGGGTAATGTAATCCAGGTCACCAGATGAGCGAAATGAAGTGGTCACGTGATATGACGTCATCGATGACGTCATCTATGCTTGAAAAATCAATATCTCGTGAAGGGAAGACTCTAAAACAACCAAACTTGAGTAATGTAATCCAGGTCAGCAGATGAGCGAAATTAAGTGGTCACGTGATATGACGTCATCGATGACGTCATTTACGCTTGAAAAATCAATATCTCGTGAAAGGAAGACTCTAAACCAACCAAACTTGGGTAATGTAATCCAGTTCACCAGATGAGCGAAATGAAGTGGTCACGTGACGTGACGTCATCGATGACGTCATCTATGCTTGAAAAATCAATATCTCGTGAAGGGAAGACTCTAAGACAACCAAACTTGGGTAGTGTAGTCTAGGCCACCAGATGAGCAAAATGAGGTGGCCACGTGATATGACGTCATCGATGACGTCATATATGCTTAAAAAAACAATATCTCGTGAAGGGAAGACTCTAAAGCAACCAAACTTGGGTAATGTAATCCAGGTCACCAGATGAGCGAAATGATGTGGTCACGTGATATGACGTCATCGATGACGTCATCTACGCTTGAAAAATTAATATCTCATGAAAGGAAGACTCTAAACCAACCAAACTTGGGTAATGTAATCCAGGTCACCAGATGAGCGAAATGAAGTGGTCACGTGATGTGACGTCATCGATGACGTCATCTATGCTTGAAAAATTAATATCTCGTGAAGGGAATACTCTAAAACAACCAAACTTTGGTAGTGTAGTCTAGGTCATTAGATGAGCGAAATGAAGTGGTCACGTAATATGACGTCATCGATGATGTCATTTATGCTTGAAAAATTAATATCTCGTGAAGGGAAGACTCTAAAGTAACCATGTAAACCATGTACACATGGGAATCCCTTTCATTCACACAGAAAATTTTATAACCAGGAGCTCCGCTTTTAGCCAGTGGCTAAATCTATATATTACTATATTTATATTTGTTCTGAAATCCTGTTGCGATATGTATAGAGTTTGTTTTTCCTTAGCAAGATACACTTGTTCTTGTAACCGGCGGGAGGGCAGTGTTTTCGTTGCGTGAGTTCTGACCGACGATATATTTGATGTAATTTCATGGTTCACAGGTCGTAGCGGTTTTTAGCTTTACTTGATCACTTCCGGTTTTCACTTGAGCCCGCGATACACGCGAGCGCGCGCGGAGTTTGAAGTCAAACGATGTTGCGATGTGAAAAATAAATAATTATCGCGCTGTCAAAGTCTTGTTGTTTTCTGTCTTTTCTTTATCAAAGAAAGGTTTTCACGTCATTTCTGGCCGAAGATAAGTCTAGACAGATTACTGGGATGGTTTCAAGGTGTTAATGCCCAAGTTAAGTTTGAAAAGAAATCGCTTTTCGTCACAAAACCAGCCGTCAAGATCAGGTAAAAAGTGCCGGCGGACGGATGTAAACACACCCCGAACCAGTGCAACTGAAGCAGACTTTGAGAAATTCGCTGGATTAAGGGACAAAGAAAATACTGAATCAATTTTAGAATACATTGTGGACGAAAGCGAGGAATTGAAACGGCAAATTATTCCTGAATTGCACACGAAATTATCGGAAAGCCACAAAAAAAAACGAGCGTCTTGCACGACGCGTGAGGGAACAAGAGCTTCTGCTTGCAGAAAAGGATGCTGAAATCAGTCGACTGCAACGCAACATAAACTTTACCAGTCCAAAAACAATAACCTTAAAAGAAACTTGCAAAAACAGGACACATCAGTTATCGATAAAGGGTCATTTGCTGCGAGGTGCCCGTGCCAGCAAGGCAAAAGTTATCGCTCGTTGCAAGCTAAATGACAGGCAATCGGCGATAAAACAATACACTCTGTTTAACTCGCTCAGCAATGGTTGTAATGGGGGTTTTAAATTTTCTTCCCGTTTTATGGCATGTGTCCGCTTCTTCCAGCATTTTTGTTTACTGAGTTTTCAGAAGACCTGTGCGGCACTGGAATTAACATTTGAGATATTTTTTAAAGCCAAACCACCTTTCACTCTGTCTCCATCCTCACTCTCATCTTGGAATATTTTACTTGGAGAGGTGAAATTAGCTTTAAAGGAACGGTTCTCACAGTCTAAGTACCAATTTCACCTTTGGGGTGATGAAAGCAACAAGGGAGGCAGCGAGCGTCATGCTTTTGGGGTTCACACTTGGGACCCTGACACCAAATGTCCCAGAGCATATGTGCTTGGGTATTTGATTATACCAAGTAGCAGTGGAGAGGACCAGGCAGCTGCAGAGTACCATATGGCCCATAATGTCTATGGGATCAATAACATTGGGGCTCAAGTAGGGGACAATGCCAAAACACAGACGGGAGTCAGGAAGGGTGTTGTGGCTATAAACAGTAAACTTTTTGGCAAGAAACTTTACATTTACATTGTTGGAGTACCCCACCTCCCCTACCACAGCAGTGGGTGGACACAAGATGGACATATTTCTAATATATAGATTTAGCCACTGGCTAAAAGCGGAGCTCCTGGTTATAAAATTTTCTGTGTGAATGAAAGGGATTCCCATGTGTACATGGTTTACATGGTTACTTTAGAGTCTTCCCTTCACGAGATATTAATTTTTCAAGCATAAATGACATCATCGATGACGTCATATTACGTGACCACTTCATTTCGCTCATCTAATGACCTAGACTACACTACCAAAGTTTGGTTGTTTTAGAGTATTCCCTTCACGAGATATTAATTTTTCAAGCATAGATGACGTCATCGATGACGTCACATCACGTGACCACTTCATTTCGCTCATCTGGTGACCTGGATTACATTACCCAAGTTTGGTTGGTTTAGAGTCTTCCTTTCATGAGATATTAATTTTTCAAGCGTAGATGACGTCATCGATGACGTCATATCACGTGACCACATCATTTCGCTCATCTGGTGACCTGGATTACATTACCCAAGTTTGGTTGCTTTAGAGTCTTCCCTTCACGAGATATTGTTTTTTTAAGCATATATGACGTCATCGATGACGTCATATCACGTGGCCACCTCATTTTGCTCATCTGGTGGCCTAGACTACACTACCCAAGTTTGGTTGTCTTAGAGTCTTCCCTTCACGAGATATTGATTTTTCAAGCATAGATGACGTCATCGATGACGTCACGTCACGTGACCACTTCATTTCGCTCATCTGGTGAACTGGATTACATTACCCAAGTTTGGTTGGTTTAGGGAGCAGGTCAAAACACTTGCCCCAGATAGGGACCCAATTTGGGGGTGGGGGGGTGCAGGCAGCTGCCTACCAACCTAAACAGAGAGGGGGTAACTGTATGCGACAGCTATCAAAATATAGGTAGCGGGTACCTTTATGCGACGAACAGCTATCAAATATGGGTAGCGGGTACCTGTATGCGACAGCTATCAAATATGGGTAGGGAGTACCTGAATGCAACAGCTATCAAATATGGGTAGGGAGTACCTGTATGCGACAGCTATCAACTATGAGTAGGGAGTACCTGAATGCGACAGCTATCAAATATGGGTAGGAGGGTCCCCATGTATGACAGCTATCAATTATGGGTAGCGGGTACCTGTATGCGACAGCTATCAAATATGGGTAGGAGGGTCCCCGTGTACGACAGGAATTAAATATGGGTAGCGGGTACCTGCATGCGACAGCTATCAAATATGGGTAGGAGGGTCCCAGTGTACGACAGCTATCGTATGAGAGTCATGAAGTATGGTGGGGAGGGGGGTGTACATGTGTGCGACAGCTATCAAAATATGATATGGGTAGGGGGTTTACGATAGCTATCAAATACGGGTAGGGGAGGCGACATTTTGTCTAGTAGGCAAGCCGTGCAAAATCCCACATAAACCCTGAAAACGTGATCGGCGATCTTCGCAACCCAAAACGGCGTTCAGCTACACTATCCGAAATGACTTTATTCGTGAGACAGTTGTGACGTGCAGGACATGGGAGAAATCATACATTTTATTGTGCATCATAGCTGTCAACTCACCCGCATTGAGGGTGTCACAAGATTTTGAAGCCTGTCATCACCTGCATAATGATTGTGAAAATGTTCATACATTTACTGTATTTTCGACCTGTTGTCACTCTCGGGATTTTTCAGACATTTTCTTTATTTATCTGCCACGTGAGGGAGAATCTCAAGATTTGACGAGGCTGTGTTGACATTTAGGCTGCATGTAATGACTTATTTGAATAATGACATTACAAAAGTTGCCCGACAAATTTTAGCTATGAGTATTTTGCTAGTGCAAATTTATATTCACTAGCGGCTTCTGATAAACTGAAAATCCTTATTACTACCTAAACCTACTAAAGGTAAACCTGTTATATTTTTGTAGTAGACTTCTTGTGATTTTCACCGAGGCTAGTACTGGGTGTCTTCTGCAGATAGCAGGGTTTATTATTCAGCACATCGATGCACTGCCCAAAAATGGTCATTGGAATGCCAATAGCTGTCTTCTGTACATGACAGAATCCTGCGATATCCGTCGTCTGAGGGAAATATGATGTGTTCAGCTCGTAATAATACACAAAAGTAATGTTTGCTCACGGATTTTTGTGCTATTGATGTGCTGAATAAAACCATTATCCTGCTCGATTTTGCAGAATATCGTCTGATGTTAGCCACTCGTGACTTCGTCCCTCGTCGGCTAAGTATCGAGCCCCTCCCAGGGGTTCTAGGGAACATGGGAACAAGCGCTTTTATTTTCGGGGAACATGGGAACAAGCACATTTATTTTCGGGGAACAGGGGAACTTCTGCTACATTTTGGGGAACAAGGGAACACTGCTTTCATGAATCTATTATAAATGCATTTTCATATGTTTTCTGTTTCCTGACCCATTACAGAATAAGGAACGATAAAAGGATAAAAAATGTTGTCACTGTTTTCAGGGATCCTTAAGAGCTTTAGGGTCCATTTTACTGGAGTGCCACTAGAGTGTCAGGCTAGGAATTGTGGGAAGCTTGTCCTGAGCTCTCTCCACCCGCACAAATGTTGGATGGGTTAGGTTTGGACAGGAACCCATAAGTAGGAGCCTCCAACTGGCTTATAAAATTGAGGTTAATTATTTGTTTGCTGGTTATGCAAGAGAGCATAATACATTAAGATGAAATGATAGCAATGAGAGGTATTCACATGTAAATTGTAATTGCGCCATGAAATGTTCTAAAAAAAATCGGTCAGTAAAAAGTTGTCTCATGGACCTTATATATGAGATGGAAGCTCTTTCTCACATGGGCTTCTGGTTTAGGGACCGGTCATAAATTAGAGGGGGGAGGGCTGGTGCATTTTATTTTGGTGTACATGTTTTTGGGAAACCCTTCCCTGACAAGATGCAAGAAAAATGTTGGCCCTCCCAAATGCGTGACATATTTAAGGGTGACCCTCCCCCATCATTCACTGGATATAGATATTGTGTAAGTTTTTAAAATCGACTTTCATGTTATAATAGCAGTGCAAGATTCGATATGTCTTTCATAGCTTAAAGTTACTGCATATGTATAGACATGTACATTATGTTACTTAAATTCCAGATAATAATTATACCTTGCCAGGTTGAGTATTATTTACATAGACTCGCCCAGCATGTGATTGATAGCTGAGGAAGATACTTACAGACCACCGTGTAAGACTCCAAACAAGAGGGAAGTATATGGATGCCTTCATTAGTAGATCTAGGCTTATGTATGCCGCGACATGGGACCTCAATACAACCACCATGGACAAACTAGAGATAGAGTGGATGCGATTTTTGCGGAAGATAGTGTGGGGCGGATTCAAACGCCGCAATGCCCCTGATCCAGGATTTAGATGCAGAAAAAGCTTCGGGGAACTGGGACTATGCCTTCATTTACTCAAACAAGAAGATCTGTGAGTTGACAGGAAGGGGAACATTCAAGAACAGAGACATCTGAAGTGGCTGGCGCACTGCGTCCGTATGGAAAACAACTCACCCCAGAAACAGACTTTATTCATGGGAATTCAAACCAGACTGGGGAGACGCAGACCAGCAGATAGGTGGAAGAGGACAGTGGAGAGAACAGGGATGGATAAGGGACAAGTGTTGAGGACAATGATGGACCGTTCGCTGTTCAAACGGTGGAGCCGCGAGCGCTACAGGCGTTCGGACTCTCCGGACTCGAGGCATGAATGCCCGCTGAGCAAAAAGTGATGATGATGATGATGATGAAATTACCGCATGTTTGGGGAATTTTGATATGTAGGATGCAAAATCGTGAGTTTTAAGGATTGATTGGGGAAAAAACTGTGGAGGCACGGGCCCCCCTAACCCTATAACCGCTACGGGTTTGCGTAAAAAATAATGACCTTAATAATGACTTTAATAATGACCCTTTACCATTTGCACCAATTTTTTTGCCCCTCCTTTTAAAAATAGAGGCCCTCCCCATATTTGCACTAGCCTTCCCCTCTAAGTTATGACTAAAATGTATGACCAGTCCCTTAGGTTAGGTTTCTAATATGAGTAAAAATGTGGATTAATTATAGGGAACGGTGAAAATACATTTATAGGGATCAAGGGAACATCGCAAATAATTTTGGGGATCACGGGAACATGAGCTAAAACCATTTTAGGGAACAAGTGGTTTTAATAATGGGGAACAAGGGAGAAAATGCAAAAAATTGAAGGGAACATGGGAACATATACACCCCCCAAGGAGGGGCTCAGTATCAGACGATATTCTGCGCAATCTCGCAGGATAATGGTTAATTATATATATATTATGTTATTATATTTCTGTAGTTCTTTTCCTGGCTGACAAAAAAACATCTCAGTACTAAAAGTCTAGAAACTATCGTAGCTCGAACGTGGCGCAAAATCTAAATGTAAACACACTTTTGACAGTTGTCACGACAGGCGCAAGCACGTGACGGAAAACCGGTTTTTCCCGACACGCTAATTGGATAACTGTCAACCGGGAATAGTACCAGACGCCTCCATCGAGCCTCTGGTTTCCAGGTACTCCCGGCGTAATCAATCGAACAAATCCGAACAAAAAATCAATCGAACGCAATCGAACACCAATCGTTCGATTTGTTCGGCACTCGAACAAAATCGAACGCGAGCTTTGCTGTGAGTTCGATTTTCGAACAAAATCGAACACCAACCAATCGAACAGATTGGATTGTTCCATTTTGTTCGGTAATCATGAATAATGTGTGACAGGATTTCCCGGAGAAAGACGGGGACTCCCAAACCATTGGGGAGGGGATGTTTTTGGTTCATGTAATTTTTAGGGCCCTCTGGTACATTTTGGGGGGTAAAAAAGAAACATGTTTTACCACATTGTAACCTGCGAGCATGAGTGCTTTCTTATGTCCAGTCTTTTAAAATTTTACAAAGTTAGTCACGTGTCACACATTCGCGTAGTTGTTTTGGCCGGGGGCGAGATAACAAATGAAAACGCACGACAGCAAAACCGCGAGCGCTAGCAACAAAACGAAAGAGCGAGTTACCGAGGAAAAGCCTCTGCTAGTTAGGGTAGCATATTTTGGAGTGAAACATTTGGTGTATTGTCTCAGCACATAATCTTTTACAGGCTATTGTAGCTTCAAACGTCTAGTAGCTCAGGTCTTTTAAAAATTCTGCACTATATTCGGACTTGTAGGTACCTTTTAGGAGTCAAAATCAGATAAAACTACTCCCAATTTGGTACCTTTAGGGAGAAAAATCTAAGTATGTTTAAAGTTCGATTTCCGAACGTTCGATTTTGTTCGATTGTGAAATTTTGCTGTGAGTTCGATTGTGTTCGATTGCCGAACAAGTCGAAAATCAATCGAACGATTGGTATTCGATTGAGTTCGATTACCGAACGTTCGATTGATTACGCCGGGAGGTACTGTATGCATTCTACGCGACTTCAAAATTCAATGTTGCCATTGGCGATTTTCACGTATTTCCAGCCGTCAATCTAACCAAAACGTTGGATTCGGCCTTTTCAGTGGGTCGAACTTGATTGCCATATCAACCCAAATGGTTTTAAGTTATCCTTTGTCTTCCTTGCCTAAAATGTTTTTTTCTGTTTTAAAAACATCACTTTTGTTATGAACAAGCACATTTATTTTCGGGGAACAGGGGAACTTCTGCTACATTTTGGGGAACAAGGGAACACTGCTTTCATGAATCTATTATAAATGCATTTTCATATGTTTTCTGTTTCCTGACCCATTACAGAATAAGGAACGATAAAAGGATAAAAAATGTTGTCACTGTTTTCAGGGATCCTTAAGAGCTTTAGGGTCCATTTTACTGGAGTGCCACTAGAGTGTCAGGCTAGGAATTGTGGGAAGCTTGTCCTGAGCTCTCTCCACCCGCACAAATGTTGGATGGGTTAGGTTTGGACAGGAACCCATAAGTAGGAGCCTCCAACTGGCTTATAAAATTGAGGTTAATTATTTGTTTGCTGGTTATGCAAGAGAGCATAATACATTAAGATGAAATGATAGCAATGAGAGGTATTCACATGTAAATTGTAATTGCGCCATGAAATGTTCTAAAAAAAAATCGGTCAGTAAAAAGTTGTCTCATGGACCTTATATATGAGATGGAAGCTCTTTCTCACATGGGCTTCTGGTTTAGGGACCGGTCATAAATTAGAGGGGGGAGGGCTGGTGCATTTTATTTTGGTGTACATGTTTTTGGGAAACCCTTCCCTGACAAGATGCAAGAAAAATGTTGGCCCTCCCAAATGCGTGACATATTTAAGGGTGACCCTCCCCCATCATTCACTGGATATAGATATTGTGTAAGTTTTTAAAATCGACTTTCATGTTATAATAGCAGTGCAAGATTCGATATGTCTTTCATAGCTTAAAGTTACTGCATATGTATAGACATGTACATTATGTTACTTAAATTCCAGATAATAATTATACCTTGCCAGGTTGAGTATTATTTACATTGTTATTGGTAAGTCTAGAGATCCTATTACAGGGCCGTAGCAAGCCTCCAAAAACTGGGGGGAGTTGGCATAATATATCAACAACTCAAGTCAGCTTTTAGGGAAAGTTTAAATTCTCTTCAGCGCGAAGCTCGCCGAAAATTTAGACTCGCCCAGCATGTGATTGATAGCTGAGGAAGATACTTACAGACCACCGTGTAAGACTCCAAACAAGAGGGAAGTATATGGATGCCTTCATTAGTAGATCTAGGCTTATGTATGCCGCGACATGGGACCTCAATACAACCACCATGGACAAACTAGAGATAGAGTGGATGCGATTTTTGCGGAAGATAGTGTGGGGCGGATTCAAACGCCGCAATGCCCCTGATCCAGGATTTAGATGCAGAAAAAGCTTCGGGGAACTGGGACTATGCCTTCATTTACTCAAACAAGAAGATCTGTGAGTTGACAGGAAGGGGAACTTTCAAGAACAGAGACATCTGAAGTGGCTGGCGCACTGCGTCCGTATGGAAAACAACTCACCCCAGAAACAGACTTTATTCATGGGAATTCAAACCAGACTGGGGAGACGCAGACCAGCAGATAGGTGGAAGAGGACAGTGGAGAGAACAGGGATGGATAAGGGACAAGTGTTGAGGACAATGATGGACCGTTCGCTGTTCAAACGGTGGAGCCGCGAGCGCTACAGGCGTTCGGACTCTCCGGACTCGAGGCATGAATGCCCGCTGAGCAAAAAGTGATGATGATGATGATGATGAAATTACCGCATGTTTGGGGGAATTTTGATATGTAGGATGCAAAATCGTGAGTTTTAAGGATTGATTGGGGAAAAAACTGTGGAGGCACGGGCCCCCCTAACCCTATAACCGCTACGGGTTTGCGTAAAAAATAATGACCTTAATAATGACTTTAATAATGACCCTTTACCATTTGCACCAATTTTTTTGCCCCTCCTTTTAAAAATAGAGGCCCTCCCCATATTTGCACTAGCCTTCCCCCTCTAAGTTATGACTAAAATGTATGACCAGTCCCTTAGGTTAGGTTTCTAATATGAGTAAAAATGTGGATTAATTATAGGGAACGGTGAAAATACATTTATAGGGATCAAGGGAACATCGCAAATAATTTTGGGGATCACGGGAACATGAGCTAAAACCATTTTAGGGAACAAGTGGTTTTATTAATGGGGAACAAGGGAGAAAATGCAAAAAATTGAAGGGAACATGGGAACATATACACCCCCCAAGGAGGGGCTCAGTATCAGACGATATTCTGCGCAATCTCGCAGGATAATGGTTAATTATATATATATTATGTTATTATATTTCTGTAGTTCTTTTCCTGGCTGACAAAAAAACATCTCAGTACTAAAAGTCTAGAAACTATCGTAGCTCGAACGTGGCGCAAAATCTAAATGTAAACACACTTTTGACAGTTGTCACGACAGGCGCAAGCACGTGACGGAAAACCGGTTTTTCCCGACACGCTAATTGGATAACTGTCAACCGGGAATAGTACCAGACGCCTCCATCGAGCCTCTGGTTTCCAGGTACTCCCGGCGTAATCAATCGAACAAATCCGAACAAAAAATCAATCGAACGCAATCGAACACCAATCGTTCGATTTGTTCGGCACTCGAACAAAATCGAACGCGAGCTTTGCTGTGAGTTCGATTTTCGAACAAAATCGAACACCAACCAATCGAACAGATTGGATTGTTCCATTTTGTTCGGTAATCATGAATAATGTGTGACAGGATTTCCCGGAGAAAGACGGGGACTCCCAAACCATTGGGGAGGGGATGTTTTTGGTTCATGTAATTTTTAGGGCCCTCTGGTACATTTTGGGGGGTAAAAAAGAAACATGTTTTACCACATTGTAACCTGCGAGCATGAGTGCTTTCTTATGTCCAGTCTTTTAAAATTTTACAAAGTTAGTCACGTGTCACACATTCGCGTAGTTGTTTTGGCCGGGGGCGAGATAACAAATGAAAACGCACGACAGCAAAACCGCGAGCGCTAGCAACAAAACGAAAGAGCGAGTTACCGAGGAAAAGCCTCTGCTAGTTAGGGTAGCATATTTTGGAGTGAAACATTTGGTGTATTGTCTCAGCACATAATCTTTTACAGGCTATTGTAGCTTCAAACGTCTAGTAGCTCAGGTCTTTTAAAAATTCTGCACTATATTCGGACTTGTAGGTACCTTTTAGGAGTCAAAATCAGATAAAACTACTCCCAATTTGGTACCTTTAGGGAGAAAAATCTAAGTATGTTTAAAGTTCGATTTCCGAACGTTCGATTTTGTTCGATTGTGAAAATTTTGCTGTGAGTTCGATTGTGTTCGATTGCCGAACAAGTCGAAAATCAATCGAACGATTGGTATTCGATTGAGTTCGATTACCGAACGTTCGATTGATTACGCCGGGAGGTACTGTATGCATTCTACGCGACTTCAAAATTCAATGTTGCCATTGGCGATTTTCACGTATTTCCAGCCGTCAATCTAACCAAAACGTTGGATTCGGCCTTTTCAGTGGGTCGAACTTGATTGCCATATCAACCCAAATGGTTTTAAGTTATCCTTTGTCTTCCTTGCCTAAAATGTTTTTTTCTGTTTTAAAAACATCACTTTTGTTATGAGAGCCGGATGCGTGTAGGTTTGGTATGCTTTTGTCAAAGGAATTTCACTTAAACGATCTGATTGGTTAGAGTGTAAAAGATCTGTCAGCGCAGGGCCAATAACCGCTTAGATGCTGATGTACATAGACCGTGACGCGTTATCCCTGAGACATTCTATTCTTGTAGTGATTTCGCTCTTCCTTCTCCGTGAAGAGAGCAACATTCTGCAGTTTTACATAGAATGCTTGCAGCCCCTTCTTCGGCGAACGTCCGTAAATCGAGGAAGTGTTTTTTTTTTTTTTTTTTTACCAGCAGCGCACTTCGACTTCTGTTTACGGTGTTTACATTTACACGCATCAGGCTCTCATCACAATCGTGATTGCCATGATTGTCATTTAGCTGTCGACGATTTTATTCAGGGATTATTCACAGTTCAGGGTGAGAATGATGACAAAAAAAGTGTCCGCAGTACCTTCTTTCGGTAGCCTGCGTAGCAAGCGTTCCCGATACATTTTCAGGACGAGAAACTCGGGCGAGATTTGGGCCGCGCAGAAAATGAAGGGGCTCTCTCGCACCATTTTCGCGCGGACAAAAGCTCTGTTTCTCGGCTTTATTTTCCCTAAAAACACACGGGAACGCTTGCTACGCAGGCTATTCTTTCAGCGTTTTCCCCCCGTGGCGCGTGGGTGAAAAAAACAACAACATTTCCCTGGATTTACGGACGTTCGCCGAAGAAGGGGCTGCAAGCAGTCTACATTTGCAGAGTTTACTCAACAAAATGGCGGCGGAAACCGTGATATGGCCTATTTTATCGAGGTGTTGGAATTATATTTGAACAGGACAACGCAATGATTTCCAGTCGGGTTTTAACCAGGTTTTTTCGAGCAATCAGAGCCCCCTTTTCTCCGTTTCTAGCCTGCGTAGCAAGCGTTCCCTTGCATGGAGTTTTCAGGAAGAGAAACTTGGGCGAAATTTGTGGCGCGCAAAAAATGAAGACGGGGGGGCGGGAGCTAGGAAGGAAAGATACGCCCCCTTGGGATCCCCGTCAAGAATCTACTGACTCTCCAGTGTTTTTTTTTTAGTATATTTGAATTTTCCGAATCCTGCGCGCCAAAAAATCAAATATCTTAAAACCCACTGGAGAGCCGGCTAGCAGTGCAGGCTACCTATCATTAACAGAATCTCTCGAATGCTCCGCAAAGTCACGAGCTGTTCGCTCGTTTGATTGACGGAAGCCAGACAGCTGCAGACAGGGCGACTCGTGCAACCCTTGGGTTTCTTGGTTCCCATATGGTCGTATCAGTCGCTTGACAGCATGTGATTTTGCATCAAAATGGCGGTAACCAACACAAGCGCCAGTCTTCAAGGCCCCTACGTCCCTTTTTTACTCAGAAAACGGACAAGAGAGTTAATTTTGGCTCGCACAATCACTTCGCCTCATTAGAATATTGAAGTGTGTATTTTTTCTTAAGTTTCATTCCCGTTTCATGGCAGTTTTACTGCTAATAAATTAAATTTCTTCACAAAAATCGCGAGGCCATTTTCTCAGACATTCGTATCTCTGCTGCCTAGTATAGAATGATAATTGTTTAGAGCAAAGCAAGGCTTTTTGTGAATGCGCCGCCATGTTTTTTCGGTCGTATGAGTCGTACGAGTCGTATGCGATGGTTTTCATTAAAAAACTGCTGTCGTATTACGCCCATTTCCGGTCGCCTATGAGTCGTAGAGATAGAATTTTTGCTATCTCAGACGACCGTCAAACGACCCGTCGTATCAGTTCGTATTGGTCGTATGAGTCGCTCCATCGAGTGTTTCCATATAGTCGTACGGGTCGCGTGAAATTTTTCACAGACGACTGATACGACTCGTACGACTGATACGACTATATGGAAACCAGCCTTAAAGAGCCTGTGTCAGCCGCCATTTTGACAGCATAGCAACATACAAAGTCGGAGAAAGAATCCATTTCCATCGGCTGATTTAGAGAATACAGAGCAATTTTCTCGATTGAATTTGGTAAATCAAATCTGAAACTTTGTTTTTAGATGTTTATTAAGAAATTTCTACACGTAATTCGTATTCTAATATTAAACGAAAACAATAACAAAGGAGTGGCTGACACAGGCTCTACTACAAGAACGACAACGATCGAACGTGATGACTTTGAATAACGATTGCACTGAAAATTCGTAAACAAACCCGGCCGTCGCGACTAATACCGCCACAAATCTCTAGATTCTCTATTACTACTACGGATTGCTGCAAACGCACTGAAAGTTGTCCAAAACTGCAATTGTGCAAGACTGAATCAATGACTACAACCAAAATGTTGCCGTGGAATATGTCTTATCTTCTTTTCGCACGCTAAAATTATTGTTCGTGTTCGAGTTTAAAAATATATTCGGCTAGAAATGGATCTACCCGTGTTTGAACTCGATTGATGTGTCACAGGAAAGACTTTGTGATCCGTAAGATAATTGTGTGCGGGAAACCGCCATACGCCGTCTTGGGAAAGGATATTTTCAGATAAAGGAGTACGAGGTCTGTACGGCTTGGGATCCATTGCGAAATGGCGGAGAGAACAGGCTTGCACTATTTCAAGATGCAAGATGCAAAGATGCATAGATGCAAAAGATGCAAAAGTGCAAAGATGCATGGGTATCAAATTTTACAGCATTAGTGAAAATTCCTAATACAGTGTTGACAGCCGCAATGTCTCATAATAAGTTTGGCGGTTGTACGCGTGAGCCGAGCATCGATTTAGCAAGTTTGCATTATTATACCAATTTTAGAAGCTTCACGATGAAAACAAAACTACATAGAACTCAACCTGCCCTGTTAATGACTAAAACGCGGAAAATAGATGCTTTCTGCGTGACGTATAACTTGATAAAATTTTAAAAATTAATACCGCGTTTATGACAAAAATAACTCAAAAACCGGGTAAATCCGGAAAAGATATACGCTGTTTGTGACAAGCTCGAAATCCTACGCCCCGAGGTATGTGTATAAGTTTCCCCTTATAGCTTGGCTACAATTAACAGAACGATTTTTTTTGGTAGAAACGCCATTCTGGTTCAAATGACGTTTTCTCGTTGTTTTCGGCTCGCGCTTTCCGCTTGAATTATGATATGAGTTCAATATATTATCTTGGAGCGGCTCGAAGTAAAAGAGGTATCCTGGGCAATTGAGTTCTATGTATTTTTGTTTTCATCGTGAAGCTTCTAAAATTGGTATAATAATCTGCGAAATTGCTAACAGTGCTAAATAAATCGATACTCGGCTCACGCGTACAACCGCCAATAATGTATTTATTATGAGACATTGGCCGTTTTCACACTAGAAGACGAACAAATCGTCTAGACGGACAAATCGTCTGACGATTTGTTCGTCTTTGTACGTCTAGTGTGAATTCAGGTTGGACTTTAGTCGATTTGTTCGTCTATAGGAACAAGTTGTCTTTGAAAAATCGTCTTCCTAGACGGCCAAACAGACGAACAAATTCAGACGATTCGAGACGGTTCGTCCCGTTTTCACATCAGACGATTTGTCCGTCCAGACGAATTGTTGGTCTCTAGTGTGAAAACGGCTATTGTAATCGGCTTCTTTGAACTTTGGTGAAACGCCAAAATATTTGACAAAATTTGGTAATGGCGTTCGCACTTGTATCAGGCTCCCGATGACAGATATTTTTGCAAAACAAATACCAAATTCGCGCAGTGCGAACGGGACCTTGTTGTACTGACCCTTGACCAACTGTTAGTCATTAACTGGACACAGAATTCGGTTTTTATACGCAAGATAGTACTTTAATTATTTCTGTTCTTAGAGGCTTTGATCATTTGTAAGAACGAAATATTTTTTTAAGTTGCTTCTTTTCCTCGCCTTGTGTTAAAAACATTCAGTGAAATATTTTGTTGTTGTGTTGGTCAAGCTTAATCGCATTTCATTTCCAGTATTCCCCCGTGGAGTCATGCCGCGCGCATTCTAGAGAGAATCGTCCCCGAGACGTAGAAAGCATATTTTTGACACCTTGCCTTAAATGGCAGATTATTCCTTGTTATAAAATTCAATGTTGTAAAATCCAAAACTTCACAGTTTTGCGCTTGTTCTGAGCTTTGGTTTTAACGAGCGCAAACTTGAGCACAATTTAGGGACCGATCGTTTATTACGTCCACGGGGGGGCGGTGGTTTTCTAAATTTATTGAATGTTAAAATTCGCACCCCCCTCATTAAAAAGGCGATACAAAAATAACCCCCCATAACATCGATGTTCTAAAAATCTTACCCCCCACCCTGTAACCAGATCCCCGTTTGAACTAATGGAAGACAATTTACAGAAATTTCTCTTTTTGTTGCGCGCGAAGCGCGCCCTAATTTTTATGCATGATATGAACGCATTTCACCAAACCTCAAAGAAAATGTAGATGAACATTCCATTTGCTGTGTGTAGTAACAAAGATCGCAAATGACGTGCGTAAAGCAGGGTCAAAATGACGAATCTCTATCCTCGTAAAGTGGAACTCACGCTTGCCTAATAATTAGGCCTTCTTTTTTCGAACTGAGACCGCTCCGATGTTTATTACTGCAGAGCGTCTTTTTGGGGAGAGTTAGTTTTTTTCTCCTGGCTAAGATATATTTTCTTGTAATGACATTCGTAGCCATTCCATTGCGCACGCACTCATAAACTATTTTGTACATTCCGTTGCGCGCGAAGCGCGCCGAAATTGGCGTACTTGCTATATGGCGTAGCGTTGTATGCCACGACGCGATAGCTTGAAAATATTATTATTTAGTTTGAACCACAGTGTCTCTGAAAAATTACCCCCTCTTTTGAGAGAGGGTGCCAAAAAATTACCCCCCTAAAATCTATGTCTTCTAAATTTTTACCCCCACCCAAATTCCACCGCCCCCCCCGTAGACGTTATAAACGATCGGTCCCTTAATCCAATTTACTATGTCGAGTAGCTTTGGCAAAAAATCCATATTTGGGGAGAAATATTGGCTACAAAAGACTACTGGGTGGCTAAAATTGAATTACGCAGACATCTCTTGCCTGCTGGAGGAAATGCGGCCATCAGAATAGAAAATTCGTGAAGGAAGGAAGCTATTTCAAAAAGATGATGAACTAGTGCGCGTAGATCTCAGTTCTGTCTCTGAAACTTTCTGATTTCGAAGAAATATCGACCGTAACGTCGATATTGAATGATTCTAACATCAGAAGCGAAATGTTGGCCTCAGATAGCGAATTTTGTTTTTCTATCGCAGCTTAACGTTGTTCTGGAAGACATTTTCCGACTTTAAAGTGTAGATTTGATGTATCGATGTGAAAAATCGTATCCAAACCCGGATATTTGTTGATTTTAAATCGGTAATACGGCAATTTGACTTTGTTGATTGGTTACTTATTAACTTATTCATATTTCGAGCGGGGTTGGATAATTTTTTTCGTTTTTTGCGCTTAAAATATTATGGCAACCCTCTTTAACTGAAAAAGGGGGCTGCTATGGGAACCCCTAAAGCAAACTAGGGCATGGTACTACGACCAAGTGTAGTGAAGGAAAGTCTTTGACTGAAAATGTGCCGAAAATGTCGTTTTCTCTAAAAGCAGGAATGCACAAAAGATGTTTAATTCCAAATACTAGCACCCAATGGACCCTCTGGTACATAAGTACCTTAATAAATTTAGGCAAGCTTGTTTTCGTGTTTATCCCAATACTAAAAGGCGATTGCAAATAATTCGAGATTGCTTTTACTTCAAAAATTATTTGAAATATCCCCAACCCAGGCAATATTTAATACTCTTTTTCTCATTCCAAATTTCTGCTTTTATAAAAATAAATCAAGATATACAGTATGAATACTATTTGAAATTGAGTCATTTTAGCAGGCTTTGGTGTAATACGTCACATTTTCCCGAGCAATAAAGTGGGATGCAAACAGATGCAAAAGTGAATTACAGGAAGCATTTGTAGCTGCTCTCTAAAGGGCAACGGAGTCGGAAGAGGGGAAGGGGGACAGATAGGTGTCGCTGCTATTTTAGTTTCAATGGATGTTTGGGCATGGGGTGAGGATAACGGGGGGGGGGGGGGGGAGACATGTGCCGTCACACATACTTGTTGTAACGGGATCAACAGGAAAGCGAATTCATAAGATGGGGGTGGGGGTAGAAATGTGCCGTCTCTAGTGTATGTGTAATGGGTCCTTAATGTCAGTTCATGAATTCGTGAACCATATGATGGGGGTGGGGATAGCAATGTGCCGTCGCTAGTGTATGTGTAATGGGTCCTTAATGTCAGTTCATGAATTCGTGAATCATATGATGGGGGTGGGGATAGCAATGTGCCGTCGCTAGTGATTTTCGAATGGGTCCTTAATGTCAGTTAATGAATTCACGAAATAATATGATGGGGGTGGGGGTAGAAATGTGCCATCGCCACGGTTTGTGTAATGGGTCCTTAATATGGGTAGTTAATTAGTTGTGAGGGGGAGGGGGTGAATACGTGCCGTTATCAGAGTTTGCAGATTGGGTCTCTAGGTCGTGTTATTGATAGAAAACAATACATCGTAGAAAGAAAATATATAAAAATTGGGTCTCTAGCCCACGATGGAAATGGAGGGAGGGGTACCTTAGCGGTGCCGTCACATCATTAGTGGGGATGGGGTGGTACCAGGCGGTGACCGTTACCTCTCTGGCCCAAATTGGGTCCCTGTCTGGGGCATGTGTTTTGACCTGCTCCCTTAGAGTCTTCCTTTCACGAGATATTGATTTTTCAAGCGTAGATGACGTCATCGATGACGTCATATCACGTGACCACTTAATTTCGCTCATCTGCTGACCTGGATTACATTACTCAAGTTTGGTTGTTTTAGAGTCTTCCCTTCACGAAATATTGATTTTTCAAGCATAGATGACGTCATCGATGACGTCATATCACGTGACCACTTCATTTCGCTCATCTGGTGACCTGGATTACATTACCCAAGTTTGGTTGCTTTAGAGTCTTCCCTTCACGAGATATTGATTTTTCAAGCATAAATGACGTCATCGATGACGTCATATCACGTGACCACCTCATTTTGCTTTATCTGGTGGCCTAGACTACACTACCCAAGTTTTGTTGTCTTAGAGTCTTCCCTTCACGAGATATTGATTTTTCAAACATAGATGACGTCATCGATGACGTCACATCACGTGACCACTTCATTTCGCTCATCTGGTGACCTGGGTCCAGTTGCTCGAAAGTGGTTCAGAACTAAACCTGGTTTAAATTTAATCCACCTTTGAACAACCCGCACCTGGATTACATTACCCAAGTTTGGTTGGTTTAGAGTCTTCCCTTCACGAGATATTGATTTTTAAAGCATAGATGACGTCATCAATGACGTCACATCACGTGTCCGTGTTACAGCACCCCCCTTGTGGCATAGACAAAATATTCC
Organism: Scolanthus callimorphus; assembly: GCA_033964015.1. NCBI lineage: Eukaryota > Metazoa > Cnidaria > Anthozoa > Actiniaria > Edwardsiidae > Scolanthus > Scolanthus callimorphus. Next base: position 11,013,023 of record CM066915.1, read on the forward strand.
AAGTTTGGTTGTCTTAGCATGTTCCCTTGAGGAGATATAATTTTTTCTTTGCATACCACAGGGTTCCCATGTGTACACGGACGGACGGACGGACGGACGACGGACGGACGGACGGACGGACGGCGTACGCTATAGGTTTAATACCAGAAAAATAAAGAAAAAATCATATCTCCCGAAGGGAAGCTTCTATAGAAGCCAAACTTGGACAAAGTTTCAAAGACCATAAAAGGAACTCTACACCAAAGTCACGTGCTCTTACGTCATCAATGACGTCATCAAAATGATCCATAATGCCCGTGACGTTCAAAAATCAACTCGATAGTATACTATACGTTTTTCCCTTAGGTATGGTGCTCCGCTTGCGCGGGCCTTCGGCCCGCGCAGGAGCTCCGCTATGAACACCTGCTCTGGTGGGAGAAGCATGGCCACTCTTGCTTGCAGCTGGTTGACAAAATGGTGGAGCGCTTGCCAAAGAGTGATGTCCATTACTCGGTTTGGGAAGAGGTGATAAAGTTAGGGGCTTCTCCCATCATAAATGCACAAAGAGCTTTCCTTTTGGAAGTTCTCAGCAAGTTGGTTATACCAGCACTAAGAGAATGCCAAGCAGGTGATCCCCAGCTGGGATTTTCCCCTGGATACATTGCTCGATTGTGGCCTGCAAAGGTATGGATGCATGGTGGGGTAAAGTAAACAAACATAATGTGCCTTTCCGTTGGCAAAGGCATCATCGACACAACATGAACTTTGTATCAAAATATTTTAAATTCTGTTCTTAAAAGCTATTCAGAATTACCCCTAACTCCATCACTCTCAGTAGTCTGTCGCTTTTATAATAGTACTTCTTTATAAATATTGTAATGCTATTGATATCGGGCAGTGACACAAAAATCAGCACACCCTAATTCAAAACCCCAGCTACAAATACTAACCAACATATAATTTTAGTGAAAAGCTTAAATGGACTCACGTGCTGCCCACCCTAAAACTTCTAAACAAATTGCATACGAAATTTTGCAGCTGATTTTCTTTTACAGATGTCAAAAATTTAGAAAAATCTACTTTCTACACAGGTTCTAGAACAAATTGCTCTGGTGACAAAGCTGATGATAACTAGCTCATCAAGTTTTCCTGATACCAGCAAGGCCTTCCTAAATAATCTGAGAGATGCGACAACAGAAGTGCGTCTTCGCTCCATGCAGCAGCAAATGCTGAAAGAGGCCATGAATGTCCTGAATACCCATGCAATAGGGTGGCTACAGTTCCCAAAGTTCTTTGCCATGGGAGCAGACAGTCAAGCCAGTAATTTCTTTTGGCGGGCAGTGCTCAGGGTGCTCGGCCTTCTATCCAAAGACGAGCTTCTCAGACTGACCCTTGACAAGTCTCAGCTGCCATCCTACAAAGACAAAGGACCAAACGAGTTTAAAGCACTACATGACAACCTTGTTGAAGCAGCCATGAAACTTTGCTCCATTGAACTTCTTGTCAGTCACTGTGCAATTCTTAATCTCCTTAATGTCTCTTCATATGCAAACACACATGATCCGTCATCATGGTTCTATCAGTTTGAGATTCTTACCTGTGTAGCAGCAGACAAGACACAACTTCAAAAGTGGGCAGCATCTTGGGCTCTCACACAACCAAAGCTCATGAAAAAAGTGAAGGAAGTGACACTTTCTCAACAGGGTACTCTGCCTTCTGAGGAAAAATATCCAGAAATCTGGAACTGGTTTGCTATTCATATTTCCTCCTTACCGGTAAATAATGTCATAGCAGAAAGGCAGTTCAATATTGCTAGTCTGTACATCCAGCCAAACACATCAGAGGCAACAAAACAAGCAAGTCAATTATATCATCCATGATTCTCAGGAAAAGCACAAGACTGTAGACGAGCTGGCTCAAAACTCCAGCAAGAAACCTGAAGCCAAGATGCGTATCACAAAGAAGACATTGACACACATGGCAGGTGACATGGTCAAGTATAGTAATACTGTAAAGCCTGTGCTACTTCAGGAAGCCAAAACAAGTATTGCCAAACATGACAGCAACCCCATACCTGTTCAAGAACTCTATTCAGAGAAGTTTATGAGCAGAAAAATCAAGGCAAATGCTGGTGCGGTAATACAAGACTTAAAAGAGAAGGGTCGTTTATCTGAGGTAAACTGGTTACCCAATAAGAAATCTGACAAAGTGCTGGCACAGGAGAGAGTGTTTCGACCACTTGTGTCTCAACATATCTGGCAGACGGGTGAAATACCAACCTTGAAAGTTATTTGTGCATCATTCTTGCGCAGCTCAAGCCTCCCCCTACATGAACTTCCAAATGACTGCATTTTCTACATTAAGTATCTGCCACAGCTGGTGCACCAAACCACCCCCAACCTGCAAGACAAGTGGATACACAAGTTATCTCCTCAAACTCAATTAGTAGAGGAATGAGCTCAACTATGGTCTCAAATTCACTTTCACAAAATGTGATTCAACCAGTTAAAAATTACTTGTATTAAGTATTAAGTAATTATATTTATTTCTATTCCTGAGGGTTTGCACAATAACTCTCAACTAGGAACCTGAATGTGTTCTAGACTTTCTTTAGGGGAAGAGAAATTTCAAATGAGAAGATTTTTTTCCAATGCAGTGAATAAACAAGAAGGGCAACAATAACTTTTATAACATAAAATGATGACACTGCCTAGAATAATAATGAAGTGAAGAGAAATCGATTGGAATTAAATTTGAAATCAGTTGCGATTTTCTCGACGTGTTCAAAAATCACAGCTGATTTCAACTCAACTTAAGGTTACTGAGAACCTTCGCGCACCTTCTCGGAAAAAAAATCATACAACTCCTTAGTTTAACCAAAACATGTCAACCTATATACCGTTGGAAAGCTTATAAAATGGACTAGCAGACTATGACAAAAAGAAATAACTTTTTGATAAACAGAATTTTTTTGAAGGTTTTATTTAAAATGTGGGCGTGACACTTTCAAGAGCTATCGCTGCCGAACTGCTTGACCTTCACTCCCAAGTAAAACATTGTTTTAATCCTTAAAGGTGTTTCTCAAAAAATGTGTCTGCGTTTTTAAAAATTTTGCGTTGTTCAAAAGTTATGGAACTTTTAAATTCCCAAGGTCAAATTTTATAGAATTTTTACGCTCTAAAAATTTTAAAAAATCATAACTTTTGAAGTAAACAATTTTAAAAAAACGCAGACACGGTTTTTGAGAAACACCTTTAAGGATTAAAACGCTGTGTTTCTTGGGAGTCAAGGTCAAGCAGTTCGACGGCGATAGCTCTTGAAAATGTCACACTCAATTTTTTTATAAAAGCTTTACAAAAATTCAGTTTAATAAAAAGTTACTTATTTTTGCCATAGCCTGCTAGTCCATTCTATAAGCTTTCCAACGATATATAGGTTGACATATTTGGTTAAACTAAGGACGAGTATGATTTTTTTTCCGAGGACGTGCGCGAAGGTTCTCAGTAACCTTAAGCTGAATATTTTTATAACATTGAAGTGATGACACTTCCTAGAATAATAATAAAGAGAAACTGATTTAATCGACTTTGAAATCAGTTGTAATGGTGTCTTGCGACCTGCCCGTTGTTGAGGCCGACTCGCACTTGCAGTGCTGGATCTATCAGTTTCTAAGATACGAAAAAGCAAAATCAACTTCAATCTTACCTTGAAGATAGGGTACTCCTTGAAGATGACGGTATATTTTTCACTTCCACCAACAAAAGATGGCAAATCACAGACGAATGCAAACAGGGATGATGTCTGTATTAAAGTGCTCGATTGTTATTTGTGAAAATGAATTCGAACGCTGCGAAATCGACGCGTTCAAATACTTACTTTAGTCGCGTGTAATAAAAACCTAAAGGCTTTTTCGTGAATGAAAACATTTCTTGCAGTGCCAAATGTGTTGAAAGATTGATAAATGCTTAGGATTTTGTCCGTTTTACATTTTGGGAATTTGCTTTCCCTTGCAAAGGCAACATGAACGAAGTATTAACTCCATGTCATCTTCCCAAAAAACTCAGCTTATCGCTAAAACAAAACGGACAAACTTTTAAGAAACTTATATTCTAAATTTTAGGGTAATTTTTTTGGCCAAAACTTGTAAAACGTGAAAGCCTTTCGCTTCCAAACTCTTCCTTCGGAGCCGTTGCAGGCAAGCACAAAATCAACACGGAATCAATGCAACGAGCCCGCAGTACGCTCAAAAAGTGGGTCAGTGCACACCGGAAGTGGATTCAAGAAAATAATACGGCCTGTGAACCATGAATTTTTATTAAGACAAATTTCACCAGGATGTTGAGCAATTTTGTCAAAAAGGGGTCAAAAATCCATTTACTCAAAACTCCAGAACCCCATGGCTTGATTTTGGTTTGCTTTGGAAAAACTGCATATAAGGAGTAACTTGAATTCGGCCCGGCATGAAATTCGCACAGAAAGCGGAGAAAATAAATTTCATAGTTTTCCACCTGAAGGACAATAATAGGAAAACTCCATGTCAAGAGCAAGTCCTTCCAAATCCCTATAACTTTGTATATAAACTTCGAAATATATTTTCATAGGTTCCCTTCAAGATTTTTTGATTGAACTAACTGGAGCTACTTCTTGCCTGCAAACGTTTCAAAAGATGCTAAAATAAAGCCAATAGGTTTTGTACTTTCTAGGAACCCAATTTTGGCCACCAGCGCTCGAATCACTTAAACAATCTGTCTTAAGTATTAAGTGAAGTGAAGTAGAGAAATGCAAATGATAGAGAAGTTTCTGGAATAACTACTTCAGACTTCTTTTTAACGACAGCCCAAGCCATGTCTGTGTAGGACTTTTTTTCCTAGCTTGAAACTCTGCAAGATTTATATTTGGAAGGATTGGCCTTGCCACCTCCCCTCCTCCAATTTCTTGCAGCCACTTCTTTGGCGAACGTCGTAAATCAAGGAAAATGTTTTTTTTTTTCGCAGCGCGCTTGGTATTTGTTTAGAGTGCTGAGGAAAGGGATCAGGGACGTGGCACGGGGAGAAACGCCGGCTGCGGATCAAAAAACATTTCCCTCAATTTACGGAGTTCGCTGAAAAAGGGGTCTCAAGCAGTCTACAGCTGGTGACTGGCTGCTAACACTGATGAAGTGAAACTGACGATTTTCAATATCAATCGATGAATTGATATTGATTGATATCGATTTTTATCGATTATTGATTTCATCGATTGGTTTCAATTTTAGGGTGTTTTAAACCTATCTTTTTGTACCGTTGCTAGGGAAAAATGAAAGTCCTGTAAAACAATCACCTTTCAAGGAAAATCTTTGAAATTTCCAGAACTAACTTCGGATCGAACGAGATGTCAATTTCAATGACGTCATCACATGACGTCATCGTGACGTCATTCCTACAGAAAAAAAGCTTCTCCTTCTCCATACTTGCAAAAAATCGCATTTTTATGATGTTTACATTTCAACTAGCTCCATACTCACAGACTCACGTATGCTTTTTACAATCAAATAAAAAATAAGGAAATAGAGACAACAAAGGTGTCTCTCGAACTCTGTTTTTGGCAATAACATTTTAATTTTTTGTTAGTTTGCGAGATCCATACGTGACATTTTGGAAAATCTCCATATCTTGGATATGATATCGAAAAAATTGCGAAATTCCCTAATTTGTGGAAGGAGAAAATGTCACCAGAAGGCTCGGTTACCAATACAAATAGCGAAATAAAATATCATTTTATTTTTCACAAATAATCCAATTATTGAAACTTATTTTCGCTAAATCTCTTGTAGGATTAGGTAATGGATGAGAAAAAAAATTAACGATATTTAAAAAGAATGAAAAAAAAATTACATACCATGTCACTCTTGGATATCGAACCCGCGCCCTTTTGTGTTGTAAGCGAGAATCATACCATGCCATTCGGCCTTTCAGCCGATCTCTTGTTGAATGCGTTCAAAAATATTATATATTCCCTCTCTAAGCAAACGGCAAGTAGATAGTACATAAATACATAACTTTATTTAAATTCGAATTTCAGAGTAGCTTGTAACAGAAGCTAATATCTCCGAGTATAACATAGAAAACGATCACATAAAAGTCCGGAATCGGCTCCGAAATGACTTAGAAATATCTGTTGTGGTTACTTCTTTTTATATTTTCTGACTTCCTTTAGCTCTAAGGACCTGCCATCGATATTTTCCGTCTCATTTTTGCCAAAAATGGTTGACTTAAGACACTACTTTAAAGCAAAAGTCGGGCAAAAATCTAATTGTACTGTAAAGTAATTATAATTTTGCATTCATTTCAAGCAAAACTGATGAACTTCATGAAAAAACTTTGGACTATAGATAACAACAAAGTTTAAAAAGTTTTAGATTGTATTATTTTCTGGCAAAAAAAAATGTTTTATTGAACATTTTGTGTCAGCTTATCGTGCGAAAACACATCAACACGTGGAGCAATGTACTCCTACTTCGTAGCAGCAGCTTTTTTATTCGTCTTGATCTTTGTCAAAGACATACAGGTGTCGCTAAAGTTGGGAAGCAATTCCAGGCAAGAACCGGATCAATTTTGCTTCTGCTGCTTCTGTAAAAACAACTACCCGATGTCCTGCGCTTCACTACCAACAGGGCGATCTTTATAGGATATTTTAAACAATCTTTTTAGGATCTTTCAACGAAATGAACGACAAGCAACCGCACTACTATATAATTTAAAATTAAACAAGACTTACCTGTAAGTTGAAGTTTGATGATAACTCTTCCAAATCATTAAGAGTACCGAAGGGTTAACATGAGATGCGCACGCACCGCCGTAGATCAGTATTTAACACCATTTTGTGATCACTTTTAAAACCGGATGATCGACTGGGTGGGTAAGACTTCAGGGTATAAACAGGGCATGTTAACCCTTCTGTACTCTTAATGATTTGGAAGAATTATCATCAAACTTCAACTTACAGGTAAGTCTTGTTTAATTTTAAATTCTACCAAATCATTATGTACAACCGGGTAACATGAGATTTCAAAGCTGTGAGCACAAAATGACAACATACCGGTATAACATCCAGTAGCAAATAATTTAATATATCAGCATACTTAATACTACAGCATTCTTTATAGTTGTGCAATACTTAGCATAATACAGCTCGACTCATTTGGTCAGTTATTGCTATAGGCTTCTTGTAAAATTTTCGAAATGTAGAATTTTCATTCCAACCAGATGCAGCAAGTATCACGTCCGTGGAAACTGACAGTGCTGCTTTACTAGTCGATGCACTACGAGTACTGTGGGCTGAGAACACTGACGTATCAACACCAGCTAGAGCTAATCCCACTTTAATCCATCGTGCAATAGTGCTAGTAGAAACTTCGCTGTATGGCTTTATATATGATACTACTAGCTTGGAAGAGCTCCAAATGTCTTTTGTTCTTTCAAGATAACATTCCACGGTCTTGTACACACATAATTTCGACTCACTGTATTTGTGAAAGTCTTACATTTCCAAATATTTTACCAGGACGATCTTGCTTTATATAGTCTGTTAACGCAAAATCAAAGCATGTATCATTCTTCTGCATAAACTTGTCTGACGTATCCATGAAAGTCAATGTGTGGCTTTGACCTGTCGTCAACGCAACCAATAAAACTAGCTTCACTGACAGTTCTTTCAGGGTAACCTTATCTAATGGCCACAACATACTAAGATAGTCCAACACTTGATCAACTGGCCAAATCACCTTGTATTTAGGCACTGGTTTACATTTGTTGAAAACGCCCTTAAGGTATCTACACACTAAAGGGTGATCCCCTAACTTAGTATCTTTTGAATTGTTACTAATATTAGATACAGCAGACCGTGCTGTGTTCAGAGTAGAATAACTCAACCCTTTGTCAAAAAGACTGTGCAAAAACTTTAACAAGGAAATTACAGTGGGATGCAATGGATCATACGATCTCTGACTGCAAAATAGCACCCATTTGTTGATATAGACCTTGTATTGTTTGTGGGTACTCTCCCTCCCTGAAGACATGATAATTTCGGCAATGTCCGCTGAAATTCCTGAGTCAAGTAATGATTTCCGGACAATTTGCATACCATAAACTGTAGTTGCTGATGTAGAGGGTGTGGCCCCTTCAACACAGGATGCACTAGATTCTGGCTTGTTGCCTTCAGGATCCGAGGCATGTCCACCAACAGGTTCAACACAACAGTGAAATATGGTTGGGTTGTCCATAATGGAATAATCATGATTCCTGTTGCTTGATGCTGTATCAAATGTTGAATACATCTGGAAATCAAACAAAAGGGTGGAAATGCATAGAATGCAAATTGCGACCAGTCAAGGAAAGAAGCATCTATGTAGCTTGCCCCTGGGTCTGGTTTCCAAGAGACATAAGTCTCTAGTTGTGTATTTAATCTGATAGCAAACAATTCTATGTCAGGTTGACCAAATAGTCTCACAATTTCCTGAAAAACAGGAGTGGCCAACATCCATTCTAGGTTCATGTTGAAATTACGTGAAAGATCATCAGCATCTACATTTGCTTTACCGGGGATATGGGCTGAGGATAACCAAATGCTATTGTTCATGGCCCAATTCCAAATGTCACGAGAAAGAGCATTGCAAGTAATTGATTTGCAACCACCCATTCCATTAATGTATGCTACCACTGTAGTTTTATCTGACATTATTCGTATATGAATATTGCTTTTATCATTTAAAAGAGCTCTCAAAGCAAGTTTTACTGCTAACAATTCTAGATAATTAATATGTTGGGAACATTCCAAATGTGACCAAATTCCAGAGGTACAATTGCCACCTTGAACACTAGCATCCCAACCCTGTCCTGAAGCATCTGTGTACATAACTAGGTCTGGGTTAGAATGTTGAATATCTCGCTTAGCTGATTGAATATTATCAATCCACCAGAGAATTTCTTCTAAACTTTCATTAGACAGAGTCATTGACGCCTCAAAGTTTCCTTGGTTCGATCTGAGATAATGCTCTTTGCCAGCCTCTATGTTGCGATAATACAACTGGCCATATTCAACTCCTGGAAAGCTGGAAACTAAAGTACCTAGCAGTGATGCAACTTTACGAATAGTAAAAATCTTCCCAGGGTGATGAAATTCTTTACATAAATCCAAGGTCCTTTTTCTTTTTCTTTCAGTCAATGAAACTGTCATATTGATGGAATTCAGGCTAAAACCAAGAAATTCAATAATCCTCGAAGGGTTTATGACTGATTTATCAGGGTGAACTTTGAACCCTAACTCACACAGCAATTGAACTGCACAATGAGTTGCTTTCTCACATTGTTCAAAATTATCTCCTATGTATAAAGAGTCATCAATATATTCAAGACAAGTATGAGCATGTTGAGTTCTCAAATGAGCAAAAACTGGCTTCATAACTTTAGTGAAAATTCTTGGACTACTAGTAAGTCCCATAGGCAGGCTAGAAAAAGCATAAAGCTTATCTTTCCACACAAATTTAAGATATTTTGGTCCTCTAGAGCTATAGGAATAGAATAATATGCATTTTAAAATCAATAGATGTCATATGACAATCAGGCTTCAAAAGTTTCACTGCCTTATCAAGTGTGTCCATCTTGAAATGATGGTGGGTTATATGCTTATTTAATTTGAAAAAATTAAATATAACCTTAAAAGATCCATCCTTCTTGGGTCTTACAAATATTGGAGACACAATTTGACCTTCTTCAAATGATGAAAACCGAATTATTCCTTTTTCCAAAAATGTTTGTATTTCTTGATCAATAATAATTTGCTCTGTATCACTGAAAGAATAGCACGACCTACTTAAATTTATGCTTGGATGAGGTCTACAATCAAATTGTAAATGGCAATGCTCAACTGTATCCAATATAAAAGGATCAGAGGTAATACTTTTCCATGCATTAAGAAAGTATTTGAGACCACCTGCTCTGAATTCCCTTTGATTGTTAATTAATACAGCGGCTTGACTTACCTGAGGAATTAATCCCTTCATTGGTTCTTGGTTGGCTGGGATCTTCCCATCTGCTGGGACCTCGTCTGGTCCCTGCTTGCCCCTAAAAAAGAGCTACCTGGCTTTTATCTACGTCCTCTTGAATTTGACGCATGCCCCCGTCCACGTCCCCTTGCAAATGAAGATTTGGGATAGGGCTCAAAACGTTTCTTTGGTGTTACTTTACTGCTCAACTTGTTGGATTTAGTCAAATCCTCTACCTCCTTATTTAAGTCATCCCCAAAAAGCAATGAAGATATTGGAGTTGAGGGGTTGCATAGGCCAGCATATTGCCTATTCTAATCTGGCCTGATGAGATTTTTGCGCTTCATGTTGATATCTCTGTTTGCAGTGAGTAACAGTACTACAGCATGCGTCAACATCTGCTTGTTGTTGCCACTTATTTTATTGCAGACCTAAAAGACTGCTCGTAAACCAGATATCAGAAACGACTGGGCTTTCTGAATAGCAGAATCTGTGTTTTTGTTTCTTGTTTTAGCTGCTGCCATACTTGTTTGTTAGTTTTTGGAGAAACTAAATTCTCACAATTTGCAGGGCTTCATGTATTTCTCCTGCACTTCTTGTAACTTTTCCTTGCTAAGTTTTTCTTTGAGAAGACTGTTAACAATTTCTGCTAAATCAGCATTGATTTCGGGCCCTGTTTTTTCAGCAGTACTAAATTCTTGGGCCAAAGATTTAAAGGAATCTTTTTCTGAACTTGCTTCGGTTTCATCTGACTTGAGCAATTTTGCTGTCGAGCACATTCTCATCATCGGCTTCGACCGCTGCCTGACCACCTTCATCGGCGTCGACAAAATATTCGTCGATGTGACCAGTTAATTGTGATAGCAAATCCTGCTTCATGCTTTGCATGGCTTCGGTCATCATCTTTCTGAAGCTTTCATTCTGAGTGTTAGATGAACTTTCTTCGTCATCCATCATTCTATTGAGAAGCAAACAACCAAAGGTCAAAATTAATTTGCTTGCTCAAATTCAAAATGGCGGACCCGTCTTTGGTCTCACCACGAGTCGAAGTCTTTCAATGAAGACTCGATTTACTCGGTTGGGCCACAACAACTGTAATAAACCCAAGTATTCTCCTTTAGGAGATTTTGTTGGATATAAAACGCGTTATATCCCTTGACAAGATTCAGGACACGTCCTGTAATCTCGCTACTCGAACAACACTTGAACGAGCAAAATTTACAAGAGTGGTGACACGTCAGAACTCTTGCTTTCGGCAAATAATGCCAAATAATGCTGTTGAAGCATGATTGAGGATTGAAGTTGCTGCTGTTGCTGCCATTGTTGTTGGTGCTGCTGTTGCAGAGCCTCAAACATCATTTGCTGCTGTTGTTGCTGTTGCAGGAGCTGAGTAGATAAGGCCTGCTGGGAATTTACGTGTGCTTCCAGGGCCTCTTTCCGGAGCTTCATCTCGTCTTCTCTAATTTTCCTCTGGTTCTCATACCTTTCTTTTAAATATGCAATAGTGTCCCCACCAGACCTTCTTTTATGCTTTTCTGTATCAGCACTTGTCCGCTTTCGCGTCTGTCCCACTGTTTCCAGAGCTTTTAAGCGCATGTCCTCTGCTATCTTTCTCTCTTGCTTTTCTTTATCTTTCTTCACATCTTTAGACACCTTCTGGGCCCTGTCAGATTCATCAGATCTGCTCACAATTTCTTCCATATGTTGGTCCAATTCTGTTTGTGGTGGCACTTCAATTCAACTGGCTCTGCATTCTTTCTGCATCTTCTTTTTGAATTTCTTAATAAGCACCAGATTAAATCTGTCTCTCGCAGATCTCCCACTCACTTTGAATGCAATTTGGTGTTCCACATGGTACCCATCACGGTGCCCAGCTATAGTCTCCCACACAGCAAAGCTTTCTTTAGTTTTTGATGGGAATTGAAAAGGATCACATGCTGCAACCTCCCTTGCTGCGAGGATGTCATTGGCTTATCCTTAGCATCTTTAATTGCCTCTGCCTCAGCCATTTTTGTCAACCTTAAATTGAAAATGATGCGTACAATGAGAGGAGTAAATACTTAGTAGTCAATAACATTCATGAATCAGGTCAGTAATATACCCTCTTCTATTGAATTAATTGAAGAAACCTTATGCATTAGAAACTTTAAAAGCTGCGTTGAATAGATAAGATGGTTGCTTGCCAAAGAAAAATTATTATGCATTAATTGTTGATTAATTCATGCATTAAAAGTTAAAGCTTTTTAAAACATTTTTAAGGAAAAGCAGACATTTCATTGAAAGCTACCGATTCAGCATTGATATCATGGATTTCCGTAAACTTCAATAAAAGTAGATTAAAATCCATGATAGCACTGGTCCCTCACAATGGTACAAAAAACTCTATTTTAGGGGTCTTGGCCCATGGACTAAATGCCTTTAAATCCCAGGACTGGGAAACATTTATTTTCTGAATAAAGTTCCAGTCATTCGAACAGTTTTATTTGTTTCTAGGCTACTACCCTGTAAGGTGAGCAACAGTAGGTGTTTGTTTTTGCAAATGCCCAATCTCCCCCTCATATTAGCTTCATGATCAAGACACGACTCATTGTCAGCCCTCTGATATGGGGTATAAATGTATTCGGGGATATATTTATAAAAATAACAGTAACATGATCAGATTTGTGAAATCCAACGAAAATGGGCAGTTGCATAAAAAATGAGCACGCCCTAATGAGGACATAGGAGTTCCAGGGTGTATGCTCAACATAAAGCACTGGAATAGATCTCCAGGGTGAGTAAACATAATGTTCCGGGTGCTCATGCACTGGAATTCGAGGGTGATAAGCAACAGCCTGAAACTTCAAGGGTGGATATTGGGCCTGCGGTCCTCAGCAAGGGAGTGCATATTTGTCCTGTTGTTTCCAGTACCAATGACAGCGTGAGAAGGGAGGCTAGGCCATTGAAAAGAGTACTAATTGTATAGTTCTTGAAAATATCGATACACCCATATTTTCTGTGTGTGTGGGCGTGGGGGGGGATGGATATTTTCTGGAACCACCCATTTGAAGTTTCAAACGTTGGGCTCATATGTATCTAGGGACACGCTCGCAATTCCACGATCCATAGTGACAAGTTATATGTACTGTCTCTGAAGTAAATGAGTACTTAATCGGGAAGGGTCTGTTTTCACAAGGCAACTGACAACTTTTCTTGCGGTAGATCGTTTGAGTGCGCCTTGACGACACATTCTTTTAGCTCTTTTAAGGTAATTCCCCTGAAATAAAACTTGTCGTATAATTTTTTTCTTAATTTGTCTATTTACTATTTAGTATATAAGGAATGAAAATATGAAATAAAAAGAGGGGGTGGGGTGCCCATGCTTGTTTAGAAACTGTGATAGCGCAAAAATACCCCATTTTTAGTGCCTGAGGGCTATTTTGTGAAGGAATACGCGAAACAAGAAAATTGTGATAAAACGCTCACTAATGAAGCAATCCAGATTGCTTGCAAGTTTGAACAGAATTGTTGGATGCTTCACTACCTAGGACGAACATTGGAATGTTTAATTTTCTATGTGTGTTGACGCTACTCTTGAAAATGTGCAAAAATGTGCGCAGCGCTCGTGATAATTTGTGAGTCTTTGGTGTCTCATTTTGGGGCTTTTTATGACGATAGCTCAAAAACTTGTCGTGGAAATTTCTTTAAACTTTTTTTATAACAGGGGAATGATAGTCTTATCAAAATGGTAAAATAAAAAATGGGGGTGCCCAATCTTGTTTTCGCGCAATATCCCAAAACGCGACTTTTTCTTGGTGTTTCTCGCTCAAATGGGGATATTTAGCTTGCGCGCGCGCGCTCGATTGCGTCATTTTCGAACGAATTGATCGCGCGTCCATGCGCAGAACAGCGTGCGCCGTGCAAAACAGGGGAATAACCTTAACTCCTTAAATAGAGATTACACAGCGATCTTTTGGGAAACGTCCTCGTATGGTAGCGAGCTCCAATATTTGGTCTCGGTTCGTTGATAAAATCGTTCAACATCAATAGAAATTTGCTCTAAAGTCACAGAATCAATCTGCCGGGGGATTTCCCGAGCCGCCATCTTGGATTGAGATTCGATTTGGTGTTTGCAACAAATTAGGCAATAAATCCCCAGTGTGAACTTCCTGGAAAAAGCGGCTTTTAGCCGATTTACAACTTGAAAACAAAACTTTTTACCCCTTCAGAAAATCTCAATGGGACGTGTGGATAAAAACAACTGGAATGGCCCTTAGTGTTTATGTTGCTCGGCTGCCCCATTTTTCTCTGCGTTACACATTTTGGTAAATTGCACCTGCATTTATATTTATTGCAGCCATTAGAGGACCTTGTCCTATTGCACCAGTCAATTGTAACCACCACCACCCCAACCTCGGGGAAGGGTGGTGAAAACGTGGGGCATTTATAAATATGGGTCAGAATGTTGTCCCGACTACGTGAGGGATATTGTTGTCATGGAGACCCCACCCCCTGAGTGTGGGGAATTAGGTGGGGGATAGAATTTCTTCCCAATCTCTCCATTCACCTTGAAATACATCCCCATCCCCCCCTACCCCCACACACACTTAGCAGGAGCGCTGGCCACATGCAAAACGCCATTTATGTCAAGAAACTTTGAGGTAAGTTATTTGCCATATCTTTTTTTCCAATGCATTATAATATTATTAGGTGCTTTCCTCATTTCTCTCTAATAATTTTCGGAAGTGTTCAGTGTATACTATTGAAATACACGATGTGGTAGCTCACTTTTGAGGGCGGGGACAAAAATGTAGTATGACTCAGCTAAGTCCCCACCCTTAATGGAGGTTGGAGGGTGGTGGTTACAATTGACTGGTGCATGTCTAGTGCAAAAGATATTCTAGGTATAGCTAGAACATAACGGAATGTAAAGGTTTCAATTATTGTTTATTTTTCTTTGTATTTGTTGTAAAATGGAGAAAACCAATCGGTTCAGTGTACTTGTAAAATCGATGAGACCGAGATGAGGCACATGTTTGAGAGAACGAGATAATAATACGAGATAAGCACGTCAACCAATCCTACCTGACTTGGTCTTGCCATTTATTTTCGCTTTGCCCCTTGTGTAGCGCCCTCTTAATGCTGTGAATTTCCGTTTCGCTTCATCCGCTACAAATAAGCAAAAAAAAAAGAATAACAAAATTAAGCTTAAGTTTGCTACATTAGGATAAAAGTTAGAATTAAAAATCGATGAGACCGAGATGATACACATTGAGAGAACGAGATAAAAATACGAGATAAGCACGTCAATCAATCTTATCTGACTATTACTGTCTTTTTATGTGCACGACGTAACCAGAAACACAATTTCCCCGGACCTTTCGACAACGGCTTGACACATGAAACCATCCTGTCCCAGCGGTTGTAGTACTGCTTGAAGCTCTGACATTTGTTTTAGAAATTCCAACAATTTTAATGTAGAAGCTGTAGAGAAAGACGCAAATAATTTTGCAATAATTTTCAGTCAGGCGTTCCGCTGACTCGCACATTTGAATGACAGGTGACAGTTCGCTTCTCATTGGAAAACACACAACCCGTGACTTTTGGCAACAACAATTCATTACTTACCAGAAATATATCCTGCCTCCTCCGCCACTTTCTTCCACGCATTTTCTTTGGCGCTGTTATCTCGGAACTCTTTCAGTGATTTTTTGTAGAGCACAGGAAACTGCCTCACTGCCACTTCGTCTCCGAGGTACATTTCTCATCAATCGCCGTCGCCATTTTGACAGACTTTCCCACTGCAATGTTTTGACGTCGAAACTAGTACGCAGCGGCCGCGGGCGGCTTGATTATTTATTTGGCGCGAAATTCAAGTCAGAAAAATTTGCGAGCGTAGATGGGAGCTAAAACTGGCAAGGAAGAAACGCTGAAAACGTTCGAATCCAGAAAAAAATATTCGAAAACCTGACATAACGACATAAGAGAAAAACATGGTTTTGTCTCTTATATCGTTACGTCTATGTCGTTATGTCGATCTTAAGTTGTTATGTCGCGATGTTCACACTTGTACATAAGAACATAAGAGAGCGCGCTGTTATGTCGTTATGTCGCTAGTGTGCACCAGGTATAATAAAACAATTAAAAATGTTTGGAGGATTTATCAGATCTTGGAGTCTTATATTGTGAATTCATTAATTGCTAAATATATTATAATAACTTTTACCTTTTACGCTATGTACCTGAAAAGACTTTCGCGGTTAAATAAATAATTATTACATTTTGCAGATGCTGCTGTTTAGGGTTTTATGGTGGAAAGAGAAAAGCAATACCGTATCGTCTTCACTACCCTACCCATTTTCAGGGAGAAGTTAAAGAACCATTGAGGTTGTAATACACTATGTTTCAGGAACCACCCTCAGTGCCTGTGGTTGCGTCCACCATCTACTTGGATGTCGGGTCAGACAGCGAGGTGGAAAGTTTGAATCTCAGCCCCAAACGCAAAAAAAAGTCTAAAAAATGCTCTGAAAATAGACACGGAATCCCTCCCGCAAGCGATGACCCCTCTGAAGGAATGACCCCTCTGAAGGAACCTGTTGGTATCTTTCGTGCACCTTACCTCCAAAATAGCTGAGATATTGGCAAACTCGGAACTTGAATAAAAGATGACATTTGAGCCTTCCAGTCCCCCGATCACTCCAACGGGTGCAAGCCTTGGCGTGAAATCTTTCCAGGTTGTAGATGGTTGAAAAAGTGAGGGCGTAACCTTACGGCCGAGCGTGTGCTTGATAGAGCTCCCATCTCTTACATGGAATCCGTCCACTTTGAATACAGAGCTGTAATTGATATATATTTATTATTAGTGTATTTTGCACCAAGTTATGAAGACCAAGTTGCTTTACAAACAGAGCTAAATTTTCCGTGAATAAAAGCTTGAAATTTAGATCATTTCATTTGACGGGAGCCGTACATTTAAGTTTCATTAGTTGGTTTATGATTTGTGCTCAAACCCAGGCAAATGCTGTTGCCTTAGGCGTTATTTAGCAAAAATAGTGATCTCACTGAGCTCCATGTTTATTCGCACAGTCGTGCCTTTTATGTGCGCACGTCAAGAGAAAAACAAGCAAAAAAACTCCGACCTGAACATGACGCATCCGATCTCCCACTCCGTTTTGACCTTTAAATGTCAAAACGACCTTGCGCCTCAATATTTAAGGGACAAATTCACCAAACGCGCAAATATCCACACTCGGCACACGCGCGCGCGGAATTCTCTACAGATTCCACTGTATAGAACGACTACAGGCCAGCGCACCTTCTCTTACCGAGGAACTAATAATATATGGAACAATTTAGATAGTGGACTAAAGCAAAGCGTCTCATTGCCATCTTTCAAACGCGCCTTGAAGGACGCTATATTGAAGCAGACATTATCCCAATAAATTGATAAATATGTATAATATATAAATTGTAATTCCTAGTTTTTATATTGTTTCTGTAGATATAGTTTGTAAATAGTTACTGGAAAGCCTTTAGAGGATGTCACTATTAAAGATTGATATTATTATTATTATTATTATCTCCAACCTGTTGCTGCTAGAAACTGAAGTCGTTGTAGGGTTTTCAAATCAATTAGCAATCAAGTAGCTTAAAACACACTCATGAAAAGGGGCGATTTCAAAAGTCAAAGCATAAAAATACGCATCACAGCTCAACGCACTATAAGGGGCAATTGTAAAAGCCAATAGACTTTGCTTGAAGGAATATGGAGGTATAACAGTGACAAAATTCATTGAAGAGATTTTGGAATTGAAATTGTCCAATTTGGTATTCAAAACTCCGATTTTGCCAAACACGATTTGCCAAAATCCAATAAATCCTTTATTTTGTCAAATTTAATTTGTCAAAAATTAAATTAAAAGCCATTTTGCCAAAATGCAAATTCATTGGGAAGCCATTAAACAGAAAACCATCGAGTGCGGACCTATCGGAAACAGGAAGTCATCGAACGCAAATCCATAGAACGCAAATCCATCGAACAAGGCGTTCCTTGCTGAAGGCCGGGGGAGACTCGGGAGAAAATTCCACTTTTACCACCACAGGCCGCCCAGGCTAACCATCTGTGGTGTTATTATAATGACAGACGATCTAGATAGAAATATTATATCAGTTTTTATAAAATAGCTTAGATAGTACGCGCTCTGATTGGTCTAGAGCTGTGGTTTCTCACATTCTAAACCCATAAACCTATTGCTATTTTTAAAAAGCAATAAATAGCGGATTTCTGTGGTTTATAATGTGAGAAACACATAGTGCCTTGCCTAAGGCTGGTGAGTTTCAAACTTTTCTCGTGTTTTTTTCAACATTCCTCGTGCGGTTCTCACATAATAAACGCGGAAATCCGCTATTTATTGCTAGCCATGACGTCTGATTGCCAAAAAAAGTTGTCGATTTTGCGCTCGACTATATTTCTTTATTGCAGGACAGGCGCGAGAAAACGCGCAGTTCGTTTCTTTAATGATGTCCATGGCAACCCATACTTTTTCGGTACTTTCCTGCCTCGATAGCGCGATCAACAAAACAGCAGTCGATTCAATTTTCAAGCTTACCTTGAATTCTGCGTTTATCTGTAAGAGACTCATTTCTCATTTTTTGAAAGTTAATATATCTGGATTGTCTATATCATTTAGTTAAAAGTAATATAGTAGGGACCGAATTAGCCCCTTTTTTTTCGGAGCCTCGGAGCTTTTTTTCGGAGCCCGGTGCGGAGCCGCGGAGTTTTTTTCGGAGCCGCGGAGCGGGTGAGCCGGATGACGTCACAGACTTTTTTTTTAGGGTGAGCATGAGGGTGACCCTGGGTCAGGACCCTATTGTTATAAAAGCTATTGTTCTCGGACTCAATAAAAGCCTAGCGCTGATTTCACCATCGAGTAATACTATTCCACGGTTCAATGGGTTCTTATGCTAATGAGTCTTTTGTATAAGGGATTAGTGTTTGTTACTGCAACTCGAATATTAATTATAGTGTAAGGTTTTGTTTATGCGGAGATAACATGATGCAGAGATATGGTTTATTCTCTTTATTATAAAATGAATGAATATCGATTACATAAAATACTATTACATAAAATACTACCACTAACGGTTAGGTAAATAAACGCTTTATTAAGAAATTGATTACAAGTCTAAAGTCTGTTCACTAGTATTCTTGACTTGAGGTAGAGTTTTCCACTCATCTTTTTTCTTGTTGTAATACGAGCCCGCCATGCAATCATAACACCGCAGAAAAGACCCCTTCCAAGCTTTTCCCATTAGTGATTGCTTTTGACAAACTGGACATTCGTAGAGTTTGTCTTTTCGTAACGTCCGGACATTTTATCTTGCCACAAGCATTTTCCACACCCAGCAACATCGATGCGATAAGAATTGTTCCCTTCACAATGACTGCCTAATCCATCAGCTTTCTTTTCAATGTCACCCGAGACTCCATCTCCCTCTTGTCTCATGTCTTCGTCACTGGATTGCTCAGTTTCCTCATCATCGGATTGCTCCGCTTCCTCATCGTCACTAGATTGGTCAGTTTCTTCATCACTTTCATTATTATCGTCCGTTTCATCATCGCTAGACTGTTCGCTTTGTGTCTCCCTACTTTCATAGGTAACTACATCGTTTAACGCTGCTTTGTTACGGATCAGTCTCTTATCAATTCCTAATTCTGCAAGTCCCTCGAGAAAAGACTTTAAACCTCTTGGAGGTGAAATATCTTCGCTGAAAGGTAGTAATACAAACTCTACAAGATCAGCAATAACTGTGTTGGTATTCTGCGTTTACGACGAATCATTTCCCCGTTAGGCGACCAAAACAAAATATCTTTAGAGGCGGCTATACTGTGCAGAAGGTCTCGGGCATTTTGATAGGGAACAGCATTTGAAATCTGATTCAACACATCTTTGATTCGATTTCCATCTTTTTCCTCCTCTTGCTCATCCTCGTCATCGCTAGACATATCGCTATCTGAGTCCAGTGAACGTTTCATGGCGAATACCATTGGCAAATGATTTGCTGATCCTCAAACGCGACTTCTATTTATACCCTCAGAGGAGTAATGCTAAAACAGGGACCAGCAGGTCTTTGACAAACCCACCCCCTTTTTGTGACAAGATTTGCTTTTTTTCTTTGAAAGGGGTGGAACCACTAGCCAAGGCGCCTAGGTCCTCCCCGTGTCGTCTTATGTTACTAAACTCCTCGTCACCCAATGGAATATATCCATTTCCAACATTATGGGCAATCTGAGTTAGAGCATGAACTTGTTCTGGGGTGGTTGTGTCGAGAAGGTATTGACGCTGATGTGGCGGGCAACTACATAAGGCTTGTATCAAGCCTACGTTGTTCTTCTCAGAATGTTTAAGGCAAGGTTGTCGCAAAAATTGGTCGAAAAAACTTAGGGGGTGGTCTATATTCTAAAGTCTTAACAATATCATTGTAGAACAGACTTCAAGTTGTAGAGGTTCACAAATTGATATATTTTCGGTAACATTTCTATGGCAACATATAATGTGACCTTTGAACTCTGCATTTCAACGGTTTTTAAAAACTGCCTTTGTGGACAAGGAAAGGCTAAAATTGCTGAGAATTTTGAAACGTGAAGTGATTCAGGTTGTGGCAGGCATCATTGATCTAATTGGATATGTTGACTTTCTCAATAGGAACCCTATTTTAGGACAAGTGAAATTTGATATCCTTTTAATAATTTTGTAATTATAAATGCTGTGCACGATTTCCAATTAGCTTAATGAACCCTTAGGTAA
This sequence comes from Scolanthus callimorphus, assembly GCA_033964015.1. Lineage (NCBI taxonomy): Eukaryota > Metazoa > Cnidaria > Anthozoa > Actiniaria > Edwardsiidae > Scolanthus > Scolanthus callimorphus. The sequence goes on from CM066915.1 coordinate 11,033,810, forward strand.
GTCCCTTTATTCGCAATAGAGAACTGTTCACTAGCTATGCATTTTCCTTGTCTACAGTGGCAGTTTGTGAAAATGTTTAAACTGTGAGTTCAAAGGTCATATTTGACGTTGTCATAGAAACGTTATTGTAAATATGCTAATTTTGATATTCCCTACAAGCTGAAATGATAACCGTAATGATATCTTCAAACGTATCGAATATAGACCACCCCCTAAGTTTTGTGACCATCCTAGCGAGTGCCTTGCCTTAAACCTTCTGAGTTCACAACTCGAGACATGGTAGCAAATTAATCACAACCCCAAATGGAGCTCCTATTTATAGCATTTGTGAAGTTCAAAGAAACCATAGATGAAGAAGAGGTAGTGAGGAGGAGGAGGAGGATGTAGTGAGGGGTAGTGACTGAGGAGGAGGAGGTAGTGAGGAGGAGGAGGTAGTGAGGAGGAGGAGGAGGTGGTGAGGAGGTAGTAAGGAGGAGGGACTGAGGAGGAGGAGGTAGTGAGGAGGAGGAGGAGGTAGCGAGGAGGAGGAGGTAGTGAGGAGGAGGAGGAGGTAGTGAGGAGGAGGTAGTGAGGAGGAGGAGGTAGTGAGGAGGAGGAGGTAGTGAGGAGGAGGAGGAGGTAGTGAGGAGGAGGAGGAGGTAGCGAGGAGGAGGAGGTAGCGAGGAGGAGGAGGTAGTGAGGAGGAGGCGGAGGTAGTGACGAGGAGGAGGTAGTGAGGAGAAGGAGGAAGTGAGGAGGAGGTAGTGAGGAGGAGGAGGTAGCGAGGAGGAGGAGGTAGTGAGGAGGAGGAGGAGGTAGTGAGGAGGAGGAGGTAGTGAGGAGGAGGAGGTAGTGAGGAGGAGGTGGTGAAGAGGAGGAGGAGGAGGTAGTGAGGAGGAGGAGGAGGAGGAAGAGAAGGGACTGAGGAGGAGGAGGAGGGTAAACGAAAGGTATATAAGCAGTAATAGCAAAATATTCTGGTCATATAATGTTGATCTTCATAGAGAAGACATGGTACATAGCTGTCCTCAGTGTGGAAAGGAATTTTCCAGAAGTGATAACCTTAAACGCCACAGGCTTTCCCAGCACAAAATGACCAACTTTCTTCCAGTGGGTCATGTATTAAGCAAGTCCTCTGATTGCGGTCCCTTTCAACTCCAACATCCTTTTACCTGTATGGTGGCGGGAATGACCGGAAGTGGAAAAAACTGTGCGGGTCCAGAAGCTCCTTGAACATGGACAAAAAACGATCTCGCCCTCACCACAACGCATAGTCTGGTGCTATGCTCAGTGGCAACCCGCCTACACTGCCTTAGCCATGTCTATTCAAACAAATAGAATTCGTAAAAGGAATCCCAACCAACATTGAGCAAGACTCATACTTTGACGTGAATATCCGAAACCTGATTGTCATTGACGATCAGATGATTGAAACCGAGAATGACAACAGGATTGCCAACTTATTCACCAAGGGATCCCATCACAGAAATCTGTCAGTGATATATATCCTTCAAAACCTATTTCACCAAGGAAAAGTCAATAGAAACATATCCTTAAACAGCCACTACTTGGTCCTATTCAAAAACCCAAGAGACCAATTGCAAGTGATGACGTTGGCCAAACAAATGTATTCACGCAACACGCATTACTTTCTTGACAAGTATGAAGAGGCCGTGCGGAAACCTTTTGGCTACCTGTTTGTTGACTTAAAACCAGCAACCAACGACAACTGCAGATTACGAACCAATGTCCTTCCTGGGGAAGTGACAGCCAATGAGAAAACGGAAGAGGCCTTCGGGAAAGAGCTCCTAAATTTTTTTAGTTATCAAAATATGGATGTTTCTCCAGAGAAGCGGCGCATGAGAGAACTACACGACAAAATGAATGACATCCTTCACAGTCAAAATATGAGTGAAGGTGACAAGTTGATACGATACACGCAGCTTCAAAACGAATTGCTGCGAATGAAGCACCAAGCAGGTCAAAACCCTCCAGCGAGTGTAGAACCACCAGTAACAACACCTACCTACACTACTCCCCAAAGTATCCTGTTATCATCACCCGAGCCAGCCACGATACCCTATTCGGCAAAGGTGGCAGAATCTCCCAAGACATCCTTTGTTCCGCCGACCCAACACTTCCAGAACTGACTTTGACACCGCCACCATCCGCGAGTATTACCCAAAGAAGCCAAAGAAGCCAAAATTAAAAAATATATTAAAGAATTATTTGGATGATGATGCCGATAAAGACGGACCGTATCTAAAATCGACATCGAGACGCTATCGGTTGCGTTCTTACCGTTCTTCCCCATATAAAATTAAATTTAAAAAAATGTAGTTAATAGGGAAACCTCTACCTCAAGTCAAGAATACTAGTGAACAGACTTTAGACTTGTAATCAATTTCTTAATAAAGCGTTTATTTACCTAACCGTTAGTGGTAGTATTTTATGTAATAGTATTTTATGTAATCGATATTCATTCATTTTATAATAAAGAGAATAAACCATATCTCTGCATCATGTTATCTCCGCATAAACAAAACCTTACACTATAATTTATATTCGAGTTGCAGTCAACAAACACTAATCCCTTATACAAAAGACTCATTAGCATAAGAACCCATTGAACCGTGGAATAGTATTACTCGATGGTGACATCAGCGCTAGGCTTTTATTGAGTCCGAGAATAATAGCTTTTATAACAATAGGGTCCTCACCACCAGGCTCACCCTCATGCTCACCCTAAAAAAAAAGTCTGTGACGTCATCCGGCTCACCCGCTCCGCGGCTCCGAAAAAAACTCCGCGGCTCCGCACCGGGCTCCGAAAAAAAGCTCCGCGGCTCCGAAAAAAAGGGGCTAATTCGGTCCCTACTATACTACTGTTAAACACCACATCGTTAGCCTAGGCGGCGGCCCAGAATTTTTCTCCCGAGTCTTCCTCGGCCTTCAGCAAGGAACGCCTTGTTCGATGGATTTGCGTTCGATGACTTCCTGTTTCCGATAGGTCCGCACTCGACGGTTTTCTGTTCGATGGCTTCCCAATGAATTTGAATTTTGCCAAAATGGCTTTTAATTTAATTTTTGACAAATTAAATTGACAAAACAAAGGATGTATGGGATTTTGGCAAATCGTATTTGGCAAAATCGGAGTTTCGAATACCAAATTTGACAATTTCAATTCCAAAATCTCTTCAATGAATTTTGTCACTGTTATACCTCCATAAAGGAAAACCCGGCTGTGTTTGTATAAAGATTCACTTAATAATTTAATAGTTAGTTTGTTGGAAGCGCATCGACCCGCGCATCGACTACAAAATGGCGGCGTTAAAGATATCAATAATAAGATGATATTCTAATGATGCAAAAAGGCGAAGAAAACGACTCTACGATGCTTTACAGCTTCTTGTGACCAAGAGGAGGCAGTTGCTTTCGCAGAATTCAAAAAATATTTTGTCACATTTTCTTCTTGTTGTTTTATCCCACATTCCAGACAAATTGTAGCCGGGACAGTTGTAGAATGGACGCTCATTCAAGCATGCTTTTCCGAGTCACGTAGCCGCCAAATTGAATTACCACTGTATGCATTGCTACGCGACCTCAAAATTCATTGGCCGTTTTCACACTAGAAGACGAACAAATCGTCTAGACGGACAAATCGTCTGACGATTTGTTCGTCTTTGTGCGTCTAGTGTGAATTCAGGTCGGACTTTAGTCGATTTGTTCGTCTATACGAACAAGATGTCTATGAAAAATCGTCTTCCTAGACGGCCAAACAGACGAACAAATTTAGACGATTTGTTCGTCTGAAAATTTGTTCGTCCCGTTTTCACATCCGATGATTTGTTCGTCTACAGACGATTTGTCCGTCCAGACGATTTGTTCGTCTCTAGTGTGTAAACGGCCAATGTTGCGATGGGCGATTGGCGATTTTTAGCCGTCAATCAAACCAAAACGCTGGATTCGGCTGCTTTACTGGATCGATGTTGATTGCAAAATCAACCAAAATGGTTTTAAGCTATCCCTTGGCTTCCCTTGCCTAGAATGTTTAACTCTCTGTTCAAGAAAATCGATATTAAAATTTTCTTGCGTAAAATCGCCCATCGCAACAGTGAATTTTGAAGGTCGCGTAGCAATGCATACAGTGTAATTAAATTGAATTAAATTGAATCCCCTTCTTTGAAACAATGCAATCTTAACATACAACAACCAAACATAATTTTGAGCATCTTTCAAACGCGCCTTGAAGGACGCTCTATTGAAGCAGACATTATCCCAATAAATTGATAAATATGTATAATATATAAATTGTAATTCCTAGTTTTTATACTGTATCGGTAGATATAGATTGTAACTAGTTACTGAAAAGCCTTTAGAGGATGTCGCAATTAAAGATTATTATTATTATCATTATTATTATTATTATTATTATTATTATTATTATTATTATTATTATTATTATTATTATTATTATTATTATTATTATTATTATTATTATCTCCAACCTGTTGCTGCTAGAAACTGAAGTCGTTGTAGGGTTTTCAAATCAATTAGCAATCGAGTACCTTAAAACACACTCATGAAAAGGGGCGATTTCAAAAGTCAAAGCATAAAAATACGCATCACAGCTCAACGCACTATAAGGGGCAATTGTAAAAGCCAATAGACTTTGCTTGAAGGAAAACCCGGCTGTGTATTGTATAAAGATTCGCTTAATACTCAGTGGCATTAAGGCATGGCTCTAAAACGAGGTCCTGCTTTTTTGTAACTTCGTTATTTTTAAACGAAAATCTATCAAACTTGGTCCACATACACGTTTTGGAATTCTGATTTCGATTAAATTGTTGTTGCCACGGTAACGATGTCACGTGACTCACCATCCGCCATTTTGGATGAAATTTTTAGCGCCCGTGCAGGTATGTAGAGAAGATGAAAAATAGAAATTTCTTTCAGCATAATCTTTCTATCATTAGTCTTTCTGTAAACCTAATTGGATATCGTGGATCATGTTTTAATAAATAAATTTTTTCGCAATATCATATATTTCAAAAGCACGAAAATTTGATAATTTCTTTTTTCTTGAGAAATACCAAGATATCCAATTAGTTTCATTTGAAGGAAGTTGTCCTGTATCTAAATATGTGTTTACCTTTCAATTTCACCTTTTTCTGTGTATCTTCAGAGGGTCTAAATAAAAAATCCAAGATGGCCGCCACGGAGTCACGTGATAACCGTTTCCATGGTAGCTAAATATGTCAAAATAAAGCTATTGTTAAAATTATTGTACTGACCCCTTTTGATGAAGATCCATACAATAGAACACGAGTTATAAAGAATAATCCCTTTTTTCAAGCAAATGGTTTTGAGCCATGCCTTAACGCCACTGAGTAATTTAATAGTTAGTTTGTTGGAAGCGCATCGACCCGCGCATCGACTACAAAATGGCGGCGTTAAAGATATCAATAATAAGATGATATTCTAATGATGCAAAAAGGCGAAGAAAACGACTCTACAATGCTTTACAGGAGGCAGTTGCTTTCGCAGAATTCACAAAATATTTTGCCGCATTTTCTTCTTGTTGTTTTATCCCACATTCCAGACAAATTGTATTCCTGACAGTTGTAGAATGGACGCCCATTCAAGCATGCTTTTCCGAGTCACGTAGCCGCAAAATTGAATTAATTAAATTGAATTAAATTGAATCCCCTTCTTTGAAACAATGCAATCTTAACATAGCAGACTAACCAAAAATTAATTGAGCTCATTTGAAATAATTCTAACCAATTTTAGTATAAACCAACTAATGGCCTATTACAAATCCTGCATTCTGATTGGCTGAGCTACTAATGGTCTATTAGTGATAGACCGTCCCTGGCAAAACCACCACTTTTCTTTGCAAGAAAACTTGACTTTTTCAACATAAAATAATGGTATTCATTGCCCAACCGACCAACTAGTTGGTTTATACTAAAACAATTACACCTCTCATCTTCATGTGCTATGATATCAATAGACCATTCGGCCTTCAGCTTCATGGTCTATTCATCATAGCACATTCGGCCTCGAGGTCTAATTGTTAAATATTCCACAACTGACACTTAAGTGCACATTTCGCAGTCAGCCGTTTTGTCAGTGGTAGATTGTTTACGCGAAGTCACACAGTGCACAATTGATTGAGTTGTTCCCCGAGTTGCTCAGTTCAACTAAACGAATCTTGGCTAACACCAAGAGGTTTTTACAGTGCTTCCCTCAAGAATATTCAAATTTGTAAGTAAGATGCAGTACATAATAAAACCAGCCAAAGAAATTTTAATAAATCAATTAAGGTGGCCTGCGGGTATTTATTTCAAAAAATACATCCATTTTGAAATCATATTTTAAGCCCCTTTCAAACATCCGACCGATCTGATCTGAAACGCATATAATCATCAATGCTTCAACATTATGAATATTGAAACAAATATTAGATATTTATAATTAGACAGGTGCGATGCACTGTCATTGATAGTGGAAACTCAGCCAACCCTACGTATGCATAACTAAACGCACGATTTATTACAGTTCCAAGAAGAGGGTAGTGCAATCGGCAAAAAAACATGAATAAATCAGCCAATAAAAATCAAGGGACAATTTATAAACCAGAAATTTTGAGCGTGAAGGGCGTGGTCGCCTTACTAGCTGCGGCGATAAGGCCAGAGTAACCAACAAGCCAGAAATATTGGCTAAAATATTTGTTTTTTTAAGGTGGATCGACCCAGTAATTTTGCACCCATGCCAACCAATTTTGAAGCTCTCATGTATATGTCAGTTCAAAAGTTTGGGAGATCGGAGTTAGTATCACGTGACAATCGGGCCACCAGTTTCAGGCTCTACCGACATTTTTTGATAAATGCTCTACGGTACCTCGAGATGGACTGATTGCCTACGTCTAACCGAAGTTTGATTAAATTCTACAAGCCCGATCTGAAGATATTCTAGGATTTATAAATCATGACTATAATTTATGTTCGTATCGCATCGCGTTCGCCTTATCCATTTGAACACGTCCAGGATGAATTGGGAAGGATTGGACTATTGTATGGTGAGTATTGATTTTGACCTCAATAATTTGTAATTTGACCTACTCTTACATATTCACAAGCTCAAAATTTCTTGGTTATAAATTGTCCCGTGATTTTTCCAATAGATGCAAGGTCCCAATTCGGCAATACGTTTGTCAGATGAGAGTTCAATTAACAATGACCACATACACGCAAAATGCAGTTGTTTGCAACTTTAGTATTTTAGAAATTGTACCGAAAACCCAAAAACGAGGTTTTGTTTGCACGTGCATCGCACCTGCCTAATTATAAATGCAAATAGAAACAAATATCTAATATTTGTATCAATATTCATAAACTAGAAGCATTGATGATTTTATGCGTTTCACATCAGATCGGTCGGATGTTTAAAATATGATTTCAAAATGAATGTATTTTTTGAAATAATTACCCGCGGGCCACCTTACTGTGGTTTTCATAATTCTGCGAACTCTCGCTAACGATTTCCAACCGTCAAACCGCCTTCTGGCTTCCGTCAATCAAACTCCCGAGGCTTCTCGTCGTTACTCTTTGTGCTTTTTGATTAGCCAGCACGTAACCGTTGCTGTCGCGACAGGAAGCCATTTAAGCACTGCTTAGGCGCTGGCCAATCAGAAAGCACAAAGTGTAACGACGAAGAGACTCGGGAGTTTGATTGACGGAAGCCAGAAGGCGGTTTTACGGTTGGAAATCAATAGCGAGAGTTCGCAGAATTATGAAAACCGCAGTAAGGTTACTGACAACACGAAACCTTCTTACAGAGCATGCGCAGTAGGAATAGGTTCACGCAAATTCAACCTTGAATTCAAGGTGGCACCATACTAATGAGCGATCGGAAGGGCCAGCATGAATCACTAGTTGCAAATGTTATCCCATTAAGTTGGCTATAGGATCCAAGCAATTTTTAATCAGTGAAGCAGTAGGATTTTGGCTTGAAATTCGGCTTGACGAGCGGGTCACTTCCCGTTTATTGTGTGAAAAAATGGCGATTGTTGTGGTTTATGCTGAGCAAAACGTATTGAATTATTCAAAGTGTCGAAAGGGCCTGCAAATACGGACAGCCTCAAGGTAAGCTATGAACCATTTTCACTGTATTTTAGTGTTGTTACGCGACGAAATCCTGTAACGGGGGAACTATAACAGGAACGAACATGGACAACGAGTGGATACTAGAGAATTTTGACTTTACCTTTTAATAGCTTGTTGATTCCACTCTAAATCACAACTTGAAAATCAAGCCCTTTTATACAACACTTGTTTTTAATTAAAGAAAGGAAAAGCAATACTCCTAACAACCATCTGTCCGATACGTCCAAAACATGTCCACAAAAAGGCAACTAAATATTTATTTATCAATGCTAAGTGAAAAGAATTTTGCCGCGAGAAACCCAAACGTGCAATTAACCTAGACCTAAGACTCCTTTTGGACAAGTATGTCAAGGCATATCAAGCCGGACAAACCAAAATTATTTATTCATAAAAAGAAGCAAAACAGCTGCTAATTACGTGCGTTCGAACTTCATAAGCAAAACTTTCATTTGTTACTTTTATAAAGATTTTTCGATGGGACAGATCGCATAACAAGTTGTAAAAGTACGCTATTGCGTTTCCTTTCCTAAAAATCATTTTGTTACAATAAATATCTTCTTTGCTTCTTATACAATATTGATTAGCCTGACAAGTTTATTTATCCAATTTTCGTTTTATTAATTGGTAACAACACCCACTGAAAAGATTCAATTTCTACCCTTTCAAAGAAATATTATTTAATCACCTTTTTTACTTAATATATAGATTTAGCCACTGGCTAAAAGCGGAGCTCCTGGTTATAAAATTTTTCTGTGAATGAAAGGGATTCCCATGTGTACATGGTTTACATGGTTGCTTTAGAGTCTTACCTTCACGAGATATCAATTTTTCAAGCATAGATGACGTCATCGATGACGTCATATTACGTGACCACTTCATTTCAATCATCTAGTGACCTAGACTACACTACCAAAGTTTGGTTGTTTTAGAGTCTTCCCTTCACGAGATATTAATTATTCAAGCATAGATGACGTCATCGCTGACGTCATATCACGAGACCACCTCATTTCGCTCATCTGGTGACCTAGACTACACTACCAAAGTTTGGTTGTTCTTTTAGAGTCTTCCCTTCACGAGATATTCATTTTGCAAGCATAGATGACGTCATCGATGACGTCATATCACGTGACCACCTCATTCCGCTCATGTGGTGACCTAGACTACACTACCCAAGTTTGGTTGTTCTTTTAGAGTCTTCCCTTCACGAGATATTCATTTTGCAAGCATAGATGACGTCATCGATGACGTCATATCACGTGACCACCTCATTCCGCTCATGTGGTGACCTAGACTACACTACCCAAGTTTGGTTGTTTTGGAGTCTTCCCTTCACGAGATATTGATTTTTCAAGCATAGATGACGTCATCGATGACGTCATATCACGTGACCACTTCATTACGCTCACCTGGTGTCCTAGACTACACTACCAAAGTTTGGTTGTTTTAGAGTCTTCCCTTCACGAAATATTCATTTTTCAATCACTGATGACGTCATCGATGACGTCACATCACGTGTCCGGCTTACAGCACCCCCTTGTGGCATAGACAAAAGATCCCAAGTATGGTTGTCTTAGCATGTTCCCTTCAGGAGATATAATTTTTTCTTTGCATACCACAGGGTTCCCATGTGTACACGGACGACGGACGGCGTACGCTATAGGTTTAATACCAGAAAAATAAAGAAAAAATCATATCTCCCGAAGGGTAGCTTCTATAGAAGCCAAACTTGGACAAACTTTCAAAGACCGTAAGAGAAACTCTATACCAATGTCACGTGTCCTTACGTCATCAATGACGTCATCAAAAAGATCCATAATGTCCGTGACGTTCAAAAATCAACTCGATAGTATACTATACGTTTTTCTCTTGCGGTATGGTATGGTGCTCCGCTAGCGCGGGCCTTCGGCCCGCGCTGGAGCTCCGCTATAATTATTTTTGGGGGTATCTTATGTTTTCCGATTGTCAAAATCACCAGTATTTTCAGGGTATATTTCAATCATTTTGCATAGTTATGGTTTTTTCGAGCATCGACCATCCTTTTGTACTGTAACAGTGTATTGATTCGAAATCGAGCTTCTGGTTTTAAGTATAACTAGCTGATGCCCGTGCAAAATTCACGAAGTATATAAAGGGGGAAATTTATTTTACTTATAGTAATAACTTCCTGTATTCGTTGTCATACAACAAAACCGAGGCAAGTGTGTAATTCTCCAGCAATTCTGCTACCTTGACAGTATATGACAAATAGTCCGCCACCGCGGAACCGCCCAGTCTTCCTGTTTTCATCAGCGTGTTCATTATCCGCGAGTTTGCGGCGACCCACATTGATAGTGTGATATTATCTAATTTGGGCTTGCTTTTGGAGGCACGTAGTACGATCGCCGTGCCGCCTGAATTCCCCAATTCATGTTCGATTTCGCTATCGGTTGCCAAATAGTTCGAGGTTACAAAATCAGGAATCAAAAGGGCCTTCTCACCTGTTTTTAGCCCTGCCGTAGCTTTGCCTCCCAGAAACACTTGTGGGTCATTGTCAATTCTCGGAGGCGATTGTGCGGACTCTGTCGCTCCAAGACTGACCAATGGATCGTCCATGCCAATACCCTCGATCTTCTTTAAAAGCTCCTCGAGCCCCCCCTCTTTTGCTAAACTAGTTGTTGTGACTGGGGGCTCCTCCTTTACTTTGATATCTCCTGCGGCCACGCTCCGCAGTGCCGCTGAAGCCTTCGCCAACAATTTTCGTTGTCCGAGGGTAAATTTAAGCTCGGCTAGGTCAGCGCTTTGGACCAACTTCAGGGCTTCCAGAGTATTGAGGTCCTCCGCCACCAGAACATCGATCGTTGCCTTTTTCAGGCCACTCGATTCACACCAGCTATCGAAGTCAAATTCACTCGCCATTTTCAATTTACAGGAGTATGTGCTTTGCCGCTTTTCAGCTTGTAATCAATATGTATGTGGTTTATTAACCCACAGCACTTATTTATACACCTAGCACGGGCGGGGATCGGAATTTCCGCCGCCTGTATTTAATTGTGATAAACAAGTCTATCACTCACTTAAAAAAGGCGGCCTGAAAAAAAAAAAACAACGGACATCATAATGGTGGGAGGATGGGTTCCTGAGATTTTCCAGGGATCACAGACGTTTGTCAAGCAATTTTGTTAGTTACGGGATGTTATTTTAGAGTGAATATTATTTATGACGGCGAAGCGAGCCTGTGTACGTTTGTTCAAACTTGAATGAAATTTTTTCTAAGCTCAAAGCTTTCGAATTGAAATTATCCCTGTGCATAACTGTAAGTAATCTGTAATAGAACCATTAAGGTTTGGAATGCCTATGGTGATTTCGGCTGTGCGAACTGTGTTCGTTTTTTAGTTTCTGTACGTGGGACATTAACATGGTTGCGATTCGCTTGAATTAAAACTTAGACCCAGGCGAATCTTTTCCAACAAAAAAACACACCCAGTGGATATCTTCATCCTTCTCTTCTGGTTTGTGTCCTTCGCTTTGTGGTACAGCGTCAGGATATATACTAAGAGAATATTAACCATGGCTTTCAGGTTTGTGTAAATGTGTAATATCGACTTGGCGCGTGCTCTGGGAAGAAAGGCAATGGCGTAGGTTTGTTTAGGTTTAAATGACAATTTTTCTCAGCTCAAAGCTTTCCAATTAGAATTATCGACCCTGTACATTCCTGTATGTAATCTGTAATAGAACCATTTAGGTTTAACAGTCTATGGTGTTTTCGGCTGCGCGAACTGAGTTCTTTTTTAGTTTCTGTTGGGAGATTTCAAAATGCCGGCGATGGCGGCTTTGTCTCTCGCTTAAGAAATCGCTTGAATTAGAACTTAGCCCAGGGTGAATCTTTTCCGACAAAAACAGCCCCACGGTCCAGATTTCCACCTTCCGTTCGGGTCTGTGAACTTTTTTGGCGGTACAACTTCATGGCCAAGCGGAGTGGGTGCGGACACGATTTCTCTTACGGTATGGTCAAATTTCAGTTGATGATTATATGTAACGTCACATTCCAGTCCTTTTTCAATCTGAGGATGAGTTTCACCATAACAAACCATTTTCTGTTTCTTTGTGTCACTGTAACGTACTGAATGGGGCTTAAATTTAGTGAATAGTCATTTTCGCGCGCTCTGATTGGTTCCTCAAATAGTAGATTCACCTCCCCTTCGGGGGATAGTTCTTAAATATTTTACATGACTGTTGAACGTTCTGCGTTGAAAAAATGTCAATTAAGTTATCTTATATATAATACGTTATGTGGGCGGGGTCAAGGTCAAACTGTTGGCACAGAAACCTGAAAAAACGGCTGCATCACGGAACTTCAAAGCCACGCCATTTTCTTGCATCCTTGGGGAACTGTTATAGGATACATTTTCTTCGAAAAGGATAACGTGGACAGAAGATCTAATTCAATCATTTTCGTAAACGACAAGATCGAGTTCGCAAACGCGCCATTTTACGTCCTCCACAGAAACCAAAAGATAACCAATTTCTCGCAGCCAAAGCAACAAGGACGCCCAAACCTACGCGATTCTCTCACAAATAACGCAGTCATGTTTCAGGCAAAAGTCGTTTTTCCAAAAAGATTAGAGTGGACATTCAAAGGTTTTGGCGAGTTGCACGAAGCTGCGCGCCATTCTTATAAATAAACACTTGGTTCACAATCAAAAGTCGTTTGACAGCCTTTTGGAGCCCGGTATAAAACTTTCGAAATCTATACTAAACACAGAGATGTTTGAGCCGAAAAAACGAAGTTCACAAACTTGAACAGAAGGAGAAAATCAAACCAATGTGCATGTTTTTGTTGGAAAAAGGGTCGCCTTGACCTAAGTTCTAATTCAAGCGATTTCTTTAGCGAGGCACAAAGCCGCCATGTTTTAGTCTCCTACAGAAACTAAAAGAGAACTCAGTTCGTACAGCCGTAAGCACCATAGATATCCAAACCCAAATGGTTCTGTTACAGATTGCTTACAGTTGTTTGCAGGGACAATTCTAATTCGAAAGCTTTGACCTGAGAATAATTTTCAGTCATGTTAGAAAAAACGTACACCACTACTTGCTTTGCAAAGCGCTTGCTAAATGGAAATGGCACCAGAAGAGTAGCAGGGACTTCTGTACTGCGCATGCACGAATCCGCTGACCAATTCAATGTGATTCCGGTTTGTATAATCGCCAATTTCCATTGTTTTAGTCGGAATTGACATAATGGCGCGAAGTTTTCAGCTCGCACTTTTCTTTATTTCTTTATTTTGTAATTCAAAATATTTCTACGATAAGCTCTAGTGTTCTGTGTGAGCAACAAACGAGATGTCGACAGGACATGTTCTGACTCCACTTTTAAGCCATGTTACGAGCAGTGTTACGGAATTGTTTCAAACGACGATGATGCATGCATCTTGAACAGCATGAATCTTGAACAGCATACGATATACTACCACAAAAAAGCCATTGCTGAATTCAGAAGAAAACGTAATTTATGATAGTATACATACAATTTTTTAAAACCTTGAAGACCCCCTCACCCACCCATCGAGGTTTATAGCACTGGACGACTGCCACAATCAATATTACAAAATTTACGAAGAACGACAAATGGAAATGTTTATTGAGTTTATTTCTTGGCAGAACAAGTCATTTTTAAGACGCTAGAGAACCTCTTCCAATTACAAAGAAGGTATTCACTCAAAACACCCAACCCCTATCCTGCCTAGAGGCATCCCTATAGCTCTTTAGTTGCATATTCTGTCACAGTTAGAATCACAACTCAGGTGTGTTAAGGCCTGACTTGAAAGGAGGTGGGGCTTATACGCGGATTCTTAAGGCAAAAAGCAGTTTCTGCAAATAACTACATTAGCAAAATAGCTACCGACATGGAACTTGGTATGAATAACACGTCCCCCGACCTTAACTGTTCCATGCATTTAGTTGCTATGGAGACACAATTTATAGTATCTGTAAGTACCGTTTAAAATTTACTTTCAATCAAAAACGGGGAAAACTTACTGCCAATTTTCCTACTTTTTGACCCTAAATTCGTAATCTTCACGAACGTCTGCAGTTGATAGCGTTTTTTAATCGTGTCCAGGGTCACGTGATCGTGAGAACTGTTGCCCTAGCAACCAAGTTTCTCTCCTATCTCCGCTAATTTTCAAGGTGGTCTGCCTTAAAAGACGCTATAGTGAAGGAATCAATGCAGTAAAGAAAAATTCCATGGTATATTCAGAATAGGATGAGGTTTTCTGTTCCCCATTTTAAGTTATGTCCCAAAAAGGAAAATTATGGTGCACGTCCCTTTAATTTGGTTGTCATGGAAACATCAACTGTCAAAATTTTGCTAGTACTAGAATTAACATTGATGCAAAGTTTCATTGCTGTAGCTATTTTCGTATTCGAGATATTAGCAAAATTCATTTCTGCCCGCGTATAAGCCCCAAGTCAGGCCTTAACATACCTGAGAACATTGATGGTGTGGAAATGTCCTTGCTAACAATTCAGAAGATCTGGAAAAATAAGATGGATGAAATATGTCAACATTACTGATACTAAAGTCGTTAAAGGGATCCCCGATCCAAAAATCATGTTGGGTCAAGCAAATCCCCCCATGTAGTGTTGCTCAGAAATAAAGTTTTTTTTCTCTCATACCTCTATGGGTCCGAGAAATTTAGCGCCAAAGTAGAAAATCCCGCAATTTGAACGGCGCCATCTTGGAAAATTTCACTTCCGGTTTGCCAAAGATACGTCACAACTACGTCATCGCTAGGCCCAGTTTCCCTCGTCTTTTTATACGTTTTCGCGCGAAATGTTCTAAAAGCTTCCTTGCTTCTTCGTCGTTCCTTTTCATTTAATTCAGACCTCTTCCCTCTTCTTTTGCACTTGATCTTTGTGCATTATGCCCTCTTGTCGGGTGAAGGGCTGTAATAGTAGCTCGTGGAAAGGGAACGGGTTTCCTTTCATCGAATCCCCACTCAGAATGAAGAGCTACGAGCAAAATGGTTGAATGCGTTGGGAATGACAACGGAGGAACTACCCACGTACGCCTACGAGTGTTCATTGCACTTCGGTCCAATCTGCTTCAAGTATTCTACTCTGGCTCCTAATTTCGGGACAGCAAAAAACAGACAACTAAAGCGTGATGCTGTCCCGACGGTTATCATGCAGGGCCCCCAGCAGGTCAGTAAAAACTTTTCACTTTCTTCTCTTTTCACTGAGCGTCTTCCCTGAGCAAATGCCACTTCTACCTTGTTCTGTGTGAAGTGGCTACTTTTGTGTAGTTGAAAAACACAAGAAACACTAAAAGAAAATGCAGGGAGATAAAAAGTGCCTCTGCTCGCAGGGAACTAAACGTCAAGTTTACAAACTAGAAACGTCTTTTCGATATGAAAATTGAATCCTGAAAATTCAGTCTTGAATGAAGAGCAAACAGAGGAAGAAAATCGTTGTTTGCTCATCAAACTTAAACAACTTAAGCTTAATCGCGATTACCGAATAATTTTAACTCCAGACTTTTGCAATCATTGCGCTTGTGTTGTCCATGTATGAGGGTCGCTGACGGCACGGCCTGAATCTAGAATTTCGGATAATTATAAACGCCAAAGAAAAATAATTATTGAAACTTTTCAGTCTCTGTACTTACTGATGCAGATGCAAGTTTGTGCCTTTCGTGTTAGGCTATTTTGCTTTAAGAATTCAAAATAAACTTTAAAGCTAATTTGTTTATATTCATATAGAACGATTGTTAATTAGAAATCACTTAATATTTTATTATTGCAGAAAAAAGCAAAGACTGAAACTGTTGGGGAGCCCTTGATGGAGCAATCACAGGCACAGGTATAACATTTGTAGCAGAACCTCTGTCAATCCTATGAATAGCATTAAACTAATAGACATGACACTGTTTTTTCACTTTATTGTAATTCCAGGCATTGGGTGAAAAGAGCACAAGTGGCCTGTTAAACGCTGTTGGCAGTCCAGAAGAAGAGCCAAATGTGTACTTCTGCCAAGAACATGACCACAGTTACTACTGCACCCAACCTGATCTCCAAGCTTTGCCCAGGATACAAATCAACAGTCAGTCAAACAGCCAGGACAATGACTCAGTACCTCTTTTTGACAGTGAGAGTTCTGCAAGTAATGCCTATGAAAAAGACCCCATATATTACCCAGATAGCTCACAAGACTTATTATCAGAACCTTCAACTCAGCATTCAGAGATCCCATTAGATTTACTGCACGGGCAGCACACATTTTTAGTATATGAGGAAAAACTTTTAGAACTATTTAAATTTTGTAAGAACTGTGGGAGCCCAGTAATTTCTGAGACCATTTCAAGGGTCATACAAGGCTCCCAGGTTACCATAAAGTATGAATGTCTTAATGAATGCAAGGAACAATGGAAATCTCAACCAGAGTTGGAAGGGGCTGGCAATGTGCTACTATCTGCTGCACTAGTGCTAAGTGGAATGGAATTTCAGAAATTTCAACAATTTTCTAACCTTCTCAATCTTCACAGTATCAGTGAAGATACATTTACTAATATAAGGGACAGCTATGTGTTACCAGAAATTACCACAGCTTGGAATAAGGAACAGGTAAGTGTGTTCAAGATGCCAATGATTCTGGGGAACCAGTTATGCTAGCTAGAGATGGAAGAGCTGATTCTCCAGGTCATTGTGCTAAGTATGGTACATATACTATGATGAATACCAGTAATGAAAAGGTAATGGACTTTGAGGTTGTTCAGGTAACAGAAGTGAAAAACTCCAACAATATGGAGAAAGAAGGCTTTGTAAGGACCCTTGATAGAATAGAAAACACCCATCACGTGAATGTTAGAGGAGTTTCCACTGATGGCCATCTACAGATTAAAAAGTACATGAAAGAAGAAAAAAAAGAAAAAGAGCATGAAATCGACCCATGGCATATTATAAAAGGTGTAGGGAAAAAACTTAACAATAAATCTAAAAAGAAAGACTGTGCTACATTAGCAGAGTGGATACCATAAATAAAGAATCATTTTTGGTGGTGCGTAGATACATGTGAACAAAATCCCGAAATCCTGATTGAAAAGTGGACCTCTGTAGTTCACCACACAACAAACAAGCATGAGTGGATTGGTGCTAAACATTACAAGGCTTGTGCCCATGGTGAGCTTGACAGAGAAGAGGTTCGCAGAAAGAAATGGATTAAGCCTGGATCAGAGGCACACAAGGTATTGACAAAAATTGTGAAAGACACAAGACTGTTAAACAACATGCGGCAAGGTGCAAAGTGTGTCAGCACTAGTACTCTAGAGGTGTACCACTCACTCTACTTGAAGTATCTTCCCAAGCGCCTGCATTTCTCATACCGAATGATGGTGGCAGGGACACAGTTGGCAGCTCTGGATCATAATAACAATGTTGTAAGAAACAAGGTAAGAGTAACAGTGATACCCTTCACAAGCCTGTAATTTCTTACTTCTGGAGGGAATGTAGTGTTAAAGGACAACTGAAGGCTAAAATGGACCAAATTTGAAGCAAAAGTAGAAACTCTGAAAATAACTTTGCCGTAGCCTGTTTTATCCAACTCTTTTCTATTTTTCGAGAAAATTCGATGTCTAGCCGCCATCTTGGCTGAATGGAACGCGGCTCAGAAATGTTCAGCGGTCGTTTTATGACGTCACGCATGGGGAAGGATTCTTGAAGGCCCGAAGGTTTTTGTTTGAATTTGGAACATGGACAGCCTTTTCTCAATGAAAATTACTTTTGATCAAAGTCCTTGCTGCGTTCTCATTGGGAACGTGTCTTGGTATATTTATTTACCATATACCTGAGTACGTGGAGTGAAATTTTCACGCAAAAAAGCTACAGGAATGTGGTTGGTCAAGGCTCTCGTTGGGAAAACCCCACGGCTCATCGGTATTCGACGCAAACCTACTATCGTGCAGCGTGTTCGGTTTTCAGGTAAGTTTGTTGTGTTTTCAGCTACATGTCCTCTTCTTCTAAAGCTATTTGATTACTATTTCGGAACAAATTTCAATGGGAGGAACGGAATTTTCTATTGAAATTATCAATGAAAAGATGGGCAGTTAAGTTAATACACTGCAAGTTACCCAGACTCCGAGCAGACTATTTTCATCGTCGCGTTCATTTCACTTGAACCTAAGTCCAAGTTTTGTCATCCAAAACTATTCAGCAAGTTTTGTCATCCTAAAACTATTCTCAGTCATAAAAAAATTCCAAAAAATGAAAGTTTCAAACTATTTGTAAAAATATTTCCTTGCTAATTTTAATTACCTTTAAGCTAATTTGCGTTTTCTTGTTCACAGCAGTCACCATGTTGTTCTGGTTTATTCACCATGTCCAATAATAATTTACAGCTAGTGTGGCATTGCTGAAATCCAGTTTTAATAGCATACTTACCAAGAATGTGTATGTCTATGTCATGCCAATTCTCAGCATGTGATAGTTGAAATAAAAATTATTTTAAAATAAATAGAGATAAACATTCTTGTGTCCCATAATGATGAAGTAGCTGTGTGATTCCAGAAATTATCCTTATGCCTCCAACGGAAGAGGGTTGAAGGGGTGCGATCCCCCACCCTTTCCAGTGAAAACTACTGTAATCTGAAATAAAGGCATCTGACTCCCCCTACTCCTCTTGAATTTTCAAGTTCCTTTCATGGGGGAGGTATGAATTTTTTGGAACCCTGAAATACATTTTATCTTATAATTGCCTTTCAACTTTTCTTTTCCTGGGTTAATAAGAGACCATTTTGGTACTATCAGGGAAGCCAGTGCATGTAAGCCTTGTGTCAGTGCAAACAAGAATGGAAGTGTTTGAGATATGACCCCCAACACACACTCCTTGTATGGGATATAAAAGATATTTGACCCTCTCATCCCTCTGGAATTTCGAAATCCCTTCTGTGTATTTTTTCTGGAATCACGCATTCTGGACAGGTCTGGTGATATCTTGGTACAGACTGATACAATTGAAATTCAAAAACGAATTGACAAGTATCATGCAATGACTAAAAGGGGATGTGAACAAGCATGTAGACCCTGTAGATATCTCATTCAGGCATAGAAAAGGCAGCACATTAAGCCTGTAGAACTTGCGTTATAGGTACAAAAAGTAGAATGCACTAGTCGAAGCCCAAGTCTCTGACAGATAATTGCCAGGGTATTCCTTATCCCTGGTCTAAATTTTATTATGAAAACTGATTTTCTTAGATTTTTTAAATCCTTTTTTTTAAACTGAGTTACTAGAGTTGTATTGCGATCACCTCATCCTACTTTGTGATCACATTACATGGCATTAATCATGGCTGCTGATGACGTATGGAATGAGACATGGTAACACAAAAAATTTAAAAGGTGATATAATTTGGTGCTGATAAAGAGTCCAAGATGACATCGACATATGATGATTTGTCAAACAGGTAAGGGGGAGATGGTTTTGTAATAGGGTTGGGGGGCTAGACACACTTGATGTCAAATGCTAAAATAGCCAGAAAAGTGTTCAGCTTCCAATGGCAAGCAAAATCTGTAAACCAATAAAACATGGCTGTATTGACCTTAGATGCATACAAGCATATGTATTCATATGCAGTACTGTGTTTATAATATTAAAGGATGCAGTATTTTAAAGGGCAGAAGGACATTTCGAGAATACTCAAATGAAGGGCATTTACATTAATGAACAAGGCCCAAGGTTGTAGTTGTATTGGCCAGACAGCACAATACTTTTGCTGCAACCAAAAATTAATGAAGTATCCACTAGTTGTTTACATTAAAGCACCATTTTTATTCAAGCATTTTGTTTTTTGAGCATGGAATGCCTATAGTTTTGTTGATAAGTTTCAGTCTGGACCGACCCCAAGCTGGTAAATAATATATTTATTTTTTTACTTCCACTGAAACTGCATAAAACTGGACCCGGGGTCTGGATCGTAGGATTCCGGACCGCTCGCAAGCCAATCAGAGCACACGATTTGATGGATACCGGACCGCTGAAAAAATAATGTAAACATCAAACTGAGAAATCGGTATACAAAGAAAGCAGTAGGTCAGTAGGTCAAGCGCATTCGGTATTTCACCTGACTGAAGGCCACTAAATAATAAATCAAATATTCCGTTGTCTTCAATAAAATTGTTGATTTGTGGTGGCTTTGCAAGGAAAAACCATTTGTTGCTATCTAGCGTCAATAATAAAATTAAATTTCAAAGAAAGCTTGAGACTAGTCGTACTAAATTTTGTTGGGTATAATAATATTCTAAAGTGCCGTGCATTCTTGGGTTTCATGAATTGAACAGAAATACTTGCTTGAAGTTTACTGTTTCCCCGAAACAAACACGAGCTGTCAGAACAATATATCACTTCTCTGTGGTGGCGTGAATCTTCAAAGGCGGACGACTGCTCGACAAAGACGTGATGTAGGATGTGCATGTGTCGGTCGCACTTCGAAGCTCATCGAGCTGTAATCGTCGAGTTCGTTGTCAATGAAGAAAATTAGCCATCCAACAAGTTCTTGATGCTTCAAATGCATTTAATGTTCCACAATGCATGCACAGGAGGGCGGACTAGGGGAGAATTCTGCCAACCAAAGAACGAATCATTTCGAATCGAACCCGTGGCGACCATTTTGTTTTCTTCCCCATGCGTGACGTCATCGAAAAGCCTAATGGGTAAGACCGCTTTCGAAATTGAGCCGCGTTCCATTCAGCCAAGATGGCGGCTAAACATCGAATTTTCTCGAAAAATAGAAAAGAGTTGGATAAAACGGGCTTATAACGGCAAAGTTATTTTCAGAGTTTCTACTTTTACTTCAAATTTGGTCGATTTTAGCCTTCAGTTGTAATTTAAGGTGGCCCGTGGCTTCATTCAAAACAGCAAATCACCTTGCTTAGAAGATGACAAAATGTCACATATTTTTTATTTGAACATGATAAAGGGTTCCACGAAATTACCTCACTGGGCCTCCTAGCTTCTACCAACCAAAAATATAGTAAATGTATGGGACATTATTTTAAACACAGGACAAATGCCTTACACAAGAGCCCCTTGGACCCCCTCCTATTACAAATCCTGGCTATGCCCCCGAATTATGTTATCATTGTTTCCCTAGCCTTGAAACCCAAACTTTTGTAAGTTGAGCTCTACTTCTGTATATTAGAGCATTTCACATAACTGGAAAAAATGTGACCTATTAGCACATTTTAGTATTGTGCTATGCCAAAAATGTTTTCTGGTCTGTTCATTTGCTGTTTTCTAGCTTTCAAATCAAACACTTTCTGCTACTAGTAGGCTATAACTTCTAGTCTACTAGTAGCTCAACCAATCAGAATGCAGCATTGACAATAGACCTAGTGTGATTTGACTAATTGGCAATAGACTGGCACTTCAGATGAATGCCAAAAGTACATCAGGCTTTGGTTTTCTATATTTTTTACTATTGCTCATGAGTTCTGGTGTCTTTGTGTTTAGGTTTTGTCACTGATCTGCTTTTCTTTTATTTCCTTTTTTAGGCTTGTGTCCTCAGTGGTCCCAATACAGGAGATGAGAGATACAAGATTGCTTATAGTAAAGTGAACAAGAAGTTCATCGCTAGACCGGTGCTCGAGCCAAAGGACTACTCCTACCTCCATGTCATCATCAAGGAAATCCTTGAGCGTGTGCGATCTGACATGGATGTAGTAGAGTTGCCATCCATGTCCTACATGGCACCAACAGCTCGCCCATGCAGAGATTATATCATTCATGCCACAAAAGAGCACACTCGATTTAAGCATGAATGATTGCCAATCATTCATGCTTAAATCGAGTGTGCTCTTTTTTGACATGAATGATATCATCTCTGCGTGGGCAGACATTGTTTCTTCCCCCATTGATATTGTGATTCAGAGCCATGAATGTCTGCCTGACACCATCATTCGGTATAAGAAATGGAGCCTAAGCTTCGAGTGATAATAGGCCTTTATCACACAATATTGATAAATAATATATAATAGTTATCAGAAAATGAAATCTGGTATTCAATTCTACACATCCGTATTAGTAAAATAGCAAAGTTTGGTGAAGATTGCTTGAATACTGACTGAGATATGAATTTTCAAAACGTCGTATTCTGGCTTATTTTTTTTTTACAAGAAATGGGAAAATACAATGAAACGAGGCTGGACAGGCACCGATGCCCATCCGACCTCGACTTGACGTATTTACCCATAACATTTCTTTGTAAAAAGTAAGTCAGAATACAAAGTTTTGAAAATTCATATCTCATTCAGTTTTCAAGTAATTTTTTTGAAACTTTGCAGTTTTACTATGGAGTAGAATTGGAAACTGGATTTCATTTTCAGATACCTATTACATATTATTAATCAATATTGCGCAATAAAGGCCTATAGCAGGTAAGTGTGCACCTCTAGTACAACTGCTGACATGGGCCACATTGCTGCATACTGTTTAGCAGTCATATGCCTGTGTGCAACTGATCCAGCATTAGCACATTTCTCTTTCCTGCAATCATACCTCATTCTCAGTCAGCTCTTCAGCCCACATCCCTGTAATGTTTAGCTCGATACTGAGGTCTACTTTACAATCAGGATATTTTGGTTTTGTTCACAAGTACCTACCCACTCGTCCTGTGTTCAGATTACTTTTCGATTTATTGTGAAGTTTTTTCAACCTACTTATCGCTCATCGATCAATTTATTGCCTTTCTCTTTTTTTTTGGTGTACAATAGATGTTCATTGGTGGAAACCCCTTAGACATTGGTATTTAGGGTTATTTTCTGTTTTATTATAGGTCCTTTCAAAGGCTTGCTTTTGCCTCTGTCACTTAGCAACCTCAAAGCCAAACACTTTTCATTGCTAGTTTTCATCAAAGTAATGACCATGCCACTTGCCTGTTCCTTATTCTATCCCAAGTCTATGTTTCAGGTATCACAAAGGTGTCCTTTATATTAGTAAAATGAGTGGTAAGAAATGTTGAAATGTCTAAGATTCAATTCCTCTAGGTGACTGTTACAGCATCAAGTAGTACAGTGCCAGCCTATTGGTATTTTTTTTCTCAAGTTTAGATATCACTATTGTTTCTTGCACCCATTAAAACATTATGCACAGTTCTTACAAAATTTAATGTCTTAAAAAAACAGTTTCATCTACTAGGCATAAAATTATAATGGTCTGAAGGCTGATTTGAAAGTCCTGATAATTTCTTGTTGTGAGCTACTTGGGTCAATATGGGGCCTTACTTCATAGGTAGTACTAGCATGACTCTCACTTTTAAAAATGTATAGAGTCTATTGTCCTGACTGATTGACTGACTATAATTCATTTGTATCCTGGGCAAGTTTGGGGCAGGTTGTGACTATATTCTTGGCAGAAGTTCACATTTCTAGCTCTCTCTTTATAGCTAGACTGTCAACAGCAATTAACACATCACAATTGTTTTGCCCAATGCCTGTATATGCCAGAGCCAAATACTTGAAGCAGATTAGCTAGCTTTGAATACACGTAGGCAACCTTTTGAATTGCCCCTTAATGCATTCAACCATTTTCTCTAGCTCTCATTCTAAACTACTAGTTTCTCTTTAACAAGAATAAATAAAAAGGGTATTTCCCTTTTGAAATATAAATTATGTGAATTGTTCATTTTCAAAATTCTACAAAACAAACATTGTATTCGAAGTACTGTAGATCAACCAGCTTTTGTAGTCATTTGTATCAATGGAATAAAATATTATATACTACTCACATTGTCATTTCTCTTGAACTCCTACCAGTTGATTGCATTACCTCAAGTCCAGCTAAAATTAATTTGCCAATTATTAACCAACCAAAACTTGCCATTTGGGAATCTAATACCCCATTCACACCAAAAACTAAACATGTTTAGAAGTGGTTTAGTTAAACATGGTTAGATTTTGAGCGTTCACACCAAGCGCGCAACCCAACTAAACAGTTTTTTAAACATGTTTAAACTAAACTACCTCGCGAGGTAGTTTAAACCTTGTCTAACCAAGATGGCGGCGGAAACAACTGAGAAGAGAAGGGGAGGACGTGGGAGCATGAAGAAACTCTAATATTATTAGAAAATGGGGAGAGGATAACATACAACACAGACTAAAGGAATGTACTCGTAAAAAGCCTATTTGGAAAGAAGTCGCAACATTTTTGCAAGCCTCTGGATATGAAGATCGCAATGCGGATAAGTGCAAAACGCGTATCCATACACTCGTTAGCTCATTTCGTCATTACAAAGACGGCGCATCACGATCAGGAAATGCCCCGCCGAAGAAGCCTCCTTTCCTTGAAGAACTGGATACCATCCTGGCTGAAAATCCAGCGACAAAGCCAGCATTTCTATTGAGCTCCTCGTCTGTCTCTTCTGACGGCGATAAAAGCGAAGAGAGCGACGAAGTGGAGGACGTGGTTGATGAAGTTGAAAGAACTATCGAGGCGCAGCTCGTTGACGACGCAGAAATTCCTGTCCTCGAAAAAACGAAGAAGAGGGTGAAAAAGCAAAAAGGTGGGTTGTCTTTGTTTTTACGTCACAAGGTACGTCACGAGTCACATGAGAAGGTTACGCAACCAGTTCGACTTTATAGCAATGGCGGCTGTTCTGATAGCAGAGATCTTGCTCTGTTTTCCTTTTTTGCGAGGTGGAAGTGAATGCAGGGAGATTACATTTCCTCCCGTGATGAGTGTTTGTCGGTAGTACTACTACTAGTATCTTTTCTCTAAGCGGAAAAGCCATCATGTGAGTGCGAGCTGCACACTCGTTCTGCATATTTCCTCCACACTCAATGCCGATGAACACACTTTTTATGAAAGGTGAGCCAACAAATGTGCTGCAATGCTACAAGAATAATCAATTAAATTTTGTAGGGAAAGTTCCCGCCGCGTGTTAAGCTTTTTACGTATTAAGCTTGTGCTCGAAATTCTGGAAAATGTAGCAGGGACGAAGTTCAGTCCTTAGCATTAACTTCACAGCACAAAAACGCAGAAAAAAAACATTTTGGGCATTTGGATCAGCCAGCAATGAGAAGGAAACTTGAAGCACTACTTTATTATATTTTGTTCAATTCTCATCCTATCTTTTCAATACAATCTCTGCTGTCTTGTTTCTGGACTTCATTAGAAAATATTGATAATCAATGTTTTATTTGAAAACCTGGCTTTGCCTGGACTTTTTGCTTGAAAAGAATTTGAACATTTCATAAAATGAAGCACATCTTGACTTTCATCATGTCCATAGTCCCATGGTGGACTTTTTGTGTCTGTGAGGTGCGAATCATTTTTGGGTAAAGTGACCTGCTGACC
This sequence comes from Scolanthus callimorphus, assembly GCA_033964015.1. NCBI lineage: Eukaryota > Metazoa > Cnidaria > Anthozoa > Actiniaria > Edwardsiidae > Scolanthus > Scolanthus callimorphus. Next base: position 11,059,276 of record CM066915.1, read on the forward strand.
TGGATTGTTTTTGGGAACAAAATCTTGCCTGGAATTTTTTGGGGCATGGCAATTTGTGACCAATTGCATTTATATATTGGCTCTGTGGGAGCAAGCCCTGAGCAGCTGTGTTTCTCAACTGTTATCTTAATGGATTTTTTTGTGGGCTCACTTTTGGTCATGGGATTTTTTGGGGTTCAATTTTGGTCATGGGATCTTTTTTTGGCTTGGCAAAAGGACCATGTAATTAATTGGGGGGGGGGGGGGGGGGTACTTTCATGCCTCATTTGCACCTCCATGACAAACATTAGGTAGTACCCCTAGCCATGGTCTGATTCATTGCTAGCAGTAGCTACTTGCCTCGTGAAAGGCGAGAGGAGGAAAGAGAAGACAGAAGGAGAAGGAAGACCAGGAGTTTTTTCTCCGTCTTGCTCAGGTGTTGAAAAGGGCTAAATGTACACCATTCATGCTATTGGCTCTGGACATTTTGGAGTTCCACACAGTTAGACTGATAAGAAATTCCCCTTCATATGTTTTTTATATTGTTTTTGTTATAACAATGTCACTTTTTGAGTCTCATGTTCAGACTTAAGTGAATAGAAATCTTTGATATGTAAAATGCATGTCATCTAAGGTCCACAATTGTACATGTCTGAGTCTATCGAGGTTTATTGCATTTGTTCTGATGTCAATGGTGTCTGTTTTTTCAGAAAAAAATGAACATTTGCCTGTTCTTAAGCTAACTCCAATTAGTATAATTACTCAAGTGATTCCACGCGCTGATTGGTCTAGACATTCGGTATATTCTGCTATATTCATCTATAGGTGAATATTACATTGAAAGCATTGGGATCACGTGCGCACTTTATTACGAGAAACTAAAAAAATACTCTAAACCCGATTTTGTTTGGCAAAAATCTTGAGTCGCTTGAGTAATTATACTAAACAATTAGTCGCCTCAGGCTCCATAAATATTGGCGAATAGTCACCTCGACTTTGTCTCTGTGACTATTCGCCATTTAAGAGAAAGCTGAATTTCTTATGACACAATGTTTATCCATGGGAAAGCTGAACACTTACTATTCTTGTCAATGAGAAATTCAGCAGAAATTCCAATACTTACCATTATCATACACTTTGCGATTTTATGGTTTTATTCTCTAAACCCATTTAATAAAAGTGACTAGAGCAGAAATATTACTACTGCAATATAAAATAACTGCTCTGAAAAATAATACCAATGATACAACAAACAATAACTTTGTCTTCAAAAGAAATACTGTTCAAAAGCCAGCAAATAATATGTAATTGCATGTGATGTAGCACATACATGTACTAATATTATTATCTTTTGCTCGCTAAAAGGATAGCTTTGTTATGCCATACTGTCAAATCGAGAACTACGTACAAATGTTCCTACTGCTTCAGCACATTTTTTCCTCATGTTGCTACTCTTCACCCAACAACAATAAAACATTCACATTGAAAGGTTTAGGAACTCCAGAGATCACAAGGGTTTGAGAATTAGCTACAAGTCTACACAAATTTGCAACTGAATTATTACGTTCACATCTCACTCTAGCAGTGGATTCTTGCAGAGTTATTCAAACCATTTTCAACCCTTCAAACATGCCCATGAGACTGCAGTGCATCAAGAACAAGGTATGAATATATTTTTCAGGGCGGATCCGGATTGCCAGAAAGGGGGTCCAAATTATAAAAAATGTAGGCCAAATTATAGTAAATATATGGGAAATATATCGAAAAAGGGGGGGCCAGGCCCCCTGAGCCCCCCCCCCCCCCCAATGTTTTTTTCATTGTTATCATATTTCATATGAATACCTACGAAAAAGAGATGTTAGCTAGTGCGTTATATGGACACTGCTTATATTTCACTTGGATATCTTTTTTGCTCATATGATAGAAGCATTTGAATCTGTATGGTTTGACTAATTATTAGTCAACCCTGTCGCTCAAAAAACCTTCAGATACCAAAGAGTATAGTGCTTTTGAGACAGGAAAATATGTCTAAAATTTTTCTGTATTTTAGTGCTTTTTAAGGTCCAGAAGAAAAAAAAAAACCCTTTGGCATTTTTGTAAAAGAAAACAGGGAGATTTCACTTAAAAACTGGGAGACAGGGAGTTAAGGTAAAAAACGGGAGACTCCTGTCAAAACCGGGAGAGTTGACGTCCCTGTTATTGGGGGGGGGGGGGGGGTCACTTTTCAACACCCTTCCGTGGAGGGGGGTATGGATATTTTCTGGAACCACACATTATAAATTCTGACTGTAGTAAATAAATTGGACCGGTACAGTTCTGGTACCATACCGTCTGTTCACATAGTACCGGCACAATTGTGCCATGTTTTGCTACAGTTTTCACACTGGACCGCAACCTCGTCCCAGGGTCTTCTCGGTCGTTTTTCAAGAATTTGTAGATGTTATTGTGTGGTTCCAGAAAATATCCATCCCCCCCCCACACACACACACACACACACAGCACTGAAACCGCGCTCACTCGTGTACATAATGATATTCTTCGATCTATAGATGAGGACAAAATTGTCATTCTTGTACTTCTCGATCTCTCGGCCGCCTTCCATACTGTCGACCACAATTTACTGATAAAGAGACTCGAGACACGAGCTGGAATCAGGGGCAAAGCTCTCGCTTGGTTCCGGTCATACCTTTCTGAGAGAAAACAATTCGTTTACATAAACAATGAAATGGGAGGGATATCTTATGGAACCACACATTCCAAGAATGCATTTGATTTATGAACTCAATATTGAACATTGGAGAAACATGACTGTGGATTCCGACCACTTCACATTCTACTACCATGAGCAATTATTAAGCTTTTCCCAAGAAAAGGTAGCTGCAGAAATTCCCCATGATACTGGTAGTTATACAGTAAACACCCACATATAAGAACAGCTCACTTTAGAGTCAGCCTGAATAGAACTTCCATATATTTACTGTAAGGTTCTTATAAAACAGGTATCCAAAAAGACAAATTTCAGCCTTACGTTCTTAATCCATGTGTTCTTATATACGGGTGTTTACTGTATTCAATGATAACAGTTCCCATGCGAGGGCTATTTCTTAGATGCCTTTAAAGCCAGTGTAGGTGCATCAGGTGAGGGAAATGTGTCCCTGATGGCTTACACTACACATGATGGCAAGACTCTCCTAATGCGCTTCCCAAGCTAGCCGTGCGTCCACCATGTAAAATGACGATAGGCTGCATATCTGTAAGATCTGTAGGACAACAGTTGAGAACATTGTATCTCAATTTTTCTGTTGTCAAAAAATCCTTTCCCTTTGGAAAATGGATGCAGTGTAACAGAAATGAGCACAAGAACCAAAGTTACCTATTCATGAAAATGGCATTTGGCTCCTTATGTTGTTAGGGACTGGTCATAATTTGAAGGGGGAGGGCTGGTGCACTTTTATTTTGGTCTACATGTTTTCGGGAAACCCTCCCCTGACACGATGCAGAAAAAATGTTCACCCTCCAAATGTGGTGACATATTAATAGTGACCCTCCCCCATAATTAAGGAGAAAGGGAGTTGCAGTTCTTCCGGATCTTGTGGTAATCCCATGTTATTGGTAAATCTAGAGATCCTATTACACTCTCACCCCAACAACCTTTGCGTAAAATATAATGACCCTCCCTTTATCATTTGTACCAAATTTTATGACCCCCTCTTTCTTACCCACATGAAAATTATAGACCCTCCCGACAAGCTCCTTCCACTTCAGACTCGTACCCTAAACCCCCCCCCCCCCCCCCCCCCTCCTGTTATTTATGACCAGTCCCTTAGAGTTGAAAAAATTATTTGCAAGTGTTTGTCCTCGAGAGATTGCTCTATAAGAAAATTTCCGACTGTTTTGCCAACCAAGCTACCTCCATCAGCTAGGCACGGGGGCATAGCCAGGGGATACAGGCCCCTCTTTTCAAAACCAAAAATATAAACTTTCAAATGAATGAGAAAATGTCTTATGAAGAGCCTCTTGGACACCCTCCTTAAAAACTCCTGGCTCATATAACCTGGGCTCACGAGCTGACTTGTGTCTTGCTATAGCTACTGTAACCAGGTAATATTTGTAAATAGTTGAAGTGTAGATGGGTCAATTCTTTAGTGGTGATATTTTTTGTAGCTCTTCTTTATTAGCTCTTCTTTAAGTTACATGTAGAAGTCTTAAGCTTACCTATTTCAACACAGTCAGGTCTGGGAAGTGGTCGGTTTTCTCTATCATGTATAGAAACCAGTGCCGTCCATAAAACTACTTTGTTAAGACATACGGCCGGAAAGTCCTCGTGACAAGTTATGCAATCATCTACAATCAAAGTGAATTGCTTCTTCATGCAGTTAACAAGCTTTCTATTTTGGACATGAAAGAAATACTCGAGACGTAAATAATATGCTTTTGTGATGTTTAATGCTAGAGAACATTAAATGGATACATATCATTGTTCACATTTAGGGATCTTGCGGTAACTACCTTTTGTCTTCTGTTTGATGTGAGTCAACTCCCTGCAACACAGACACATCGAGACTGACTCGACCTCCATTGTGCACTTATTGCACGTACACCATGCGTCGTTTCCAGGCGTGAAACATCTTCATTTGACTCAGAACCGTCCGAATCAGATTCGCTGCCGATTTCGTGTAAATCATCTGAGTCATACTCAGGCTCCAAACAAAAAGGCTGGGCCATTTTGTGACAAAAACACAGAAAGCAGAGCAAACAGAAAACAAAAAGCTTCGAACTTCGAGTCGGCTTCGCGTTCGCGCGTTTGTAGAAGGAAACTGGGCCTAGCGATGACGTAGTTGTGACGTATCTTTGGCAAACCGGGAGTGAAATTTTCCAAGATGGCGCCGTTCAAATTGCGGGATTTTCTACTTTGGCGCTAAATTTCTCGGACCCAAAGAGGTATGAGAGAAAAAAAACTTTATTTCTGAGCAACACTACATGGGGGGATTTTGCTTGACTCAACATGATTTTTGGATCGGGGATCCCTTTAAAGAACTGCACGTGCAACAAAAATCACAAAAGTACTACAATGAAAAAAAGTTTTAGTTATGTTAGCGAATTTTGAACACAAGAAAATGTTAACAAATTAACAGCTGGATCATTACTGGTTAAAATCATGCTAAAACTAAGATGGAGAAATGAGCTCGATATTTTTCTATAGCACATAAAAGAAGAGGCCACCATTGCAAATTATGCAAGAAAATTGATGGCGAAATATTGTTATTTATTACGTATTTAACTCAAAGCGATCTCTGTTTAATTTGCACTCTCAACAACCTTATAGTATTGCGACATCGTTCAGATACATAAATACGATATATTTGTCATTCTGTGGTGGTATCGGCTTCAAGAGTGTTACGCATAATTTGAACAGGTTCAATACTCATTTGAGTTCAATAGTATAATTCATATGATCAGCGAATTTTCATGGCTAGTTTAATCGTTTCTTGATGATACCCTTGGTTAGTTAAGAACAATCAACACATTTTTAAGATGGAGAAATGGCATTGCTGGAATTTTAGTGGGCTCGGAGCATTCAATATAATTTACTTGTAAACTGAAATTAAACAGAATTTTCACTGGTGTTCTCGACAATCGCAAACGCGAATTATCAAGATTGACTTCAAAACATGCCCATTGCTTACCATAGAGAAACTTACCGTATGTGAAATGATTCAGGTTCTCCTTTAAAATGAGCAAGCAACCTCCAATTACGGGATGTAACAAGACAACATGGCTGCAATATTGACGAAGCTTGAGTTTCTTTGAACGTCCCACGATAACAACTCGAACCTATTGCATGTTCCTTTCCATAGAATAGGCAGCAAAGACATAGATAAAAACCTTTAGGCGAATTCTGGAGTAATTCATTTCAATTTCGTTCCACATATCACGGTCAAATCCCGTAAACATTGAGCTGTCGTGACCCTTCTCCGAGGCATGAGGGAGTTCAATAAATCTAAGCCGCGCATGCGTATGCAAATGTCCCTGCTACTCACCAGAAGCAAATCATATTCTATGTCCGTTGTGAGTTTTTTTCTTTTTTCCATTTGTTTTAAGAGAATAATATAAGTAAGATAAATTTCCCCCTTGCACTCCGTGAATTTTTCACGGGCATCAGCTAGTTATTATTACTAGCTGATGCCCGTGAAAAATTCGCGGAACGTTTAGCCTGCTAGCCGGTTCTCCGGTGGGTTTTGATGGATATTTCATTTTTTGGCGCGCGCGGATTCTTCTTTCAAATTTTATAAACATAATTTACAAACCTCCCCTCAACATAGAACCTCCTTGCTCCATGCTGAAATAAATCTGATGTGAGCCCCCCAATAATTTGTTTTCGCTCTGTTCCGTCCCTGATTTTGGTGCGAAAATCACGCGCGTCTCTCTTATCATATCGGTCCAAGAGGCCGCTAAAATTGAAAACGCAAGTCTGTTACATAAAAACCCTTAGAATTTGGATTTTTGTACGTATAGCATATTCAAGCAAGGGTACAGAAAAAAACAGGTCAAGTAAAAATTGCTTTGTTTATTTAGGGTCTTAGCGAGCGCTCTGCGAATTAAGGCAGTGCCAGTGGTGTACGTTTGTTCAAGCTAGAATGAAAATTTTTCTCAGCTCAAAGCTTTCGAATCAAATTATCCCTGAACATAACTGTAAGTAATCTGTAACAGAACCATTAAGATCTGGATGTCTTTCGTCTGAGCGAACTGAGTTCTTTTTTAGTTTCTGTGGGAGATTTTAACATGGCGGCAATGGCGATACAGCGATACAGCGTCAGGATTAATATTTAGAGAATATTATTCATGGCTTTGTGTTATGAAAATCTAGGGGTGTAAATCAACTAAGCGACGCCATGTTTGGTACCTTTTAGGCGTAAATTGAAAGTTCCCGACGGGCACCCCCGCCCTCAAATAGGGGGTGTCTGGAATGTGCTAGTTGCTCGCCCTGGCAATTTTTGGCTCTTGACAGGAGAAACTCCGGGAAGCTTATCGCGAATTATACAACGAAAAAGAGTAGATGTCGAGGCGCGCGTATGGGACCCACTGAATCCTAGAAGGCAAGACGCACAAGACCATATTCGCTTTGTTTTCATGATAGAGTTTTACTGTGCTTCTTGTGGCTAAGGAATTGCAGCCAGCAATTTGGCATATTACTCAGTAATTTCAGCGATACGATCTACGCGATCATCCCCATTTGATACCAACATTATTTTCATCGGTACGTAGATGGATAGACGAAAATGGATGGGAAAGGCAGAGAAACGAATTTGAACAGTTTCCCAATGCTGTCTGGACGGTCGCAATTCAAATAAACCGCCCCCAGGGTGAGTTACAGGGATTGTTCTACAGGCGAGATCGAGGATTTCACTTCCTCGACTTTAACGCTGTCGTGGACAATGACGGTTGTTTTAGGTTTGTGAGAGGTGGTTTTCTCGGGCACGCAACTGATGCGGAGACATTCGGGCTTCTACCTCCGATGGGATTCCACCTGCAGCTCCCTTTCCCCCCGAGATGCTTATCTCCTAGCAGATGGCGGATATCCTGCTATCCAACCACTTCTGGCGCCTTTCAAGCGTCCTAGAGGGCGGCATGCACTTGTGCCTCGCTCGCTAACATAGAATCGGGACGAGCGAAACTACATGTAGAAAATCGCATAGGACATATTCCAATTCATCGCAGCGTTCCTCGAAGTTAAGAGCGGGAAGATTTTGATTACAGAAGCAGTCTGCGTGTTTGTTTACGTATGTTGTAGTCGCCCTTACAAATAGACGCCGTACGTTAATAACGCGCACACGGAAAGGTTTGCGCCAGTCCTGTAATGTGAAAACAGGCAAAAGGCAAAGAATTTTATTTCTAGAAAATCAAAGTGTATTATGTTACGTTACATTAATTTTATCTGTAAATTGTCATCCAACGCTTTTGAAAAAAATTTGAAAGTGTCGTGTCACGGTGGCGGGTACTTGTTTAGTCCGCGCCCTTCACATAAACGGGAACATGATTTTCAATCATACGTTCAGCCTCCTGTCTTACCATGAGCCGTTCAGAATTTAAAACAAAGGATGGCGTCGGATTTTCTCTTTCGCTACGTACGGTGCATGATTAGACCCGTCAACTGGGTAAATAGAGTTTAGTGATGACGGAATCTCGGTGGGGGGAGGGGGGGGGGGGGGCACTTGGGCCTGGTGGCTGGATATCGCATAATTCTTCCGAAGCTTCATTATTCATAGGATCTGCGTTTTCTGTCTTCTTGGTCTTTCTGTTATTCATGATCAACTCTTCCGCCGTGTGGGACGAACCATTTAATATTTGATGGAGGAGTGGCAAATTTTTTTGGGCTCGAAATTTTTTTCGCGTCCAGTTTTGCTGCTCGATTTTTTACCCTAGAATGTGACTGTGCTCGATTATTTTCCTGTATTGTCTTTTTAGGGTTTGAGAATTACTTAAATTTAATTTCGCCGTCAAAATGACAATTGATCACTTCAATAAAGTACGATTTCAAGCTCTCCTGTTATGTTAGCATTTCGCGAAATTGGTATGTTTATAGCATCCGGAACAGTTCGGGTTTTGGTCACCGGACCGCTTTGTAAAGTTTCATTTTCCTTCTAACTAAACAAAGACTTGGCTATATATTCCAGAAGCCGCCAGGCAGTGGCGGGTCCACGAGGGGCCACACATTTACGAACGAGAGGGCTGACCAACTGAGTAGTTTACTTGTATGGTTTCTCGAAGCTCGTCGCGATGTTGAAAATCAAACTAACGAGGTTAGTGAAATTCTTACTTCTTGGAGACGAAAATCACGCTGAAGAAATGGAGTAACTGAAAACAAAAGCACGTCACGGAAACTTTACAATTATCAATCATAGCCCAGTACAATTTTAGGTTGTAAATACTACACCACAACATCCCCCTTTTATGCGCGCGAAGCTGCTGCGATTTTGGACGTATCAGTTGAAAGTAAGTAAACCTTTATTTACCATTTCCTGAAAGTAAATTTACTTCAATTTTGAACAGAAAGCTAAGACACTTGGCAAGCGCGCATCGCGAGCCGGCCAAAAAACACTCTATTTATAAAGTCATCAGGTTCCCTAAAAAATAGTAATCAGGAGAGAGTTTGAGAGTGAGCTTGCTCGATTCTTTCTCGCCACCAGGTTTGCTTGCGCGATATTTTTTTCTAGGTCAGAGGCTTGCTCGAATTTTTTTCTTCGAATCTGAGAATCAAGAAGTTATGCACGAGTGATCACAATAGTTCACCACAATTAAGCGAACAAAAGATCGAGGCATTTGCATAATAGCACAGACCCTCTGTCTTTCACACCTTAGCACAGAGGATACAGAAAAACTCTATTGTCTCATAGACAAAATCGGTGTTTACATCTTGTTGCCACACAATTCGGACCATGTGATTATTCCTTTGGGTGGTTACAATTGTTCATCCTGCATGCGCTCGGTCGCGTGTGAGAAATTGCACAATTGAAACCACCCAAGAGAATCATCACAAGATCTAAATTGGGTAGCAACAACATGTAAACACCCGCGTTAGCCTATTTGATATATTGCGTTCTCACCGCGAACTCTTTAAATGATGCCCAAATCCAGTCTCTACCAGCTTTACCACAATGCTGATGACACCAGCAGAGATCGGAAGGGGAGCAAACCAAGCTGGATTACACATCATGGATGAAGAACAGCTTTCCGCTGGACAACACTTGGAACTGTTGGCTATTATTCCTGCGCTACAAGTAGAATATACGTCTCCGCATTGGCAGATATTCCTACACGGAGAAAAACAATAAAAAAGTGAATTGCAGGCTGTAAAAAACATGGAACACAGCACGGTTACGACATGACGAGCGGATATAGCACAGAACCATGCATGCGGGTGCCCGGAACCATCGCTTCGTTAAGGTAATTCCCCTTAAACAAACTTGTCGTATAATTCTTCATTACCTAGGACAAATATTAGAATCTTTAATTTTCTATGTGTGTTGACGACTCTCTTGAGAATGTGCAAAATGTGCGCACCTCCCGTGATAATTTGAGGCTCTTTGATACCTTATTTTGGGGCTTTTTATGAAGATAGCTCAAAAACTTGTCGTTAAAATTTCTTTAAACTTCTTTTTATAACAGGAAAATGATAGTCTTATCAAAATGGGGGTGCCATTCTTGGTTTTCGCGCAATATCCCAAAAAGCGACTTTTCCTTAGTATTTCTCGCTGAAATGGGAGTATTTTCACTGATCTAATAGCCCTTTCCAGCTATAAGCGATGCGCGCAAAGAATTCTGGTAGTTGTGGTAACATTTCCAAGATGGCGGAGATTGTTGACATCTCAGGGGGAGCGTTGTTTTACCTGTTTTGCCAATGAAAAAAACCTAAAATATACCAAAAAATCGAAAAATCTAACAAAAACAACAACAAAAATTCTACAGCAAGACATCGTGGAGCTCGTTGAGGGAGGGAAGTGTTTACTTCAAGCGCAAATGGTTGTAAAGCGGAACTGGTCTCGACGCTGGATTCTTGACTTCACTCGCACGTCTACATAAAAAAGTATTGAAAAAGAAAAAAAAATCGAAAAATACCCTAAAACAAAACAAAAATAGTGATCTAAGAGAACCAGGAGAACAGTTATGTGGACAAGGAATTTAAGGGAAATGCCGGAACTAAACCACGATGAGCTTGAAAACCATCTTGTGCATTCTCAATCGACTGTGGACAACAGGCCCAAAGGAGCTTCTCGCCACAAGAAACTTGGTTACCAAATCTTTAAATCTGGCTACGTCTCAGGCGTTGTTGTGAAGCCAAAAGTTCAAATGGGTCCAAATTTAATTTTTTTAGTTCGCGGGAAAGTAAATGCACAAATGAAAAAGGAAGATTACACTGTTTATATTAATATTGACAATTCTTCGGGAAAAATAAACAAATCAGTAGGTGCCCGGCAGGTAAAGGAGGATGCTGTAGCCTGCTAGCAGGCGTTGGAGGCTGTTTTATCGGCGAAAACCCGGAGTTCGTAGTCGCGAGCGCCATCTTGGATTTTTTGGCCGAGTGACAATGGGGCGAGTGACAAAAGGAGGGGGTGGGGGGGGGGGGGGGCGGGAAAGAGGCGGAAAGAACGCCTGCAAGGAAACTATGCATTTTTGAGTAGCTAATTAAAATTCCCGTCCACCAGCAGACGGGAATTATGATTGGCTAATCGGTCATTATGTCAATCATCTCCGAGCGTGTTGGGGTCACACATTCTCAAAAGGAAACTCAACAAATAAATATAGCGGTCGATTCGGCAGAAGCAAGTAATTTCGCGTGCGCTTTCTTACTTCGATTCCAAGTCAAAGAAATTGCTCGAGCTAGGAGCTGGCGATCAAAGGCCTGCTTGAAGGGCGAGATGGCAGTTTTTTTGAGATGGCAGTTTTTCCGACTGGCTTCGGCAAAACTATGATTTTCACTGTGTTTTGTATCGCGAAGATAGGAGTGATGGAAAGCGTCCCCGCTTCGATTTATATAGTAATATATCTCTACTGAAAAACCTAACTGCTGACCAAACGGATGAGATCGAATCTATCGAATGTACAATGAGGGATTTAACTGCGGAAATGTTTGAAGAAATCACCGAAAACCCTCCTCAGCCTGGTTCTATCCGACGTGATAGTTGTTGAAACATGCCGCTTGATTCTCGATCACCGGCTTTTCTTCGCCACAGCGTCCTTCTTCTCCTCTCACACAGCGATCTCGATTACTTAAAATATCTGCGAGTGTGGCTTAGTTTCCTTCTGCAGATTTTACTAAATACGAGACAAAATATTCACAGTGTTTTCGAGTTCAAAGCCTAGCGTTCTTGCACAACACAGCGAGCGTATGCGAATCATTCTTTCCAACTTTATACCGGTCCCTGGATATTTGCGAAGCTTGTAATAAATCGCTTCTATTTATATAAATAAAAAGAATGCCATAAACTTAAACGGTAAAATAATACTGTTGAAGATAAGTCTCTTTATACAGAAGAATTTATTTCGAAGTAAATTAACCGCAAACTCGCTGTAAAATGTGCATTATTTACGCACAACTTCGCACCTAAAACTACACGCATCGTTGTTTCAAGCAACCTATCTTTTGTCGTTCTTTGGTTAGAGAAGTGTGATATATAAGTTGATCGCCAGCTCCTAGCACGAGCGATTTCTTTTGACTTAATAGAACCGAAGTAAGAAAGCGCACGCGAAATTACTTTCATTCTCCCTCACCAGTTCGTCCGAATGAAAAATAGTTTCCATTTCATTCTACGCAAGACTAGAACACACAGAATCAAAGACACAATGTTGTTAAACATTTGGCAGCTTGTTTCAGGATAAACAATGCACCGATTACGCTTTAATGTGCTAGTTATTACATGTAACAGGAGATTTGAGCAATTAAGGATAACTAAGTAATTACATGCATTCCAGTTGTATGAGCGACAGACAATATAACTTGTACATCTCCTTCATAGTCACTGAAACTTCAGAGTTTCCTATTACAAAGTTTGTACTTGTTAATAATATATTTCAAATACACATCACTGAAGAAATCAATCCTTAGATACTCGGTCATCAATTTCAGCGTGTTCGTCAGACTTGTCCTTCTCTAAAGATGTTCATCTCGCCTCTAATACTTTCGCCACCACATAATCTGCAAAAATAGTAAGATAGATGCCTTAATGTTTAGCACTTCGTTTGAGAAAATTAATCCTGCTGAGGATAAAACAATGCGCAGTTGTATGCGCAGATCACTAGCGACGCACTTTCTGACCGTACATTTATTTTCTTGAATTACTGATGGTATTAATTAATCTTTCTTTTATATTGGATGCAATACCAATTATTGTAAATATTAGCATTGAAAGAAAACTTTGACCCTATTAAAAAGCCACGTGTGATTGTTGGCCTGAATAATTGATAATTGTTTACTATAATTGTGATAAATGCGTTAACTTCTTTCTCACGAGTTGATGCAGCTTTAAAACAAGTGATTTATGTTATAGAAGCATTTGTGGTAAATTTGTTGTGATCTTGCCAAGCCAGTAACTGGAGAAGCACCTGAAAAATATCAATAAAATAGAAGTATTTTTTTTTTCTTTTTTTTTAACAGGGTAATAAATGAGTCGCTCAAGTAATCATTTTTTACTGTAATGTCAATAAACTTGCTGAATATTAAATCAGCTTTTTGTCCATCAACTCGCTTTATTGTCCATCAACTAAAAAGCATCGAATTTTCCATTGGGTATCCATAAACTAACCTTTTTGTCCATCGACTAAGGCTTTGTTGTAAGCTCATTGTCCATCGACTGAGCTTCATTATCAATAAACTAAGTCCATTGTCCATCGACTGAGCTTCGTTATCAATAAAGTAAGCTTATTGTCCATCGACTGAGCTTCATTATCAAATAAAGTAAGCTTATTGTCCATCGACTGAGCTTCATTATCAATAAAGTAAGCTTATTGTCCATCGACTGAGCTTCATTATCAATAAAGTAAGCTTATTGTCCATCGACTGAGCTTCATTATCAAATAAAGTAAGCTTATTGCTCAAGTCACATAAGGCCTGGGTCAAACACGAAAAATACAAAAAAATATGAAAAAAAATTCCTCAAAGTAAATTAAAGCATTTTGGACCAATTTTTTTGTTAAGGTTGTAGATCGTAGTTCGAAGATTCTGTAGAGCAACATTGTTGCCATGGCAACCAATCACGTGACCAGCCCCAGATTGCCAAACAGTGTAAAAATAAACACGTCCTGTGCATCCCTACTTATCGTTTGTGTTGTTTGCCCAAAAGCTCCATACATAACAATCATATGCAGTAGAGTCGTGTTCCAACGAGGAAATCAGGATTTAATGCACTATATCATCAGGGGACTGCAAAATGCACAAAATAAACGACATTTTTTGTTATTTCATTTTTATTATAGCTTTAGTACATTTTCCCTAGTTGGTTTTATAACAACTGAAGCATAAAGAACTTAGTATAACAGTTTGGGAAAGATAAATCAAGTTTATGCTAGGATGCAAAAGCTGTGAAAATGTTCAACGTATTTGCCTTGTTTTGACCGCCATTTTGAAAGGCGCCTTGGATCAAGAGTAAAAATTGGCCAGCGGTTGACACCATTGAAGTTAATTTCAAGATGGCGGACGAAGTTGCTTCTTTTCAGCAGGAATCGAATCCTCCAACACACTGCCCTGAATCTCCTAAAAGGAAAAGAAAAGTCGCTTAAGTGAGCAATGATATGTTTTTTGTTTGATAAAATGTTTTATGTTTGTGTATATTGCCGAAAAAGTGTAGTGAAACATGTTTATTTGAATTATATATTTGTTGTCATATCCTTGTCAATACTCGTTTGCGAAAGTCCGTAAGACCTAATTTTGACAAGCTATTTCCCAATAATCTGTAACAAAATGTTAGTTTTCTCTCAGATTACAAGATAAGCGAGTCACAAGACCTCATTATCGAGTTTGGCGCTCAATTTGAAATTTTATACATTAGAGACTAGCGCTCGCAACGACTACATCGATTCACCAGAAACCCATCACCAAGCTACCGGTATTATAATTTCCATTACTTATATTCGTCAATTATTCGAAAAGTCAATGTCAGGAGGTTTTGTCTCTCCCACAACTTGCGGATTTGCCAAAGTTGCAGCTCTGTGGTCTACAAAACGAGCGAGGGAGTTCGTAAAGCAAAACAGAGATCCCGCCAAAACACTCAAGGCACAGCAACAAGAACAAAGTTATAAGTTCTTCTCCGAAACTTTCAAAGAGAGGTCCGAGGCATATCAAATAGATTTCGATACATTCTGCAAACGCTATCCTGCTCTTCAGTCTACTATAAAGAAGTGGAACACTAGAAAATCGAATGAGAAACAATTATTTCTAAAGGAGTTCTCAGTTGAGCACTGGCACAGTTTATCACGAGCGAGGAAGTGTGAACACTCGTTCTCTGATTGCAAAGGCTGTTACCAGAGTTTTGCTTCTATACAGGCTTTATTTCCAGTTAAGAGCCCTCTGCACAAAAGCAAGGCAAAAAGAAATCCTTTTAATATTATAAGAGACATAACTTCAAATGAACTGAATGTGCATAATGAGCCTGTCAATAAAAAAGCTGCAATAGCTGCTGCCCGAAATCTTTATCAACAAGTCAATCCTGTGTTTAAGAAGTGGTCAGGCCTGGAGTTGGGGGAGACACTTTGCAAAGTGCAAGAGGCAGGAGTTGAGGTGAAGAAAACAAAGGCTGAAAAGAAAAGCGTGAGAAGGAAACTACTCAGAGAAACCAAGGCTGAAATAGAGAACCACTGGAAGTCAACTTCTCTACAAAGATGTCTTGGAAACCGACAGTCATACTCTGCCCGCCAGAGAGAGAGGCTAGCTTCTTCCTGTGAAACCAAAAAAGCAGCAAAGAGAAGGAGAGAAAATGATCTTGAGCTTGAGAGGGTTGGTAAAAAGAAGAAGAAAAAACACACTGGTAATGCCAATACAGTGGGGTTGGACAAAGAAGCCTTAATAAGAGAGGTAGAAGGATACGAAGCTGGCACTACAGCAAATTGGTCTGAACTGGCAAGAAAATACAAAGTGCTGAACAAAAATGGTAAGCCTGCTCAGAATGGTGGCCAAATAATAAAGGATCTGCTGGTTAATCAAGGAATAGACATTGATAAATTGAAAAGCAGCAGCCGTCAGCAAAGTGGTGAGCGTCGTGTAAGAAGGAGAAAGGTTAGAGGGCTAGGAGGTGAAATTTCCTTACCCACACCAGAAAAAAATGATTCATTGAAAGAGACACTAAAGGAAAGAATAGCAAGTGGAGAAATCTCTGTTGGAGAATTGATAGTACCTAAGAAATTTTCAAAGTTGACCTTAAACAAAAAAACCAAAACAATCGAGACAGTGGAATTCATAGTGGAAGGAAGAAAAAGGCCCTTAGAAGAAGTACAGAAGAGAACTTTAGAAAAGCAAAAGGGATTCATGAGACAGAATCCTGACAGCTATTATACAGAGATGTCTAGAGAAATGGTGGAAGGTCGCCTAAAACAGCTTGGAGAATATGTTGAAAATGGCAGTCTGGCAACAATGAGGACAAAACTAATGTTGTTAGAAAGAACAAGATATCTCTCTTTGTGGCATGACCACTCCTCAGTCTCAAACCATGGCCATCTACTCTTTATGGTGCATGTCCTCCGTGACCCTGCGATTCACCTAACAAATGAAGAGTATCGTGAGAAGACCGGTGAGGATATCAATGTACAGGAGGAAATTGAGCGTCCTCAAGTGTACATAATTGCAAGGTAAGAATAGATTGCAAAAAAAGGAGTTCTAAGCTATAAATGTCACCGAGGATGCTGTTGTGGAAGAATAACATATTTTAAAACAGGTCAACAGGCATATTACTTTCCCTGCTTGGTCAATATTCAAGACATGATTGTACAGAACATCACTCCCCGAAATCATTATGCCAATTAGACAAACAATGTAAACAGAAATCTGCCTATATTGGGCAGCTTTTTTTATTGCAGCTGAGTGGAATGCCCAGAATAAATAATCACAATAAGAATTGGGTGACCATAAGTGAAAACCCTGTGTTTGTTTGTTTTGAGAATTTTTCATTTTAATTCTATTTGCATTGTGCAGATGTGGAGACACAGATGCAGATCAACTGGCATACAGTGAAACCCGGTGTAAGTGCCTGAAGAATCAGCCATCCAGTCTAAAGTTTGGAGATTATGGGATCCAGATAACTGACAAAATGAGATTCTGCAAGGGTGATGGGCCTTCAGTGCAGCTAGAGTGTGGGCAACAACGAGGGGGTCACTACTATTGTGCCAGCTGTGGAATTCATGCCAACAGAATTCATGAGCTTGACCACGCATTTAGATGTCCATCCATCACCCTACAAGAACGCCAGCAATCTGTACTCCTTGGTCCTGCTGGGAGAAGAAACTCCATATTGCAACAAGCCAATCCACTCAACCGCCTCAGCAAAGAAGACATCAAGAGTGAGCTTCAAGCCAGGGGAGTAAAACCCAGAAACAACCTTAAAGAAACAGTGCAGCAACAACTGACAGATGAGCTGCATGGCCAGAAAAGAGTACCAGTCATCCTCTATGCTGACCCACTATCAACACTGGAAAGCCTACACTGTGAAGAGTATGAAGTGCTACCATGTGAGCCAATGCATGACTTAGCTGGTCACATTGCAAATCTCCTGCTTGAGCTTCCCCATCATCTTCCAGAAGCAGAGTCCAAACAGCTCATTGAATGTATTGCTCTAGCCAGTGCCGGTAAAGATAAGAAACGGGCATGTGATCAGCGGTGTTGTATAATTGCTGCCTCATCACTGATGAGACAAAAAGTTCCCCTGAAAGTACAACAACTTTTAGATACTTTGGTTGAAATGCAAAAATATTGTACCAAGATGATGAAAAACGCTCTCCTCGCTCTATTCTTAGATATTATAACCAAAGCTTTTTACATGCCATTTTGTGTTTTGAGGTCATTGGGTTCAAGCTAAAGAAACACACATACAGGAAATTCTATGGAAAGTACTTCCATGATCTGATTACACATGCCCCACTGCAACTGTGGCTTGTCTCAGGGCCTACTATTAATGCAGAAGATGAGGAAAGGCTCTTCAATGCCATCAATGGCATCACTAAGACCACGTCATCAAATCATCCAGGCCATGTTATTGGTAATGTCCTTGTACGACTACAAGCAGAAGAGGAGCTTCGTGAAATCAACGAAGGCACCCGTGGTCATGATGTAGAGAAGAAAATTACAAGGATGTCAAACAGTCTTCCCATGTTCTTGGACACCCTATTCCCACCATACATTCTCAACAAGTATTCAAGGTACTGGCAAGCCCATCTAGAAAGAATCAGTGACTACCTGCTCTCTGGGCAAGAGAATGTGTGGTGGGAATATGATGGCGAGAATGTGATCTTCCATGACTCCGAGCCTCAGCCCTGCACAAGACCAGAAGGACCAACTCTACATCACTTCCGTTCCAGTACTATGCAACAAGAGGAGAACAACTTGCAAGAATGCTGGTCGCAATGTATAGAGGAAGGACTACGCTTGCCTGCTCATCTTCTCTACCTTCCTGATGAGCATGACGTGGGGGTGATCAAGGTCAACACTGGCTTCCTGCAACCAGTTGAAAACCTCGGAGAAAATGAAGACGACATACCTTTAATTAATTATGGAGATGATGATGACGAAGAGGAAGTAGAAGTACTCCAGTTCCAAGAAATTGCCATTACAGATGATGTTCTTCAAGTTGAAGAGGAACCATCTGTAAGCAATGATGTAAATACCATCCAATCACAGGAACAAGTTCCTTCCGTCACTGTTGAAGAATCCATAATGGAAACTAGACCTGCTCTACAAAGTGGAGACCAAACAGGTCAGTCTTCCATTGCTGTCTCATTAACCAGCCCTCCTCATTCCACAGAAGATCCAGGAAACCATCGCCGTAATATTTCTGCCACTCATCCATACCACACTCGCCTTGCTTATGCTGTATCTCTGGTATTAGGAGACACCAATGAAGTTCAAAAACTTGACAGACTAAAAGAAAAAATAAGACACTCTACGGATATGTTTGACCACAATCAATTCAAGGATCATCTTGCAATAATACAAAGCAAAGTTCTTCGGCAGAAACCAGTTGCTGAAAAGGAAGCGGAAGATGAACTCCAACAATGGGAGAGGTCATATTTTATTAATAATAACTTAAATTCTCCCAGTCTTGAAGACATGAAGAGAGATCCAGTCAGCTTAAAATTGTTGAAAAAACGCAATGCAGCAAAATCTCTCTTGAATCAGTGGGGTATACAATTCTAATGCAATACTCTATTTGAAGGGGCTGGTCCAAGAACCAACCTCTGAACCGATACTGAACCGAGTATTAAAACTGAAACTGAAAAGAACCACTTAGGTGACTTTTTAGACTGTTTTTCGATTTTACAATTTCTGCTGAAAAATCTGTACAAATCATGTTTTAAATAGCGTAAAAAAAAAATTCTGTATTTTTGTTGACAATATATCTGCAATAACCTGCTAGGGCCCACCAGAATGTTTATTTCTCACCCTGATATGGACCTCAGGTTTGACAATCAATTAGATAGTTCAGTAGTCTTCCACTATATCGAACTCTCAAGGGAAGCAAAAAATTAGTTTGAGATAGTAGGGAGTTTGTGATAACCAAGAAAGCTAAATTTTGGTAAGAAATGTTCTAAGCATTCATTGGTGTCTTTAACATAGCTTAGTAGCAGTTTAAATTGTACATATATCTATATATTTTTCTCATCATGGACTGAAATTGTAAATAATCTATACCATAAAGTCTGTAAATAAATAGAGTTCTAAAATCGAAGGCCAAAAACAATACCTTATGCTGTTGTTTACAACAACGGAACGAAATCAAGTTCCCTACACGGACAAACGATCACAGTTTCACTGCCATTATCGGCCATTTATGGACGTAATAATTGCATAAATACGCACCTTTTCACTTGCTTTACTTCTGTAGTTTATTGTTTATCATCTTCTGAAAGTTTTAAAACCCGAAAAATACAAAATAAAACTCGTATCACATCGTGAGAGAAGCTACTCCAAGCATGTAAGAATCGCGTTTCCATGGCATCCGTGTTTGACCGCTGACATTGTACATTGGGCTCGAATACCAAAGGCTTCCATATATGACCATGTTCTCCTTTTACGGAGTGACTTATACTTCCGGTCTTGGTGGAATCTATTTATAATAAATGACTATCTACCAAATATGGATCGCTTGACCTTTTACGGTCTCTTTCCCTCCAAAAATTGAAATATAATTATTTTCCCGCGATTACTTGATTTATTCCTTACTTGCAAGCTTTTATAAAACATAAACCATCGTACCGGACCTCAATTTGCTATCAAAATACACTCGATTATCACTGGTTTAAGGAGAGATGGGGAAGTTTCGAGACCATACATTAGAGGAGAAGAGAAAGCTTCGAAACGCAAGGAAAAAGAGAAAACGACAGACAAGATTTGAAGAGCGAAAGATTCAAGAGAAGGCTACCTATACCAAACTCTAACAAAATCTCGATCGACAAACGAAAATTGCAAGCAATTATATTACAAAATGGAAAGGCAAGTGCCTTGAAAATGCAAAATTAAAGGAGATGATAAAATTCTCCCACAAAAAGGTAAGAACATTAAAATATCACTATTTTCACATTTAATGCCCTCTAATTTAATGCCCTCTAATTGGTTAAGGCCGCCACGATTTGATGAAATTTTCTAAACCTTTTGGAAGCAGATTTATACCAATTCGGTAGATTGGTTTCTGGAAACCTGTCAACATTGTAGATTTCTCGGAGGTGTGTGTGAGTTTTTTTGGGGGGACCCCTATTTTTTTGAGCGGTGGGTGCTCAGTGGGAACTTTCGATTTTACCTAAAATGGCATCGCTTAGTTGATTTTCCCTCAAATTTTACCCCATAAAAAGGTACCAGAGGCCTGATTTTGAACCCTGAAAGGTATGAGGAGCATCCCCGCCCAAAAAGTAGGAGAGTCCCCACCGGGACATTTCCCCAATAAATAATGGTAAATAAGAAAACAAAAACGACAAAAGCTAAACTTTGCACACACAAAGCAAAGTTTAGTGTTTTCTTCTTCTAAATATGTAACTGCATTTTGCAACACCCTATTTCAACTCTGGGTGATTTAATCAAAATACAAATCACTATATGGTGCATTTAAAAATGCCAGGAGGAGTAGGAGATCTGGCTATTTTTGGAATCTTGGTATTTTTATTGTCTGAAGTCTGAGCTGCTGTGACTGTATGATCATCTCATAAATTACTTTAATTCACAGAGAATTTCACCATCAACTTGTTTCTTTGGCATTATAGATATCTCTGCAAAATATTTGTGACAATTTCATTGGTAGGACATTGATATGTGAATTTACAATTTGGTGCAGAATTCTTATGCTATCTACTGTTTCTTGTCAGGTAACATTGTCAGGATACCAGTCATCCAAATCCAGACTGACTGGAAGCACTATAAATAGAATTGCAAGAAGTGATGTTGGTTGTGAAGACAAACCCATATGTTTAGGAGAAGGCACATTTGGAAAATGTTTTTTAAAGTCATACAAGCGTCTGGATATTTGTGTCGTTGAAAAACAGCTAGGAGAATATAGCAGTGCTGATGATATAATTAGAGAAGCACACATTATGCAAGCACTGTGCCAACCAAACATTCCAACAATTCTTGGAGTTCAGTTGGAAATACAACCTTATGGAATTATTATGGAATTTATTGGCATTGGTCAACAGTCATCAACTGTACATAGCCTTTTGAGAAGCAAAACCCTCACCTCACAAGAATGGATAATTGTGACCTACAATGTTGCAGATGCATTAAACCACATGCACAAAACTGGATTTCTACACTGTGACTTAAAAAGCAACAATATCTTAGTGTGCAAGAAAGTAGGTTATATTATTGATTTTGGCAAGGCATGTCATATCAACTCTCCACCAGCAAAGAAGTACAAGTCAAAATATGCTCATATTGCCCCTGAAGTGTTAATGGGTTCTCCTTGTAGCAAGCACAGTGATATATATTCTTTTGGAACTGTCCTCCTAAAGATTGGGCAAAGTTTTAATATAAGGGCTTGTATAGATTTAGCTCAGCAGTGCCTTAATGCCAATCCATGCTCCAGGCCAGCTCTGACAGGAATTTTATCTTCTCTTTCTAGTCATATTGTACATGTATGTAAATGAATGGCAGTGTGAAGTATAATTTCCATCTATGATGCACTGTTCATGATACAGGGTTTCAGGAGCAATGTTAATAGGTGTAGGTTGCACGATTGTACACATTTCCCAAAAGACAATTTTGTAGCATATGATGTTAGCCTGCCTACAAGAAAAAAAAAACATTTCTGAAAAATGAATTTTAATAACATTTAAGGGTCGGTGCAAGAACCATGTAAGTGATGTTATCACCATGATTTTTTTCACACAACATTTCACTCAAAAAATGCACTCACCCTTCATTTGTTTTAACATGTTTTAAAGATATTGATTGGCAAAGAAGCCTGCATGCTAGATACATGAAAAATCTGTACATATATATTTTAAAATTAAAAAATAATATCAAATGGGATATCTCCCTTTGGAGAGTATCTCACTTTGCTGTGTCTGTGTATTTTCTTTTCCTAGTGAAATGCTTGGTTTTATTTTCACACATTTTCAAATTCAACTGCACCCTTGGAGAAATCCACTAGAATAGAAACTCATCTTTGTTTAAATTTCAGTGGTAATGTTATTTCAGAGAATGTAATTGCTGATGTACAAGTGAAGGATAATTTAGCTAAAATCAGTTATACTATAAATCTGGCAACAACAAGTGCAAATGAAAATGGATGAAATGCAATATTATTAGATGATTCTTTAAAAAAAATGTCATACAATACAGTTTTGTATTTACCCACATATCATCTAGAGCAAAACAAGGCTTACTAAAACATTGATTCTAAAAATGACTAAACGAATTTGCCAATCCACAATCTAAATATACATGTGAAAGTTCTTATAGACTGGTGAATGCTATTCCTGTTGTCAAGATGCTTCGTCTTTTAACAACAGGCTGCCAAGATGTTTCGTCTTTGGGCAGTAAAGCAATAATCCTTACTTATAAGAACAGTATAATTTTTATATCCTAGTGCTAGCAATTTGGGAGAGGGAGGAGATGACAGTGCCTATAGGAATTCTTGAACAAGATTGGAATTGCATTTTACAGATGAGACACTGCTACCTAAAAAACTTATAGTTTGAAGATAACAAATTCTAGGTGATATTGGGTTTGTAAGACAGCACCTGAGAAAAAATATAAGTATTATTGGGCTGAATTCCGTTTCTCTTGCCACATTTTTACAGTAACTTAAGTTATTAAGTTAAGCTCTAGTTAAAAAATATATCAAGCTTTTAAGATTTAAAAATCTTTCTATCACCTAATATAAGCATAACCAATACCAGCGATGCCAAATCCAAAGCTTTTTTGGGGAGACTCCCGCTTTTCAGCTTTTTCTCCCGCTTGAATTTTGGAGATTTCCTCTCATGTTCCCTTCTATCTCCCGCCAATAAGCTTATAATCGCGAATCTCCCACTTCTAATCACTTGAGGTTGGCTGGCATCTCTGCAATATTTGCCTTAGAAAGCTTACTTTTTTCCAAAAGAATATCCAACCAATTACACACTGCCTTGTTCATTCTGATAAACCACACTTAAGTTACTTACCAACCAGCAGTTTTGCTTCGTGTTCCCGTCGTGGTTGCACGAAGTCTTTTTTATTGAATAGATGTTGATTCCGCGTCTCAACTGCACGGATCTTGGAGGTATTTGTACCTTATTTTTTCTGTCTTCCCCACAGGAAAACATCTCTAGGTTTCTGCCAAGTGAAGTAATACTTTGATGCGATAATTAGTGCCTAAAAACAATCAAGTGATCTCTAGAGGGAGACTTATGGCCGCCATCTTGGATAGTGTCCATGACAACTAATATCATCGCTGGGGGTATTCTTGAAATGGGGGACCCAGGCCTTATGTGACTTGAGTGTCCATCGACTGAGCTTCATTATCAATAAACTAAGTCTATTGTCCATCGACTGAGCTTCATTATCAATAAAGTAAGCTTATTGTCCATCGACTGAGCTTCATTATCAAATAAAGTAAGCTTATTGTCCATCGACTGAGCTTCATTATCAATAAAGTAAGCTTATTGTCCATCGGCTAAGCTTCATTATCCATAAACTAATTAGGTTATTGATGGTCAATCGACTGTCAGCTTCAATATACACAAACAAAGCTTAATATCCATCGACTCAGCTTTATTGTCCATTGAATAAACTAAATTGTACTTCAAGTAACTAAATTGTCCATCGACTTAAAGCTTCATTATCCATCGACTAAGCTTATTAAATAGTGCTCATCAATCGACTAGATAATTAGCAATAATTACTAAATAGCTTATAATGTTAATCATCATGCATCTTTTATGTTACACATCAAACAGCTAATATTCCTTAGAATAGCAATATTCTTGTAGTACTAGAATATTGTTTCCATAACTAAAGGCCAAAAACTAACGGCCAAGCGGAACAATTGACACTTTTCTTTGATTATACATTACATTGAGTACAAAGCAATAGCCTACCCAAACGGAATCTCATTCCTTAAAGGGTTCCAAATTCTCGAATAAAAACATTTCATTGATGTTGTTTGATGGCGCAACAGTCCAAATATAGGGACAACAAAATCTTCAAATGCTTGAAAAACAGGAATTATTAGTTGTCCAATAAGAGCTATCTCTTGTATTGCTTTATAGTGCATTCGCTTGACGGCAACTCACTTCTCCCTTGGATCCATATTTAAAATTCAATTTTGTCATACAGTAAAACTTCATAGCCCGATGCAGGCTGGGAAATGACTTGTGTATTCCAAGATGGGAATTATAAAGTTTACTTATACAACAAATTAAAAGAATTTTAAAAGATAATATCTTGTCAGGAAAAGCATCATTGATTTTAGTTAATTGATTATAAATAATTGCAATTATTTCATCAAATCAGCCACTAATTGCAATTTATTTTTCGTAAACAACATAATTCAACATTTGTACAGTGGTCTACAACCACAAGCACCATGCTTTTAGGTAGACTTCTCATCTTCAACATATATATCCAAATGTAATTCTCATTAATAGATGAAATAAATTCGAATGATTGACTTTTCCACTCTTCAAGACGAGCTGAGACGCTTAAGTAGCTGTAATAGATTGCTAAAAGTTCACGATAAGTGGAACAAAAGTTAGTTTCCTCTTGAGCGAATATTCTGTGAGTTAACTGGATAATTCATCTCCTTCAATGCTCCACAAGCATTGCATTAAATAAACAATTCAACTGAAGAGCATTAGATCGTCATATGATAAATAATCATAGATTTAAAATCTTGAATCCAATTTGCACAGACGTTTAGACATGATATTGGCTGGTTGTCCTAAATTTGGACTCACATATAGAATTATAAAACCAACGGAGCTTGTTAAAGACGTCTTCTAGACAATAACCATCATCCACATAAAATACGCAATTAAAGCTCTTTGGGTCATTTCCATTGACCAAAGGCTTATTCATTAAATATCACATGTCAAAATGGTGTTTAAAAAAATTCTTATAATTTCCATCTTATCATGTACCTAATTGGCATTATCCAAATTCAGTACATAAGTACTAGACACTCTTGTTAAAATTATAGCAAAAATACCAGGGGTGGAAGAACTAAGATCTTTCTTATATTTTCATTATCTTGATATAGAAAAGATGCCTCTTAAATGCTACAATGTACCTATTGACATTTTCCGAAATTCCACCAAATTCAGTAGCTGACAAATTCGGTACTTAGGCTCTAAAATTATAGCAAAACTACAAGCGTGGAAGAACTCTCAATCTTCTTATAATTCCATATTAAAACTAGATCTTGAAACATACTTCTTAATTTTGTGCTTCTGGCACTAATTGACATTTACCGAAATGGCCACCAAATTCAGTACACAAGTACGTTAGACATCGCGATCTTCAGCACTACCCCCTTCATTACCCGAGGTTCAAAGGAAAATAGTCTATTTTCGGAGTATTTAACGAGAATCTTAATATATAGCTTTGTGTACAAATTATTCAGTATCCTAGCCAAGTGGCGTAGGCTTTCGTGCTATCAATATCCAAGATACATCGCGCTTTATACGCGTCATCACAGTGATCCTAATTTGCCTGTTATTAGGGCAATTCTCTCCAAAAAAAAAAAAATAGTCATCCATCACTTAGAATTATGCATAATAAGTCTAATGCTCCTTATGTACGGATCTGGAATGCTAAATAGCTTTCAATCTCCCTTATACATTTAAAACAGATGATTGACCAAAACAAAAAGTATTCTTTTACCTCAATAAACTCTGTTTCATTACTATTACATCATCGTACTCATTTTCCAGTCCTCACTCACGATTTACGTCATGTGCTTGTCGTAGGCGATGTGCTAACTGCTACTTCATGCACGTACATCTTGAAGCATAATGATTGAATGCAATGTTCGATAATCTAATGGGAAGAATAAATAAATAACTATAAGGTTTTTTAAAACTCACAGTATACAATATTCCCACAGGGCGAGCCGTGAACATGGGAATATAAGGAATTACGAGGCGAAAACTTGACCACATTGAAGTAGGGTCAAATTCTTCAGGTTACAATAATGATTATTTTTACCCCGCAAAAAAAATTTAGCGTAAGCGTAACGTGCCGGGAAACCTAAAACCTGGAATAAACTAACTCTCTTGGTTGCCTCTTTTAAACATCCAACTTGTTGACTTATGTCAACAAAGTGAAAAGAAAATATGAAATAACATACATACCGACGCATGACTTACGTCATGCTCCGAAAACAAAGGAAACTTTATTTTCATTCTCCCTCACCAGTTCGTCCGAATGAAAATAGTTTCCATTTCATTCTACGCAAGACTAGAACACACAGAATCAAAGACACAATGTTGTTAAACATTTGGCAGCTTGTTTCAGGATAAACAAGCTCTGGAAATAACAAAGAAAGGGCAAAGTGTTTACAGGTGTTTATACATGTACCTCAATAAACTGCTTTTCACATCCACCTCTATTAGCCACATAGCTTCGTTTATTGTTCTTCTTGTTTCTCGATGCCTCTAACTCCCAGACTGGCGTTTAGCTCGCATGGCCTCGTCTAAGATGTTCTTTTGCTCTCTTCTCCTCTTCCAGCTAGTCACGTTCCTTGTGCACTTAATCGTAACGACAAGGCACCGAACTTCACATAATCAACTCTTTGTCTTTTTTGAATTGCTTCAAGCAAACACTCAATCGCTAAATATGCGTCGTTCACTAAAGTTTTTGAGTAACTCTAAAAGATAAAGATTGTGACCTTCTATTTCAGAGTTAAATAAATACTGCTTTGCTTCTATAAAGCTTGTTGCTTGACTTCGGTTAACTTCTAATTGAAATGTTTTCCTCTGAATTCGGCGAATCGCTTTCGTCCGAAATCTCTTGAAATTTGCATGAGTCGACAATTCTATAATGAAGTAAACTGTTTAAAGATTTTATCGACGGGGCTACCAAACTGCAGTTGAAAGTACCAACTTCTTCCAAAATTTAGCGTAAGCGTAACGTGCCGGGAAACCTAAAACCTGGAATAAACTAACTCTCTTGGTTGCCTCTTTTAAACATCCAACTTGTTGACTTATGTCAACAAAGTGAAAAGAAAATATGAAATAACATACATACCGACGCATGACTTACGTCATGCTCCGAAAACAAAGGAAACTTTATTTGCTTCTGCCGAATCGACCGCTATATTTATTTGTTGAATTTCCGTTTGAGAATGTGTGACCCCAACACGCTCGGAGATGATTGACATATTGACCGATTAGCCAATCATAATTCCCGTCTGCTGGTGGACGGGAATTTTAATTAGCTACTCAAAAATGCATAGTTTCCTTGCAGGCGTTCTTTCCGCCTCTTTCCCGCCCCCCCACCCCCTCGTTTTGTCACTCGCCCCATTGTCACTCGGCCAAAAAATCCAAGATGGCGCTCGCGACTACGAACTCCGGGTTTTCGCCTGCTAGCAGGCTAAGGATGCTGTAAACATGTAGCTGCATAGCTTTTTTAGTTGCTCGATTATCAAGAGCTAGAATTAACAGAAGTACATGTGGAATTATCCTGCACTGAAAAACTAATGTCCTGGAATGTCCCTGCACTTCAACCTGAGAAGAGAGGAGCTGTGCTTTTTAAAGAATTAATTTTTCATCAAGCAGATTATGAGAAAGACAAACTTGGACGGAAACGGCCTATTGTGAAAGGAAACAGAGATGGCTATAATGCTGCACCGGCTTTTGCTGAGAAAGTTGCTAAAACTGATTTGGAACGATTAAGGTTACCCTCAATTGCAGTGATCCATTGGCAGCTCTGCTGGATGATCAGGAATGCAAGCCTTTCAATTATGAAGCCTACACAGAAAACTTACCATCAAGAGTAAAACTACAAATGAAAAAAAAGTATATCCAGAATTTGAATACTTTGGGTGTTAGAGAGGCAGTGCTGAAAAGCCTTGATGGAACAACCAATGGAACAATTGATCTATCTCCAGATCAAGTGACTCTGGTAAATAACAAAGTAAAGGTTACAATTGCTGATTCTCTAGAGATTATAAGAAATACAAGAGGTCAGGCTGACTGCCCAGATTGGTTCAAGCATAGAGAGATTAGACTAACAGCATCTAACTTTGGCGGCGTTATAAACAGGAGAGAATCAGTTCATCCAAAATCACTACTTGAGAAAATAAAGTCAAATAATGACAATAAAAGAATTCCTGTAAGCTGCAAATGGGGCAAAGACAATGAACAAAATGCACTATTACAGTATTACTAGCTGATGCCCGTGAAAAATTCACGGAGTGTAAGGGGGAAATTTATTTTACTTAAAGTGTTCTCTGTTTAAAAAAAAACGGGAAAAAAAGTCACAATGGCCATATGGATGTGGGGAGGGGTTCATGATTTCCCCCTTCCATAAACTGCTGGATTTACATTACTAATAACCTCCCATCAGCATGAGTACCCCGTCCCACCATGCCGAACTAAATGAAGTGAGCCCAAAAGGATTTTTTTTTATACTGGTCTCCCTGATTGGTGCGACAAAATCATGCGTGTGTCCGTCTCTCAAATCGGTCAAAGAACCCGTGAAAATCGAAAGCGCAATTTGACTTCGGAATTGTTTGTATGTTTATCATATCTCAGTGAGGGGAGAGAAGAAACAGGTCAAGTAAAAATGGTCTAAGACTAAGGACTAATACGTTTTTTTAGTTTATATTATTTATATTTTTTCGGCTTATCCCTCGCTTAAAAAATAGATTGAATTAGAACTTAGCCCAAAGTGAATCTTTTCCATCAAAAACATGCCCACTGGAGGGATTTCCTCCTTCTCTTCGGGATTGTGTCCTTCGTTTTGCGATAGAGCCGCCAGGATTTATACTTAGAGAGAATATTATTCCTGACTTTCGGCGGACTGTTTTGTAAATGTGTCATTTCGACTTAGCATGACTTAGCGCGTGCTCGGAGGGAAGCAAGGTAGTGAGTACGTTTGTTGAAACTTGAATGAAAATTTTTCTCAGCTCAAATCTTTCAAGTTAGAATTATCCCTGCACATTCCTGTATGTAATCTGTAAGAGAACCATTTAGGTTTCAATGTCAATGGTGCTTTCGTCTGCGCGAACCGAGTTCTTTTTTAGTTTCTGTGGGAGAATTCAACATGGCGGCGATGGCGGCTTTGTCCCTTGCTTAAGAAATCGCTTGAATTAGAACTTAGCCCAAAGTGAATCTTTTCCAACAAAAATACGCCCATGGTCCAGATTTCCACCTTCCCTTCGGGTTTGCGAACTTCTTTTGGCGGAACAGCTTCAGGGCTAAGCGGAGCGAGTGTCGACACGATTTTCCTTACGGTATTAATATATAGATGAATCTAAGGATAACAAGGTTAAAGTCTGTGAGTGTATTGGCCTGGTTGTCAGTCCAAAATGGCCTTGGCTGGGTGCTAGTCCAGATGCATTGGCATCATGTTCAGAAGAGCCTTCCTTGTATGGTGCTGTGGAAATCAAGTGCCCATCGTCAAAAGTTAATTTGTCGATAACAGAGGCTTGTCAAAACAAGACTTTTTACTTGTTAAATGTTAATGGACACATCAATCTCAAACGGAAACAGCAATACTACTATCAACTGCAAGGAATTATGGCTATTTGCCAGTTGCAATGGATTGATTTGTTGTC
The DNA here is from genome assembly GCA_033964015.1 of Scolanthus callimorphus. Lineage (NCBI taxonomy): Eukaryota > Metazoa > Cnidaria > Anthozoa > Actiniaria > Edwardsiidae > Scolanthus > Scolanthus callimorphus. The sequence continues at coordinate 11,089,197 of CM066915.1, forward strand.
TATACAGTAACTGACCTCCATGTTGAGCGTGTTTATTTTGATACACAAAACTGGAAAGATAAAATGCTTCCAAAGCTTACTAATTTTTTCTTTACCTATCTTTGCTAAATATCAAAAGCCTATGATTGCTATTGGTTTTGTCAGGTATAAGAATTTAGTCAAATCACACTGACCTAGTGTTCTATTGTCAATGCTGCATTCTGATTTGTTGAACTACTAGTAGGCTATATAGCCTATTAGCAGCAAAAAATGTTGGATTTGAAAGCCAGAAAATGGCAAATGACCAGACAGAAAACATTTTTGGCTATACAAATTGACCTACTAGTGTGATTTGACTAATACAATTATTCCTCTCGCCCTCATGGCCTCTGAGTCAATAGCCCATTCAGCCTCATGGGCTATTGACTCAGAGCCCATTTGGGCTCAAGCAGTAATTGAAAAATATTATTGCATTTCTGTCAATGATTAGTGCAATTGTGCATAATATGCCAGGAATGTTAGGCTTCCAATCACAAACTGCATTGTACTGCATTGTGGGAGACAACCTTGGGGCATTGCTGAATAAAAAATTTCTGAATTGGAAGAGCGCAACATTTCTGGCATACCTCATGGTTTTTACAGGTTGAAAAATAATGTAAAACACATCAGTTGTGGAACATTTTGTAAGCTCTCGTTCCATCCAATTTTGATGCCATTTTGGGAATTATTAGCAGCACAAAAATGATTCCTGTGGTTTCCATGCCATGGCCACAATGAAAATAAATTTTGAAACAAGAATAAGTTTCTTTGTACAAAACAACGCAATTAAATTATAGACAAATTATATTTAAATAATATTTATTCTTAGTTTGTTTGGAATGCTCAAATGTACAACTTATTATTCTCTCTTACATAAGCAATATTTTTCAGCAAATTGAATTGAAAACTATTTACAGAATGAATTGTAAAAATCTTGAATGAAATTTATTTCATAAATATTGAAAAGAATTAATTATTTATTATACATTCTTTGCTCATTACCAAGTGAATATTACTTGTCGAAGATTACAATAAATACCCATTCATTACTATCATCAGTATTTTTGTGGTCTCTTTTCTTTTCCTGATTTGCCAATTCCTCTCACCCAATCAATGTGCAGAAAATCTGCAAAAACATGATTTGCTGGGCGAAAGAAAACTACTACACAGTATAAAACTTTAGTCAGGCACAACATCATCATTATTTTCACTTGCACAGATTACAAGACGTTTAAAAAACAAAGTGAGGTAGCAACAAATGGACCAGATCTTATTGATATCAGCTGCCATAGTGAGAGGAATGATCTGTTGTAGAATTCTAAAGTTCTTAACTTTTTCTATAAACCTTTCCACATTTGAGTGACTCAGCTGAACCTCACCATTAAGAAAAGGAGGTATATTAAGACTAACTTTACCTGGTAGATCCTCATCTATATTAAAGCCTCTATCTGCCATAACATATATAGATAGATATATTTTATTTTCCATTTTGTTCTCTAATATATTTTATTTACATCAGACTTGCTAATCAATTACAAAGAAATGGAAGGAAGGCTATCAAGCTCATGAGAGCTTTTCTAGTAGTCTCCCTTGAATAATTTTCATGGACCTATTTTACAAATAAATTGTTTGTATCAGGTTAATCGGTAGTTGACGGTTGCATCAAAATTAGTCTTTCTATAATTTCTTTGAATTTCATTTTTAATATATTTTTATAATTCTCATTGAATTTCGTTTTGATTGGTAAATTCCGTATCATTTGTTTTTATCATGTAGGTATGATTTAAATTTGATCTTAAATGTAAAATATGAGTGACAATCAATTATATCGGTTGGTAACGAATTCCATATGTCAATGCATTTGTTTCTTGTAGAATATTTACCATAATTGGTCTTATTAAGTTTTTTGTGCAGTTTATTTGAATTCCTTGTATTATGGCTGTGAATTTTGTTGTTTGTGTTAATAAACGTATCAAATTGACTTAGCAATCGGTTGTTAAAAATATCATATGTGAAGAGTCCTATTTGCAGTGTATTTATCTGCTCAATGTTCAGAATCTTTAGTTTGTGAAATATTGGCCTCGAAGGTGATACATATGGTGAGAATGTTATTATTCGAAGAATCTTTTTTCTGCAGGATAGAAAGTCTCTTCAATCTAGTGTTGTAATTATTTGCCCATATTATATTTCCATAATATAGGTAGGGATAGACAAGTACATTATAGAGTGGTACTAGATGGTGTTTGTTTAGGAAATGACGTACTTTACACAGGACACCTGAGATGCGGGATATCTTTTTAGCAATATAATCGATATGTTTATCCCATGTTAGATGATCATCAATGATTATTCCTAAGAATTTGGTTTGTTTTACATTCTGGATTTGTTGATTGTTTATTGATAAAGTAATTTCCTTGTTTATTTTCTTTCTGTTTGTTTTAAATATTATATAGTGCGTCTTTTTTATATTTAATGATAACTGGTTGTCATGTAGCCAGTTCTGAATTAAAGATAGCTCAGAGTTCATTATAGTCTCTAGTCTGCTTATATCGCTGTCTGAGTAGAAGGCATTAGTGTCGTCAGCAAATAATATGAATGAAAGGTTTTTCGAGCAGTTGTAGATATCATTTATATACAGTAAAAATAATAGAGGGCCCAGGGGCCCGTTTCTCAAAACGCCCGGTAGCTTATCGGACCCGTAAACCTACCCGTTAACACCTCCCGATATATTTTGACTGTTTCTCAAAACTCCCGTTATTTGCGAAATCGTAAAAGTTCCCATTAAATCAGCCGATTTTTTACGGGAGCTCTTGACCTCCCGTTAATTAACGGGAAGCATTTTGAAGTCTTAAAATAAGGTCGAAAATTGATTCGTTTTTCTAAAAATTTTCACTCTAGGTAAAGCTTAGTTATTCAACTAGACTCTGCCAAGTTAAAATTACCAAAAACTTACCTCTTTTTCCTTCAAAACTAACCATTTTCTGGCCTGTCTCGTTTTGCCTCGAAAAGTTCTCGCTTTGCAGTTCCAAGGTTTCCCGTAAACTTACCGGGATTGTTTTTCCCGCCATTCCGATAAACCAGGAGAGTTTTAGCCAATCAGATGCGACCATCTCGCTTCTCAACCAATCAAAACGATTTGTTTGACAGCTTAGCTGTCAATCAGTTTGACGTGTTGATTGCAAGAATGTAAACAAATGTTCAATCTCAGTGCACAATTGCACTACAAATTGCTCTTGTTTTCGTACATTTTAGCTGATTTCTTTACTTTTTTCGCTGGAAATACAAACTTAGCGGTACACTTTGTAATCTAGTGTCGACAAATTGCTGAGTTTTTCCTTAATTCATTGATTTTTGGGATAAGTTATTTGTAATATACGGAAATTATAAATTTGATTCCGGGGCCCCGATAACTATCGGGAGGTTACCAGGAGCTTTGAGAAACGCTCGCTCGTACCTGATAAACTTCCCCGTAAACTCTCCCGATAAGTTTTACGGGCCCGTTAATTACCGGGCGTTTTGAGAAACGGGCCCCAGGGCAGTTCCTGAGGCACACCACACCTTATAATTTCTTCTGATGATTTGACTTCATTGTATTTTACAGTTTGCTTCCTACCCGATAAATAATTCTCAAACCAGTTGTAGCAGTGACCACGGATTCCGTAGAAGGACAATTTGGCAAGCAATATTTTATGGTTGACAGTGTCAAATGCTTTCGACAGGTCTAGAAATATTCCTATGGTGTATTTGCCTTGTTCAATGGCCGTTGTAATTTTGTCAACTAAATCTATCATTGCAAGAATTGTAGAGTGGTTATTACGAAACCCGTACTGCTTATCATAAAGAATATTATTCTTAGTGATATAGGATTATGAGTCTTTGGTACATAATTTTTTCAAGTATTTTAGCAAAGCTAGATATCACAGATATCGGTCTATAGTTTGTAAATTGCTTTTCATCATCGGTCTTATATATAGGTGTTACTAAAGATGTCTTTAAATCGCTTGGTATAATTCCAGTGCTGAACGTGAGGTTGAAAATGTGACATAAGGGTAAAGAAACGGCGTTTGTAATGTTTTTCAGTAGTTTTGGACTAACTCCATCCATTCCAGAGCTTAGTTTTGATTTCATATTCTTGATAATATTTATTATTTCTTCTTCACAGGTGTTATTTAAAATCATGGAATGGATGTAATCTCCTTTGAGGTGTCTAAGGAATTTATTAGAGTTCTTATCAAATATATTTGCTAGTTTAGGTCCGACATTGACAAAAAAATTGTTACATTTATCAGCTATTTCATTTGGGTTTTCTATGTCAACACCATCTTGTGTAAAGTTTGATGGTAACTTCTTTTGTTTATTCTTTTGTTGATAAGTTTGTTTAATACATTCCAAGTATTTTTTAGATCTCCTTTTGAGTATAGTAACTGTTTATGATAGTATGACTTCTTTGCTATCCGTATAAGGCCATTTAATTTATTTCTGTAATTCTTGTATTTAGTTCTATTAGTTAGGCTAGGTTTTTTTAAGAAACTCTTATGCAGTTTTTCCTTGGTTCTTATTGATTTTATTAAACCTTGTGTTATCCATGGATTATTTTTCTTCTTTGAATTTTTATACTCTATTATCTTTTCAGGGAAGTGTTTTTCAAATATTGCCTTGAATGTCGTCATAAAATATTTGTAAGCAACCTCGGAGTCTTCAAACGACATAACAGAAATCCAATTTTGCTTTTCAAGTTCCTCATTAAAGAGTGTCATTTTTTCAATCGACATGTCTCTAGTTTTGTACTGTCTATATTTTCTTTTCTTTTGCCAGTTTGTATTATCATTGTTAGTGCAAATTTGAAATATTGGAAGGTGGTCTGATAGATTGTTAAATAGTAAACCAGCTACTTGATTTTGATGAGGTCGATTGCAGAATATATTATCGATTAAAGTTGCTGTGTGCGATGTCAGTCGCGTTGGCTTAGTAATGAGCGGTAAAAAGCCCGAAGATGATAATTGGTTGAAGAACCTAGATGGAAACTCTGACTTTTCATGTTTGAGAAGGTCTAAGTTAAAATCACCTAGCAAATAACACGCTTTCTTTTCTTTATCCAATTGTTGAAGTAAATTGGTAAGTGATTGATCAAAGTCGTTGAATTTATTATCTGGTTGCCGATATATGACACCAACTAAAATATTTGAGCTATGTTTACGTGTAATTTCAATAAATAAAATTTCAGATGTGTCTTGTTTAACTTTAGCTGCATTAAAATCTTTGCGTACTTTAAATGTCAAATGATCTTTAATGAATATTGATATTACGCCGCCATCTTTATCTTTTCTATTCTAGTTTAAGGTTTTATAGCCTGGAATTCCAGGGATTTCATCTTTATCATCTTTCAGCCATGTTTCAGTTAATGCAATTATTGAGAATTCATAAGAAAGGATTTTCAGGTAGCTTTGGAACGACTCATTTTTATTGCGAAAGCTGCGTATGTTATGATGAAAAAACGAGAGATTTTCTTGATCGGGGTGAGCATTATTTGTTAACTTGTTGAAGTCCTTAGATGTGTAGTAGCGATTAGTGACAAGTGATTGTGGAAAACTTAATTCTGAAGAGTTGTTAACATCACTATTTAAGGTATCAAAAGTATTGAATACCATTTCCTCAAGTCTATTTATATCACTCTCTGTCAAGTTATTTACATGGTTGTTATTCGAGTTGTGGATTTCATTATTGCTTAGATTTTGAAATGGAAATTGTGATTCCAAACATTGATAGCAGATAAATGTGCTGCCTAGGGTTTTGAGATCTTCGTTATCTAGCTTAACACATGTTGCTTTCAAGTAATAGTCATTGAAACATGATTGGCATGTTATTTTGCTTAGATGTTCAGTAATGGAATGGTTGCAGGTATTGCAGAATGTTGGGTTATTCAAAGTGTTTTAAAGGATAATAATAATGAAAAAGATATATAATAAAGGATATCATATGAGATAGGTGATTTTCTGTTGAGTTCAGCTGAGTTCAATTGTCTCTGTTTAACTCGATTGGTTGGCCTGCATTGGTTCCAGTTCCACTGCCAGTGGTGTGGGGAAATATCTTTGTCCATTGATGTATAGCTTGTCCATTGTTAACTTAACCGTGTTGCCATCCTTCTTAGCTTGCTTCATAATAGGATAGAGAGGTTTCCTTGCATCCGCTATTTCCTTTGGAAACTGCTCGGCAATGCCAATTTTTGTGCCCTTCAATACTTTTGCTGTTGAACGCATCCGTTTTTTATCTTGGTGACGAAGAAATTTTGCCACTATCGGTCTTGTTTCTTTCTGCTTTTTCTTTCCAATCCGATGAACCCGCTCAAATTCGATTGCTCCTGCATCTTCAACTTTCATCTTGTCTCGAATTAGATGCAACAGAACCTGCTTTGGATCTTTATTTTCTTCTTCTAGCAAGATATAGAATAAAAGATTGTTCCGCATGCTGCGTGCTCTCAAATCAATGAGTTCACTTATGCTGGTGTGAAATTGCCGTTTCAAGGTGCTCTAACTTCTCACTTAGAACACTTATTGACTTCTTTTGCTGATTTTGATCCTTTTCCATGTCCTCAGACTTGTTATGGACAAATTCAAGCGATTTCTTAAACTCTTCAATTTCATCATCCATGTGCGCGAGTCGGTACTCGATTGCCTCAAGTTTGTCAAGCTTTTTGTCCATCTTCTTGACCAATAAATAAAGTGATTCCAAGCTCATTCATCATTTCCTTCATCAAATATTGTCCTGGTTCCAGTAGGTGTAGAAGTCCACAGTCCTGTGTTAGTTTCTTGTCAGATGTTCGTCCAGCATACAGCTCACAGACAAAGCTTAGTGTTCCTGCTGGTGAAATGCCAATCAGGCCCTTTGCAGTGTTGTGATGTTTGTAGTTTGAGAATGTAGCACTCTGAGTTGATCACACTAGTATTGGGATACAGTTCTCGAAAGCTTTGTGGCATAGTTTTGTCAACTAAGTCCCTTGAAGGCCAGATTGGAATAGATCTGAGACGGTGATGCAAAAAATTAATCCAGATTTTGCTCACTTGTGACACAGAGATACCATATCTGTTCGCCAAGTCCATTTCCTTTTGCCCACAACGAAGCTTCGCTAAAACCATGAACAATTCATCTTTAGGGGTAATGGTCCGTTTCCTCCCACGCTTCTGCTGCAGATCTGTCGGCAGATTTCCATTGACCGAACCCATGTAACGGAGTTTCTCGCATGCAGGGGAAAGAAAGTTGTAGAAATCTTCAAATTTAGAATATTTAGGGAACCCAGTATAAAATTCCATATCGGTGTCGGAGTCTTTAAAACGATCAAGGCAAAACCGAAAGCGATGTAACGTGTCTTTTAAGTCCTTTACTTAAGCTTTGTGTTCTTGTTTTAAGCGTTCAAGTTGATGGTCTAAGTCCAGAATTTTTTGCCTCAGCTTGTTCTCATCAGCAGCATTGCATGTCGCACCGACACGATTCGTATTTTCAGCGTGGTTGCTTACAATTACATCAACTAACGGGGTTCGTTCCCTGCACTTATGTGTTGGTCGAGGCTTGCAGGTGGGGGTCGGTTTAATGATTTTTGGAGTTTCGGTGGGAATGTTGTTCATGTAAGTCTTTTTTCCTCCCGGAAAATGCCTCGAACAGACTCTGTTATTGTCATTGGGACTGAAATCGTCTGGTTTCCCGACCCAGTGCACCCATGCTGACCTCAGATGACTATCTTTGGGGAATTTCTGATACGAGAGTTCCGGATTTCTTGTGCTGTTATTGTTACATTTCGTACGCAACATGTTGTACCCCCGCCACGACTTCTCGTACTTGACTCCGCCTCCATAATACATGGGCTGTTCTCCTGGTTCTCTTGGGTCACTATTTTTGTTTTGTTTTAGGGTATTTTTCGAATTTTTTGTTATTTTTCAATACTTTTTTATGTAGACGTGCGAGTGAAGTCAAGAGTCCAGCGTCGAGACCAGTTCCGCTTTACAACTATTTACGCTTCAAGTAAACACTTCCCTCCCTCCACGAGCTCCACGATGTCTTGCTGTAGTTTTTTTTTGTTGTTTTTGTTAGATTTTTAGATTTTTTTGGTATATTTTAGGTTTTTTTCATTGGTAAAACAGGTAAAACAACGCTCCCCCTAAGATGTCAACAATCTCCGCCATCTTGGAAATGTTACCACAACTACCAGAATTCCTTGCGCGCGTCGCTTATAGCTGGAAAGGGCTATTGGTGCGAATATTAAGGAATCCATTCATTAGCATAATCACTTTGGTTCCGACTCCCGCGTTGGCCGGATCTCGTCATCCTTTCTGCTCTTCACTCGATCAACTCTTCATGTCTACCAAGAAAATAAAGACGCTTTCCTTCTCTGCCTCTTCACAAACCTCCCCATCGCCTTCTACTGGATTTCTGCTTCAGCACGGTGTCTACAATTCTGCATTTCGATCATTTTCCGTAAAGAGTTTCAGGTTGGTGTTTGTGTTTTTCACTCGGTCGCCGTGCCATTTATTGTCGTTTATCCCACGTCCACCTAGTTTTCCATGTTGTCCTAGTTTTCTCCCCTAGCCTAGCTACTATTTATCAGCTGTTTGTGCCACAATATTATCCAAAATTAGCCTTATTCCTTGACCCGCTTGTGGTTTAGTTTATGTTGCCGTTGCTCATCTCTGTAACAGGTTAGTTTCACACTTATTTCGGCTTTATACTCTCTGGCCCATTTTATTTCATTTAACCCATGCTAAGCTTTGCATTTCACTTTTATTCGCTTAAGTTCGCTCTAGTTTCTTATAATTTCTCTACGCATTTCTCGCGTTTGTTTTGCTCTCGGTTTTGCATTACAAAACACGGCGCTAGCCGACATGCTTTTCCGCCTCCATACTAATTGCCTTCTTCTTTTCGTTCGCATAGTTCAATCTTTCTCTGTTGGTCCAGCCTATCACGTGAGAAGCTACACAACACCAGTCTATAACATCACAGAAGTCCAGCTGCAAGAAACTTTTACGCAAGGAAAAAGAACATATATATAGAATGGAAAAAAAGGGTGAGTGATCAGGGATTTAAAGTGAGTTCCCCTAAAATGGAAAAAAATAGAATGAGAAAATAAATAAATAAAAGCGATCAGGATTTCAAGAGAGTTCCCCTGAAATGGAACAATATAGAATGGAAACAAAATAGAAAGTGATCAGGGATTGAAAGTGAGTTCCCCTGAAATGAGAAAAATAGAAAGAGGGATCAGTAGATCCCCTGAAATTAGGAAAAAATAGAATGGGAAAAAAATAAAGTTATCCCAGACTCCCTGAAATGAGAAACAAATAGAATGACAAAAAAAAAGAAGAAGAAGAGATCCCCTGCAAGTATACAGTACCAGAAAATTAAGATATATGGTACGAGGAAAACAAAAACATACGGCGCAAGAAAAACAAAAGTATCTGGTACCAGGAAAAGTGTTCAGTACTATCACATACACCTTTCTATCAGTTTTCACTTACCTGCCGTACCAAAGGCCTGTTCTAATCATGTGCCTTATAACCCCCCTCGGGAGGTTCGGTCCAGCTCTACGGTAAGTGGGGACCTCCTTTCCCGCGTTCCCATCCTTTATCTACATTTTATATCTGTGTAGTTACTTGTATTTTTTCCCGCTATAGGGGCAAGATCAAGATCCCCGCTTACCGAGCTGGATCGGATACCCATACCTTTTTGTCCATGTGATTTTTAGTACTGCAGGAGAGCATGCCACTCCTATACACATTCGACCAAAGGGCCCGGGTACAGCTTTATGTTCATCTGCATCAGTGTTTCAGTTTTACGCATTTCTTCAAATTTCAGTAGTGCTTTCTTACACATTGTGCATTTTTGTTCATTTTCAGGGGTATCTACTACCTTATATTATTGTTTTCAACACCTACAGTACCTTCTGCCAGGGATTTTCTGAGTTTTTGGGAAAGCCGTATATTTGATGGATCTTCTTCTTTAGTGCTGCTAAGTTTACTAGAATTTGTACAATAGGTCACCGTACAGAGGGCGTAAATACTGTCGGATGTCTGGACCAATACACCTGAGGCAAACCCTGATTGTTTACTGTGATCACTGTTTGTATTTTTGCTTTTGGGTCTTTGTTAAGAAGCTGTGTAAGCTTTGCTTTATTCGGAAGGCCAAGTTACACCTAGTGACCTACTAATCTAACTGGATACCACCTTGGATTCGAAGAAAGAGGACACGTTTTGACTAATCCATCTTATGAACCAGAATTCTTGGCCAAGAGAGTGACTATTTAGACCTCAGTTATGGAGTGGTTATGTGTTCTGGAATAGATTTGGCTTAGACCCACACATGCATTGTCCCATGAAGTCATATAGTCGTGTAGGGGCGGAGCCAGGTCTCCTCCCATAACTTTTTGGGGGGGGGATTTCTCTCCTCCCATAACTTAATAGAGACCAATGAGATCAGTGAAAATGGTTTACTATTTAGCTTGAGCGCGCACGCTCGATTACGTCAATTTCGAACGAATAACGCGCGCGTCGATGCGCAGAATAGAGTGCGCCGTCCAAAACAGAGGAATGACCTTAAGCCTGGTTTCCATATGTTACAGCTGTCATGGACAAACTTACTCTGCAACAGCTATAGTGAGCAAAGCCGGTTGGGTATGTAGAGCTCTATTTTTAGGAAAATAATTGATCTACGGCACAAAAAACTTCCTGACAATAAGACGAAGCCATCCAAAAACGCTGTAGGAGCTGCTGCTTTTAAGGTCTCGTGATAGGTTAAAATGTAAACATTCATAAATTGACTTTTTTCCCGAAATTCATTTGATACAGTCCTAAAGTATATTTCTAAAACCTCAAATGACGCGTCGACTGTTTCCTAGGCTTCCATTGCCCATTCTTTTGTATTGCTTTTGTATTGCTTACTCATTTCCTGTAATTTAACTTTACAAGCTTTTTTTAGAACCTTAATTTCAGGTCAAATTTTCATCTTCGCGAAGCTCCTGACCCCGCACGATTTAAGATATCGGCCTCAAATTGTCTGTGTCGTTAGAAAATGATCACAACTAAAAAACCATGTGAGGGAATTTTTATTTTTTACTTGAAAACGATTTTATGATACATTTTGCGGCCACAAACTGTAAAAAATGCGACCTTCAACTTTGCGACCTAATATTTTCGTAGATATGCAAAATATCGAAAATCGCTGACACAGTTTTGCAGTTCATTTCCCCGAGATTAAATTCGACAACAAACCGCTAGTGCTCTGGAGCTTCTCAAGTAAACAAAGTAGTTTTTAGTTCGGGGTCTTAAAAACAAACTTCGATAAACTAAACAACTTCATAAGATAGAGCAATATTTTAGCCTTAAAATGATATATAGCTGATTATCATAGCATAAATTGCGACGCGACGACGCGACGACGCGACGACGCGACGACGCGACGACGCGACGACGCGACGTAAACCTTCGCGGGTACCCATCGCGCAAAAATTCTCTACGCGGCCCATTTAAATAAACCCCAATAAACTAGGTATCATTTTAAAGCTTAAGAAATGAAGTTTATGAAGGCGCAGTTTTTATTCTGTTTTTTCGAAATCTGCTCTAACGCGGAAAGGAAAACGATAAAACGGTGCGATTTAAATATGAAAAATGTTCGTATAGAAATACGGCGCGCATTGGCTTCAATTCTGTCTTAATTACTAAAGTGTGTCGGCGATTTTTAATATATTAGTCCATTCTAGAATAAGAACTTCCAAAAGTTGAAGGTTCATTTATTTGATGAGTTTCGGTCTTCGAACAGTAATAAAAGTGCGAGAAATCAAAATATCAAAAACCGCCGACACACTAGTTCGAAGATCAATCTCTTGACTAACTGCTCGCTAAATTTGAAGGCAATCGTACAAATCCTTGTGGGCGAACATTTTGGGTCTTTCCATTGAATCGGCAACAAAATCAACACCGAGTTATAGCCATTTGAAGTTGTGTCAACATGTTGTGCGCTAACAGCAAGAGAGCAAACAAACGTGAAACGATCGGCCAATTGGAGGCAAGCCTTCTCTGCGCGCAGGAAAGTATTACTGTGCTCAGATTTCATTTTGTGCTTGAGCTTTGGTACTCGTGGTAATCGCTTTCTCCGACATTTTCGACCATTTCCAGCAACCATTTCCAGCAACCAAATTTTGATAAATAATGGACAAAGTGCCTCTTAAAGCCAGGCAAGAACATGCCAGGCAAGAAGGGGTGTCTGTAACACCAGGAACCCGCCGTCATGACATGACGTCATCACTAGGAGACAAAACTTCGACAAAGTTACCTTTACGGCAGGGGGGTCCAGCACCATGCTCAAGTAACGTCACCGATGACCATCAAAACCAGAAAAAGTGATATCTCGGGAAAGGAAACATCGCTAGGTGACCAAACTTGGATAAAGTTATATTCGTGGCAAAAGGGTCCAGCATCATGGTCACGTGGCATGACGTCATTCCCTTGTGGAATTCCACAGACCATTGTCTGCTTTGGAGAATCTGTATTATTCATGGAGACATACTGCTGCCTATCAGACAAATAGCTCTGGAACCATTCTAATGGGAGACCCCTTACTCCATAAGCTTCCAACTTTTTAAGAGTGTTTGATGATTTACTGTGTCAAATGCCTTTGAGAAGTCGAGGAAAACACCACAAGTGGAAATATTTTTATCAATGGCTTTCTTAAGATTGTCAGTAATTTCTATTATAGCTTGCTCAGTTGAGCGCCCTTTTCGAAAGCCAAATTGAAATTTACTGAGGATGTCATGTTTCTCGAGATAATCTAAGACCTGTGAGTATACCAGTTTCTTAGCCTGCCCGCAGGCTCTCTTTGTTTCTGGTGGAGTTTGCGCGCGGCGGGAGGCGGACGAGCACCATCTACACATGTGGCGAAGCGCGCGCACGTTGTTTTGAGGCCTGTTTTTTGGTGGAAGCTTTTTGAGAGCTTTTGTGCACATGAGAGCCTACCAGGAAGGCCGGTGTTTGTGACTGGACGCCCCCTGACACACCCCCAAAACTGCACGCGTGATCGGGTTGTCAATTACTTGTCAACTGTCAAAATACAGCCAATGAGCGTACAAAGTTCACGTAAATCATACTTTTTGTCGCACTGTTTTGGTTTTTCGCGCCTGAATTTATTAAATTTTTCCACAGTGGTAAATAGAGGAATCGATAAATCGATGTATTTATTGAATTATTTCCATATTGTAAAGCAAATAAAAGGGCTGCAAACATTAATAGAGGCCTACAGTTCTTTGTTGCTGGGCAGGGAGAAAGACCTGAAAAGCAAAAACTCGTACTCAGTGGTTTTTTGTCAAAATGAAAATCAGAAAATCTCCCACCACTATCGCAAAACCATTTCCCCCAAAACATTTGCTCTTAAGGGTGGATTTACCTATCTTTTTGGGCCGTTGCTAGGGAAAATTTAAAAAATCAAAACTCTGCGAAATGAATATGTTTAAGGATAATATTTTACAGGAAAGGTCCATTTTGGAAAGGCTATGAAAAATGATGACGTCATCATGTGACGTTACAGTGACGTCATCGAAACAGAAAAACCTATAGTTTGTCTTCCAATTCTTAGTGGAATCTGCCCAATCTGTGGCTATATAACCGTATAGGCATTGTGCATAAGACCTAGCAAGGATTTGCAGATAAATTAAAAAATGAATTTTTTACGCTTGATTTTGTGTGTTTTTAAACCATTCAGATGTCATAACTCAAAACGTTTTCACATATTCGCCAATCCCATGCTAGGCTCTATGGAAAATAAGTTAAACAACACTTTAACATTTTAAAAATTCGGGTTTTTTTCTGATTTGACATAAGAAGTACAGTGTTTTGTTAAACCGGAAGTAAACTGTCGTCCCAGGCCCCCTAGCTCATCGGTAAGGCATGCATGGTTACATGGCTGGCTTTTTATTGGTGGAGACTGGCAGGGAAACCATTTCGATGCTTGCTCTTTCGAGAACCGGCACTTGTTTTTTGAAGGTTGTGATGCACTTTAATATGGCGAAAACAAGCAAATATTATCCTCAAATATATCAAAGATAATGATAAATTCGACAAGAAATCATAAGAAAGGATCAACAATCTGCATGTGTGTTGGAAAAGGCGAAAAAGTCAAGAAATTTGCCTGTCATGATGAGAATGTACCGGGCCGGTTTGGCTTTAGTTTTCATGTTCGCGTAGACGAAAATAAAGACAGGTTTATATTTGCACTTGACGATTCCTCTTATGGGCAATCATAGAACTGAAAATGAAGAGAAAGAAAACAAAGAGTGAGTAGTTTCAAATGTAGTGAATCACGATCTGTTTACACTCCAAAATTGAGTAAAAAAGACATTTTGGAAGAATGTACTCAGAACAAAAGCGCATTTCGTTTTGTAAATCTTGATTTTGAATCCAGGTTAGTGAGCTCTTGTAGCTGTTTGAATATTTACTGTGATCTGTATACTTTGTTTCTTTGTATCCATTTGTTTCTTTGTATCCATTAGCATTCCTTCCTTTAGTTTCAAAAAAACTTTTTATCTAGTTTGCAAACCGAGTTTAGTTTCATTCGAAAAGAAAAATGTTCGTTATTTACGGGAAAACGAGTGTTCGGTATAATCAATCAATCAACTTTATTTCTGTGCCAAGAGCAACCTGTAGCTTGTAACAAAGACTCATACTTATATGGGGACACAACAAGAGAGTAATAGGCCTTTTGCATGGAACGGTCACGTGACTGTTTGGTGCCTAGCGACGCCATGTTGGATAGCAAAGTTGTCGGCCGGCGTGCCTGACGAGCCTGAAGGCGAGGTAAAAGTCATCTTTTGTTTTTCATTGTTTTGGTCCCTTTTGATCATCAAATGCAACAAAAAAACACCCGTAGATTATTAGCAAGAGACTTTTCTTGACATTTTTTGTAGTTTTGGCATTTTTAAACGCGAACACTCGAGGCAGTGACACCGTGAAAATGTTTCTTGTTTACATTTTTGTTAACACATTCCGCAGCTGCTGGCACTATAATAGTGTTTGTTTAGACATTTTTCGGCGTTTCTCCCCTTTTTGACACCCAGTGACCGACCGAAGTTATTTTTCTTGACATTTGTTTGCTAGTTGAAGATATTTTATAGCGAATTTATTCCGTTTTGTGCGAAAAAGACTGCTTCAACACCGATACGAAGTACTTTAGCTGATGCATTACTGAGCAACAAATGGCGCCCGATATCAAAATACTCTCTCTTTGCTAGACAATTGACTGATTTGAATGTTTAAAGGAAGTAATTTTGCATTGTTGGAGTTTGTTTTTAGCACTCGAAAGATGTCAGGATATAATGTGTTGTTGATTTATCTCCAGGGTATAATTATCTGTCAACACTATATGGCCGAGAAGGTACAATCGAATACTATAATAATGTTCTAATGATATAAGCCTTGATTAAACAGTTTTTCTAAACCTTGTCCCGCAGATCCTTTGCCAACCTCAGACATAAGCAGAATTAGAGATTTGAAGTTTTCTGATGTCTTGATGTGGAGGATTATGCTAAAAGCGCTGGTTCAGAAAATACGCGGAAAGGTTTACAATTCATCCTGCTATCTCTTTGGGGGGTGACCTAGAAATTCAGCAACAACAGAATTAATTGTTTCAACTTGATGGTAACCCAAATGACTGCAATATCATTAGGATTTTCTGCATCCAATTTGCTATCTCTTAGGGGTAAAATTCAATGTTGACCACACCCAATTTGCTATCCCTACAAGCACCACTGCCTATTTTATGAGTCCCCCCCCCCCCCCCCCGGGTTACAAGTTCTCTGCAGAGCTCTGTATTCTTCTTGATATGCTGTCTGATCTTTCTCCCCAACCACTTATGGCAACAGTAACTACCATCTACAAGTCAGATCCCCAACCTGAAGGCTGCCTCTATATCTTTTAGCATTGTTGCAAAGGCCCAGGCGAAGCGTTCACACCAACAGAAACTGAATATCTATTAGATTATTTTTCCTGTACTTCCTTTCCTGATTTACCACTTCCAAAGCAATAATGAAATATGGCATTAATTGAGAAAGAAAGAATTATAGCTAGTAAGTTTGGCCAAGCACAGATAACCCCCCCCCACACACACACACACACACACACACACACACACACAAAAAAAAAAGAGTGGTGACTGCAGCTATGCAGATGGGGATTGACCTAGAGCCTCAATCTATCATTACCGATGCCCGTACTGCAAGGACAAGCAAGGACAAGTAAAGCTCTTCCTCTCTGGCTCGGTCATCAACCCAAAGTCCCCCTGGCTTGCATTGCTCCCACGACCGAAAAGTCTTTGACCCTTCAACTATGGTGCCAGTACACTTTCCTGTTGTATCACTGGAAATCATAGGTTCCAAGGGCACTACTAATTCTGACAATGTTGACTACTTGTCCAAAAATCCTACCTTGAACAGTTTATCAGTGAAGAAACATCACATCTTTTACAGGTACAATGTCAATAGCTTTAACTGGACCTGGGGGGGAGGGGGGTTCTTCACATGTCCACCTGATAGGGGTGGTCGTCGTATTTTTTAGGGTCAAAATCGACTCTCCTGTATTTTTTAGGGGGTATCGGAGAAACATTGTGGTTTTCAATAATAAATGGTATTTTTTAGGGGTACGCAAATGAATGAAAGGGTCACAACAAACCAAGCAAAACATTTTCTGGCTTTCTTTATTCATTTATAGCTCTAAAAATGGCTTGTTTTGAGATGAGAAACAATAAACAATAACAAAAAAAGATTTATTGTTGGTATTTTTCAGGGGTCATTTTGTTTTATAAGGTATTTTTTAGGGGGTGGATTTTTTATGTCCTGGTATTTTTTAGGGTATATTTCCCAATGTCCAGATGAGCACCCTATCACTCTTACTTGGGAGAAACCCCCCTGGGACCACAATATTGTTATGGTCTGCACATCTCTTTATTTGACAATTTTCTGAGTTTTCATTATGTACATGATACAATATTTTGTAAAAAAATGCTATCTAATATAATTGTAAATATTTTACAAGTTGTATTAAAAAAAAACTAATGTCCTATTCCCAAACAATCCATACCCCTCACCCCCAGCATTATTTTTCACAGACATAGACATCTATTCAGGACTACCCAGCTACATGAGGGTCAGAGAGTGCAAAAGAGATGGGGGGGGGGGGGGGAGGTATGTATATTTTCTGGAATCTTTCAAGAAATATTTGTAATTATAATAATTAAGTATTATAGTGAGAATATATTCATGTAAATTGCATTGCTGTACATAGAAATATTAAGAATAAATATTAAACACTTTTGAGTATTTTACAGCATACAAGACATCATTTAATGTAAGACCCTGCATGATCATACATTATAATTACCTGTGTATGAGAAACCCTCACCCACCAACTAGAATCTACCAACAATCTACCAACCATCGAATACAACCAGCGCACAGATAAACCAAATTGATAGTCGCTGGTCAACTTTTGGGGACAGTGACCAATCCTTGCATTATAAATTTGGTCTGCCCAGGAAGCTAAGAGGAATTTCTGTGTCAAAAATGTGATACTCTTTGATCATCTGTATTGTGTGTTGCACATGGATCCTTACTTTTGCAATCATTCACTTTGAGCTGCTTCCTTGCTTCAAGATGAGGGGAGATGTTCAGATAATGCATCTTTCTCTTCTCTAGCATAGTTGTGATATCAAATCCTTCATTAGCCGTTAGTTTACTAAGTCACCTCCCCCCAAGGGATAGGTACAGTAACACCCGCATATAAGAACAAAATGGATTAAGAACACCAGGCTGAAATTTGGCCAATAAAACCCCATTTTTTTAGATCACCCTGAAAATTGTAACCTGTTCTTATTAAATGGAAATAGCGTGCTTATGTTTGCTGTCAGATAACTACATAACTCTATCAGCTGTCAAGCTGTCTTGTTTTGATGTTAATGTAATCAATTGTATGCCAGGCACTCAGGGTAGTTTTACTTTTATAAGCAGAGGCACAGCTGAATAATATAGTTGTGACTGAAGAAGTAAAGGATGGGCACTGTACATTAAACTCTGTCATAAACATTTACTCCCTTATATGTTTCTGACTCTGTGCAATCTAGTATAACTCTAGTAGAAGGGTAAGTGAGCTGAAAACAAGCGTGTATATGCCTCGCCCATTACTGCATCTCTATACTACTGCCATACAGGTTGATAACCCCCCAACTAAAATGAATTAATAGTTAGCCCATGAAGTGATTTTCTACTTACAGTAGAAGGATGAATACAAAATCGATCAGCTAAATCCTGGGTAAGTAAGCCCAGTCTGACCTTAACAAGAACATAAAAAAATCATCAATCATCGCCATATTCAACTGTCGAGGGGGAGGTCTTGACTGTTCATTCCTGCACTGTACCACTACACGTATATCATATTTGATGCATTAAGCTATTATTTTATACACCGTTGGAAATGTTTATAACTTGTAAATCCAGTGTAAAATTTAATACTTTCATCATTTGCAGAAAATATCTCAATCCCAAATCTCTCAATCTCCACATCAGAAAACTTCAAATCTCTAATTCTGCTTATGTCTGAGGTTGGCAAAGGATCTGCGGGACAAGGTTTAGAAAAACTGTTTAATCAAGGCTTATATCATTAGAACATTATTATGGTATTCGATTGTACCTTGCTTCTCGGCCATAGTGTTGACAGATAATTATACCCTGGAGATAAATCAACAACACATTATATCCTGACATCTTTCGAGTACTAAAAACAAACTCCAACAATGCAAAATTACTTCCTTTAAACATTCAAATCAGTCAATTGCCTAGCAAAGAGAGAGTATTTTGATATCGGGCGCCATTTGTTGCTCAGTAATCCATCAGCTAAAGTACCTCGTATCGGTGTTGAAGCAGTCTTTTTCGCACAAAACGGAATAAATTCGCTATAAAATATCTTCAACTAGCAAACAAATGTCAAGGAAAATAACTTGGGCCGGTCACTGGTTGACAAAATGGGGAGAAACCCCGAAAAAAGTCTATTAAAACAAACACAATTTTAGTGCCAGCAGCTGCGGAATGTGTTAACAAAAATGTAAACAAGAAACATTTTCACGATGTCACTGCCTCGAGTTTTCGCGTTTAAAAATGTCAAAACTACACAAAATGCTAAGGAAAGTCTCTTGCTAATAATCTACGGGTGTTTTTTTGTTGCATTTGATGATCAAAAGGGACCAAAACAATGAAAAACAAAAGATGACTTTTACCTCGCCTTCCCGCTCGTCACACGCGCCGGCCGACAACTTTGCTATCCAACATGGCGTCGCTAGGCACCAAACAGTCACGTGACCGTTCCATGCAAAAGGCCTATTAATAATAGTTACCACTTTCTGGAATCATTCCTCTTCCAAAATCGACAAACTTCATCTGTCTCTGTACATCTTTTGTCAAACTCAACTCTCCAGCGGTGCTGTGTTGACTTTTCGCTTGACTGTCTCGTCTCAAGTTTTGTGACAATTTGAGTCAACAAAAAAAAACTAGTTCTACATTGTTATTCGGAAGAATTAAGGTAAAAAGCTTCTTGAAAAGTGAACAACTCGTACGGGTTTCCCTGAAGAAAAAATACTGCTTCAGTCAAGCAGTTCAACACGTAGTTGAACTGAATCAAAAACAAGCTTGGCCAAATTTCGTGAATGCAAAACAAAATAATTATACACGAAGAAACGAAAAAGAAGATGACTAAAAACGTTCACATCGGCCTAGTACATTAAAAAATATTAAGGAAATAACATATGCTTACCGCTATAAGTTCAGTTCTTTTTTCTGGCACCTTGTTCTCACAAACTTGCATTCTCGAACAAGAATAAGACTGCTCGGATTGTTTGAAGCAAACTTCTGATCTGATTATCCGTGAATCAACTTAAAAATCAATTCATCCACAAAGTCCTGATACTTTCTCTGTAGATCCTTGCTTTGCTAATCCACCTCAAACGCAATTCGTAAGTTTAGATCCAAAATGCATGTCTATCTTGGCGACGACAAAAAGTTAGCAAAAAGTTAGGCTGTGATTCTTCTCGTGATTCTTCTCTGAGGAGTTCTTTGGAAGTTTTTCCAAGTTATTTTCCCTTGGCGTTTGTTCTTGATAATCTAAAGACGTATGCTTATCTGTTTGCCAAACTTGAACACCAGAAACCATACTTGGGACAACTTTTTCACCGGTTTTTCACCTCTCGGACGTCCCTGCCGGGCATGAACTTTTAATCTCAATCTGAGCCCCCAAAAGCGAATGTGACGTCATAACCGCTAAAATTTTGCCGCCACGTTTTGTCCAATCAGGTTGCTGCGTTCGTGGGCGAACGCAGTCTACGCTAAAACAGGGGCCTTGCCGGCAGGCTCTACATTCAGAGTCCACAGGAACCCCAACAAAACGAGAGTGTGCAGGAATCGCATTCAAACGTGCGCGCTCGCGAGCTACAAGGCAAGCCGATATTTCCGGCATGCTCTACTCCAGAAACAAAGAGAGCCTGCGGGGGAGGCTACCAGCTTCTCGAAGATTCGGGCAAAGGTGTAAAGTGTAAATATCGGTCGGTAATTGAACGGATTTAATGAATCACCTCCCTTATCAATGGGGGTTATTCTCGATATTTTCAATATATCAGGCATTATACCTTGTTCTAATGAGTGATTAAAGATCATTGTCAGGGCTTCACTAATGTAATCAACAGCTAGCTTCACACATTTTATTGGAATGCCAAGTGAAGATTTACTAGGATTCAGGCCCTGTATTATGATTCAGGCCCTGTATTACGTGACTTTGGTGTTGCGAGATGAAGTCATGTCACTGGCCTTTGGTGTTGCACCTCTAGTTTCATAATCTAGATGTTCCCTTCCCGATATATCTTTTTTTCTAGTATTTGTAGTCGAAATGTTTTTTTTAGGGGGTTCCGGGGGGTTCCGGGTTTTACAGACGCCCGGCAAGAAGCGCTAATTTCCTGACCCGATGGCTAAGTAAACAAGATTAAAAGATTATAGCGCCTGAATCTTTTAACGCAAACAAAGTTGAAAACTAGATTTTCTTATTTTTCTTCGTGAAATATAAGTTACGTTAATTTTCTTTTTTGGTATTTTGAAGTTCCTACCCTAAATTATCGATGGGATAAAAACGAAAAATGACGCCCGCGAAGGTTTACGATATCCTTAATTAGTCCTGACCTTAGTCCAGTTAAAGTATAGATATAGGCTAATTTAGACAACATTAGCAAATTTATGATTTTCAATTTTTCGTGACTTGGCTATCTCAGCACATGCCTCAAAATTGATTGCCTGAGTACAACTGGCTTTCAAGTAAGGGGCGGAGCTAGCCAAGCGATTCAATTTTGACAAAAAATGTTCTACTTCTCGGAGCTCTAGGTCGGACCTGTTTTAAGATATTGACCTCAAATTTACGGAGATGATAGACGCATGTAGTTTTGAGAAAATCATGTGCGAAATTCTTGATTTTCTTTTCCGAATTGATTTTATAAGTAATTTTCCAGTAAAAGACCGTAAAAATACGAAGATTCACTTTAGAACGTATATAAAAAAATATATTTTGCAAATCAAAAATCCCTCACACGGTTTTTTAGGACATTCATTCATTATAATTCATTTTAGAGCGGTCGAGTTTATTTAATCCCAAACGGCAATACATTTCACTAAATAGTTTTTTAACGTCCAAAAACTTCATTCTTTTGGGTTTATAATGATACCAAAGTCTGCTTTTTAGCTTCGATTGCATTTTTTTTTTGTGGACACCGATCTCCAACCTATATTATATACCTTTTAAGGTCACCTTAAAACGTGACTACGACAACATTAAACGCGTTTTTCAGACATCTTAAACTCGCTCGCGTCGCGTCGAAAATCGTCGGTATTTTTGGTATTATTAATGGTATTTTTTAGCTCTGGATATGTTAAACCTGGACTATTGGTGCTTTTAACTATTTGTTCGAATTTATTTTTAAGAGCCGCATTTGCTTTTTCGAGCCGATATTCTAGCAGTGGCATTTTTACAAAAGTCCGTCATGTGCGAAAAATCTTCGCGCACTTTTTCTGAAACGTCTCATTTGGGGTCATTCGACCTTCGTTTTTTGTCATTCAAGTTTGCGAAAATTGCAGTACAAGATCAGAGCCAAAAAATGACCACGAAAATGGAGCGATATCAATGTGCCCTTCGAAGGTACCATTTTGTACGATTAAGAACTCAGCCATTCGCCAGTCTTCCTGAACGCCTAAACGCGCATGCGCGCCATCGTTTTTATTCTACCGTGTTTTGCCGGAGGAAATAAATCTAGAAATTAATATCTTACCAATGAATAAAGCATTAGGGCTATATTCATGCCCTGTGAGACTTCTTAAATTAGCCAAGGAATATCTTTCTAGCCCACTATCAATTATTATTAACAAATCAGTTGAGACTGGGGTATACCCCACAAAACTAAAACACGCGAAAATAATTCCGATATTCAAAAGTGAAGATGAAACAGATCCGTATAATTACAGGCCGATCTCTCTATTATCTATTTTTAATCGTATTTATGAAAAAATTATGTATATTCGTCTAAAAACGTTTTTCGATAAGCATGATGTTATTTTTCAATCACAATATGGATTTCGAGAGAAGCACTCTACCCAGCATGCACTTATTGACATTGTTAATCAAATTCAGACTAATATTGATAAAGGACTCTTTTCGTGTGGAATATTTATAGACTTAAAGAAAGCTTTTGATACTGTTGATCGTGAAATTCTACTAAAAAAACTTGAGCATTATGGTATTAGAGGAATTATAAATGACTGGTTTCGCTCATACCTTAACGACCGATACCAAACGACACAAGTCAGTATGTTTTCGTCTAAAAAAGAACAAAGTATTTGTGGAGTACCTCAGCGATCAGTACTCGGCCCTCTTTTATTTTTAATATACATTAATGACATTTCCAATTCCTCTGACAAGTTTAAATTTTACTTGTTCGCAGATGACACAAATATAATGTATGCTGACAAGAACCTAAAAGAGCTTGAAGCTACAGTTAATAATGAACTTGTGAATATAAGTAATTGGTTGTTGGCGAACAAACTTTCACTTAACGTAAAGAAGTCAAACTTTGTGATTTTTAAACCCTACCAAAAGAAAATGAATTATAACGTGAAATTGCGAATTTATGATCACAACACTAATTCACTTATGTCTCTTGAAAAGAAAGATTATGTAAAGTATCTTGGAGTACTTATAGATTCAAATTTAACTTGGAAGCAGCATATAGCTCATGTAACATCCAAAGTTAGTAAAACACTCGGAATTATTGCTAGATTAAGGCATTTTGTACCTCCAGATACTCTACATAATATATATAGATCCCTTATACAGCCTTTCCTATCTTATGGCGTGGTCGTTTGGGGGCAAGCTTCTCAAGTTGATTTGAATAAGATTCTAATATTACAGAAAAGAGCTCTTAGGTTAATTCACTTTGCACCTTTTAGATCGCATGCTATTCCTCTTTTTGTCTCGAACAATATCCTTCCGATAAATCTCCTTTATTACAAAACTGTCTGTATAATGATGCATGACCTTGCCAATAATGAGACACCAGCTAATGTTTCTAATCTTTTTGTGAAGTCGGCACAAATTCATAACTATAATACCAGATCTTCATCTAAGGGAAATTTGTATATTAAACATGCCAGAACAAATCACTTGAAAAATTCCTTTTCAAGAATTGGTGCAAAAATCTGGAACAGCATCCCCTCTGCCACTCGATCGTTGTCAAGGAACAATTTCAAACACCATATCCATAAATTCATTATGCAAATTTTCAACGAAAAGGATAACTACATTGACTTGGCCACATTGATCGATAGTTTTCCCAGATAGCATCTGTACTTACTATTTTTCCTTTTTTGCTGTCTGCTTTTATGTTTGTAAACTTGCTGATACTTTTTAAATTTTATTGCTTACTGGTTATTATTCTCTTTATTTTTCTTCCCCTTTTTTTTTCTCTTATGTCAATAGAGCTTGTAAATATATACTAATTATATGACATTACTACCCGCCTCGATTAGCCTACTGCTATTGTGGGTAGTAATTTGTCTAATATATTTTAAGAAAATAGTAATAAACTGAACTGAACTGAACCTGAGGTTCGGTTCAAAATTTCATGGCCGTAGCTCTACAGATAGATTCGCTATTACTATCTATTCAATAGCAGCTTAAAAGTTAGAAAAATCAAAACACAACAAATTCTTTCATTTCTTGAATTTCAAAAAATAAAACGCTTGCTTGTAGGTAGGATATTTAGTTTATCTTGAACGGTTCTTGTTTTGGAATTTGAGTACAAACATGAGACCGCTTTCCGTAGTTTGCTCAAATCTACACTGTAAATCTTGTGCACTCGATCCTATCCCAGTCCCACTTCTCAAAGACAACTTAGCCCCCTTGACACCCCATATAACTAATATAATCAATGCGTCATTCTCGGAGGGTGTTTTTCCTTCCAGTCTGAAAGGTGCCCTTGTGTTTCCGTCGCTCAAGAAAGGCAACCCTGATCCTAACCAATTTTCTAGCTTTCGCCCAATTTCAAATATCGCTTTTCTCTCCAAGACTTTGGAACGAGTTGCATCAACTCAGTTCACTAGCTATCTTTTAGGGAATGGTCTTTTTGCTAAATTTCAGTCGGCTTACCGACAATTATATAGCACTGAAACGGCCATGCTTTGTGTCACGAATAACATTCTTTGCTCTATAGACTCTGGCAAGCACGTAGTTCTAGTCCTACTTGATCTCTCCTCTGCATTCGATACGCTTGACCATGATATTCTGCTGGAGAGATTGCGTTCTCGTTGTGGCTTTGGAGGTTCAGTCCTCTCATGGGTGCGCTCTTATATATCCGACAGACATCAGTCTGTCATTGTCCAGGGCACTGCATCATCCAAAAAACCTCTATTGTATGGTGTCCCACAGGTTCTGTGCTTGGCCCACTTCTTTTCTCTTTGTATTTCTCCCCCCTTGAGGACCTTATTTCAGCTCATGGTTTCGACTGCATGCTATATGCCGATGACACTCAGCTTTACATGTCTGTCAATGCGTCCAACAAATTTTCCATGATCAACAAGCTTGAACTCTGTGTTAAAGATATTTTTATTTGGTGCGCTATTAATAGTCCAGACATTTTATGGTTGGACCTGGAACTAATTCCCACAAAAGCTTTCTCTTCAGAAACCTGCTAGAATTAACGCCTAAAAGAACATACTAAAAGTCCCAAAAAATCCCAGCACGGCAACACTCCGTTTTGCAGCTTTTGGCGGAGAGGCTCTCTGCGTGCTACATGAAAACGAGGCTGAAACCGGAAGTGCCCTTTAATTTGCTTAAATTTTATCAAAACTTCGACAGTTTCGCATAAAAACGTTTAATATCAATAAAACGCACACTGGCGAATATTCTTTATTTGTAACTTGCTCAACTGTCGCCAGTAAAGCGGCGGAATGTGAATTTTCGTAAAATAGCATCATCGCCGTAATCGACAGTCAAAATTTTCCTTGTGTGATATACAGTCCACGGCATTGTGACCCTAGCTCGTAATTGTGTAAATGTCACGAAAAGTCAAAGCGCATTTTCTATAAATATAAATTCGATCAACTTCTATAATCGTGTGATGGCGGATATCAAACTTGTAGGACAGTAGGAGGTGGTCATTTAGCAATATTTAACATATTTCGATGCATGGGGGCGTCACGTAGCTCTGCTTGGACTCTTCGCATGTTCCATACTTTGATTTGTGTCGAGGTGGACTTGGGCTCTGGGCAAATAAAAAACAGTTCCACTACGTACTGGGCTTTCGGCGGCGGTGGAGAATGGATGTCTTCACGATAAGAACATCATGCGTCGCCATCGGCTTAAGGTAATTCCCTGAAATAAAACTTGTCGTAGAATTTTTTTCTTAATTTGTCTATTTACTATTTAGGATATAAGGAATGAAAATATGAAATAAAAAGAGGGGGTGCCCATGCTCGTTTAGAAACTGTGATGGCGCAAACATACCCCATTTTTAGTGGCTGAGGGCTATTTTGTGAAGGAATTCGTGAAACAAGAAAATTGTGATAAAACGCTCACTAATGAAGCAATCCAGTTCGCTTGCAAGTTTAAACAGAACTATTGGATGCTTCACTACCTAGGACGAACAGTGGAATGTTTAATTTTCTATGTGTGTTGACGCTACTCTTGAAAATGTGCAAGATGTGCGCACGCTCGTGATAATTTGAGAGTCTTTGGTGTCTCATTTTGGGGCTTTTTATGACGATAGCTCAAAAACTTGTCGTGGAAATTTCTTTAAACGTTTTTTTATAACAGGGGAATGATAGTCTTATCAAAATGGTAAAATAAAAAATGGGGGTGCCCAATCTTGTTTTCGCGCAATATCCCAAAAAGTGACTTTTTCTTGGTGTTTCTCGCTCAAATGGGGATATTTAGCTTGCGCGCGCACGCTCGATTGCGTCATTTTCGAACGAATTGATCGCGCGTCCATGCGCAGAACAGCGTGCGCCGGGCAAAACAGGGGAATAACCTTAAAGAGTGCGGAATCAGCTCATAATAACGCCGTTGTGCTGTTATTAGCCGTTATATATTCTGTGAGTTCGCAAGGAAAACATCTCTTCATCCCGTCCACAAAGGAAAATGTTGCACCTTTGCCCGCGCTGATCGTCCGTAGTGGGTCATCGGTAGCTCGGCGTGTTGACCATCAACAACGTACTTAAATTGGCCATGGCAGGTACAAAAAATTCACATCTCTCCCCCCACGCCCGTTGAAAATCGCATTCAGCCATTTCGTCTCAATGGACACGTGTGGGATGCGGATGTGCGTGAACCGGTGACTTGACGATTTACTATTTTTTCATGTGCCATCCGTACTTCCTTGAATGTTCTGCGTATGCTAGTGAGACTCTCCGTCGGTTAACCGTTCGGAACCATGTGCCCAATAAGCTCGCCAATTTTCCCGCCTAATAATGGCGTTTTAAAGGGAAAATCTGACCGCGCGATGGAAGGTAAAAATGTTTTCATGACGGACTTCTTTCCTATCAGTTATCGCTATATAAAGCGATCGCTTATGGCTCATTCACCCACGGCGCGATATTAGTTGTGATTTCTGTGGCGACTCCACGGCGATCTCATATCGCGCGGTGTGAACGGCCGGCGATCTTATGGCGATTTCACTTGCGATGTCGCCGCGACGTCGCAGAAGATTTGAACGTTCAAATTCCACTGCGATGCGGGTGCGATTTCTTCAAATCACCAATGTAAAAGAAGGAAAAACCAACACAGAAACGCAAGATTTGGCAACGTTTCGGACCTTTATTTCGGTCCTTCTTCAGGGACCAAATCACCAACAAACGGACAAATATCGCAAAGCCAAATCTAGATGGAAAAATCACAGCTAAGATCGCGCCGTGTGAACGGGCCTTTAGATTGCTTCTTAACTGCGATAATCATTTACTCGCTACCATTCATCTTTACCATTCGTCTTTCGGATTAAACAATCAACCGGGGTTCCGTCTCGCCTTTACTATAAGCTGTAACCAGTTTAAGCGGGACGTTAAAGAACCAGTACCCCCAGTGTGGAAATGTGGGGGGATCCACATCGACATTTACGCTGTCCATTTCCATTTGACAGCAATCACGATGCTCCGCACGCAACATCAAAGAGATGAGAACACTGCTTGTCTGTTTTAAATAATGAAAGCCGTCTTCGCCAGAACGCGTCGGGACGGCTCAGGGGTGTTGTTCTCAACGGTCAATAGCGCTGCACACAGATGACGTCACACTAATTAACATCTCAGACAAACAAATACACATCTCCCATTTTCTCAGTTTGCTCTCAAAAGAACGATACAAAATGAATTGGTAAACTGGTAGTTGCACTCGTTATAGCAGAGAGCTTGTATGCACTCCTACCCTGGCTCGTATTCAAGCGCGGTCCTTCTGAATGGGATGATTTCAGATGGATTGTTTGTCTGAATCTTAGAATCTGTGCGCAGCGCTAATGAATTATTCAATTAAAACTAGATGGCTTGGAAATGCGCGTGATGAATCAAAATCCAATAAGGTCTTGAATATGTATCCAAAACGTCTCTAATAGCAAAACTGTTGCAGATTTATCGTGCACCGTGAAATAATAATTTTATTCCAAGCAATGTTGCGACGGCCTGAATCAATTTTCTAGTGCAAATAGACAATTCAATTGCCCATTGCTAAAATACCTTATTCAAGAAATCGATCAAGACATCGAGCAAGACATTTTACTTACATTTATACAATAATAAATGCAGAATTGTTTACATCTTTACAGTATTGCTTTCTTCCTTCTGCAACAGGTGAAATACTCCGAGCGCTTGACTAAGTTATGATAACTAAGTAATTATACGATGACCGCGCGCTAGAAACATCATTTCCGACGGCTTTCAGGAGGCACTAGTTTTAGAGTAAACAAACAAATTCAGCAATTTTCTTTCTTACAATTAAACATTAACAAGTAAAACATTTATATTTTCCCGTTGGTTCTATATTAAGTAGTCCAAACAACGAGCAATTTCTATTTCTTAAATTTTTCAGTTTTCTGCTTGTTTCTTTATGAAATCTTTGCATATTAGAACCGCGATTTGCTTTTTTCGAAAAAAAAAAACAGTTTTTTTTCTTCTCTGTTATGTGGGATTTTTGCACTGAAAAATAATTAAAATATTTTCAATGTCGATAAGTAGTTTTCTGCATTTTACTATCGTCTTTTCGAGCCGCGATGTTGATTTATTATACCAGCCTCGTTTCCATGCGGCTACAAATCGCTTTCTCGACTGCCTCAAATAAATCCTGTTTTTCGGAATGTTGCCGTGGTGGGATTTTCTGGGACTTTTCATATGTTATTAAGAGGTGATCAAAGAACCAAAAACAGTTGAAATTTCTTTTGTGGGAATTAGTTCCAGGTCAGGCCCATTTTTGTCGTAGAATGCCTGGACTATAACAAGCTCTCTTGCAATTCATTAAAAATTGAAATACTGAGCTTCTCTTCGCAATTCAAGTAGTGCGAGCAAATTCCTGGTATTTCTATAAATGGTACCAATATTTCTCCTTTTCCAACCGCCAGTGACCTTGGAATTGCTCTTGACTCACACTTAAAATTAAACTCACATGTAAATAATATTTGTAAATCCGCATCTCTCTCGCTATCAGAAGTATTGGACGCATCCGAAAACACTTGCAACAGAGTGACTGCGAACGTCTTTGCGCCTTGACTCCTACAATAGCATTCTCTTTGGTCTTCCCGGTTCAACTATTTCAAAACTTCAACGGATACAAAATACTGCAGCTCGCCTGGTATCTCTCTCTAAGAAATCCGATCACATAACTCCCGTCTTAATTAACCTCCACTGGCTTCCTGTCCGTCTTAGGATATCTTACAAAATCCTTCTCATCACCTACAAATTGGCCCCAACCTATCTTTCTGAACTCATTCACCCGTACACGCCTTGTCGTTCACTCAGATCGTCTTCCAAGCTCCTGCTCCGCGTTCCAGATCACACACAACAAGTTATGGGGACAGGGCCTTTTCCCACTGCGCTCCCACATTGTGGAACGATCTTCCAATGGATATTAGACGCAGTGAAGGTGTTCAGGTTTTTAAAACTAAACTTAAAAAACACCTGTTTAGTAAACATTTTGTTTAATTTAAATTTTAAATTTTTGCTTTTCTTTCATTTTTATCATTTTATCCTGAATACAATTTTAATGTAATTTTATATATTTTAATGATACTTTTTTATATATATTATATTTTTTTTCTACATATATCTAATATACATTTGTAAGAGCATTGCGGTAATATAATGCTCCAAATACTTATTATCATTATTATTATTATTATTATTAGTGCCGGGTTTTGCTCGGTCGCCTTTTGTTTAGGAATCGTTTGGTTGCAAAACAATAAATTTGCACGTGAGAATCGTACCGGCCTATTAAATACTTTGCTTTAATCGATGCAAGTTACTTCATATTCACTCGCGTGGAAAAACGACAGGAAACCGAGAAAAATCGGGCAGAACTCGTTAATGGGGTTCTTTTTTAGCAAGCAGATCACCGCTTCTGAAGTCTGGTTTGTCATTTTAAAACTAGGGCCGTTAAAGATAAACTAGATAGCCTACCTTATCAAGAAGGGGCTAAACTAAATGGACGATTCCAGCTATAACGCACGCACGCGATGCATGTCGGTAAATGTGGGAGATTTGTCGAACAAACTGTTAAAAAGCTCGCGCTATATTCTTGAAGCTGTGGGACACGGCTTTGGCATTTAAGAATAAAGAAGAGCGCGCGCCCTTATAGCTGGAATCGTCCATTGAGCAAGTACTTGTGTTTTATATTTCGCGCGTACGTTCAAGAAATGAAGCAATTTGTTTTGTTTTTATTTTCATAACTTTTCGACTGTGTGGACAACCCTCAATCATTATAACAGGCAAATAATATTAGTGATACAGTACAGGACAACTCTTTTTACTAATGCTACTTACCCAGACTCAAAGCATGCACACTCTTGGTATTTTCCAATGTCAATCAAAGCAGTGCTAAGTATATGGTTGAAGGTCTCAAGTCGAAAGCCAGTCCAGCCTTTCACCATTTTTGTACTCTCTGTATGCACTATAGGTATGAGACCTGTAAGCGCCAAAGACCTCCCAACCTCAGGGTTAAACTGTACGTAGGGAAGACAAAACAAATGGGCAATGTCAGAAAGAGGAAAGCTGTACTGAAATGTGACTGCAGTCACGTTCTAATAGACCTCCTCGGCTTGGGCGTATTGTTTTGCCCATTTCAGATCACGTGTCATTCCCATGAGTATTCTCTCTTTGTTTGGAATGATTCTATATTCATATATCCTTCGGTGCGTAGCAGAAAAAGAAAGAAAGAATACTCATGGGAATGCCACGTGATCTGAAATGGGCAAAACAAACGGGCAAGCCGAGGAGGTCCATTGGAGACAGCAGACTAGTTAGTTTCAAATCAATGTTACCAACCTGCTGCTGAAAACAGAAGTTGTCGTAAAAGTGTTCTTAACTAAAAGTTGGTTCCATAAGATCGCAATGGATCCCACGCGATCCCCCATTGCGGATCACAGATGTTTTGCAACCCCATTGGTTTCCATACAATCGTAGCCTGTGTACATCCGCTACTAACCTACAAGAGGATTAGTAGCGTCTGTGAAATCCCGTTGCTAATCGTGCTCATTCACGCAGTCCTTCTCCAGGAATCGGGGACTCGTTCCTGATTGGCTCACGATCACGTTATAGCCGTTGCAAATTTAAAACTCGTTCTCTGTCTATGATTCTATGGCAACGCACGCCCTTTTGGAGCCAAAAGCGTGCAGAGCAGACACACAGGCGCCAAAGTGCAAAAGAGAACGTGCATTGTCATGGAATCGTAGACAAGAAGCGAGTTTCGATTTGCAAAAGCTATGATATTTTTAATATTGAATTGAAAAATGCATTTGGATTGAATAATGAAATCAGCAATGGAATAGTGAATTGAATATTCAACTCTAGCGGGGGACGCTACATGTCTTTTGACTGTAACTTATTATGCAAATTTATTTTCCATTGCGTGACCTGAACACGATTAGCAACGGGATTTCACAGACGCTACTAATCCTCTTGTAGATTAGTAGAGGATTTACACAGGCTATACAATCGCAAACAATCGCAGAACTGGTGAAGCTAAATTTGAATAAAAAATGTTTTTGTTTTGCTATTGAGCGATATGATTATTATCAGAATGGTATACTTGCTACAATTATCAAAATTACCACAGAATTGCAGAACGGAAATTGTTTCATATAATATAAATAATACATAACTTAGTTTGAAGATTCAAAATTACTTTGGTACGTGTCTCACGAAATATACCTTCTGTAAGGGCCTGTTCACATGGGAGAAGGATAGGGGCACCCTGTAATCTTAAGGGTTGAAGTTACCGCAGATTCATATCCATTATTTCCGATTCATTAGGGGCATCCTACTGGGTTGGGTCAAAAGGTTAAGCTCCCCTTTACATGCAGAGTTTAATTCGCACGTGGATTTGCATAATTATCTAATTATGCATACAGCAAAATTATTTGTGACTTCTTAATGATGTGGAGCTTTTGTTTGCTTGCTTTGGAGATGATATTTCACTGATAGCAAGTTGTGATTTATAGATTGTATTTGCAACGGAAAAGTTGGAGATTCAGGATTCAATCTCTCACTTAGAAGGCCAAACTCTTCAGGCTGAGAGTTTCGCACTTCTAGCAGCAGGTGTCAGTCTTGCGTATATATTTGGGGGCGTCTAGTACGATTCCCGGTTGACAGTTATCCAATAAGCGTGTCGGGAAAAACCGGTTTTCCTTCACGTGCCCGCTGCGCCTGTCGTGACAGCTGTAAAAAAGTGTGTTTACATTTAGATTTTGCGCCACGTTCGAATTACGACAGTTTCTACACTTTTTAATAGTACTGAGATATGTTTTGTTGGCGATGAAAAGAACGCCGGTAAAATACGCTACGAGTAGTAGACAGAAATTTGTAGAGTCCCCTCCTCGCCTACGTCTTGGTCGCAAAGTATGCTGTCCCCTCGTTTGTTGGACCTCAGTTTCAATCAGTTATGTGAGACGTTATTACTAAAATCATTGGACAAATTACTAGGAGAATTGGCTTGGAAGAGTAGCTACCACAACCACTATTCAGTCGCGAACACAAGTCTTGAATTACTTGAAACGTTCTCTTTACTATTATCGAAAGAGCAGCTAGGACATCCGTCCTCAGGATAAACAAAGGGAACAGTTTCGGCGAAAACAATAGCTACTTCAAGCAATAACAACTCTTAACGTCGGAAGCGATTTTTGTCACATATTCCTCAAGCAACAGCTACTATCAAACTGGTTTTTAGATCACGTGAGCGCATCAGACGAATACCAATCAGAAGGCCAGGGTCAGGATCTGACTCGGAACGGATTAACTCAACAATGGCGTACCGCGCGCCTCCAGAGGCTGACGCCAGCTCTGAGTTTCCCGAGAAACAACACAAACGAGAAAAGAGTTTCAGCCTCTGGTCCCCAGGGTAAATCTTCGCATGATCTGATCTTCGTTTCTAGATGACGTCATTTCGGCCGACTCGGAGTTGCTTGGGCCCTTACAACAGCATTCTATTTTCACAACACTCTCATTCATACTCAGTTGAATAAGATATGGAAATAATGATTGACCAGCGCTCCTTTCGCCATCTGTCTCCCTTTACAAGGAATACATCCCAATAAACCATAACCTTCCTCTTTTTGGAGTCTCCCGTTCTCAATTACCCATACTCAAAAAAAAAGGAAGGAAGAAAGGGAGGATGCAGATACTCGAGGCTTGCCAAATCTCCAATTACACATCCCATCCTCCAAAGAAAAACAAGACAAGAGGGATGCAGATCATCAAAGGAGAGACCTTTATTTGACACTAATCAAACGGGATGCGCCCTTTTGAGGGAATCAACCGCCGGAAAAGCACACACAAATTGTTTAGCTGATTTGTGTCTTACCATGGGACTGAAACTTCGGCTGTGGATTCTGCTAGTCTGGGGTTACTTGACATTCATCCACGTACATCTCTATCCCCCGGATAGGACAGATTACAGTTTGTGGATTGTGGCGTGTTCCAAATACATGTTGGTCACCATCCCTTAATGTTTTGCCCAATATATGATTAAATGAAAAGCCGTCATCATTAGGGCGGAAGGGACCTGTTAGGGAACCGAAGGATTTCTGCTGCGTTCGACATTGGTTTTCGCATCTACAAGTGACCTTTGTAAGTGCTCTACCAATCATGTAAACTTATTCACAAAAAAGGGCGTGGATTGTTTAGGCGTCACCCTAGCCTGCAATTGCTCTGCTTTAACCAAGCGGCAAGTAATCCTTAACTTGTTTATCTACCCAATCGTCGATTTCCGAATATAGGAATCAACTGTCTTGTAGGACAGCCGCATATGGCAACCCCTTCTGACCCAAGAACTTGCAATCCATGCGATGAACTTGCGTCTTTCCATTATTATCTTTATGAACCAAAAAAATCGACAAAGGTCACGTGGTGTAACAGTTGAAAGTGTGACGTGGCCTGAAAGAAATTGCTCAAGTTCCTTTTGTAGCGAGTCTTTTTGATTTGCACAACTAGTGGCCTTGCCGTAATCAAAAAGCTGCTGAATACGTGCATCAATGGTGTCCAAGTCAACAGACACCTTATTTGAGTTTGAACGTTGTATAGGCTTACGATTATAGCCACACTGCTGACAAAAACGGAAGTCATACTGATTTGCGTGTTGGCACACCGGGAATCTAACAGATGCTATAAACAATTTGACGACCACAGGAAGGTCCTACGAGATAAGGAAAGAAGAGGCAAGGACGCCACATCAGATTTCAACTCATTTATTTCCAACCAGAGCTGTGCAAAAATAATTTAACAATCCATGGAAAGCAGTCCTTCTTAAATTAGCATGTTTTCTTTCTTTTCTTTTCTTTTCTTTTCTCTTGCCTCTGTTCCTCTCTTTCAGAAAATCCTTTTTGAAAATACTGTCTATTTACTACATTTATTTATTTATTTCAGTATCAAATGTTACATTCAAGGGACCACGGCGAAAACCCAGAGGTCTTCTGGGGTACCCAACCATTCTTTAATGGGACTAAGAAAGCTCCTACATCCCTTACAGATGCTAGTTTTGGTGCTCTAGCTGCCGTGCCAACAATGATAGGCCACCAATACTTTCTAGGATACATGCCTAAAATGATAAGGGTAGAGACATCAAGTCAATAGAATGTCCATGATCACCTCCGAATTACTTCTGCACATCGTCCCACACTTTATTTGAGAGCCTAGAGTCAAACACGGAGAGACGGCGCGAGGGTGTGTCAGCCGGGTTCTCGCCAGAAGGGATGTAAGACAACTGTTGTGAAGAATAATGCTTTGAGAGCGGCATTAAGCTGCGAACTTCTTCCCGATTGGTTATTCCAGGCATCTACTACTGCCTTGTTGTCTACCTGATCATCTACTCTCGCATTCTGGGACTGTTCTACACTAGTGGCAAGAAGGACGAAAAAGTAAGCCTCACGGAAAAGGAGGAGAAATCGGATAAGAGCGCGGCTCCGACCAGCAAGTGTTTCTGCTGTTCGCAAGACCCACGCGACGGCGAACTGAGCGAGATTTAAGGCCATGGACGTTGGCCAGCGCGTTCAGTTTTCTAAAGACAGCAACTTGTGTTTCTTTGTATCAATGCAAACGATCACGTTGAGCGCAAGTGCGATAAGAGCGGTAATTGCGGCAAAGACGGCTGCGTAAAACACCATCATCGCTTGATACACTTCGCGAAACCCGTGTTCGTAGGCACGTCATCGGTTATCCTGATGTCGGTCAAGTGCTTCTTCCGATAGTCCCTGTGGTTGTGATGCGCGCCGACGGCTGAGCGGAAGATACCTTTGCGCTGCTTGGGTCCTGTAGCCAAGCGTCGTTGATTCTCGGGAGTCTAGCGGATAAGTTAGGACTTGACGGCGAGCACTCCGAGCTTAACATTGGCACTGTAAACTCGGCAAACACACAACAGTCCAAGAGGGTTATTTTCGCGGTTCGTTCGCGCGGTAATAGTGACGAAGAGCCGACAGTAGTAGACGAGGCATGGACGGTGCATCAACTTAACCTCCCGAGTCAGACGGTGACAAGCGTGGCCATTCGGACATGGCCTCATCTACGCGACATAGATGTACCGGAAGTCGACTCGCGGAAGGTCACCATTAGTCTACATGCTGTTAAGAGCGAATGTATTACTATTAGAGGCGGTTTTGCAGCACGAGATACGCAAACCCCAGGTCAACCCGTAGCTGTACGAACGCGTTTTGGATGGACGCTCACTGGTTCAGTGAGAGGATTTGTTCCCCCGGAGCGCGTTCGTGTGACGCATGTTGGCGCCGTTCGGACTCCTGATGATTTACTTAAACAAAAGTGCAGAGTTGGTGGCCACTGACTCTTTTCGGACTAAGATTGAGCATGAAACTGCAAGATCGCGCGAGGACAAGGAAGCCATCCAGATACTTGAGAACACAGTAAAGCGGTGCGGAGGCCGTCACGAAGCTGGCCTATTGTGGAGGGTTGAAAACACCGTGCTCCCCAACAACCGCGCCATGGCGGAGAAGCGTCTAAAGTCGACGGAGCGCATGCTCAAACATGATGATACGGTCGCCGCTACGTATTGTGAGATTATAGAAGACTACGTTGAGAAGGGCTACGCGCGGAAGTTGACGGCTACTCCCGGCCCACAGCGTGTTAAATCCGAATAAGCCAGGAATTGACGCCGCTGCAAAATGTCAAATGATTTCGTTGAATGACCATCTCCTAGTAGGACCAGACTTTCTTAACAGTTTAGTCGGTGTGCTGCTGCAATTTCGAGAGCACCCGCTCGCGATCGCAGCTAATATAGAAGGAATGTTCTTACAGTGGCGTATCATACCCTGCGATCAACCATCGCTTAGGTTCCTTTGGCGTGACCTCGACGAAGGGAGAAGCCCTGATGTATACCAAACGATATTTGGGGCAGCGTCGTCACCCTGGAATGCTAATTACTTGCTTCGTAAGACTGCGGGTGATAACTGTGATAGCCCGGAGTTCTCCAAGGAGACCGTCGAAGCCGTGCATTCCAACTTCTACATGGATGACTTTCTCAAATCGTTACCTAGCCAGGCGGAAGCTGTGCGGATGCAGAGGGAGATGACAGCTTAGATGACAGCAGAGGTTTCAAGCTAACGAAGTGGACTAGTTCGTATCGTTAGTGTGGGAGCAGCTACCGAAAAAAAAAATCGCGTCGTAGTACCCAACGCGCAGATCCAGGAAAATAACATAGAAAGATAGGTACATGCCTACAATTACAATTTCACAAATTTCACAAAGAACATGTGAGCATCTTGTAACAAAACAGCCCGAAATCGGAGTGTTGTCCCATCGGCTCATTTGTAACATCCGGTCTAAATTAAACCTTATACGCATACCTATCATCCTATGCTACTTTCCCGGGTCTGCGCGATGGGTGCTACGAAAACCACTTACTAGGCCTCTTTTCAAGATCTGATCCTAGACTACGTGAGGTCCTGTCGCAGATAACTACGGAGGAGACTTCATACCCGTCTTTGAACCTAGACCTTGAGGATCTGCCAGATGCCTAATCCAGATGCTGTGGCGTAAGAAGCCCTCGTGGGACGAGCCTCTTGATGATGACGACGCCAACATCTGGGAGTAATGGCAACGAGATCTAGAGCTGGCGCCCGTTTCTCGAAACGCCCGAGAATTCTCGGGCCCGAGAACTTTGTTTTGCAATTTTTATGGATTTATCAAAAAGATTTTCGTTTCTTTTCTACCCTGCTGATTTTAATAGTCTATAACTCCCTTTCGTAGTTATTTCTATTCTATAGTACTTAAAGAATTACGTGAGTTTAAACCGAACTTTTCGGGCGCCCGAAAAACTCGGGTGAAAAACAATGGAAAGTTTTCGGGAGCAACTGACCTCCCGAGACTTTTCGGGTGATTTTTCTTCGATTTGAGGGTTTCAATGAAACTGGAAATTTCTTTTTTGAGACGTAAACAGTATACATATTCACGGATAGGAAGTTCTAGACTACTTAAACCAACAGGGTAGAAAAGAAAACGAAAAACTTGGGGATCAATCTATTAAAATTTCAAAACAAACTTTTCGGGCCCGAGAATTCTCGAGCGTTTCGAGAAACGGCCCCCTGGTCAGTATCGCTGATTTCGAGATACACGGCTGTCTGTGCCCTGATGCACCGCCCGGAGCCTACGCTGAGTTGCATGTCTTCGGGGACGCATCGGGGAAGGCCTTCGGAGCCGTTTGCTATGCAAGATTTGCGATGATTGCACTCGAGGCTTGAGCGCTGCGGAGTTTAACTCGCCATTCTTGTGGCAGACGGAGGTTATCGGAAATTAGCATACATTAGAATGTCAATTAAAAGCTACTAGTGACGTAATCAATATAGTCATGTAAGCATTTCTATCAGCTTCCAGTCTGCCGACATGCACTATCAATGAAACCTGGGAAACACTCAGTTAGTCAGTATTTCTGACACTGGTGCCGAAACCCGGGATCACAATATCGCGAAGTAAAAGGTAGGATGAACGAAAAGACCTCCAATTGCTTAAATTCAGCGTAAC
The DNA here is from genome assembly GCA_033964015.1 of Scolanthus callimorphus. NCBI lineage: Eukaryota > Metazoa > Cnidaria > Anthozoa > Actiniaria > Edwardsiidae > Scolanthus > Scolanthus callimorphus. The sequence continues at coordinate 11,127,514 of CM066915.1, forward strand.
TCATAGACGGAGAGTCTATGAGCGCGTAATGGAACTGATGGCGCAAAAACCCAAATCGAATCACGCAGCGAACGAAGGAGTTCCTAACCCACCAAATCCAGATCACAGAACGACATCAGCATCCAGGAAACAAAACAAAACAAAACAAAACAAAACAAGAGCACTCAAATCGAGTCAAGCAAAGTCGAGTTAATCGAAGCCGAGTGGAGTCAAGTCGAGTCAGAACAAGAAAGAGAACAATAAATCTAAATCTAAAAACTGTTCACTAATATCTGCCCCGGAGGATATCGGAAATTAGCATACATTAGAATGTCAATTAGAAGCTACTAGTGACGTAATCAATATAGTCATCAGCTTCCAGCCTGCCGACATGAACTATCAATAAAACAAGGGAAACACTCAATTAGTCAGTATTTCTGACAGAGGTGCACTGGCCTCAAGAGACAACCGCGACCCCTCTGAATGGCGATGTTGAGGTGAAGGCAGCCTGGGTCGGCCATGTAGCTGTTGAGGAGCCCTGCTTTCCTGATCCTGAGAAGTACTCATCTTGGATTCGTTTTCGTCGTTTTGCATGAATGTACCGGTTCATACATAATGCGCGGCTTCCAGACGTTGAGCGTATCAGATCGCCCCTGACGGTTGCGGAGCTACAGAAGGCAAAAGAGATCACCATAAGGCGGTCCCAGAAGTTGTCGTTCGGCTTTCTGAATGACAAAAATCCAGGATTTTCCAGAAAGTCTTGAGTTATTTTTCCAGGAGTTTTTATTGGGTAGAAATGCTCCCTCCCCTCAAAACAAATTATAAGTCTGGATGATGTCATAATTTGCAGCCTAATATCAGATTCACGAAACTGACTGATTCAACCACATTTGAGTTGAAACATTTTTCCAGGAGTTTCCTTATAATTCCAGGTCTTTCCAGGAAGGAAATGAAAATCCATGATCTCCAGGGCCCGTACGAACCCTGCGAACAGGACTTGCTGACCCTGCAGGCTGAGAAACCTCTGCCACCGCGGAGCAGATTAGCCGCCCTCAGACCCGTCGGAGGTCGTTTAAGGAAAGCTCCGCTCCCTGAAGCCACCCACAACTAAGTTGTAAAATGTATACCCTAATGAGACCCTGTATATGCAAAGGATATTTACAATTCCCTTTTTCCTTTGTCGACTTGTGAGTTATTGTTTTAATATAAGCTTATCCCCACGTGAACTAAAACTGGTTTCACTGCACGAAATTTCATATTCACAATGCATCACTAGGGCAAGCAAAAGCTGTGCGAAATTGGTTCACTATATTTACGTTACTTTTGCTAGCCATGCCTTGAACAAGTGCAATATTTGAAATCCACCGACCAAGCAAAAGGCATGCAAAATAATAGCAAACACACAAATTCATGCCACTTTCTCAAGGGATGGCGATTTTACATTTTCGCAACGTTTTTGCAATTTCTGCACACTGTATATCGAAACTATTGAGAGTTTTGAGTAACATTCGCATAGGCTTGAGAATAACAAATTTGCAGCATATTCCCAATGGCCAGTCAGGAGAGATTTTAATCACACCCTTGCACTCTTTCACGACGGCATAGTGAAATCAATGAGAGTTTTGAATAGCATTTGCATGAGTTTGCGAATAATGAAATTTGCATCGCATTCCCAATGGCTAGTCAGAAAAGATTTTCACTACACGTTTGCACACTTTCGCGACCCATAGTGAAATTAACGAGAGTTTTCCATAGCATTCGCGTGGGCTTGTGGATAATGAAATTTGCACCATATTCCCAATGGCTAGTCAGGAGAGATTTTAACCACACCCTTGCACATTTTCGCGAGCCATAGTAAAATTAACGAGAGTTTTGAATAGCATTCGCATGAGCTTACGAATAATGAAATTTGCATAGCATTCCCAATGGTTAGTCAGGAGAGATTTTCACTACACTTTTGCACACTTTTGCGACCCATAGTAAAATTAACAAGAGTTTTAAATACCATTTGCATGGGCTTGTGGATAATGAAATGTGCACAACATTTTCAAGGCCTAGTCAGGAGGATTTTCATTACACCTTTGCACTCTTTCGCGACCCATAGTAAAATTAACAAGAGTTTTAAATAACATTCGCATGGGCTTGTGGATAATGAAATGTGCACTACATTTCCAATGGCTAGTCAGGACATGTCAGGAGAGATTTTCACTACACCTTTGCACACTTTCACGACCCATAGTAAAATCAAAGAGAGTTTTGAATAGCATTTGCATGGGCTTGCGAATAATGAATATCGCACCATATTCCCAATGGCTAGTCAGGAGAGATTTTATCCACACCTTTGCTCACTTTGGCTACCCATAGTGAAATTAACGAGAATTTTGAATAGCATTCGCATCTGCTTGCGAATAATGAAATTCGCACCATATTCCCAATGGCTAGTCAGGAGAGATTTTAACTACACCTTTGCACATGCATTTCGTGAGCCATAGTAAAATTAAAGAAAGTTTTGAATAGCATTCGCGTGGGCTTGTGGATAATGAAATTTGCCCCGTATTCCCAATGGCTAGTCTGGAGAGATTTTAGCTACACCTTTGCACACTTTCGCGAGCCATAGTAAAATTAACGAGATTTTTAACGAATAAATTAACGAATGATGAAACCAAGAGGATTGTTAAAAAACTACTTTTCGTGTTGAATATTCCGAAGAAAGTGCTGTTCGATACAAAGTTTATAAACCACGCATACTGTGCAGTGAGTTACTGCATAGCTGTCAACACACCCGCATTAGGCGGGTGTCACAAGATTTTGAAGCCTGTCACCCGCATGATGTTTGCGAAAATTTTCATACATTTACTGTATTTTACCCGCATTGAATTTTTCATACATTTTCTCTATTTACTTGCCACATGAGGGAGAATCTCAAGATTTTTGACGAAGTTGGGTTGACAGGTATGTTACTGTGTGAAGAAGTTACGAAAGTCAAGCCAAATCGCAAGGCCTACTAGGAAATCTTAGGATTCAGCGGTATCTCCAGTACGCATGCGCCCTGAGCGTCGGCGGGAAACTTCGTTATTTCCATACACGAGGACAGAATCGGGACAGAATCGTTGTTGTTAGCCGCATCTTGTGCAATTCTAGCGCTGTATAAACCGAAATAAAGCTTTCCTAGTGTTATATGAAGACTTAAAGTTCAACTTGAGAGTGCAAAGTATGGATTGAATCTAAAAAGAAACCAGGTAAGAGCACATCTAGTCCGAGCTACACAGTTCGAAAATCTCGGATTTGTCTCGATGTAAGATTTATCTGCTCCTATAATAAAGCCAACTCGAAAAGATTTTCTGGTTAGTTTTCCTGTCATTTATGCAAGGCGTTGCTCTTACTGTACCACAGCTATTCTTGGCTACAGGTCATCTAAAATATCCTCAGCTTTTTACTTATTCACTAGCTATTTTGAAGTGTAATAAACTAAGACCTCATGTTTATTTTCATTGAGTAATTATGCCGCGAAGTCTTGAAATGTGTGGGTTACATAACACTCTTATGTAACAGCGTGTTGTTGAATTAAGGATACATTCCTTTGACAAGTCTTGTCTTATTTAAAGGAATCCTGACTTTGATTCATGGCCTTTTCACTCAGAAGATACGTAAGCCCGTGAGTCGCTAGTAGATTTCTTTTTCGTTTCACCAGATTACGTCGCCTCAGCCGATGTCTACATGCTTTCGCCCAGTTCTAGATGCCGCCATACCTGCAGCCACCCGCTTGTTGAAGCCTCTGCCGATCCCGTTCGTGCCGCTATTTGCCTCGTATATGGCGAGCTTCCAGCCCAGTTCCAGATGCCGCCATACCTACAGCCACCCGCCTGTTGCAGCATCTGCCGATCCCGTTCGTGCCGCTATTTGCCCCATATATGGCGAGCTTGCAGCTCTAATTTGGACTTATTCAAAATACCATGTTTGCTCGTTCGTCGAGCCTAAATTGGACTTATTCAAAATACCATGTTCGCTCGTTCGTCGAGCCTAAATTGGACTTATTCAAAATACCATGTTCGCTCGTTCGTCGAGCCTAAATTGGACTTATTCAAAATACCATGTTCGCTCGTGTGTCGAGCCTAAATTGGATTTATTCAAAATACCATGTTCGCTCGTGTGTCGAGCCTAAATTGGACTTATTCAAAATACCATGTTCGCTCGTGTGTCGAGCTTAAATTGGACTTATTCAAAATACCATGTTCGCTCGTTCGTCGAGCCTAAATTGGACTTATTCAAAATACCATGTTCGCTCGTTCGTCGAGCCTAAATTGGACTTATTCAAAATACCATGTTTGCTCGTGTGTCGAGCCTAAATTGGACTTATTCAAAATACCATGTTCGCTCGTTCGTCGAGCCTAAATGGACTTATTCAAAATACCATGTTCGCTCGTTCGTCGAGCCTAAATTGGACTTATTCAAAATACCATGTTTGCTCGTGTGTCGAGCCTAAATTGGACTTATTCAAAATACCATGTTCGCTCGTGTGTCGAGCCTAAATTGGATTTATTCAAAATACCATGTTTGCTCGTGTGTCGAGCCTAAATTGGATTTATTCAAAATACCATGTTCGCTCGTGTGTCGAGCCTAAATTGGACTTATTCAAAATACCATGTTCGCTCGTGTGTCGAGCCTAAATTGGACTTATTCAAAATACCATGTTCGCTCGTTCGTCGAGCCTAAATTGGACTTATTCAAAATACCATGTTCGCTCGTTCGTCGAGCCTAAATTGGACTTATTCAAAATACCATGTTCGCTCGTTCGTCGAGCCTAAATTGGACTTATTCAAAATACCATGTTCGCTCGTTCGTCGAGCCTAAATTGGACTTATTCAAAATACCATGTTCGCTCGTTCGTCGAGCCTAAATTGGACTTATTCAAAATACCATGTTCGCTCGTTCGTCGAGCCTAAATTGGACTTATTCAAAATACCATGTTCGCTCGTTCGTCGAGCCTAAATTGGACTTATTCAAAATACCATGTTTGCTCGTGTGTCGAGCCTAAATTGGACTAATTCAAAATACGATGTTCGCTTGTGTGTCGAGCCTAAATTGGACTTATTCAAAATATCCATGTTCGCTCGTGTGTCGAGCCTAAATTGGACTTATTCAAAATACCATGTTCGCTCGTGTGTCGAGCCTAAATTGGATTTATTCAAAATACCATGTTCGCTCGTGTGTCGAGCCTAAATTGGATTTATTCAAAATCATGTTCGCTCGTGTGTCGAGCCTAAATTGGATTTATTCAAATACCATGTTTGCTGTGTGTCGTGCCCTTCATTGGATTTATTCAAAATACCATGTTGGCTCGTGTGTCGAGCTATTGGAGCCTTATTCCTCACATTTGCTGGTTTGTATATTGAACTCTTATTTAGACATTTGTAAGTAGAACTGCTAAGAATTCTAAGTTTCTTTTTCCAAGTGCCCGGTATCCTGGTCGCGCCAATATGGGTTTTCTTATAGAAACCCTTCAATTCATCTTTGATGAGTTTTTGGCCCGACTTGGCTATTGGGAACTTTCCTTTTTAACCTTCGTTTTTTGTGCTCTTTTTGCGTCTGGTATTCCGACAATTTTTTCGTATACTTGTCAAGATGCTAAGCCACAGACACATTAACATAGCGTGTAAAACCTGGTTTGTGGGAAAGCTTCCCTACTGGCTAAGTCGGGCCACTGCCCTTAACTGTGAAAGGGAAGGGTTTTTCTGAGTTTTGGGAAAAGGTACCCTTTTGGAAGGGTTATTGGGCAAATAAGGTCTTTGGCAGATACATAGTAAGCTGTAGGCTGCTCGATCCGAGGTCAACCCATTTCCCATAACTTAATCCCACACGACCGAGACAATGAGCGGCCTGGTTACCTCAATGAAAATCGTTTACTATTTTCATTGAGTAATTATGCCGCGAAGTCTTGAAATGTGTGGGTTACATAACACTCTTATGTAACAGCGTGTTGTTGAATTAAGGATACATTCCTTTGACAAGTCTTGTCTTATTTAAAGGAATCCTGACTTTGATTCATGGCCTTTTCACTCAGAAGATACGTAAGCCGTGAGTCGCTAGTAGATTTCGACCCACCCACCTCCCCTTCGGCGACGTAATATATACCGTACTTCCGTCCGCCTTCAGCCGCTCTTTACCTCGGTCAACCCATTTCCCATAACTTAATCCCACACGACCGAGACAATGAGCGGCCTGGTTACCTCAATGAAAATCGTTTACGATTCTCATCAACATGAGAAAGCAGGAGTTGTTCAAGTAATATTCCTGTCAGGTGAATGATAATAAATCAGTCTGATTAACTCAACAGGCCAGAATCTGCTGCAAATAGAGCTACAAGAGATCACTGAGGCAGTAAATTTGTTGACCATGGAGGGGAGGAAAGATGCCTTTGGTCCAAGGCCCTGCTAAGAGGTTTGTTACAAATTTCTTTTTGTAAATAATTATATTTTTGAGCCTGGTTTGTTACAATAATTTTGGGGCCTTGAAGACAGGTGACATGCAAGATTACATGAGAATAATTACTGTTAGTGTAATTACTCAAGTGATTACAAAATCTGTGCACGCTGATTGGACAAGAGGTTCCTTTTCTCTCGCTATAAATCACCTACAGGTGATTATAACATTGAAAGGATTGGGAGTGCACACGCAAGTTGTTATGATCATGACAAAGTCCAACAAAAAAAATTTTCTGTCCAAAAACCTTTATGAATCACTTGAGCAATTATACTAAAACAATTAGTCGCCCTAAGAGACGAAACGCGTCGGAAATAAATTACATTACTTTTACAACTTCAAGTGTCACTCCTTGTGCTGCTCACTAGTCTTCGTTAAAAAAAATTGTGACTGAGCCGAAAGGGTAATGACCGTGGAGTGGTTTAAGAAGACTAAACGCTCAGGCCCCAAGTGTAAATTGAGGTCAAGCGGATGTTGAAATTAAAGTTGAAACCCGAGGGTGAAGTGTAATGAGATATGAACGCATTTGTTACGGGTCTATTATAAAATGTTATAAAAATAAAACCAACTCTGACGGCTGACCTGTCAACACGTCAAAGGTTAACAAAGGGAGAATTCCTGTTGGGTTTAATTACGTTCCTTTGGCCCGCAGTTCCATGAGTAGAGTACGTAAATATGGGAGAGTACTACGTAAATCTTTGACAATTGGCTTAGAAATTTTTATCGAGTAGAAGGAATTGCTGAAAGTATGGTTCGAAATGGATTCCGCTTACAAAGTTATAAGACACGATATTTTCTAAGGTCAGTAATTGATTGCAATCACGCGCCAAGTTGTTACGCGGGACTTCACTTCACCTATTATGTGGATGCTACCTCGGAAAGATATTTGTGCATCGCAGACGGACAGCGACGCAGAACTATTGTACTCGTTTTATAATCGGCTTTTGGCTTAAAATTATTAACCGGCGTGGAAAGAATTATAAAAGCGTTATTTTTAGGGCTCCCTGGAGGTATCAAAACCCCCTAACATAAAATTGTATACCTCGTTTCAAACCACTAATAACAAATACGTTTCTAACCACTGTATGCATTGCTACACTACCTCAAATGGGCGATTGTCGACTTTAGCCGTCAATTAAACCAAAACGTTGGATTCGGCTACTTCCTTGGATCGACAATCAACATTACAATTAATCCTTTGCTAAGAATCTTCAATCGCAACAGTGAATTTTGAGGTCGCGTAGCAATAATGCATATTGGTGATAAATGTAATGCCTCCATACATCGCTTCGAATGCAATTCTTGGGTTCCTAGATGCTACCCCTAGACTATCCCTACATTACGGACTACCGTTTTGTTTATATTCACGATGAACTGTGAAAACCGGATCCTCAAGCACACTTCTATATCTGCCCACTTATAGCTTATAGTCAACCATGGAGGACCGGGAGACTCCATGAGTCAACATTTCGGAAAGATAGCAAATTTGTTTTAAATAACATCAACAATTATATTCCATTTACACAGTTTGTACCAGTGTATCGTGTACAAATACTGTTGAACTGTTAAACATATATGGGACATCTAGCTCGAAGATACAGTGGAGATGGCCCTCCTCAGCGCATCAATGAAGCTTCTTGTAGCAGACTCGTGGAAGTTGCGAAACTTCCAGCAGGACCGGCATGCAGGGTAAGTACCTTTTCCTTTATAATGATATTTTAAAAATGACGTTCAGGTATAAAATCTGGTACTGTTTGTGTCACTCCACTCTACAACCACTGCCCTGTAATGCAGTAGACATTTGCTAGGGTTAAACGTTTACAAGATGTTTTGATATTTTGAAATATCTCGGATCGTGCAAAACTGTTATTATATTTGACTGGAACATGTCCAAACTGAATCAAGAAAATAGATGCACGTCTAGAATCTTCAACAAAAATAAGAAACGAAGCTACTGCCATGGAAAATTCCATGATAACGACTACTTTGTTTAACAGAGCGACAATACATAATTGAAAATAATTGCATTATATTTATACAATTAAAAAAATGCCTCATTTAAGGAAACAAAACACTTTGTACAGAGAGTTTAAGCTCTGCCTTCCGTCGAGTACTCCACTGTGTTTAAATAGATACTACTAGTTTACTTTTATTTCGGGGGGCAATTTATCGATCAGTCGATTGCAGGTAAAGCTCTAGCGCCAGGCGATCAAAAGTTCAGTTTTCGATCGGGTATATTTCAGTGTGTTTCACCTCCATTAGTGCCCGGGTTATAGAGTGATGCATTTGATTATCACGTAAGAATATATCTGTAAGAATATCATTTAGAGATAGGGTTGATAGTTATTGATAACTACGCGAATTTCGGATATTACCCGGTATCGTATGAAATCCCCAACTCACTGGACTTTATTAGAATTTTATAGAATAGAACAAGCTTGTCTTGCTTTATAAAAGATACGGAAAAAATACCGAGGGTATCTCAAGTGCTGCGTGTAAGTTGATACACACTATTCAATCTCCAGATCATCGGGACTTTTTCATAGTTATTCACATCCACTTCTGACACATGATGCAGGTACCTATTAACATGAAAAAAATGCTATGCTCACCTCCTTGACTCACAATGCTAACTTTAGTATTTGTAATACGAAGACCATTACCCAATGAGAAATATAGAACTGAAACACTTATTTCAAATTGTTAAACTTTGTTTAATTGCTGTATAGGTCCTAAAGAAAGAATAATTGAAAAATGTTTCTATCCAAAGCAGATTTTGGGAATATGTATATGTCTATAGTTTATTGCTCTGAACCGCTACAAATTCGCCGATTTCGGGTATTTCATGGTATCTTCTGAAATCTCCGAATCACCAGTGGACTTTTTTAAAGTTTCACACAATCATCAATAAGAATCATAGCGACTTCTCGCAAGCTTGTCTAAAAGATACGACGGTATCTCAAGTGCGGCGTGTAAGTCGATATACACTATTCAATCTCCAGATCATCGGGACTTTTTAATAGTTTTTCACAGCCACTTGTGACACATGATGCAGGTACCTATTAACATGAAAAATTTGCTGTACTCACCTCCTTGTCTCACAATGCTAATTTTATTTGTAATACGAAGACCATTACGCATTCAGAAATTTAGAACTGATCCACTAATTTTACATGGCTAGTGTTAAAGTTTATGTTTAATTGCCGTGCAGGTCCTATGAGAAAGAGTATATTGAAATATGTTTCTAATTAAAACGGCTATTGCGGGAAAATGTTTATTGCTCCGCGAACCGGTAAATGCGCGGATTTCGGCTATATGATGGTACTGTATCATACCTGGTTATAGTTTCATACAATCAATAGAATTATAGCGACCTCTCATAAGCTTGTCTCTTCCTCTAGCGTTGATACTGCTGTATTCTGATACATGAAACTTGATACATGATATTTTCCCGATCAACAGGGAAAACATTTCCCGATCATCAGGGAAAACTCAGGTTTTTTCACAAGCCATTGTAGAAGATAGCGCTAACACATAATAACTAGGGATTTAAGGTCAAGTGTCAATTCTAATCCCCAAAGAACTGGGAAAAACACGTCTTTTTTTCACGCGTACATAAAAATTCGCAAAACCCCGTCTCGTATGGAGAAAACAAGCTACTACGGATTAAAACACAAGCTTCGGATTTAAATACAGAACTGTTTGTGATGTTTACAAAGGCCCTCTGTATTTCGTGTAGTTATGTAGTTTTTGGAAAAAGTCTGCGATTTTCACAAGGGCCATCCGTATTTCGTGTAGTTATGTAGTTTTTGGGCAAAAGTGTGCGAGTTTACAGAGGCCCTCTGTATTTCGTGTAGTTATGTAGTTTTGGGCAAAAGTCTGCGATTTTAACATTAATTCCTCCGTATTTCATGTAGTTATGTAGTTTTGGGCAAAAATCTGCGATTTTTACAAACTTCCTTAATAAACTGCTAACCCTAGATCTACCTGACAACGCTATGCTAGTAACTCTTGATGTTTCATCTCTGTATACTAATATACCCCATAACGAAGGCATAAACGCCTGTCGTCATTTCGTCTCTACCCGCACCTCTAGACAAATTCCCACTGAAACTATATGTGACCTAATTTCGATACACAACGACTTGCGGGGTCGCTTCATCGCCATAGATTGCTCGGTACAGGGTGAACGCTTTTATTACTTAATTCCTATAACACGTAATTTTTTAATGTACGATATTCTGAAGTGAAGATTTTGGCAATATAAAACCACACCTGTTGAAAACTTACTGTTATTTAGAAAGAAATGCAGATAACGATACGATGACTTACCATCAATCGTATGTTCGTCTTCATTCTCTTTCGCGTTGCCAAAAATGTTCCGCGACGGCATTATTGTTCGTTAGTCATATTTTATTTGCACCATAAGACATTTATTCCAAATTACTTTAATAAGCACAGAACGGTGCATCGATAATGTTTATTAACCATTTGGTATGGCAGTGATTTTAATTGCTATGCTGTTAAAGTAAATACATCCTAAAAGTGGTGGCAGTAAGTGAGTGTGCTACCTAGAGAAAAGGCTAGACATCAATGACGCAGAATAGTATTGATTTTGCCAGACCCCGAAAAAGTAAGGTGGAAATTTCCACCGACCATCGTCGGACAAATCTAATGCTAAAAGTCTTGATTTTGCCAGACCCCGAAAAGTAAGGTGGAAATTTCCACCGACCATCGTCGGACAAATCTAATGCTAAAAGTCTTGATTTTGCAAGACCCCGAAAAGTAAGGTGGAAATTTCCACCGAGCATCGTCGGACAAATCTAATGCTAAAAGTCTTGATTTTGCAAGACCCCGAAAAGTAAGGTGGAAATTTCCACCGAGCATCGTCGGACAAATCTAATGCTAAAAGTCTTGATTTTGCAAGACCCCGAAAAGTAAGGTGGAAATTTCCACCGAGCATCGTCGGACAAATCTAATGCTAAAAGTCCTGATTTTGCCAGAGCTTCGGAGAAATATAATGCTACTCGTAAAGCTAAAGCTAAGCCTCCGAAAAGTGAGATGAAAGTTTCCAGCCGTCACAGCGCTGTAAAAATACCAGCTTCAAAGTCTAGAAAGCTACTGTGTGGAAACTCTATAGCAGCCTTCCAAAATACAATGCTAAAAAGTTTGCCTCATACTCTATGAAATCCTTCAACTTAATCTTAATTTCAACTTGAGCTAGGTTTGTAAAAACGTCTTCTCGGCATTCGTTATTAGTTATTTGTAAATTCGAAGTTAAAATTGTCATGGAACCCGCAGCGTCAAACCAGGCGTTAAAACACCGCCGGACGAGGCCACTAGGTACATATTAGTATGTTGTTCGACGTGACTGACTGGAAATGTTACATTGCGATTTCATATTTCGAACTATAACGTGGCTTCTTATAATAATACACTGGCAAATTCCTCGAGTGTAATCGCGGAAATCTCAGACAAAGCACGGTCGTGATAGAAATAGATAACCGCAAACAATTTCCTGTACCGAAGATGTTCGTCATAACTATTGAGTGCATACATTTTTTCTTACGTCCAGGTTTCCTACGCAAAGTTCTCCTATTAACCCAGAATGTAAATAGCCGAGCCTATATTACTTATATTATAGACATCAGTGTTTACCTTATATTCCATTATCACCCGAGTAGGAAGTTGTCGCAATCATTGGTCTCCGAGGAAACTTTGAACTGGTTTTAAAAGCTTGCAGAGCATATTGTTATTCGTTATTCGTAAAATGTTCGCCCTTTCCTTCTTGCTTTTGTTTGAAAGTACCACTTTTGTCTACGGCCCTCGGTTGGCTTTTCCTTTCCTTTTACGTGACATTGTAGCCATCGACGGCCATAAGACTTATGTTCAAAATACAAGGACAATGATCAGTCCGTTGCAAGAACATAGAGCACCCATGGTGTTGATGTTTATGAGTGGTCACGTGTAAGGTCTTGACCTATTATCCCGCGTTTTGATTGGTCATTAATTTGCTTTCCTTTTTTGATTGGATAATTTGAAATTTAAGTTTGAGTTAGTTTCAGCGCAGCATCCGCTAAACGGAAATAGATTCGCTTTGCTTTGCAAAGGAAGAGTCTTCGGAAGAGAAGTCTGCGCTGCTTTTGTACGGTTACAATCACCAGCCAAAGGCTGCTCCGGAAAATAACCGCTGGTACTACAAAATTCAAAATAATCAAGTTTGAAACGAGGAGTATGAAAGGTATGCTTCAGTTTATTTACAAATATCAAGCACAGAAAATGTTCACTGGCTGTCTGTCCTTGCTATACAGGCAGAGCAGAAGTAATAATGAGGAGAGTACACAGCAATATTAGGGAGAAATGACTGCTGTTATTGTTATGGAAAGTTCTTAGTTTCCCTCACTTCTTAATAGCTAGTATTAGATGCTCGGTGCAAAAGCAATGCGACAGGCAGCTATTACTATCAGTTTCAACGGAATAAAAGACAAAGGGTAATAGTGTTACACGCAATAGAAAACAAACCGCTACTGAACAATTACAGATGCGCGATTATAATAAGTTTAAGACATCACGGCGTAGTTCAGTTTCTGCCCGAGTTTTTGGCTCTGTTATTATAATAGTTAATACAATTTATGCTCTTGGCTTACATGTTATGTATCATTCTCAGGGCTTATTATAACTCTCTCCACCAGCTCAAGCCAAAATCAGCCTGACTCGACAACGAACCACGAACATATTTCTCTCCTAACGTCGCAGCAATAATGGAACTAAAAACATTGCGTTTTACGCAGTGGCTAAATGACCTGTAACCGGTCAGGTCTTCAGAATGCGTATAACAGACATTGAGTAGAGAAAAAGAGTTACTCGCTATTTGCCTCTCCATCACTCTTTCTCTCTCTACTTTAGCATTGCATTTGCCCAATGATGTGTGTGTGGAAATTTCCACGTTATTTTTTCGGTGTGAATGGAAAAATCAAGACTTTTAGCATTAGATTTGACCGACGATGTATGATGGAAATTTCCAGGTCTGGCAAAAACAAGACTTTGAGCATTGCATTTGACCAACAATGTATGATGGAAATTTCCACCTTACTTTTTCGGTGTCTGCCATATCCAGACTTTTAGCATTAGATTTGTCCGACGAGGTATGATGGACATTTCCACCTTACTTTTTCGGGGTCTGGCAAAATCAAGACTTTTAGCATTAGACTTGTCCGACGATGGTCGGTGGAAATTTCCACCTTACTTTTCGGGGTCTGGCAAAGTCAAGACTTTTAGCATTAGATTTGTCCGACGATGGTCGGTGGAAATTTCCACCTTACTTTCGGGGTCTGGCAAAATCAAGACTTTTAGCATTAGATTTGTCGACGATGGTCGGTGGAAATTTCCACCTTACTTTCGGGGTCTGGCAAAATCAAGACTTTTAGCATTAGATTTGTCCGACGATGGTCGGTGGAAATTTCCACCGTACTTTTTCGCGGTCTTGCAAGCATGTGCCCAGCGCTGATAAATTTCAAACATGTTAAATTTTCTTTGGTAGTGATGATACTCGTTTTATGTTTCTTCTAACCAGAATCAGGACTTTTGGAAGGAAAAGAACATTAGCCTTTACTTTTTGTCCAAACATTCTCTACTTCAGAATATCGCACATTAAAAATGTTCTATGCTCCGAACACAAAAAATGAACAGATTGGCACGATCAAAGAAATAATGAAACACCAAAGTGAGGCGAACTATCCCAATGATATTCCGATCATATGGGGGGGGGGGGGGGGGGGGGGGGGGTGATCAAAATTTTTATTTCGATGACATTTTGGAAGCGAAAGGTGGGAATCCAAGTCTGAAATTGAAGACAATAGAACATATGCTAGCGGCCATGGCTGACCTAGATTTGTGTGATATTTGGCGTTTGCGCAACCCAAATCTGAGAAGGTACACCTGGAGGGGATCCGGCCCTCGTGATTCTGACGGTAAAACCTCAAAACTCCACAGACGACTTGACTATTTTTTTATTTCCGACTGCTTGCAACATTTGGTAGAACACGCTGACATTGTTGTCGCGCCATCTACGGACCACTCTGCTATCACTCTTCTTTTAAGCGATTAGAAAATAATAACCCACACGGCCCTGGGTTTTGGCGTTTTAACAACTCTTTAATTAAGGATAAAGAATATGTGGATAAAATTCAAAGCCATATATCATCAGTTAAGTCAGAATTAGACGAGGCCAATATTTATAACCCACAACTGAGGTGGGGACTGATGAAATACGAGATCCGCAAATTTTCAATAGGGTACTCCAAAAATCGTGCAAAACAACTACGATCTAAATACAGCACATTCGAGAAAGATATTAAAGATATAGAAGAGACGGAAAACTGGGAATCTAGCGAGACTCTGCTGGCAAAACACGAGCAACTAGCAAAGGATTTAGAAATTTACAGCGATTATGTGACGGAAGGTTTGATAATCCGCTCACGGGCGACCTGGACCCAATTTGGCGAAAAAACAATAGGTATTTTTTGACACTAGAAAAAAGAAACAAGGCGAAGACACACATCCAAACAGTAATTGAGGAGTCAGCCGCGGACGTGGTAATAAGCGAACCAAAATCGGTTCTGAAGGCTATTCAACGATACTTCGCTAACCTCTATTCGCCAAAAAGTTTTAAAACAGAGAAACAATGTTTGGAGTATATAGCCACCCTTAACACACCGAAACTCTCTGAGGACGAGAGAGAGCAATGTGAAGGATTATTATCACTAAAAGAGTGTTATGAAGGCCTCAGTCAGTTGGGAAATAATAAGACTCCGGGGAATGATGGGATTTCAAAGGATTTTATTTGGCCTTCTGGGCTAGTCTCGGGAAGGACCTACTGTGTCATGTTTGAACGATTGCTATGAGAAAGGGGAACTGACGACTACGCAAAAGCAAGCTATTATAACACTTATTGAAAAACCTGATAAAGATATCAGATTCCTAAGAATTGGCGACCAATAAGCCCAATAAATGTAGATGCCAAAGTTTGTACCAAGGCTCTGAGCAACAGAATGACTAGGTTTTGCCTTCAGTAATTAACGAGGATCAGGCAGCCTTTGTACAGGGACGTCAAATCGGAGACCAAATCCGAATATTACAGGATGTAATGCACCATGCACGAGTAAGCAAAACCAAGACGCTCCTGTTCGCGGCTGATTTTGAAAAAGCATTTGATACAATTGAACACAATTTCATTTTTGCAACTCTGGAAAAATTCGGTTTCGGCCATAGCTTCGTAAAATGGATTCGGGTGATCCTTAAAAATAGTATCAGTTGCGTAATTAATAACGGGCACTCCAGCCCGCATTTTGAAATAGGGCGTGGCTCAAAACAGGGTGATCCGATTAGCCCGCAACTGTTTAATTTAGTTATCGAATTTTAGCAAATTTTATCTCCTCTGATCCAAAGATTAAGGGCTTGGATCTTGTAGGCAAAGAAAAGAAAGTTATTATTTTTGCGATACAACTTTCCTCTTACGGGACTTGGACTCCTTAGACGAGGCCCTCAAAGTTTTGGAAGGATTCCGCGTTTATTCCTCACTACAAATAAACCAGACAAAATCGGAAATTGCCTGGTTATATGGAAACGAAGACGCAAAGGGTAGGAATTACGCCTTCAAATGGGTTGATATAAATGTCAAGGGAATTAAAATTCTGGGAATTTATTTTTCTAAAATGAAGACTACTCCCAAAAAGAATAATCTTGATAAACCCCTAGAAAACCTTAGATCGGTTTTAAATATCTGGGGTATGCGTAGCCTTACTCTATACGGAAAAATCCAGATAATCAAATCGTTAGCAATCTCAAAACTGGAATATGTTTATTCTAAGATGCCGGTGCCAGAAGGATATATAAAATGTGTTCAATCAGAATTAAATAAATTATTTGGAACAGTAAAAAAACAAATATAAAGCACGACACCCTTATAGGTGACTATGGCGATGGAGGCTTACGGGCGTTGGATTTTGAAAGCAGAGTCAAGGCACACTTGGGAATTTGGGCTAAAAGGTTATTAAATACAGAGCAAAAAGATTGGAAACGGATTCCCGACTTTTATTTTAGACCTATTGGAGGACTTAAGTGTATTGGGAGCAACTTTGATAAATCAGCTGTTACAGCTGAATTACCGACATTCTATATAAAGGTGTTCAACACTTGGGCGGATTTAAGCTCCTGTGATCCTGCGGACGACCTAGACATGATCCTTGACCAGCCTCGTTGGAACAATAAATTCATAAAAGGCATAGATCCAATGAGTTATAAGGACTTTGCGCAAAATGGCTTTAACCGCGTCGTTGATCTCCTTGATAAAAGTTATTTTTTCACCTGGGAGCAAGTCATGAGTAGAGGGGTCGCCCTGGTTTCTTTCTACATTGGAAGCGGCTTTTACTCTCTCTTCCAACCTCATGGAAAACGTCAATACAAAGAGACTGGCGGTCGGATCAAAATGGAAGTCCAACCCCCGAGGGTGCATTGGCTCTACAGTTGGGGGACAAAACAATTTTAATGCCTAAGTTATCTACAAAACATATTTAATTGGTACTACATAGAAGGAAAATCTAGATCTCCCACCTCGCTATATAAACTAGAACAGAGAATTGGAAAAAAAAAGGTTGAATGGGCTAAAGTTTTCACTCGACTTCAAACTTCCACACTAGACACGTATCTTCGGTGCTTCCAATACAAGCTTTTAAACAATATAGTTTATTTAAACAAGGATTTACACAGATTCAAACTGAAAGAATCCCCCAGCTGCTCTTTTTGCTACATATATTCTGAAACGGTTGATCACCTTTCTTTGAATGCATTGAATCCAAAAGCTTTTACTTTGAAATACGTAAATGGTTACAGGAAAAAGCTAGTTTGAGCTCCCGCCATTGCAGTTAGAAACAATAATGTTGGGGGTAGATAAGAACCACTGTCATGAGAAATTGATTAATTTTATTTACTCCTATACAAATTACTTCTTTATAAAGCAAGAGAATTGTACGCTCCTCCAACGCTCCATAAATTTATAGCCACTCTAAATTATTATCACTGCATCGAAAAAAAAGCAGCTGAGAACTCAAACAAAACCCCTTGCATGTAGTGAAATGGGAAGGCTTGAAATGTATTTTTTCATAAGTCGAAAATTTCGTTTGGGCTGTAGGTAGGACAATGTGGGATATGTATGTAAGTAACTGTAACTTTATTTAATAATGTATATAAAAGAAAAATAAAAAGAAGGAAATCTTACCATTCTTACCATAAATAGCTTCACTTTCAACGACAAACACTACCTACAAATACACGGTACTGCTATGGGCACTAGGATGGCTCCTTCCTTGCTAATCTCTTTTGGGGTCATTTCGAGTCTAAAGCCCTTGCTAATGCTCCTCATAAACCTCATACATGGTGGAGATATATAGACGACATTTTTATAATTTGGGACAAAGGAATTAATGAGCTAACCTTTTTGTGTCTTATCTTAACAACTTACATCCCACCATTAAATCCCGGCGTAATCAATCGAACAAATCCGAACAAAAAATCAATCGAACACAATCGAACACCAATCGTTCGATTTGTTCGGCACTCGAACAAAATCGAACGCGAGCTTTGGTGTGAGTTCGATTTTCGAACAAAATCGAACACCAACCAATCGAACACCAACAGATTGGATTGTTCGATTTCGGTTCGGTAATTATGAATAATGTGTGACAGGATTTCCCGGAGAAAGACGGGGACTCCCAAACCTTTGGGGAGGGGATGTTTTTGGTTCATGTAATTTTAGGGCCCTCTGGTACATTTTGGGGGGTAAAAAAGAAACATGTTTTACCACATTGTAACCTGCGAGCATGAGTGCTTTCTTCTGTCCAGTCTTTTAAAATTTTACAAAGTTAGTCACGTGTCACACATTCGCGTAGTTGTTTTGGCCGGGGGCGAGATAACAAATGAAAACGCACGACAGCAAAACCGCCAGTGCTAGCAACAAAACGAAAGAGCGAGTTACCGAGGAAAAGCCTCTGCTAGTTAGGGTAGCATATTTTGGAGTGAAACATTTGGCGTATTGTCTCAGCACATAATCTTTACAGGCTATTGTAGCTTCAAACGTCTTAGCTCAGGTCTTTTAAAAATTCTGCGCTATATTCGGATAAAACCACTCCCAATTTGGTACCTTTAGGGAGAAAAATCTAAGTATGTTTAAAGTATGTTTAAAGTTCGATTTCCGAACGATCGATTTTGTTCGATTGTGAAGATTTTGCTGTGAGTTCGATTGTGTTCGATTGCCGAACAAGTCGAAAATCAATCGAACGATTGGTATTCGATTGAGTTCGATTACCGAACGTTCGATTGATTACGCCGGGTTAAATTCACCTGTGAACATTCTCTCACTAATATTCCTTTCCTTGATGGCTCTGTTTCCTTGGTTAATAATAAAATTGAAACTGATTTGTATTATAAACCCACCGATAAACATCAGCACCTCTTTCATTCCTCGTCATCCCTATCACACTAAAAAAGGCATTCCTTACAGCCTTGCTCTTCGCCTTCGGTCTAAACGGTCTAATGAACTTATTATATTTTTACAAAATCGTGGTTATAAACGCGATTTCATTGAGCAGCAAATATCACGTGTTAACACTATTTCTCGTACTGATGCCCTCAAACCTAAAGATAAAAATAAACATCTCATCGCACACTTTTTGTTGTCACCTATAACCCTGCCTCCCTAACATATCTCATATCTTACACAAATATTTCAGAATTCTTCAGACTTCTAACAGATGTAAAAACGCTTTCCCCGCCCACCTATCGTGGCGTTTAGACGAAGCCCTAACCTCCGCGACCTTTTAGTGTAATTCTTTATTCCATAAAATACCAATTACACGGCATATAGGATACACTAACAAATATATAGGTACAAAAGAAAAAAAAAATAACATAAGACTTAATGAGACTCGTTAGATTCTTCAGCATCTCGAACCATCGCATTAAAACGCTCGAGAATATCAAAACAAAATTTGGCAGTTACCTTCACGACAGACTCGTCACACATCGACAATAAGTAAACGCATAGATTACGCAAACCTAGTTTGCCAAAGGAAACATTCAGTTGCAAAATGTCAGTCAAAAATAATTCTCTTAGATTAACAAAAGACGCATGGTTACAATACATCAAATAATGCGTCTCATCTCCAATTTCATTAAGATTGCAGAATGAACATTCCTAGAGTTATAATCAATATTAGCATATCTGCCAACTTCCACTGGTAATCTATGTGCGGATAAACGCAGTTTCGAAACTGCTTGACGATGTCGAAAATTAGTAACCGAGATTAAATATTTCTCAAAGCCCAGGCTAGACTTCAAAGATCTAAACAGCCTTAATTTTCCACCGGTCCCTTGACGTACGTTAGTCATCCAGCTAGTCCTCCAGTGCTCGCAAAACATATCATATAATTGTGTTTTAATCTGTTTGGACACATCCTTAATCTGTTCAAAAGGAATTGCAATACTTTCTAAAGATCCAAAACCACACAAAGACAAGAGGAAATTAGAAAAAGCAACCCCACGAAAGTTTGATGACACACACCAAGAAGCCGCTTTTCCGACGAGACTGTCCCGGGAAATTTGTTATCCGTAACCAATACCTGACAATAGTACAACCGATTTGAACTATCAGGGGTACCCTACCTAATTCTGCATACACAGCCATATTCGTAGACTTTAAGTGTATGCCTAAAATCCTCTTACAAAATTTTAGATGCAACCTCTCTATGTCACCTAAAACAGAGAAAAGTTTCTGCTTAAACATCTCCAAAGAAGATAACCTGCCTAACATGTAAGCACCCCAGACCTCACAACCATATAATAGCACGGGAGACACAAGCGAAGAAAATAATTTCAACATCACCTTCACCGGAATTTTCTCAACATTGGTGAAATGGAAAGACCATGATATGCCCTTAAAGCTTTATTATATAGGCACTTTAAAACTACCAGAAAAATGAAACACAATACCAAGATAGGTATAATGTTCCACGCACTCTAGAACCTGGCCACTGAAAGACCAACGAGAGAACAAGTATGGGCACCTGAGCACGCGTGCCAAAAACTAACACTTTCGATTTTTCATGTTAACGCTTAACTTCCAGTGCTTTGTGTAAATAGCCAATCTATCGAGACAACGCTGAAGACCCGACTCCGATTCAGATAAAATGACTAAATCATCCGCATAAAGTAAGCAACTAAGATCAAAACAGCCAGAGATACCGGAGAACAAGAAGCATCAAATATGCCAGGGATATCATTGACAAACAAATTAAAAAGCGTAGGACTAAGATTACAACCTTGTTTCACGCCAATTTCGGATCGAAAAAATCACACCCTCATTCAACTTCACGCCGCCTTAACAGAAGAATACATGTTTAAAAGTATTTTTATAAAGTTCTTACTGCAACCGCACTGTATAATCTTATAAAACAAACCGTCTCGCCAAATACTATCATACGCTTTGCAAAAATCAATAAAACAGACAAACAACGGCTTATGCTTTTTCTTGTACGAATCTAAGAGAGCTTTCAGTACAAGTACAGTACATGGTCAGACGTCCTAAACCCTTGCGGAAACCTATCTGATTATCATTCATTAGGCCATTTTCTTCCAAAAACCTATTGAAACGGGAGTTTAAGATTAAAGTAAAAAACTTCCCCAAACAACTACTGATACAAATATACCCCTATAGTTCCCAGGGTCCATTCTATTACCTGACTTATGAAGAGGAACAATCAAACCTTCCGACCAAACCGCAGGAAAAATTCCCAACGAAAGCACGATGTTAAAAAGCCTAACAAAAAAAGGAGCCAAACTATCTACCGCAAGCTTTATTACCTCATTATTTATCACATCCCGTGCACTAGCTTTCTTACTCTTCAGTTTAACAGACAAACTACGCAATTCTTTCTCTGAAATAGGCTCATCCAATATATTGTTCGTACACGAAGCCCAAACAGAAAAATTCCGTACAACTTCCGCCTCCATGCAAGTCGTGTCAGATGATACCGTGGAGGTGTTGAGCTCTTTAAAATAAGAAAACCAATCCGCTGAGGAAATCTCATTAGAAACCCCTTTAGATATAGAGCTTTTAACGGGAATCACAAAACACCGAGTTTGGAATCGAGTCCGAGTTGGAGTTGGAATTCGAGTTGGAATTCGAGTTGGAATTCGAGTTGGAACTCGAGTTGGAATCCGAGTCAGAATCCGAGTCAGAATCCGAGTTCGGTCTCTCATGCTGGCCGACAATTTGATTTATCCACTATTTGACAAAGAGAGGGCTTTAAGTGTAGATTGTTTCATTCTTTGCCTTCGCCGTGAGCTAAGGCGCAAGGAACAACTCAAAGCGTATTTTGAACTTTAAATCCAGAAGGATTGCTGAGTTCGTAAATCGTATAAATCGGATTTATATTGGCAGTCTAATAAGAGCACATTGATATTACCTCACTTTCATGGTCATTTTTGGGCTCTAACCTTGTACTGCAATTTTCGCTCGTACAATTGTCTTCAAGTGAATGACAAAAAAACGAAGGTTGAATGACCCCAAATCCGAAATTTCAGAAAAAACTCTTGAAGATTTTTCGCACAGGAGGGACTTTTTTAAAAATACCTCTGTTAGAATATCGGCTCGCAATAAGCAAATGCGGCCCTTAAAAATAAATTCAAACAAATAGTTAAAAGCACCATTAGTCGAGGTTTAACATATCCAGAGCTCAGAAATATCCGACCATTTTTGACGCGACGCGAGCGAGTTAAAAAATGTTTGAAATACGCGTTTCATTTTGTGGGAGTCACCTTAAGCGAGTTTGATCACCAACTCGGGTCCAAAAGGCGAGTTATTGAAAAAAATTCAACACTATATTTATAGCAAATGAATTGCTCTACAGTAGAACCCTGATTTTACGATCTTCGATCTAACGTTATCCACGATTTTACGATATCATTTCTGGGTCCCGGCAAAAAATAAAAATCAGATAAAACAGAACGCCGATCTAATGATACTCGGTCCAACCATATTCTCGATTTTACGATGGTAATCTTGGGACCCAAGCGTCAATGTGTTCCCGCTTCAACAATATAGAAAAATTAAGTAGAACAGAAAGTTTAGCAATCATACGATTTCCAAACCAATGTCATATGAGTGGTATCCTCGTCTTGCAATAAATATATTTTATAAAGTGAATCTCGCAGCATTACAATGACTAATGCAATACAGTCAGTCTTTTTTCATAGATTTAATAGTGATCCATGGCCAAGCGTAAATTTGTTCCTGTAATATGATACACCAGAAACATATAAGCGAGTTATATCTTTCTGGATACAACAATTTTACGCATATTATGCAAAAAACCTCTATTTTATTTGAGGAATAGTGAATTTTGATACCAACTCGGTATCCAACTCGGATTCCAACTCGGTATCCTTTATATTTTATAAAGTGAATCTCGCAGCATTACAATGACTAATGCAATACAGTCAGTCTTTTTTCATAGATTTAATAGTGATCCATGGCCAAGCGTAAATTTGTTCCTGTAATATGATACACCAGAAAAAAAGCCTTTGAGTGCATATTTTCAGTATTTTAGAGAGAAGAGAGAAAAGGTTCACCAGAGGCACCCAACTCGGATTCCAACTCGGTATCCAACTCGGTATCCAACTCTAACTCGAACTCGATTCCGAACTCGGGGTTTCTGTTCTCCCGCTTTTAACGGAATTGACCAGTTTCCAGAAATCCCTCGGGTTATTATTCTCTAACAATTGAATTTGATCGAAAAGATCATTATGAAATTGCCGCCTCAGACGTCTGGTCAATCGCTTATAATCTTTCTTTAAACTAAAAAACCGGTCCCGTAAATAGGGTTCGCCCGGATATTAAGAAAGTAAACAACCCACAGCACGCAATTCTTTTCTCAAAACATGACAATTATTATTAAACCACTGTTTTTTTCTGAATCGTGGATCGAGTATATGACTTCCGAACCCTTGGTCGCTTAACCGCACAAACGTCAGAGGACAAAGAAACTAATTCGTTGGAAAAACCGTTGACAAGAGAGTCCACACATATTGTGTCTTTATCAAACGAAAGAAGTAAATTGTTCATCTTTTCTTTAACATTCTAGGATCGCAATTTGTCTTTGAAACTATTTATACATTCCTTGGACCACCTGATCGTTTCTGGAACAGGACTCAAAGAAAAGCGCAGTTAAAGCGCAGTTAAAAAGCCCTAATGTAATTAACCAAACTTCAGGCTCGTACCGTTGTGATGATAACTGTTACACTTGTAATTATATTGCTGATGGACTAACACATTACACTTTTTCGTCAACTAATGAAACACGTAGCATAACTTCTAATTAAGCAATAAAAGTACTTTCCGCGTGCTCTCTGCTTTCTTACAAACACGAGGGGGATGTTGGGAGAACTGATCAAAACTTTCAAGTTTTATCAGTTCGACCAACATTCCCCGAGTGCTTGTAAGAAACCAGAGAGCACGCAGAAAGTATTTTTATTGCTTTTAGAAAATAACATACACACGCGCGACAGCGTTGCGTGACAATCGTGTTTCTCAGGTCTCTTACAAACACGCTTTTTAACCAATCAGAATGCGCACATTCACAATACAGCATAGGTGTTATTTTCTAAAATCACATGCAAAACTTCTAATGTTATATACATGATTCACTGCAAGCGCTGTAAACTTCAATACATAGGTGAAACCAAACGACAATTACGGGAACGTTTCAACGAGCACAGACACACACTTGACTCTGACTCTACACCCACTACCGTAGCTCTCCATTTTCATAACACCCCTAACCATACATCCACAGACATGCTACTTATCCCTTTAGAACGACTCACTAACAAAAGAGATTCTGTTAGGAAAGCTAGGGAGGCATACTTTATCAACAGAGGTCAAAATCCCCCAAAGGTTTCAATACTAGAGACGAAAATTTTAACAATTTAAGCTGTTAGATATATATCATGTATTTATGTATCTTTTTGTGTCTTTCTGTTACATTTTATCACGTGACACTCCACTTGTATCTATCTATTTCACGTTTGAATTTTGACGGTTATTTTATTTATAGTAGTTACCAATGTAAATATTCACCATTACCTGAAGAAGGTCGGTACTGGCTGACCGAAATATCGTGTAAATGAAAATTATAAGCTGTTAATCAACCATTCAAGTTTTTATTATTTCTTACATATATATCTACTGGTTGATAGGTCCTTTATTGGATCCAGCTTCAGTTTTACTTGTAAGCGGTCCTGCAAATACTTCAAAGATTTTTACAAAGTACGCTGTATTTCATGTAGTTATGTAGTTTTTGGGCAAAAGTCTGCGATTTTAACATAGGTCCTCCGTATTTCATGTAGTTATGTAGTTTTGTACGAAAGCCGAGAAGGGACATTGGATTTCAGTGTTCTTAAAATGAACTTCAGTGTTCTTAAATTGACTTCAGAGTTCTTAAATTTCGTTGTTCTTAAATTGACTTCAGAGTTCTTAAATTTCGTTGTTCTTAAAATTGACTTCAGAGTTCTTAAATTTCGTTGTTCTTAAATTGACTTCAGAGTTCTTAAAAATTTCGTTGTTCTTAAATTGACTTCAGAGTTCTTAAATTTCGTTGTTCTTAAAATGAACTTCAGTGTTGTTAATTTCATTGTTCTTAAAATTGACTTCAGAGTTCTTAAATTTCGTTGTTCTTAAAATGAACTTCAGTGTTGTTAATTTCATTGTTCTTAAAATTGACTTCAGCGTTCTTAAATTTCGTTGTTCTTAAAATGAGGGGGGGGGGGGGGATCCGTTTCCGTTTCGTCTTCACTCCTTAGAAGACTGATACGGCCAGTATTCTGGAGAATATTGTGGTCTGGGTATCACAATAAGATCCTTGTTCTAAAATAACTGTTCTGATGCTCTGATGCTCTCTGGATCCGCCACTGTAAAGGAAGAGCTACATGTAATTCAATGACAATTTATCCAATCGGTATATAGCCGCCCGCCAGCTTTCGGCTCGTTCGTTCGATTGTAACATGGCCGTTCGTATGATTACAGTGATCATTGATATCGGAACCCCATCGGAGCATTATGGAATTACAGTGGCTGATCCAGAGAGGGTTGAAAGGGTTGAGCATCAGAACAGTTTTTTTAGAACAAGGATCTTATTGTGATAACCGGACCACAATATTCTCCAGAATACTCATTGCCGTATCAGTCTTCGAAGTAGTGAAGAAGAAACGGAACCCCCCTTAGTAAAATCCTGGATCGGGTCCTGGATCCACCACTGGGAAATCATTTTAAGAACTCGAAAATTTAAGATCTCTGAAGTGTATTTTAAGAACACCGAAATTTAATAACTCTTAAGTGTATTTTAAGAACACCGAAATTTAAGAACTCTGAAGTCAATTTAAGAACACCGAAATTTAAGAACTCTGAAGTCAATTTTAAGAACACCGAAATTTAAGAACTCTGAAGTGTATTTTAAGAAC
This sequence comes from Scolanthus callimorphus, assembly GCA_033964015.1. NCBI lineage: Eukaryota > Metazoa > Cnidaria > Anthozoa > Actiniaria > Edwardsiidae > Scolanthus > Scolanthus callimorphus. The sequence continues at coordinate 11,153,542 of CM066915.1, forward strand.
AACGAAATTTAAGAACTCTGAAGTGTATTTTAAGAACAACAAAATGTATTTAAGAACACTGAAATCCAATGTCCCTTCTCGACTTTCGTAGTTTTGGGTTAAAGTGTGCGATTTTTTTTACAAAGGCCCTCTGTCTTTCGTGTAGTTATGTAATTTTGGGGGAAAATCTGCGATTTTTACAAAGTACGCTGTATTTCATGTATGTAGTTTTTGGGGAAAAGTGTGCTATTTTAACATAGCTCCTCCGTATTTCATGTAGTTATGTAGTTTTGGGTTAAAGTGTGCGATTTTCTTTACAAAGGCCCTCTGTTATTCGTGTAGTTATGTAGTTTTGGGCACAAGTCTGCGATTTTAACATAGGTCCTCCGTATTTCATGTAGTTATGTAGTTTTGGGTTAAAGTGTGCGGTTTTTTTTACAAAGGCCTCTGGTACTACCTACTGACCAAGACGGGGAAAAAGGAGAGGATACGGTGGCCGATATGGACAAAGTATCATCATATTACAGTGCGACTACGTCAACCGGGCCATTTTGTAAGAAGTTAGCCAATCAGAAAGCGAGTACAGAACAAAGGATCTCGACTTTCTTGAGATCTGAGACACCGAAATATCGCTTTTCTCGTAAAAATTGTGGAAATTATGGGCAGAAATAACTTCAAAACACTTAATTACTCATCGTCAGATGTATTGCAGGTATTAAATTTGCTTAAAATGGTTTGGATATCTAAATGACAAACTTTTTACGGATGGCCCGGTTGACGTAGTCGCACAGTAAATATAAAGCACACGCAAACTTAATAATATGAACACAAACTGTATAATTTGAACGCAAACTTAGTAATTCGAATGCAATCTTAGTAATTCGAATGCAAACTTAGTAATTCGAATGCAAGCTTAGAAACTTAATTTCAATGCAAACTTAGTAATTCGAACGCAAACTTAGTAATTCGAACACAAAGTAATTAGAACTCAAACATAGTAATTCGACGTAAAGTTAATGCAAGCTTCTTCATAATTTGAACGCAACTTGAAACAGCACGGAAACGTAGTGAAGGCCAGGTTCTTGTGCACGGATAGCCAAGCTGCCCAGCGCACATGCTCAACACTTCCTATTTCGCCATTCCTCATTTTCACAATATCCCGAGATGCATTGCGCCATGGGCCGCTTTGGGGGAATGGTTGAAATTATTCACAACAAAGATTGTGTGTAGCCAAATGCCCGGGGAAGGGGGTGGCTCCCCTTTTTGGGGGTCGGGTGTTCGTTGGGAATTTTGATTTTACCCCTAAAAGGTGCCTAATATGGCGTGACTTAGTTGGTTTTGACCCCTAAAAGGTACCAACCTTTAGCCTGAAATTCAGACGTATATGCCTGAAATTCAGACGTATATGTTCCCTCGTAATTTCCTGTCGTATTTTTTTACGAGGGAAAATACGACTGAAATTTAGGCTACCACCAAGTGTGATATCTTGATTTATTTGCTAGAACGGACCTCTACAGGCACCTATCTGGAAAAAAAAAGTTTTCGCTACCCCCTAAAAGGTAGCAGAGGCCTGATTTTAGACCCTAGAAGGTACGACGAGCACCCCTGCCCCCAAAATAGGGGTGCCCCCACCCCGGTGGGGGATGTTTTTTTCCAATCACAGAACTCGAGTAAAATGAGACATTTTATCGCAACTGTAATGTTGAAGATACTTTGTGGTTGTTACTGAGGTGGATTATGTATTTCACGCCAACAAAATGGTAGAAACCAAGCTTCGATAAAATAGTGTGCGGGAATGGCGCGGTCAAGTGGATAGGACCGCGCTCGAAACTTATTTGGTTTTTCATCATCTTGTATCAGCTCGAATAACTGGTATTCGGCAGCTAGATATAGTGTTCCCCCAGAAAGTACTTCTTTACGTTCAAATTATTCAAATTATTCAAATTACTAAGTTTGCTTTCAAGTTATTAAATTTGCGTTCATATTATTAAGTTTGCGTTCATAGTATTAAGTTTGCGATCATATTATTAAGTTTGTGTGTGCTATATATTAATATGATAGTGCTTTGTCCATATCGGCCACCGTAAGAGGAGGTTTAAAGGCTGATTTCCATATAATCGCTTCGATCTCTTCAGTCTCGCCAATCGCATGAAATAGTGCACCGTCGCGATCCAAGAGAAGACGCATCCTTTATAACGGCAAACGACCCATATTAGGGTTAAAATATTGCATAATAAAGACCGCTGACAGGACAAAACAGACCAAAAAACAGTGCCTGGTAATTTCCCGAAAGACGCCTTGATGATTTTCTTCGAGGCCTTACCTGAAAAAGCTAACTACATAACTACATGAAATACAGAGGGCCGTAAAAATCTCACACTTTTGCCGGAAAACTACATAACTACACGAAATACGGAGGGCCGTTGTAAAAATCGCAGCTCCTTTGCCGAAAACTACATAACTACATGAAATACAGATGGCCTTTGTAATATATAGATTTAGCCACTGGCTAAAAGCGGAGCTCCCGGTTACATATATTTCTGTGAGACGTATAACATGTGTTAATGCCATTGTACACAGATAGCCTGCAATAGTCATACCACGTGACTAAGCACTTGTACTCCCCTTGCCACTAAGAAAATTTTACCCAAGTTTGGTTGTCTGAGGTTCATCCCATCCAAAGATATCAACCTTTTCTCGTTTGATGACGTCACTGATGACGTCATACCACGTGACCAGGCAGTTGCACCCCCTTGCCACTTAGACAACTTTACCAACGTTTGGTTGTCTGAGGTTCATCCCTTCCCGAGATATAAACCTTTTCTTGTTTGATGACGTCATCGATGACGTCATACCACGTGACCAGGCAGTTGCACCCCCCTTGCCACTAAGACGACTTCACCCAAGTTTGGTTGGCTGGAGTTCATCCCTTCCCGAGATATATTGTTTTTATCCTATGATGACGTCATTGATGACGTCCTACCACGTGACCATGCAGTTGCACCCCCCTTGCCAATAAGACAACTTCACCCAAGTTTGGTTGTCTGAACTTCATCCCTTCCTGAGTTATCTATTTATTATATAAACACCAATGAAATACCAGGTGATCTCCCGCGCGAAAATTGATATCTTCACACGTGAAAATATCATGTTTTATTTTTTCAGCGGTCCGGTATCCATCAAATCGCGCTCTGATTGGCTCGCGAGTGGTCCGGAATCCTACGATCCGGACCCCGGGTCTGGATGAATCGCGCATGCGCTAATTTCTGTGAAGTTTTATGCTGTTTCAGTGAAAACAAAAAAATATATATATTATTTACCGGCTTGGGGTCGGTCCAGATCGTGAAATACCGTGACCTCGGCCTTGAAATACTGACCTCGGTCACGGTATTTCACGATCCGGACCTCCCAGCCGGTAAATAACATATATATTTTCACATGTGAAAATATCACACTTGCCTTTTCTGGATGCTCGATTTTTAAGCTTAACTCAAATAAAATCTGAATTTGGTATTTCATTGATGTTTATATAATAAACAGAACATTACATGACCGCTTGGCACACGAATTTTATCTTCTCGTGTTAAAAATTTATACATTTTCAACACTCGAAGATAAAATTCGTATGTCCGCGCGGCCATGTAATATCCTTTATATTAAGGTTACAGGATACATTCGCTGGGTGTGCGTTTTCAAAACCTTGTCGCGGCGCAAATATTCATCGCATCGCCATAACCAATACATCATTTTAAAGATAAAATGTGAAATTTATCTGCTGTTAAGCTTTTGCAGCAGTTTCATGAAAATTATTTACGGCGCACAGCAAAAACCGCATTTTCGACCGCCCCTGATAAACGCTTTGATAGGCCGCGGCAGTTTGCAGGCTTGGCAAATCTGACTGCGCAATATCAATCACCACATGTTGTCTCTAAAAGTGTGTCGGGCTTTTCAATTGAAGGCTTTGTTTAGGAATGATCGAACGATCAAGTTGATCTTGTGTTTAATAGTTAACTGGGACCCTATCGTGATAAATAATTTTTGAAATACTGCGAAATTCACAAAAGCCCGACACACTTTTGCTCCCCAACCATTTATCTATCTCATGGCAAAATTTCAAAGCATTCCGTTTAAAACCTGTTGGTCTATCAAAGCATTTATGCACTAGATTTAGCGAAATCTTAAAGGCGAGTTTTGGGCTTCTAAAGTTGTGTAAACATAAGAGGGATTAGTGACGAATTTGTCATCACGCACTTCACTTTCAGCCAATCACGGCAGGCACCCCCGGTGTGCCAGCAAGGACATACTTTTTCGCGCGGAATAGATAATGAGGCTTCTTTCCGGTCTCTTGTATTAAATTGTCAAAGCGAACATTTATTATCGTCTTGGAATTCGAAATCAAACGGTATGGTGAGCCGCGTCCAAAACCGAGTTCTAATAAGTGCCCATACTTTGAAAAGGGAAAAGCGAAACCAAAGCAAAGGCGCGCGCCGAGAAAACGACAAAGACAAATCGCTTTGGCTTTCAGACGATTCTATATCTCCATCGAACTTGATGCAATTGGTGGATCTTCTGTCCGCTATTCTTCGTCATGATCGAACATGAGCCTTTGTCAGACAGAGCGAGTTGTTATTTCATGTTCTCCTGAAAGCTTAAAGATTTGTTTTTTTTTTGGCTCCTTTCGCACGCTTTGAGACCCAAGCTTTTTTCGCTTCCCCATGATTGGGAATAGAGAATTTTCAGAAAAATCGCTTCTACACGACACTTATACACTAAACCAGAGAACAACAATGTGTGACAAAATATGGCGGACCATAACAGTCACCTAAATGTCCCGTATGTTACGCGAAAATGCTAATGATGTGTGTTGAACCGAGTAGACATCACAATAGGATTAAAGGATTATCTCGCCTGTATTGAAAGACATATTTCTCGGGGCATTTCTAGTTTTCTATACATTTCTCACGCTGCTTTAAGATTTCAAGAATTTTTTTTCGAGAGAGTAAAGATCAGGCCTTGATGAGGAAGAACTGTGATTTTCGAAAATTTCGCAAATAGAAGGCCGCGAATGTATCCTGTAACCTTAATACCGTAAGGAAAATCGTGTCCGCACTCGCTCCGCTTAGCCCTGAAGCTGTGCCGCCAAAAAAATTCAGACTGAAGGGAAGGTGGAAATCTGGACCGTGGGGGTGTTTTTGTTGGAAAAGATTCACCCTGGGCTAAGTTCTAATTCAAGCGATTTCTTAAGCGAAAGACAAAGCCGCCATCGCCGCCATTTTGAAATCTCCCCACAGAAACTAAAAAGAACTCAGTTCGCGCAGGTGGAAGACTCCCATATTTTGGGGCAGATTGCTCAACGAGAAAACAAATTTGACCCCTAACTGACACCAAAAAGATGTAGCCCTAAAAATACCATGAAGAATTGTTTTGGGGAACATATGTCACACTGTTTTTGTAGTTCCACCTGGATTTGTGACATACAAACACATCTCTTCTTTTTAGTCAACAAATGCATTGTTGCAATATTTGACACATGTATTAGCTTGAGTTACAACTACCTGAATGTTTTCCCTGTTTCTATTAGAATGATCAACTACAAAGTAGCATATAATTTATTGTCAAGTATTTCGAAATGGGTCAGAAGCAGCACTGTATACCTTAAAGCATATTGCGATTACAATAACACCGTACATCATTGCTTAGTCATTAATAGTGCTATCCGTAGCTTTATAGGCGATAAAACAGTCCACCGTCATAACCTGAGTTTGCTTCTGTCACTTGGTGCAGATTGAAATGTTTTCAAAAGACTGGAAAAGCAAATAGAGTTTCGACATCGCTGTACAAAGCACTCCTGCTTTAACTTTACTGAAGAAACCGCAAACACGACCAGAGCCACTTGATAATATCGCTTTTGAGTTCACGAGATTTCGAGAAAACAGCCATCATAATCAGTCGAATTTCCGCGAAAGTCGTAGCATTCTAGAACCCAGATCTCCCCCGCTATATATTGCTAGATTTGGGTTCCCTGTGGTACAGCAGAAGGGTTTAGGCGGGAGCTCAAGGGGGGAGCAGGTCGGTCGTTAGTCCTTGTTTTTACCATGACTTGGTGTCCCAAGCAGGCGACCCGCGCGTTGTATTGTCTTCTTGCTGTTGAGTTGCTGCGAGGGAATGGTGTTTCTATTTTTGTGTGCACACTGAAATGGGACTGGGATTTCTGGGAAATGGGAATTAGACATCCCCTGAATTCATAACCCTGCACTAGGTACGTTGGCTTTGCTTCAGGAGGGTCCTCGTTAAATGTAGGTTTTAAAATAACTAGACAGTAGCGTTTTAAAACAATTAGATCTCTGCGCATGCGCTAATGACGTTATTGGTAGTGTATTTTTCATTTTCCCACGTTTTGTAACCTCTGTACCAGGGTTTGCGCGGATCAAAATCCTCATACAGTGAAGGTTTTAAGATGACTAAAAAAGTATCGATTTGAAACAAACCAGTTTTCTGCAAAGATAGGTAACACCCCACATGGAGAAATTTAGTGGCTATGAGGCCTATATATACGTTGGCGAAGGTATAGAGGTAATAGGGAGTTCGGTTGAGTTTTAGTCACGCTTTGTCCCGCAGATAGCTCGTATGGTCCCGCAACTCGAGAGTCCCGTTGGATGGATGACTTCAGCATAAATTATGCTAATATCGTGCTAACGTAGGAGTGAGCGAGTGAGTGATATCGAGTCACCACGATAACTCTTTGGCTGTTGCTACGCAACTAGCAACGAGTTAAAAATGCAGAGTTGGGCTTCCTGTGCTATAGGCCATATTAATGGGGTTCCTGTGTACCTGTTTATCATTCAAAATGGCGCCCAAGGAAAACGAATATTCCCTCACATTTTACTGGAATATTTAACAAAAGAAAAGCACATGGGTCTTAAGGGTGCGTTTACCTATCTTTTTGAACCGTTGAGCTAGGGAAAATTGAAAGTCCTGTAAAAAGGTCGCCTTTCAAGAAAAATCTTTCAAATTTTCAGGACTTACTTCTGATCGAACGAGATGTCAATTTTGTTGACGTCATCACGTGACGTCATGATGACGTCATTGCTACAGAAAAAATGCTTCTCGTTCCCTATACTTGCAAAAAGTCGCATTTTTGTGATGTTTGCATTTCAACTAGCTCCATACCCACAGACTCACGTATGCGTTTTGCGATCAGATAAAAAAAAAGGAAATAGCGACAAAAAAGGTGTCACTCGAACTCTGTTTTTTGCAATAATATTTTCATTTTTCGTTAGTTTAAGAAATCCATACGTGAAGTTTTGGAAAATCTCCATATTTTGAATATGATATCGAAAAGTTTGCAAAATTCCTTAATTTGTGGAGGAAGAAGGTTTTCTAGTTCGAAAAATTGTCACTATAAGGCTCGGTTACCAATGCGGATAACGCAATAAAATATCTTTCATTTTTCACAAATAACCCAATTATTAAAATAAACGGCACTTAAAAAGAAAGTTTTGAATGAAAAAAAAATCAGTCGCTGTCACTAGTCGCTCTTGAACTCGTGACCTATCGCTCTGAAGGCGAGAATCATACCACTACGCCACACAGTCAACCTCTTTGGTGGGGATTTTCAAAAATATAATATATTCCTTCTCTAAACAAACGGCAAGTAGACAGCCCGGAATCGACTCGGAAATGACATAGAAATATATGTTGTAATTAGATATTTTTAGCTTTTCTGATTCCTGTAGCTCTAAAGACCTGCCTTCGATATTGTCCGTCTCATTTTTGCCAAAAATAGTTGACTTTAAGACACTATTTTAGAGTCAAAGTCCGATAAACTTCATGAGGAAACTTTGCACTATAGATAACAATAAAGCATAGAAGGTTTTAGATTGTATTATTTTCTGGCAATACACATGGCATTATATTTTTATTGAACATTTTGTGTCAGCTTATCGTGCGAAAACACATCAACACGTCAGCGGCGCGAGGGAGACTTGCCCAACTTCGGCTAAGTATTTTCTGTATTTTTGAGAAAACAGGATGCAGAGCTTTATAAAGATACAAGGGAGAAGAATGGACTACAGATTGTGATATTAATTTCAAGAATTCCTCTCCAAAAAAGTCGGAAAACGTCCCGTGAAGCGCGATCCTTCGTGTACCAAATGCTCGCAACCCTGAAGTCTTATAAACAACAGGCTACCCGCGAACATGCTCCAGCATAGCAACCGGTCAACCATAGCAACGAAATAGGTAAATGCACCCTTAACGAGAGTTGGAGAGAATAGAGCAGTAGATGGTGACTTAATAGGCGTTCAAATTGGAAGAAAACCAAGACGCCGAGGGTATCGCGAGGGGGTGTATGGAAAACGCAGAACTGAAAAACGAAGACCCGAGACCTGAGACCCAGGAAAAACGCAGACCCGGAAAAACGCAGACCCAGGAAAAACACAGACCCATAAAAAACGACGAATGAGTATGTTTTTGCTCACCTCGCGATGCCCTCGGCGTCTTGGTTTTCTTCCAATTTGAACGCCTATTGAGTCACCATCTACTGCTCTATTCTCTCCAACTCTCGTTAAGACCCATGTGCTTTTCTTTTGTTAAATATTCCAGTAAAATGTGAGGGAATATTCGTTTTCCTTGGGCGCCATTTTGAATGATAAACAGGTACACAGGAACCCCATTAATATGGCCTATGTAGCACAGGAAGCCCAACTCTGCATTTTCGTGTAAATTCTGCCCCCTCAAGCATCATTCGAATAAGGAGTTTACATATATTTCTAAGCAAGGAGAACAGTTATTTACTTTGCACAGAAGAAAGTTTTTTTCTCCATTTTGGAGCTGGCGGTCTTTTCTATTTGTCTTGAGTTATTGATGGGGTTCCTGTGTACCTGTTTATCATTCAAAATGGCGCCCAAGGAAAACGAAGCTGTGTGCGCCTACATATTCCCTCACATATTCCTGGAATATTTAACAAAAGAAAAGTACATGTATCTTAACGAGAGTTGGAGAGAATAGAGCAAAAGATGGTGACTTAAATAGGCATTCAAATTGGAAGAAAACCAAGACGCCGAGGGCTTCGCGACTGAGGTCAGCCAAAACATACTCATTCGCCGTTTTGTACGGGGTCTGCGTTTTTCCTGGGTCTGCGTTTATCCGGGTCTGTGTTTTTCCTGGGTCTGCGTTTTTCCGGGTCTGCGTTTTTCCTGGGTCTCAGGTCTCGGGTCTTCGTTTTTCAGGTCTGCGTTTTCCATACACCCGTTCACTACAAACAGTCAAATAAAGAATATGATTGGCAGAAAATTAAGCTACATGGCTAAATGCACCCTGGAAATCCCCATACAGTACCTGCTGTAGACATCTGTGTGCAATGGTCTATTGATATACTGTACTCTACACAGTAGGTTACTGTTTGAATCTAACTGGCAGCCATTTTTTATGCAAAAACACAAATTTTTCATTTTTCAGGCTGAATGTGTTCTTTAGGGTACCTTTTTGGCCAAACTCCAGCCTGAGTGTTCTTAATCCACTTGTTCTTTTATGTGGGTTTTTACTGTATTCATTTTCAATGCTGATGTGAGGTATTTTGTTTTATTTTCCTGACTCTTGCACTGAAGTAGGAACTTAATAATATAGAATTTGGTCTATTGGTCCTGTTTTTGAGGTTTTGGGAGGGGCATGAATTGTTGGCTGACGCTCAAGCAATAAGCACTATTACTACCGAAATCACTAAACTGCCGGCACCCTCGACAAATTTGATCGAAAGTTTGTCAGTTTCGGTTCATTCGTCTGGCTGTTTTGATCGATCGAAATGGTCACATGATATTTAAATTTTGTACCAGACAATGGAAAAACACGCTTTTTCCATTGTTTGTTGCAAAATTTAACTGTCACGTGACCATTTGAAGCGATCAAAACAGCCAGACGAGCGAATTGAAACTGACAAACGATCGATCGAATTTTCGAGGGTGCTGGCAGTTTAGTGATTTCGGTAGTAAATTAGGAAAATTTTACCATAGAGTTGCATGCGGCGTTTCATTTAGAGGAGTATATCTCAAAAACACCTACACATCTCATCGTTTACATTAAAGAGATTTTACATAGATAGATAGATAGATGTCAGTTTATTTAACCCAATAGCAGAATTAATATTTCTGAATTGCTGGGCCGGTCAGCAAAATACATATAAATAACGCGGAGCATATATATACAGATAAATTCACAAATAAAGTCACATGTAAATTTTTTTTTTTAAACAACACTTTACTAACGTTTTATTCTCAATGCCATTATACTTATCTTAAAAATAAAAAATGGAAAATAAATGGAAAGTGGGAGAAAAAGTTTGTGTCTATGTGTACTTGAAAACTTGTTCACTTGAGATAAACAAATGGAAAATAATTTTTTTTTTTCAACCACTATAGTTTTGTGGGGTGTCAGAACGTGAAAATTAGATAACTGAGTGGAAATGTGGTAAATTGTAGGTACTACAGGGTCACCGTTTCTTGTGGTTTGCCAGACGGTTAGTGAAGTTGTGTGTATTATTGTCGCCATATGTGAGTTCCGCTTTTAGGCAGTGCCTAATCTATATATTATGCCAATAAGGAATTTCAGAGGGTAATGATATGGCAATAAGGAATTCCAGGGTGTAATAGAGCGAATTCATATGACTGTAGCAGTGAAACCAATCGCATAGTGACCACGCCTATTCTGAATAAAACCTATAGGAGTAAATAATTGCAAATTACTCAGGACAGTCATCTGAAATCTGCTCTAACATGTCAATCAGGAATTCAAAGGGGCAGTAACATGTCAATCAGGAATTCCAGGGGGTAATAATATACCAGCCAGATTGCAGAGGGTAAATAACATGTGAATCAGGAATTCGAGTGAGGTTATGACATGTGAATCAGGAATTCCAGGGCTTAGTAATAACATGCCAATAATGAAATCCAGTGGGTAAAAACATATGTTAATCAGGAATTCCAGGGGGTAAAATATATGCCAATAAGGAGTCCCAGGGGCTAATGATCCAGAAGTGGGGGGGGATTGAACTCCCCTATTTTGGGGGTGGGGTGCTCGTCTGGAACTTTAGAGTTTACCTCTAAAGGTACCAAACATGGCATCGCTTAGTTGATTTTGACCCCTAAAAGATACCAACAAGTTAGCTTCAATTTCAGACGTATTTTCCCTCGTAATTTTCTCAAGCATTTTTACGAGAGAAAATACGTCTGAAAATGAGGCTACCGACAAGTGTGATATTGATAAAACCATTGTTGCTTGATTTGCTAGAATGGACCCTATGAGGTGCCTATCTCGACAATTGCAAAAGTTTGCGAATTTACCCGCTTATAAAAGGAACCAGAGGTCTGATTTTATACCCTAAAAGGTACAACAAGCATGTTCGCCCAAAAATAAGGGATTCCCTCCCCCTCCCCCAGGGTAATGCTATGGCATTAAGGAATCCCAGGGGGTAATAACATGTCAATTAGGAATTCCACGGGGTAATGACATGCCAATTAGGAATTCCATGGGGTAATGATACAAAAAAAGTAGCACGTCCTCAACAGTACCATGGGCACAAATTCCATGTGGTAACTGAGGGTTTTGCTTGGAGAAGTAATTTTGGAAGAATTTGTGCCCCTGATCAGGTTGAGGACCTGGAATTCCTGGGTACCATAAAATTTGGAGTTCCTAGGGATAAAAGGGTGACGGAAAAAAGAACAGGTCCTCAATGGGGAGGAGCAGATATTAAATGCAAAAGCCTAATATTGCTTACAAGAAAAAATAAACACCTGAACATTTCACTGCAAAAAGTTGTTTTGGGAAAAAAATCATATTAATTATTCCTATTCTTGCTTTCACATGACATCATAAAAATGGTAACTTCTTAAAGGCCCATACGCAACGGGAACCTTTGCGCTTTGTTTTCAATTGGATCTATTGTCAGTCAACAGCTGTGATTGGCTGATACAGTAGGTCCCAAGGGGTTCCTATTGTTCTTCACATTTCAAAAGTTCAAACTGAAAATTTGCATAGAGTTTTCAACTGCGTTTATTCTCTGTGAGCCTGCAAAGCGACTTGGGTGCTTATGGGTCTTTAACTAAAGTCTGTATGAAAATACACTTTCATTCTTTATTACAAGTCTACCAAGGGAGTATGCACATAAAATTTCAACACTTTCTAACAAATGGACTCTGAGATATTGCCAAGGTGGTTTATGTCACGCAACACAAGTCACATATTTTGATTGTGCCGTTCGCTCAATTTGTTCAGTGCTTACAATTTTCGCAAGCCAACATGTCATAATTAACAATTATTCCTCGAGCCCGAATGGGCTCTGAGTCAATAGCCCATAAGGCCGAAGGCCGAATGGGCTATTGACTTAGAGGCCATGAGGGTGAGAGGAATAATTGTTTTAGTCAAATTACACTAGTAATTCAATTTGTATAGCCAAAAACGTTTTTTGTTCTGGTCATTTGCCATTTTCTGGCTTTCAAATCCGACACTTTTCGCTACTAGTAGGCTATAACTTATAGCCTACTAGTAGCTCAACCAATCAGAACGCAGCATTGACAATAGACCACTAGTGTGATTTGACTAATAGTTGATATCCTACCATTCCAATAAGATTTATATCGATAGAGTCTGCAGAAATAGCCTTTAAGACAACTGGTAATTTGGCTGCCATTGTTGGTGTCCTTCTGCACACCAACATGGCGGCTCCATACAATTACTGAACAAAATGGGGGCATACATTTTTGCTTATATTTAGGCAGGAAAACACCTAATTGATCTCAAATGTTCACAAGAAACATACTTTTTTGGTACTTATGTACCGTGACCCTGCACAGACAAAAGGATTTTTCTGAAAAAGTGAACAAAGAGATAGTACAATAACAGGGTGTCAGGTTTCCTAAGCATTCCCCTCAATAAACTTTAGCTAGCTATGTCTTAAGTTATGTGTTTAAGAAACTTTTCATTCTATTAAGTTATATTTAAAAAAAGTTCGTAAAATAAGTAAGAAATGTCTATAAAAGGACTGAAATTGACATTATTTTACATCCTGAAAATTCACTTTTTCTTCGAACGTGAAAAAAAAAAAACTTCCCCAGGATTAATCAAAATTAGATACCGAGGTTACTGGAGATAATTAAGCTTACCATCTTAACTAACTTACAGTTACACTTAGCTACAGGCTCAATAAAATTCCAAAATTTAGGACCTACGCTCCATATTTTTCTGGCACCAGATTAATTGTTTCTGGCGGCCGGATTCCGTAAGAGGGCACAATAGATTGATTGATTGTTAGTGTTTGTTACCTTTGAATCGCAGCTGACTTGAAGACGAATAAAATAACGTTCTCCAGGGAAAACATTATGTTGTACCCTTGATATGCTCCCTGTCCCAGCAGCACTGATAATCCAGGAACATGCATCTGAAGGCAGTGCCTCGCATTTTGTCAAAATATGCAAGAAAATAACTAGCAAAGTTTTCATGCAATACATAACAAATGTACTTCCTTCCTGCATGCTGTATTACTACTGACTGTGCTCTCTTGTGATTTTCTACTACACAGTCTAGACTATAGGGTCGACGCGTGTGCGTCGAGTTTCGCGCCAAAACCACAGGGAGCTCATTACACTAGTTCATGCGACGTCACGTCCTCTTTTGGGGAACTCAATTAGAACGATTTCGTATAACCCATGTTTTATTTAAGCAATAAAAGTACTTTCCGCGTGCTCTCTGGTTTCTTACAAACACGAGGGGGATGTTGGGAGAACTGATAAAAACTTGAAAGACACGAGCCGGAGGCGAGTGTCTTTCAAGTTTTTATTAGTTCGACTAACATTCCCCGAGTGTTTGTAAGGCCCCGATTACATGGAGCGGGCTGGCCCGGATGGACGGGCTGAGTTTTTCTACCGAGATCTTGGCTGTCTGCAGAAACTCAACTGTCTGCAAAAATTGACTCGCGATTACATGGGAAATTTTCAGCTCGGTTTGCCGAGATCTCGGTAGCCACCCTCCGGGATCCCGGCAAAGCGAGCTGAAAATTCTCATGTAATCGCTCAACCGGGCTGGCCCGGTCTCGCTTTGAAGAGTCAGAATTACACTTCTTGATAAGAATTGCACTTCTTATACATTATCCAGAGCACCTATATGCCATGAAGTTGGAAGAGAATACGCTACATCGCAAGTTGCCGTAGTAGAAGAGCAATAAGTGCCTTGCGAATGTTTCCCGCGTCCGCCATTTTGTAACTATCACCAACGAAACCACGATTCACCATAGCGGGCCAGCTCGGCTCATATAATACCGGGCTGAGATTGTGTTTTCAGCCCGCCCATCCGAGCCAGCCCGCTCCATGTAATCGGGGCCTAAGAAACTAGAGAGCGCGGGAAAGTACTTTTATTGCTTTTAGAAAATAACGTACACACGCGCGAAATCGTTGCGTGACAATCGTGTTTCTCAGGTCTCTTACAAACACGCCTTTTAACCATCAGAATGCGCACATTCACAATATAAAATAGGCGTTATTTTCTAAATCCTAATGAGATATTTATAGCGGAGCTCCTTTGCGGCCGAAGGCCGCAGAGCGGAGCACCATACCTAAGAAAAAAGCGTCGACAAAAGGACTCACGGCACCTATAGGTTTACGTCACGCACTGAATGTTTTGGACATGCGCAGTAGTGTCATTTGCGGAGACAACTTTCTTCAGTCTTTCCGATGGAAAAGTGAGGGACGTTTCTCCTCTAATAACTTTGCAGAATAACTTCGCAGGATAGGTAAAATGCCAACCAAAATGTCGAAAAACTGAATGTCTGAAACTTGTCCGTTCTCGATTTTTAACTTTTGGCTATTTTGTCACATAAATTGGTGATTATTGTGCGCGATTTAAGTGTAAAAAAAACATGGTGCCCTGAATGTAAAATCTAAAACGGACAAGTTGTAGATTAACCATCTCTGTATCTTCTCGTTGAACTTTGTGACCATTTGAATACGAAATGTCAAAGTTATTAGAGATTTGGCACGCGCGATCGGAGTGACACGTTTTCGGTGGAAATCCTCAAAAGAGAAGAGAAGAACATCAAGAACAATTCTAAAGGGAGAGTCAGGTGCTTGAATCGCACGCTCAATCTACATATCCTTGGTGAAGAAAGGAATAGACAAGGTAAGTTCAGCCGTTTTGCCTTTATCGTCGGGGGAGAATTTGCACACTTAAAAAGTGCTTCAGTTACCCCAAGACTGAAATTCTTTATCTTCTTTGCGGGTGTTTTGATTCCTGGAGGCGGTATGATTGTGATTATTTTTATATTGTTTGTCTCCAAAAATCTTAGGGTGTCTGTTTACATATTTACAACGCTTAAAAAGTCTAGAACTTGAGCTTTTATCTAAGTAAGAGGGACCATTCTTCCATGACAAATAAGTCCCTTTTGATATGACAAAATAATTTATTCTAGTATCCTTGTAATTTGTACTTTGTGAATTGAATTAGCCAAATAATTTTTTATGTACATTTCAAGTCATTTTTGTTTTTAAGTTAACTATTCTCACTGCATACTAATGAGAGCTTCGTATAAGAACACGCTCAGGAATAATTAATTCAGTCCGTTCAGCCGCTCAGTTGAAGTGTTCAGACGTTTCTCTGCTTCAGTTTGGTCAACCGCCTCCACTACTCCCATATCCTTCCTGTTGTTTTGTAAAATCGCTTCTCGTGGCTTTATACTCATCTGGAATGTTATTGGCGTTGTTATAGAAGGTATTTCGGTTTCTTCATTGCGTTTTCGCTGCTGTTATTGCATAAGGTTTGTTGTACCGCGAGCGGTTTCTATCAAGGGCCTCGTGGAATTTACAAGTTGCAGGAATGGGTTGTGACTGGCAAAAATCACTGGAGTGGCAGAATTTCCCTGGAGTCTATAGGTAATTTTATCTTCGGGTGGTTTTCTTAGGGCTCGTTGGGGTTTGGTTTATTTAATGCTTAGTACTAGTTCGTCACATTTTTAGTCTCTTCCTCTTGGTTTTGTACGGGTGCTTTGTGTTCTTAGATGCCCTTGCCGTATTCACACATATCGCTCGCCGTTACTCGTTGCTTTGGGAAGTGTTGTTCCACGTTATGCGTGGCTATTTCGTCAGGGACATTGTCTCGTTGCCGGATTTTGTGTTTTCCGTTACCGTTTCTAGCTAGGTCAATTTTCCCGTCTCTGTTCCCTCTCCGTTGGGTGGCCATAGTAGCTTATTTATTTTCCATAGCGTTAGTAGTATACAAGCATGGGATAATTGGTAGATTATTTATCACGGGGGTACTATTTAGGTGTGCATTAGATTCCGCACTCGGTGCGGGGAAGGTGATTACCACAGTATTATTGTGCGCGCATAGACTCCGCGGCAATCGGTGTGTGGAAGGTGATTATCACAAGGGTAAATTGTGTGCGCATAGACTCCACACCCGGTGTGCGTGGAAAGTTATTATCACAAGGGTAATACTGTGTGCGCATAGACTCCGCACTCAGGGTGCGTGGAAGGTTAAAATCATAAAAGTGATATTGTGTGCGCAAAGACTCCGCACTCGGTGTGCGTGGAAGGTTATTATCACAAGGGTAATGTTGTGTGCACAAGACTCCGCACTCGGGGTGCGTGGAAGGTTAATATCACAAAAGTGATATTGTGTGCGCAAAGACTCCCGCACTCGGGGTGCGTGGAGGGTTATCAAAAGTGATATTGTGCGCGCAAAGACTCCGCACTAGGGTGCGTGTATGGTTATTATCATAAAAGTGACATTGTGTGCGCAAAGACTCCGCACTCGGGTGCGTGGAAGGTTTTATCACAAGGGTAATATTGTGTGCAAATAGACTCCGCACTCGGGGTGCGTGGAAGTTAATATCACAAAAGTGATATTGTGTGCGCAAAGACTCCGCACTCGGGGTGCGTGAAAGGTGTTTATCACAATGTTAATATTGTGTGTGCATAGTCTCCGCACTCGGTGCGTCGGAGGTGATTACCATAAGGGTAATATTGTGTGCGCGTAGACTCCGCACTCGGTGCGTGGAAGGCTATCACTCGGAGCGTGGAAGGCTATCTATTTATCTATCATACGCAGACTCCGCGCGTAGTGCGTGAAGGTTATCTATTTATCTATCATACGCAGACTTCGCGCGTAGTGCGGGAAGGTTATCTATTTATCTATCATACGCAGACTCCGCGCGTAGTGCGTGGAAGGTTATCTATTTATCTATCATACGCAGACTCCGCGCGTAGTGCGTGGAAGGTTATCTATTTATCTATCATACGCAGACTTCGCGCGTAGTGCGTGGAGGTTCCAGGGGGTAACAGTGTACAAAACGTGGCACGTTGAAGTTATCATTCGCAGAAAATAACACTTGGGATCCAAACTCTTCGATGTTGTTGGGGGACCATTTAACAACGGTCCTGACAGACATAGTCTGCGTCCTGGCTCATCGAAGGTTGGGTTCCCTGTGTTTCTGTTTCTTTTGCGTTCGTTTCCGTCTTTTATCTAGAGACACTTTAGGCTATTCACAGTGGGGTTTGTAACCACCAAGTCTTATGCCCGGACGGGCGTTGTTCAACTCAGATCCATCACACAGGGATCCCAACCCTTCGTTGGGCTACTGCCGTCCCCCTAACATGGCCATGATGCCCAGTTTGACTCTACACGTTTAGTAGCGACCCTGTCCCCAGTCTGTGAGAAGTTGTAGTTTTCTTCCTCGTTTTACTCTTCATATGTATATAATATATATGTACGTGTATATACTTGTATGTGGTTTTTCATAAACTTCTTTTCTTTCAATTGTACTATTTAGTTCACGTACGCGTTTTAACGAGCCTCACGCCCTAGGTGTTGTTACGTGGTTCAATTATTATTATTGTTCAGGAGATTTGGATTTTCTGAGGATTGGGAGAAGAGATTGGGATTTCTGAGTTTCGGGGTTTAGTTATGAAAGAGAGAAGAGATGGGTGTGGTGATTTTAGCCTGCCATCGGTAGATGGCCTAGCCCTAGGTTCGGTTTCCAGCCGTGATGGTTTTGCGGAGCCTTTATCAAGGTTTCATCAACCCCGCCACGGCTGGAAACCGAGCCTATAGATGGTCGTACTATAATATTTTGTTGAGCGGCACGAGCAGATCACCCCATACCTTAGCTTCTATTGCGATGCGAACAATAGTATGCAGTGAGGATATAGTACTATTCTCACTGCATACTAATGAGAGCTTCGTATAAGAACACGCTCAGGAATAATTAATTCAGTCCGTTCAGCCGCTCAGTTGAAGTGTTCAGACGTTTTCCCACCCCCCATCCCCGTCGGTCGGCGGTTGACCAGCGCGTGTTCCAGGCCTCGCTGCATATTACTTGTTCCGCACTCGCAGATCACCCCATACCTTAGCTTCTATTGCGATGCGAACAATAGTATGCAGTGAGGATATAGTACTATTTACAATAAAACGACTCCTAAGGCAATGTTATTCAAAGCAAAATGTAGCACATGATTTCTCCATGTGATATGAAATAGAAGTATTAGCTGCATGTTTTTATTATTTTTAACTAATTTCAGAGGAAAATGCGTTGTTTCATAAACACACTTGGGTGCAATTTTTGTTATTTTTTGAAAAAACTGCAATTAGAGCGGATTTCAGTTAATCAGGAATTTTCTAGACGTTCTACTGGAACAATGTCTTGGATCTTTGTTTTGCCAGCCAATCAGAATTTGAAGAAAAACAAATCCCAGTGACTCTTGTTATATTTGGTCACAACTAAATTAATGCAAGCTATACTTACTTTGCCCTAATTGGTTCATTGTTTAACTTGTTCCACTCTTGATTGGCTAAGTGTAAATGTTTGTTTAGTTTTAACACTGATCTGAAACCCGCTCTGTTATATAATGTAATGTTCATACTTCTCCTTAGATTCAAATTTGCCCTAATATAATATCAGAGCCACCCCTATTCTTCGTATTGAACAGGTGAAATGGAGTACAGATCACATTCTTTACTTGTAGCTGACTGGACTATGATACCAGTGACTCGATCCCGCAGCCGATTAACATAAACCTGACATTCTCTTGGCAAGTCATGAGTAGATATCGCCTCTCCATACTCCCATATCTTACAAGCAGCAAGCTGCATTAGACTAGAGCCTGTCCCTCTACCAATAGCTGGGTTGGTCTTAATAATGTAGGTCTGAAAGATGTGACATCTTCTAGGCCAATGCTTTTCTTTGTCGATGACTTCCAGGAAATTGTCCGTTGGCGGCCTTCCACTTAAGAGTTTCGATCAGCTCTTGTGCATTCTGGTTCTTTTTCTTTTCTGCCCATGCCTTTGGATAAAGGTCTTTTGCTGTGAGTGGACCCCCATCACTACAATGCATTGACTTTGAGTTGACACCTTGCCTCTTTCAAAAGCTCTGGTGTCAGTGATTCAGCATAGTTTCTTTACTGGCAGACTGAAAATGTGGCTGGCAAAAAAGTGAAAGAGATGAGGTTGAGTGCTGGAAGAGAGTAGGTTGGTGTAATTGCTTCTCGCAATGTTCTGAATCTCCATCAGAAGTGTAGGGTCTTGTAAATCCCACTTCTCTGCCAATTTCACCAGACCAGCTCTGTCTTTTCTTACCAAAGACAAGATATTATCCCCCTCAAATTGTAATCAACATGGACCTCTTTCTCCTCTCCTTGACAGGTGATGTCAAGAACTTGCAGTACTGCCCTCCAGAAGGTGTTTGATGGCACTGCCAGCCCCAAGTGCAAAGAGCTTTGGAAAGGTAAGCCATTCAGAAGCATGCTCTTTCAGCACAGAGATAGCTTCTTGGAGCATTGGTTTTTGCACTTGCTTGTAAAAGTGTGCCTGAGCCAGTGGATCCTTAAGTGATTTCTGAACTTGTTCTCTTGTCAGAGGAAAGTGGGTCAGTGGATTCTGTAGCATCTGCATGAGCTCTTGGTTGTGCCTCAGCACAGTTGATGGCCAAAGCCGCGCAAGATATCCACTTGAAAAGCCGAGTTCTTTGTCACACCCCTGGGACTCTTCTAAGGCTGGCATCAAGAATTTATCAATAAATTCATAAAGGAACTTTATTTCCACCTGGATCAAGGGACTTGAGCTCAGCTTTACCACAGTTTGCCAGACAGACGAGTGAATGTCAGACTTGGGCATCTGCTTGAGGACTTGTTCAGCAAAGCTTTAGACAGGCAGGACCATACTTCAAATACCACTTTAGGGTTTCGTAATAGTAGGTCCATCTAGTATCAACAAAAGACTGTGGAAGGGGTGGCTCCTTATCTAATATAGATAGGCTAACATAAAGAGCCTTGTACTGACTGGGGCGTTGGTGATGTAACCATGATATCTTATATAGTAATTGTAAAATATTATCACTATTCATATCCCCTATAGCCCCAAACCCCACCTGACACATTCTTTGGAGCATTATATTTAGCACGTGTGGAAAACAACCAACAAAAAACATTCCTTACCAAAAACCTTGGAGTTATTAGCTATGAGCCCATTTTTGGAACCTTTTTGGGTCTAGGCATTATCCCCAACAAGACGTGACACATTATTAATACCAAATGTGTTATGAACCACATGGTAGTCAATGTCAGACTGGTGTTTTCCAGAACCACTTGCCACCAGGCTGTTGGCCAATACATATGGTTTTGGCTGCTTTTTTCTGGGCACCATGTATGCACTCCAACAATATGCCTCTCCTCCCCTCCTTTATTTGAGTCATCACTCCAGAGGTGGAAGTCATTTTCACTACTGGCAAATTTCTTCTTCAAAACAATCTTGTCTGCCTCCCCCAGAAGAATATCCAGTCTGATATTGTTGTTGGTGACATAATATTACCAGGTTGGGGATCAGAATCAAAGAGTGTTGTAAAGGCAAGGTCTAGAGCAACAGGAGCTTTTTGATTTGAAAGCATACAACAATGTTTGATGTAACGAGCGCAGGCCATAAATTTGGCGGTGCGGGTGTTAGAACATTATTACCATGGGCAAATGTATCTGCCAGAGAGTATTTTGATTTATTCAATTGACCAGTGTTTTGAACCTACTTTTTAAGCTCACTGTTGCTTGCTTTGGCTCAACGCAGCTTATTTCTGCTCTCTCTGTACTGAGAGGAGGTTTTAAAATCTATTTTCTTGTAACTTGTGACTTTCTTTTCTTAGGCCTGTTTTGTAATTCTTGTTCGAAGAACACTGTAGTAATAGAAAAAGAAAAATGCTTTGTGAATAAAAAGATTTTAGTTTAGTGAGGCTCCAGACTTTTGCATAGTGATCATGTGAGGTTCCACACTTTTGCATAAAGTATATTTTTGGTATGCGCACTGTTTCTTTATTGTGAGTTTTTTTAAGGAAAAATCAAGGCACCAAAAACCTTGATGAGGTGTGGTCTCTGTGTCATATTATTATTTCATACAACACATACCATGTCTGAGACAAAACAAAATAATGCATTTGTGTTTTTATTTCTGTTTGTACATTAAAAATTATTTCTGTTTTTTTTTCTGTTTTGTTAGGTTTCTCATAGGAACACAATCCATTATATCTCAGTTTTTCTACAGTGAATAAAACAAATCCTCATCCAAGGGTTCTGCCATTATCAAAATTTCCATTTGAGCAGAGATAACGTTTTATCTCCCTGCATCTACAAAATTCAAAGCAAGACAAAAGTAGCCTCTGCAAACAGGGAAGGGCTATGTGAGTAAGCTTATGAATCCAGCTTAATTGTTCGGTTGTAATCACTAACCAAGACATCTCTTCAGGGTTTTGAATGGTCGCCTTGCTTTCCTCGATTTCTTTGATATATAATTTGTTCTTCTCTATTTCCGCATGCAGATCAACAATTGAAAGAGTAAACTGCGACCAAGATGACCCAGTTTGTGTTTGCTGGTCTTGTTTTCGTTTCTTCCTCAATGGCTGCTTCTCACTACTGAAACGGCTTCCACGACGTTTACCTCGACCCATGGACCATGACCATGCTCATAAAACTCAAAATACAATAATAAATGGCATAATGAACACGAACACAGTTACTTACTGCTGGTATTTTGTTTATTTTGCCTCTAAATTTACATTTTCCGTCCGCCTACGTGAGCACCTTGCTGACTTTGAGCCGTCGATTTATGGGTTACAGCGGCACGCCACTAAAAAGTACACTGCGCATGTCACAAAATTTACGGGACGCGCGAGGCCTATTTTTCAGCGCCGTGAGCCCTAAATGTGCCGGTTCCTAGAAGGCCAGTTAAGAGCTATCAGCGGATAACGCTTATCCAACGGATAAATCCAGAACAAATCCTATAGAACAGATAACTTTTATCCGTGGATAACTTTATCCAACCTTTCAGGAACCGGCCCCAGGTCACTCAGATGAGCGAGATAAAGTGGTCACGTGATGTGACTTCATCGATGACGTCATCTATGCTTGAAAAATCAATATCTCGTGAAAGGAAGACTCTAAAACAACCAAACTTGGGTAGTGTAGTCTAGGCCACCAGATGAGCGAAATGAGTGGTCAGGTGATATGACGTCATCGATGACGTCATCTATGCTTGAAAAATCAATATCTCTGAAAGGAAGACTCTAAAGCAACCAAACTTGGGTAATGTAGCCAGGTCACCAGATGAGCGAAAGAAGTGGTCTAAAGTAACACGTAAACCATGTACATGGGAATCCTTTCATTCACACAGAAAATTTTATAACCAGGAGCTCCGCTTTTAGCCAGTGGCTAAATCTATATATTAGTATAATATATAGATTTAGCCACTGGTTAAAAGCAGAGCTCCCGGTTGTGTACATGGTTTGTCACTATAATAATCTTTAAAGGCCCATAGGCTACCGGGAACCTTTGCGCTTTCACAATGGTCGGTTGCTATGGCTTTTCCTCCCCGAAGCATCTTGAAATTTATTTTCGCTCACAGAGAAGCAATTTCTATTACAAGTAAGGCTAAACATAATAAAATGTTATGTAGGCAATTTCTTCTACATATAAAATACAAAGTAAGGTTATTTTTGACGTTTTTTTAAATTATGACGTCATAAGTGGCATCTATTTTAGTAACAGCGCTAGAAAATTGTTAAACCATGTTCAAATGTTATAGATATTGTTTTCTGCACGAAAAGCATATATACAGTGAAAATCCCGTCTCAATCGGATAAAATGGCAAGAAGTTTATACAGCTAATAAATGAAATTCAAATTTCCCGCCAATTGACCATATATGGCAGAAGCTCATAAGTAGGAGCGTGCATCCTCTAATGGGTGGTTCTCACATGTGTTTTATAGCTTGGGCTATTTTTAGATTTTCGCGCGAAAAATCAACCAATCAGAGAGAAGTAAACAAATTACGTCATACATGCAGCAGGCGCACGAAATACGAAATCTTCCTCTGACACGACAAGAACGGCTTTTACTTTATCCCTTTGCCAAAATGAAGCAAATATTTTTACTAGTCTAGTGATTTAGATCCAGTGTGGAAAAATAGCAAAGCACGCGATGAAGTGTCAAGCTAGCAGGCGTACAATATCCACGAAGTGTTAAAAATTGTTATGATTGTTAGCGAACAGCAAATAGGCAAATAAAAAGACCAAAGCAGTAGCCTACAAGAGGAACATCGACAACTTTATAAGCTAACTTTGCCCTCAGACTGACTGGTTGTGAAGCAGATGCCATCCTCGACTGGGCCATGTATTCCATGAAATCAAAGCAGTGCACCGTTGGCCGACAATTTTAGAAAACGCTCGCTGTTTCCTGTCGATTCGCAGAGAGTGCCATCATGCAGTGCACCTTTCGCACCGGTAGTAGTAGTAACACTTTATTACCATTCATTTTGTTTTCAAATAGTTTATAGAATGTGGGCAATAAACTTCTGTCGTTTATAAAGTATTTTTGATAAACGCCTGATCAACTTTTTCAAGTCGTGCTTCATTCAAGCAGTTCAAGTACAAGTTCAACGCTACTACTCCAGTTCTCGCAAACAAAAAACAAACTTGACAAATTTCGTGTATCAAAAAAAAAAAAATTTCACACAAATGAAAACAAAAAAAAGAAGAAACTAAAAAAGTCCATGTCGATTAGGAAATGAAAAAGTACTTAGTCCCGGCTTACCGAGTTGTATGTGTTCAGTTTTTCGGACTCCTTGTACAGTTTTTGACAAACTTTCATTCTCGTCTTCCTGCTTGTATCGTTTGTATAGTAGCGAACTTCATCTCATTGTCCGTGTACCAAATTAGAAATCAAATCATGCATCCACATAGTCCTGGTACTTCGTTGTAAATCCTTTATGCTTCCCTAATCCATACGTGACCACCAAATTCATCAGCTTTAGTGCATAAATTTATAGTCCTTCATGAACTTTCTGCTGTGCGAGAACCGTGAGAAGAAGCGAGGCCGCTGTTTTTTCTGCTTTCCCTTAGTCGTTTAGATTGTTTTCAAGTAATTTTCTTGATGTCTGAAGCCATCCTTTATCTGTTTTAGTTTACTCAACTTGTACAGTCAGAAACCATGCAAAGAGATAACATTTTCACCCTGTTTTCCATCTCGAAAAAACTGCAAGTAAAAATAGATTTAGCCACTGGCTAAAAGCAGAGCTCTGACGCGTGACGTCACTATGTAAGGAAGAATTCTGATTGGCTAATTTTTCCCGCGCAACTGTTTCTAAAAATAGCTCAAGCTATAAAACACATGTGAGACCCACCCATTACGTGGGATGCACGCTCCTACTTATGAGCTTCTGTATATGGTCAAAGTTAGTGGGATTCAAACAGCCAGGCAATGAATGTATCGAAGCAGGGACCATGACGATGTTGTATAAAATGAAAAATGTAGTTTTTTCAGAATGGGACTATAGGGGTTACTCCTCGTGTTTGTCACATAATACGTCATTATGACGTCACAATACCGTATTGCGTGACAAAAGACGCATCATAACCCTATAGTCCCATTCTGAAAAAACTACAATTTTGATTTTATACAACATCGTCATGGTCCCTACTTCGATACATTCATTGTCTGGCTGTTTGAATCCCACTAACTTTGACCATATATGGTCATTTGGCGGTAAATTTGAATTTCTTTGATTAGCTGTAACTTCACGCCAGTTTATCCGAATGAGATATGGTTTATGCCAAAAAACACAACATTATGTACAGAAAAATAATATGCACTTTTTAACGTTGCCTCCGTGAATTTGCTTTTTGATGCCAAATTTGGGCATGATTTATGACGTCACAATAGCGGTCACATGGGATGAAATAGATACTTATGAATAGGTAATTTCTAAAACTACCTCTCTGCCAAGTTTCTTCACATTTGACATATTTTACTTCTGTCTATGGCCTAAAACACTCATCATTTTAACCTTCCGGGAGGAAAAGCCCTAGCAACCGACCATCGTGTTTGTTTTCAATTGGATCTATTGTCATTCAACTGCTGTGATTGGCTGATGCTGTAGGTCCCAAGGGGTTCCTATTGTTCTTCGCATTTCAAAAGTCCAAACTGAAAATTTGCATAGGGTTTTCAACTGCGTTTTATTCTTGTGAGCCTGCAATGCGACTTGGGTGCTTATGGGCTTTTAGAAAAAAAATGTCTCTAAATATGTGCAGTATACAGAGATACAGATGAAAATAAGCACGACCTGTGAAAGAAAGGTAAAACAAAATTTAGGTACTAACCCCTCACAATGGAATAATTCTAACAAGGCACAAAAGTGTAATCAAGAGAAAAGCTTTCCTTGTCATGAGCTGTTTTAATATTTCAACATATACATACCATACATGTACCATATTATAACATGTTCAGTGTATTTTTATTAAAATGTGTCAATCCAGAAAATACCCAACATGAATAAGCAGATAAATTCAGAATATTGTAGTTGGTTGCCAATTTTGGTATTTTTACTGATCCTTCTGTGTAATTTATTGGAAATTCCAATTGTAAGGGAAGGAACGTTTTTTTTTTCTTGCGTGGAGGGGAGTGGGGGTAAGGAGGCACAAGGGGAGGGCCATACCTATTGAAAGCTTTTCAGGGGAGGGCACACCATTCTTTTACATGTTACTTTCCATTTAATTAATTATATTGTCCATTTAATACCTCCTAGTTCATAACTTAAACTGCTATTTTATATATACACTTGATATACCAAGGTGAGGAGGGGTTTGCACCTTTCTAGACCCCTGCAGATGGGGGGCAAGATGTTTTCCCTAAAAATGCAAGGGAGGGCCAACACTTTATTGAAAACAGTGCTGAAATTCCCCAGTCCTCTCCCCCACCCTCTTGAAATAAAAAAAACCTACCTTCCATGTGTGCAAAACCCACCATGGGAGATGAGTATTTGATAATCTGGCATTGTGTGGACCTTCCAGAAAATATCCATCCCCCTCCCAAGGAATGGTGTTGAAAAGTAAACCCCCCCCCCCCCCCCCCCCCCACCCCCCAAAAAAAAGTATTTGTATGGAAAAAGTCAGGATAGTTGACCCCCCCAACCACTCCAGAATTTCCCATCCCGTCCGTGGGGGGGGGGAGGGGATGCTACATGATTTTGTATCACATCATCTCAATGAAAGGTATACCATTTTTAGCATTTTCAATTTGCATAAATAGTCATAAAAAGCTTACCCTGGTCCCAGGGTGAGGTTTCTGTGTTTTCGAACCAAGTTGAAGTCTTATTGTGTGGTTCCAGAAAATATCCATACCCCCTCCACGGACGGGTGTTGAAAAGTGACCCCCCACCCCTCCGGAATTTCCATCGCCCTTCCGTAGGGGGGTATGGATAATTTCTGGAACCACACATTTGGGTGATTCCAATGGTAGTTCGTTTTGCCTCAGTCATTCTAGTATTGCTCTGTTTCTTGCTAAAACTTCACCTGGGGACACTCACTAGTATTCTCACTGCATACGTAATTAGAGTGTCACGGGAAAAAGGCTAAGTTGACCAATAGCTTAATCCCCAGGGAGTTAGAGGCCCAGGCCTCATTGGGATACAAAATACGACAGATCAAATCATTCTGGGCCAGTTTGCCGGGACTTTAAGCGAAGAGTTTACAAGAAACTTCGCCCCACCCACCTCCCCTGGTGGCGGTTACACGGCGCACACCCCCCATAACGAGCTGCCTTCCTGTTGTCATAGCAGTCGCGGATGACTGTCCCATAACTCAGTTCCCCCGTGTGACATGACAATAGTAGGCAGTGAGGATATGGAACGATTCTCAGTTCTATCAATCAAAAATGTCAGTCCCAAAGGCGGGGCTTCGGGGGCCTCCTATCATTGGATGACGCATTTGGTGCCTTCTCATTGGCAGCAGGTTTAGTTCCGGAATGACATTGTATTATTCAAGGGGAGATGATTGGCATGATCTTGTTCCGGAACTAATCCTGCTGCCAATGAGAAGGCGCTAAATACATCATCGAATGATAGGAGGCCCCGAAGCTCCGCCTTTGATTGATATACTGAGAATCCTAGTCAGTGTCCCCAGGGTGAAGTTTCAGCAAGAAACAGCGCATCCTATGAGGTCGACATGGAGCAAGTAAACAAACTACCATTGAAAGAACCCAAATACAACTTCAAACTTGTTTGAAAACACGGAAAAGTTCACCCTGGGACCAGGGTATGACAAGCTATGTCTAAACCAAACTGTGTTTGCACTGCGAATTACAACTAAGGGACTGGTCATAAATTAGAGGGGGGAGGGCTGGTGCATTTCTGTTTTGGTCTACATGTTTTTTGGAAACCCTCCTGACAAGATGCAGGAAAAATGTGGGCCCTCCCAAATGTGGTGACATATTTAATGGTGACTCTCCCCCATCATTCACTGGATCTAGATATTGCTAAATAGATATTTTTATTAGTTCCTAAAATCCATTTTCATGTTATAATAGCAGTGCAAGATTCGATATGTCTTTCGTTTAGGGAAAAAGAATCCGAAAGTTACTTCATGTGTATGTATGTTTTACATCACAAATACCCTAAACTTCAACAGACTATTTCTCAATTAATAATAAATACACACAAGAGAAATTTTAAAATTCTGACTAAACCATATTTTTTTGGATAGATAAGGGCGTGTCATTATTTACCGAGGGGGGAGGGCTCCCATTTTTTTCAAACAACGCTAAAAAAAATGGGACCCTCCCCCAGTCGTAGGTAAAAAAAAATTGGGACCCTCCCCATATAATTTATATTTTCTGCAAAACCTGTCAGATAGACCCTTGTTCGAGTGATGCAATGTCTCTTTCATTCTTCTTAATAACAGAAATACGTTTTTCTTACTTCTGTCAAAGGTCATTATTTAACGCCTCGATTATTTACGTGAGAGGCATTGGGTAATAAACGGTAAAAATAAAGTTATCCTCCCTCTATAAGTACAATGATTAAATGTGATCCCGCCTCTCCCGTCCCCTATTTGACGTAGTACTGAAGACATTTTACAAAAAATGGGGTCGCTATTTCTTTCGTTGCGTGCGAAGCACGCCCAAAATTATATAATCGCATTTCACCAAGCCTCAGATAAAGGGTAGATGAACATGTTTTGCGTACGGTATAGTAAAGAAAGCCTGTCAGGAGCCCAGGAAGTACGCTACCTCAACTATATAGGTTACCAAGGTAGATGAAAGCTTCTATTGATGGGCTCCTGAGCCAACAAGGTTATATTATTCATGCGAACAACTGCGCGCCGCAAATGATGAAGTTATTATTCATGTGCGTGAAACGTGGCCCAAATGACGAATTGCTATGCTTGTAACGTCGAACTCACGCCTACTTATGGGATCTTCTTTCAAATATATAGTGACTACCCGCCAGGCCTATCATTACAGGGCATTTTTGGGAGAGTTTGGTTTTCCTTGTCAGGATACACTTGTTCTTGTAAATGGCGTGAGGGTAGTGTCTTCGTTGCTCAAAGAGTATAATAGATGTCCTTCTTTATGCGAAATTTATATAGAGAAGTTGCAGGAATAACCACTATCGGCATCTGTTTTACCCTCTTCATCGTCCAAATGTTGCTGAAAAAAATTATGACCCTCCCTCAAACAGGAGTGAAAAAAAGTTGGACCCTCCCTTTAGGCACGCGAAAAAAATTAGGGCCCTCCCCACAAAAATAGGAGCCCTCCCACCCAAGTTTTTAAAAACTCTCTTGCGCATGATGCGCGCCGAAAATTTAGAGCCCAGCATGTGAAATTACCGCATGTTGGGGGAACTGACTGGGGAAAAACTGTGGGGGCACAGGCCTCCCTGACCCTATAATCATTACCGCCCTGTATTACCCTAACAACGTTTGCGTAAAACATAATGACCCTCCCTTTATCATTTGCACCAAATTTTTTGACCCTCCCTTTTCACCTGCCAAAAAATTAGAGGCCCTTCCCACTGGAAGGAACCATGTGAAAAATGATGTGAACTTAGTGTGAAACACAAAACATGTGAAATCAAGCATGTGAAACTGATGATGTGAAATGGCGAATCATGTGAAATTCCTGTGAAATAATTTTCTTAAGAGAAGTCTTATTTCACATGCTGTGAAATTAATGTGAAATGATTATCATCATGTGAAATTACTGTGAATTTTTTTCTAGAAAAAAGGACAAACAGAACATGCACTGCTTTTGGAATTATTCCTAAAAAAAACATTTATTTTGCTAAATTTCAATTACCTCGATCCTAAATACATTGTCTGATTAAAAATTTGTTGAATGTGTTTAGCTGCAGTAAAACCACGGTCTTGTTAAATATTCTATCGAAAAATATTGCTAAGTAAAACTATAAGGGACTTCGCCTGAGTGTAAAGAAAAATTATTATATACATCACAGAAAGGATACATTTTTTTTTTCGTGCTATTTCAAAAATAGAATATTGCGTGCTGACAATTTCGATTGAGTGAAATGTCCAAGCTGGACCTGGGCCGATTCAATGTCGCATCTAATTGGCTAGTATAAAAGGCCACCGAATTCAGCATAGGATCGTATTTCAATAACGAACATCCTACACACAGTTCATGGATCGAAGTTTCTCGAAATGGCAGTATTATTTCTGGCAAACTTCATGCCCTGACACACAAAGTTGATCATCGTCTAGTACGCGATTTCTTCTTGTGTTTTCCTGAATGTACAGAGGATCAAAAGCAAAGCAATGCTTCCGTTATAGAGAGGTGAGTCCACAGCGTCCCGGCGTAACAAATCGATAAATCGATATAGTCCGGTCAAATTAGCCCGAAAAAACCCCGAACCTGGAAAAAATTGCAACATGGGAAATTTTTGGTACTAATTGTCAAGAACATATCTGGGAATAACATATCCAAATTTCGTAGAAATCCGACCGGGGGAAATTTGTTAAATTTTTGGTTTTACCGGCGACGTCAAGGGAGCCTTTTGTTTTCGGCGGCACTTGGACACTGAAAACACAGAAACTGGGAGAATGTTTATGGACTGTACAGATCAAACCGGGGAAGATTTAATAAGGTTTTTCGGTTGAAACAAATAATTTCTGAGCGATGAGTTACGGCTGCGATCGAACTTTAGTGTATCACCACGCGGGAAATACAAGGATCATATGGGTTTTGTCAAAACTCAGATTATTTTGTTATTATTTTGCAGAGTTGGTTATTAACAAACACAAAATTCACATCTCTGCAATCACATTATGCAGTAGAAAGAAATTGCTCGATATCTCGTTCAATATCACACCGAGTTACGGCTCTACAGTCTATAGCCCTCCCTTCGAATTGTTCGCTTTCATTGTTTAAGTGCCACCGAAAACAACGGGCTTTCCTTCGTGGAGACGGAAAACCCCGAATTTAACCAACTTCCCCCCAACGGATTTTCACAAAATTTGGACACGTATTTCTCACATATGTTCCTGAGAATTTGCTGTATAAAAATCCCATGTTGCAATTTTTTCCAGGTTAAACTCTAAATTGCCCGGACTAATAACCCAATAAAATCGATATTTGTCGATACTAATCGATTTTAATCGATTGATTTTATCGGTAATCGATAAAAATTGATCGCTAGCTCTGTTGTGATTATCGATTTTTCAATAATTATCGATTTTTATCGACAGGCACAGGATTGATTAATGTATCGATATTCTTTGAAAAGATGCCCACATTGGTTACGAACCACGTTAATGAGGAAACTAAGTGCGCTTCTACGCAGTACGTTCAAGCTCCAATTTAATTGATTCAAGAGACAAATTAGTATTCAACTTGAGAAGGCAGGCTAAAACGAAGAACAGCAACACGAGTGGGAGCATTTGATTTTTCCTTTATATTTCCCTGCAAGGGAAAAGTTGGCGCCCTCTAATTAATCAGACATTACGAAGAAGGATGACAATTTCCCATGCAGTGGACGGTTTAAAGATCGAGAATTCGTAGAATAAATAATTTGGCTTAAAGCGTTGCTAGGCAGCGGACCCGGGGGGGTAGGGGGTGCTCGAGCACCCCCACTTTTTGAACTGGGGGGGCTGAGCACCCACTTTTTGAAGCTAGATATATATTTTATTTACAGACGTAAAGAAGAAAAGGAACAGAAGAATAGAAGCGTGCCCTTTTTGTTTCTGTTTTGACATTAGGCTCAGAGAATGTAGGGGTTAAGATTACATTGTGACATATTTTCATCAAAATGTATATGAGGTAAAAACATGGAAAAAAGCGAAATTAAGTGTCCACTTCATTTTTTGCCTCTTCCGCACCCCAACTTTTTAGGGTGCTCCGCCGCCCCTGATTTTGGAATTTGAGTCTCCTAAAACCACAGAAGAAAATGTGAAAGAAATGTATAAGTGTTTTGAGTGTCCTTTGAGTGTCCTGTCCTTGAATGTAACTATTTATGGCCATTCTTTTATTTTCATTTTGTAATTTTCTTTGAATTTCAAGATCAGGCACAGAGGAAGAGTTCACAGAATTACAGCAGTTGTGTGAAGATATCCATACATATAGAAGAGATATGGAGGACATTACAAAAGGCAGAGAAGGCAGCAAAGAAAAAAAAAGATCGGGATGATAAAAAGAAAGGAGAGGAAATGAGGAGAGCAGCCGTAGAAAGATTAGCAAGTTAATACGAAAATAATTTTAATTTTCTACTGTATAGTAGCCTCCCCCTATTCCACTTGATGTTTGGATTCTGCTATCATAACTCAAGTGTCAAATGTCATGATTTATTGCAAAAGTGTAGTCCTCATAAAAAAATGTGCTTTATTTTAGAGCGGCGTGTGTCTGATGTTGATTCTGATGAGTCAGATGATGGAGAGCCAGCTTCAAAGGTAAGATTGTATGCAAACCAAGCAGTGTAGTGTTGTCAAACCCATATACAGTAGGAACTCACAATAGGCACCACACCTGCATATCATGTGCAGTCCCCTGTTGAGGACCCTAGGTTCAGCTACTGTACCCACCCTGGAAATTTTAGGTTGACCCCCACATACCCTGAAATTTAAGTGAATTTTCTTATGAACACCATCTGGAAATTTTGTTTACTCACCCTGGAAATCCAGATAATTTTTGGGCTTCCCACCCTGGAATTTTGCCAGGATACCAACCTGAAATTCCAGTGCTTTTTGATTACCATTCTCTCTGGAATTTTGAGGGGGAGGGAGGAGGGGGAGGGTTTGTTATAACAAAATCATTTTCATAGAACCAAGGAAGCTGTTATTTATAATCCAAAAGTGTTGATTCTTACTAAAGTTGCCACTTAAAAATATCCTTTTTAGGTCCTAAAAAGTGCAGAGATGCAGCAGGAAAACAGCAATGGATGTCATTGCTGAGAAGCATAAAGATAAGACAAAGCTGAAAGAGCAAGAGCTTGATATCAGAAAAAAGGAACTTGAATTTCAACAACAGAAATACAGTGATGAGGCCCAAGAAAGGAAGCTGTTGTTTGAATTGCTGAGAGATCAGTTGAAAAAGTAAAAAGTTGCAAGTTTTGCATATTACAGAAATGTTTGGAGATCTTTTTTCTATTACTCATATTTAATATTAAGAATCTACATTGGTACCTCTATTGACATACTTTCTTTTCAGTTTCTTATGTCAAACCAGCTAGTGACTTTTTAGATAATTTATACACAATTAAAATGTTGGTCACAAAAGGTCATTGGACAGTTTTCTTAACTAGTGTTCCTTAATGATTATATAAATAGGTCTCCAGTGCAGGTGGTTGCAGATTGAAAAACGTTGTTGTTTGGGACCCATATAAGCAGGTGTGGCAGTTAATCAAGATGCTAGCAACCAAGTAATATTTGCCAACTGGTTGAAGAAGAACTTTCTGATTCTTTTTAAAATCCAGATAAGCAAACATCTGGCAGATTTTGCCAAACCCCCACTCAACAGTAACCCTAACTTTACTCATTTGTGTATTGAATTCTTGTTCGTCATCAGTCAGACGTGCACCTCTAAATGGAGACACAATGTTGCGTGTTATACCATATGCAGGGTCACCATAAATAACAAAAGGGTCTCCATTTGGCTTTGTAAAATGTCGAAGCTTATCTAAAAGCCCACTCTCTCTAAGCATGAAGGCATCATGCCTTTGACCCTCTATTGGCCCGTACATATGAGCAATTAGACCATTCGGAGCTTGAACTGACTGAAATATAGAGCCAGAGTCTGTCATTAGTATAGTAGGTAATCACATGGGGCATAGGCTGCGAGAGCAATTTGGAAAAATTGAAATTAATCCCAAATGTTACAAGGAACCAATGCAATTAAAACATGTTTATAATGGGGTATAAAATTGCAAAATTCAGCCTGTATGTTGACTTGAAGCAAACACTCTCAATCTAATCGAACCAATGAATGTGAGAGCATTTTTATTTGTTCATTTATCAGAATGAGACAGCTTTGAACAAAGGCAACAGCCTCACTCGTGAACTTCCAGAATTGGAAAAGAAAAAAAGAATGCCCTCGCTCTTGGCCAATCAGCTGAGTAATTTTGCCCTGTATCTAAGATTATAAACACTGGAAATTGCTGCCTAAAACAAGCCAATGTAATAAAACCTGAATAAACATAGTTTCCAGAAATTAGTTTTGAACATGATTTGAGTTTTCAACCCTGGGGTTTTAAAATGGTCTGGGAGTATTTTTTCCAAAAATAGTTCCATCTTGAACCATTTTCATTTCTAGGGCATAGATGCAACAAGAGTAGTTAATTTTATTTTATTTTAACTTGAATGCCCAGTTCTGACAGGCAGCCTTTAGGTATTACATTGTGCTGTTAGCTTAGTACCTGGAATTTTAAGCAATGTGTCCTTTTATGGCCACTGAACATTAAACGTTGATTTCGTACTGGTCGTGCAATTGGTCTGGGAGTCCCATCGATAAACCCCCAGCATTCAGTAAGTGGAGCCCCCTTAGCATGAATGGTCTCGGCAAAATAGTCTGGGTCAATCCATACCAAGTCCTAGCTATGAAGCAAATGATGGTAGCGTTCATACATGTCATCCATTATCTAAAATTCACAATGGAGGATATTGGAAAAAAATGTTCTAAGTTAAAAACATGAAATGGCATATCCAGGGTAATGTTAAATTCTGTAGTTGTGCCACTCCCTATCTGTGTTTATTCTTAACCGCAATTATTGGGTCTGCCATTGGTACAGCCAACTTTTACCATGATTCTTTTTAGGCGCCACAATTTCCTTACACTTTGATCATTGCCTTAGGCGCCACAATTTCCTTACACTTTGATCATTGCCTTCAGCAACACAAGGGGGGGGGGGGGGGTACAGCATAAAGGAAGAAACATTTCTCAGTGGAATGATTAAACTACAAAATGTATGAAACACCTTACCCTATTAAAAATTAGGCTTAGCTCTGACTGGCTTCGACCAAAAATAGGTTCAAGGTCGCACCATCGGCTAGGGTAGGTCAATCTTCTAAGCAGAATCATAAGAGCCTCCATACCAGTCGAGTTAGTTCCATTGCTGCATATATAATTCCCTGGAATCTGCAAAGCTTGCAGAAGTCGGTGCATATCACCTTTTTGTAACCTAGAAAAATTGTTCTCATTGTAGCATTGTAGGTATTTTGGAAAAAAGATACATGACAACAAGTGCTTCATTTCCAGTTTTTATTCTAAGTAAGCTTACAAACAGGTAAAGCAATTTCTAAATCAGTGACAGTTTTAGTGTTTTCTACCTGAACATGGATTCGCATTGCAGATCAGACAAGTCTTCAAGATTGACCCGGGAGTAGTTAGGTTTCACGGTGTTAGGAAATAAGGTTTCTACAAGCATATCATCTAGAAAGTCTTCGTCGCTACTGCTAGAATCTGAACTACTGTTCTCGTACAACATGATCTCGACGATATCATCAAAGTCTCGCCTGATAAACAACATGGAAAAAGACCTATTGTAAATATATGCTTCATAAGTGATTCTGATTATGTTTTACTGAATTATTGTTGCATATGAATTTCCAGAGAGAAATAAAAGAGTTATAAATCTAGAGTTAAAAACATTACTCACCTTGCAGCGGCCGCCATCTTGGAATATATTACCCATAATGCACTGTTCTGCATGATAAATTTGATCTAAATCGATAATTGGTCGAACGGCAAACTCCAAACTTCGGACGGCAAACCGCGGTTAGAGGTTCGCCGTAAACGTGGATCTAAATGTCTCTAATCTCTCAGGTGTCTCGCCTACTAAGCCATCGCTAACCGCAAAGACTAGGCAACTCTTGGCCATGTCTGGCTTTGGGCCTTCCAAGTATGCACAGTTATTGGGGAAACACTGCCCCCCAGAGAGAGCGCGCCCTCTCATGTTAGCGTGATTAGTACCTAAATTTTGCCATGACCTGCTGAGTTGGAGTGCTTCGTTCCCAGCCCCTTCACCCGACATTCTGTACTTGTTCTCTCATAGGTTGCAAGCATTAATCCCGATGGGTTAAAGGGGGGGGGTCCAAACCCGGGGAGGGGACTCCCATATTTTTTGACCGGGGATGATCGTCGTATCTTTTAGGGGTTAAAATCACGGGGCCTTGGTCTCTTTTAGGGGTGATCTTAATCTTCAATAAAATTAGGGAGATTGGTATCTTTTAGGGCCGAAATATGTGTCCAAATTGTTTTCTCTCATGATGGTGCTTCTACAAACCGTGTAAGAAAGACAGATTACTCGATGAGAAGACGATAATTAGAAACAAACACGGAAATTTCTTGGGGTATGGGTATCTTTTACCTGTTACCTGTCTCCTTCGCGCCTACTTTGCACATAAGGCCTCATCTTTTAGGCTATCTTTTAGGGTAAGAAATTATTTGAGCCACGCCATGGCCCGCCATGTTTGGTATCTTTTAGGGGTGAAACTGAAAATTTCCGACGATCATCCCCGGTCAAAAAATATGGGAGTCCCTCTGTCTAGGCAGATGAACTACTTATTGGTATTGTCACGAAAAATCTTCTTTTAGGCTTTATCTTTACTCTCCTCTTTTCGGTGTTCATGGAAGGATAGAGAAAAGAGCTGGGAATCACCAAGTTTTAACGTCTAGGAAAAGTTTTGCTAAGCATTTTGTAAGGACGGGACGCGAGAATTTGAAGTTCCTAGTTTATTAGTTTATCGGATTTGTTCTCGGTGAAGATCAACTGCCACGAATTTCCATGTGGATGGACGTAGGGACGAGTCTTACAAGCATATTTTAAGGGGGTACTCTCTTTTCGCTGTACAGGGGTAGGGTTTCTGCCCTTTTGCTCTGGGACAGGGTACATAAATTCGCTACTTTTTCTAGAAAAGGGTATCGATTTATGCGTATTTTCAAAGATTATTCGTAACCATGTGGGGAAATTTACGTTTTTTTCACTAAGCCAGTAGGATATACGTATGAATTTTCACAGATCCTCTAGAACAGCCCCCCCCCCCCCCCCCCCCCTAGACTTAGGGGCACATCCCTAGGCAAAATTAATCGGGAAATTCACACCCTCACAAAATTTGGATGCACAATACTGAATCTTGCCTTGCTTATCTTAGAAGCCACTATACTTTCTATTCTGAGTTATTGTGTGTTCTTTGGAAAATTCAACTGTCTAAATTTCCATGTAGACGGACGTAGAGAGACAGGTATTTCCCGCGAGCCTATCTAGTGCTGCCCGAGGATAAAGAATGAGGCAAATAACGGTAAAAAAAAAAACTTAGAAGAAAAAAAATTTAATCGCCATCGTTATGCTTTTTAGATTAAAAAAAACGCCTCGGAGACAATCTTTGAAACATCCCTTAGCGACCTATAGGCTTATTTATAATACTTTTTATATAAAATAACAGGCAACGTGTAAAAGATAACATACAAGTTTCCAAGCAAGAGGCGCGTTGCCTCGATCATGCTGGTTATTTTTATTTTATCATTAGGCTGAAGCACACACATACTGCTTTCATGCTATAGAATTATCCAGCAAAATTGCTTTGCTTATGGACTTAATGTCCATCGTTGAATTTATTTATTGAGAGCGCGAATTTTGAGTGTTGCGTTTGATTTTCATTTTAATCAGGGCTCACTTCACTGTGTATCATGTGTAGCATTCTTGATTGAGAGTGCATTTGCAGTGTATATATTACAAAGAATCCCAAATCCCGAGCACAAATAAGAAGGTTACTTTCTGATTAAATTTCCAGCTAGTGAAATGAGTTTTAGAGGCAAACATAATAATGTTTTCAAATTTATGAAGCAATATTATGGAGCAACAACATGACAATGAGCCTATTCATGTGGAACTTTTGCGAGGAAGTGGGTATCAAAACTCGTGGAATAATATGTTTAAACCGTACCGGATTAAAATTCATTATAGTACATTATCCCAAGGAAACATTGATAACAATTGTGTGAGGTTTCATTTCGTTGGGAAAATGCCGAGTAAGCCATAAATTGCGAAAGAAGTTTGCACGCACTTTGAAGGTTTTTCCAGATAACCCTGATTTGCATAGCAACGCTTTGAGCAAAATTTTTCATTTTACGAATTCTCGATCTTTAAACCGTCCACTGCATGGGATATTGTCATCCTTCTTCGTAATGTCTGATTAATTAGAGGGCGCCAACTTTTCCCTTGCAGGGAAATATAAAGGAAAAAACAAATGCTCCAACTCGTGTTGCTATGCTGCGTTTTAGTCTGCCTTCTCAAGTTGAATACTATTTTTTTCTTGAATCAATTAAATTGGAGCTTGAACGTACTGCGCAGAAGCGCACTTAGTTTCCTCATTAACGTGGTTCGTAACCAATGTGATGCCTCTAATAGAAGAAATTCCACTTCTAGTCTTGTGTAGTCTAAAACAGAGGCTCGAGGTCCAAAGAATTTAAAACATGGGGAGAAATACCGAATGGACATGCGCACTTGAGCGTGGCACTTCTAAAATATGGACTCAGATTACCTTCAAATAATTTACTGTAAATGTATGGCAATGAAACTTAAATTCAAGATAACACTGGGCTAAATTCGAAATCGAAAGTTACTTTGCCTCCGATCGAAACAACATGTTGTTCATCTTTCTTTTCGTGGTAATATTGGTGGGCTACAGTATAAATCGGTTCGGTTTTGTCAAATCTAGGTTACAAACTCAAGAGCTCTGTTTACAAGAGGAAGTCTATGCCACGGCGCTAAAATACACAGAACTAACAGTCAAATTTCGTAACGTTATAAGCTCGTACAAACCTCACTTTACCTCCAGATCAAAAGAACAAGAATTCCTTCGTAAATTCACACAGATTTCACGTCATGTAAATGATTTTTCAGCTCGGTTTTTAAGATCCACTTCCATGTTAAACGAGGCTTCATTGTTTGGCCCTTGAAGTCCGCCTCGAAGCAAAAAAGCTCGAAAAAATGCCGATTTCTTCGCTTCTTTCCGCTCTGAGCGGCCAGTTCTTCGACAGTGTACAACCAGGCGTTCCTCTGCTAATAATATGTGTCCAAAAAGACTAGAAACGAGTACCAGAGTGCCTAGCGAACTTAATTTTTAAATATTAGCGCGAACTTGAAGCGAACCGGCGAAGGCAAAGTTCAGTATTGACTCTCGTTATTTATCAACGCATCCTCGATATTTTCCCAAAATTAACAAAAAGCATGATATATTATTTTACTTTGCTTTCAAATTGTTTCTTCTTGGCATGTTATCAGCCGAAAAGGCAAAGTTTTTAAGCAATTTATAACAACCCTTCACTCTCTCTTCTGTCTCTCCCGGAAGTCAGGGTTTGTTTTTGCATACTAATTGACCCACCAATCGACAGCGACCAATGAGAGACGCAATAGGACAATCGACTTTATTGACAGCATAATTAGGGTCATGTTTAAACTCCTCCCATTATCATTCGCTATTTCTCGCCATGGATCGAGTTTCCTGAGAAACAACAAAAACGTGAGCGGGCAGAGTTTCAGCTTCTGGTCCCCACAGTATTCATAGTTCCGACCTGTCATTCAAAGCCATAGTTACTGTTGTTATGTCCCACAAACAAACCAGGGTTTTCCTTAAAAAAGTCCAAAAATATTCCGATCCCGCTTAGGATTACCAGATATCTTTATCTTCAGATGATCTCAGTTTATACTGTCATAAAAGGCAAAAAGTGCTGCACATCGGACTGATTTCGGAAGTCCTGAAATACTGTTTGTGGGACAAGATCAGGGAGAATCCCGAGGGAGAATCTTTCCAGCTCTGATTGGTATCTCCAGATAGCGCGAAATGGCGCCATTGTTTCATCGGAACTATGAATTGGGGTATATAGTAGTCCAGAATCTTCTCGGATCTTTTAATAGCATGGTATAGTTGCTGCTCGTCTGCTGCGTTCTTGGTCGAGACACAATAAATTGAAATAACTTTTATCTTTGGAACAGTGTTATGCTATACTTTCGATATCAAGTGATATCGATTTTTATCGATCTGTTGGGGATGGCTGTGACTATCGATTTTATCAATTATACTCTTACTTTCTGAACGAGTATAAAATATTTTATCTCTAATCTACATTAATAACACAATACCAATTAGGAGTGAGCGTCTCTTTATTGATAGCTGATGTGGCATGTATATGGACAATAGATCATAACGTGAGCGTGGTATAACACGCAACAAGTGATTTTAGACAATTAAGTTAGGAAGGCAATATATTGTAAATGAAAATTAACGGAAAAGCTCAACAAGAGAAAAAGACGCTTCGAATGACTTAACATACATTAAGCTCCTTTAAATACTGAACTAACATCCCTAGGGACACAACACAAGTGTACATTCCGAAACGCGATAAAATATATTTATACTCTTACTTTCTGAACGAGTATAAAATATTTTATCTCTAATCTACATTAATAACACAATACCAATTAGGAGTGAGCGTCTCTCTATTGATAGCTCACCTTCGAAGATAAAAAAGCCGAAAAAAGCGGTCAATTATTTAAACTGCGCGAAACTGCAATGGAGCGTATGAAGGTTATCTTTAACGTAGCCATCTTTTGCACGGTCAGACTTCATCTAACATCACCTTTTTAAATAGGCGCTCCAGCATTAGCTGTTGTTTTTGCGCTACTACCGCTCCTGAGACTATGACTAACACCAAACTGTGACTTGTGATAACAAAAACTACGTAGATTTATCAAACCAACTGCAATAATATAAACCTCTGAAAAGTGGTGAACGAAAGACCAATTTAAGGTAATTGTACATATATCGTGTGAATTATCGTCTACCGCTGCAACGGTCTTGATTAAACCATCATCCATTCATTCATTCATATCGAACGAGATATAAGGGCTCAACACATCTATTTTGCTTTTAACTATGCATAATTCAAATGTATCAGAATCAATCTGTCGACATTAGCCTGCAAAAGTTGAATTTGACCAAATTTAGACTCCCATATTTTAAAGGCAAAAGTATATGATTATCTCAATAATATCTATATGTAGTATATACTTGTCGCCTTTACAGAACGTAACGGCAAATTCTTTGAACTATTCTGGAATAGCCGAACCAAATACCAGCTGAAGCTGCCAGACTCCCATGCAGCATTTCCCTGCAATGAAAGAAAAATAACACGATAATAGTCAATTAATATTTACTGAGCCCAGTGGCGAGCAAATCACTCCCACCACATTTACAGCAAAAGCATATGATCATCTCAACTGATCTCAACTCATATTGAATCCTGTGCATGACATAATCTAACATTGACAGCTAATAATTCATGCGCACTAAATCTATAAGATGTCAAATGTCGGAGATATGACAACTTCCTGTGTCACTTGTTTTTTTGTTTTTTTTTTTCCAAATTCTCTACATTTCTATTTTCACATTTTTAATTTAGAGATAACGAGAATACACGAGAAGAAAATTGACAGAACCAAATAGATAACCTCTCTTCCAATCCCATCATAGAGAAAATCAATGATAAATTTAATGATGCGATCATAATGTATCAAAAATGGCCAACAAACAATTGAGCACCGTACAGGAACCACTAGGACAGCCTTACATCGGCTCGCACAGAAATGAATGATAACTCTAGGAAACTAAATGGGAGGAGCTAGGCAGCATCTCTTCCTCCCAACTGAAAACCAATGAATTCATTGTAAGACAATCAGGGTTGTAAAAGTTTGGAACTATATATCCCCTTCTAGGAACCTTGTTCTCCACATTCGGAACACAGTCGGTAGTGCAATGGCCCCAGCGGGATGCGACTTTAAAGTACAAATCTGTGACTCTCTAGTCTTCATAATCTAATATCATAAACAGATAATCAGCTCTTTCATTCAATTCTCATAGTGTATACATTGTGAAAAGAAGTATCACTAAGTTCGTTTTCACATGCCAAAATTGGACATTTTTAGGGTCAACTTATGCAAATGTACCTTTGCGCTTCCTGACTGAACAATGATTTCAAACTGCTTCATTATCAGTAAACCAGAGTTAACCACATTATTTCTGAAAAACAAGTGTTTCAAAATATAAAGCGCATAGTGGATACATGTCAGTTCTCTCCAAGTGGAGCTTTAAACCATATTCCAACTTCATTTAGTAAGACACAGGTGTGTCATTCATTGTGATATAAGCAGCGCAACCAGTGTTGCTGGCATCAGAATACACAATTTTATATCACGCTAAAAATGAAAGCCATTTATACATTCCTCGTCCAAAACAGGAATTTACGCCCAATTACTTTTAGTCTCAATTTACGATGCAGTAATTTTGTCATCAATTTTCAATTACCAGACAAAAAAGCATGTTACTAGAAATAATTAATCCCGTGATACGAGCCAAGCTGTCTGGCTGACACCCTTGCAGAGGCCAATGCCTCATATCATCAATTATTGAAAGCAGTCTTTCAATGATTTTCTCCTACGAAACAGTGAGCGGCTTCTTTTCAGAATTTCAATGTAAACCAAGCCCCTTAGTAAACTAAGGAGACAACTGTTGCACTTTAGTATATTTGCCACAAGACCGTTGATTGGCAAATCGTGAGTGACACAAGAATCGAATCAAAGCGCCGCAATGGCGAACCCGTAGTGGTGAGCCATCAACTATAATACTATTCGCACTGGGTCCCAGTAGTACGCATATAAGAGATCAACTCATTAGCATATGTCTCAGTCTCAGTTGGTTTGAGAACGCCGCGCCGTCGACGTCTCTCTGGTCCGACTAAAAGTTCTATACTCTGCACAAGACTTCACAGCCATTCTACAATTAAAGTCTACAGGTTTTCATCGTCTCCACTTATTTCCTCTTCCTGCCAGCAGTCTACTATTCGCTCGGTGGCGTCTGCAATTTCGGTTTGAATTCAAATGTTGTGCTTTATAATATCCTGTCATTTGCCTCCATGCCGTTTCACTCAAGGGCGAACTGTTTCATTTATATTTACAGGTCCACAGTCGTACTGGGTTCCGCGGGAGCTCTTCTACCGGCGTTTTCCTTCGTAAATAAATACGCGAACCCCGAAGCCGACTTGGCCGCGTGTTGGAGCATACTTGTCATACTTCTCTCGGCCATTCTTCTCTACCGCCATCTTGTCACGCTCCCTCTGTAGTAAGCTGGCTTTCAGTATCCCTAGCTTGTCTGCCACTTAGTTGTTGCCATTACAATTTTTGCTTATGTGTTCGCTAGTACGGCACAATTTGTAGCTATTCTCTTCCCGCTCCCTGTTAGTCTGGCAGAGTTAGTTCGCTTACCACGGATTTATATGGTAATTGCCTCGCCATTTGTCTTGTTTCCGTCATTGATTTATGTACATGGGCGACTGGGTGAACCTCGCCGTAAATTTTTTCACTCCATTTTCTGTGCATGTGGGCGACTGGGTGAACCTCGCCATATTTTTTTTTCTCTCAATTTTTATGCACATGGGCGACTGGGTGAGCCTCGCCATACAATTTTTCACTCAATCTTTTATGCACATGGGCGACTGGGTGAACCTCGCCGTAATAATTTTTTTTTTCACTCCATTTTCTGTGCATGCGGGCGACTGGGTGAGCCTCGCCGTAAATTTTTTTTTCACTCCATTTTCTGTGCATGTGGGCGACTGGGTGAGCCTCGCCATATAATTTTTCTCTCTATTTTTATGCACATGGGCGACTGGGTGAGCCTCGCCGTAAATTTTTTCACTCCATTTTCTTCTGCGCATGTGGGCGACTGGGTGAACCGCGCCGTAAATTTTTTCACTCCATTTTCTGTGCATGTGGGCGACTGGGTGACCCTCGCCATATCATTTTTTCTCTCAATTTTTATGCACATGGGCGACTGGGTGAACCTCGCCATACAATTTTTCACTCAATTTTTTTTATGCACATGGGCGACTGGGTGAACCTCGCCGTAATTTTTTTTTTTTCACTCCATTTTCTTTGCATGTGGGCGACTGGGTGAGCCTCGCCGTAAATTTTTTCACTCCATTTTCTGTGCATGTGGGCGACTGGGTGAGCCTCGCCATATAATTTTTCTCTCTATTTTTATGCACATGGGCGACTGGGTGAGCCTCGCCGTAAATTTTTTTTTTTCACTCCATTTTCTTCTGCGCATGTGGGCGACTGGGTGAACCTCGCCGTAAAATTTTCTCTCCATTTTCTGTGCATGTGAGCGACTGGGTGAACCTCGCCGTAAAATGTTTCCCTCTATTTTTATGCACATAGGCGTACGGGTGAACCTCGCCATATAATTTTTCACTCCATTTTCTCGCCATATACTTCGGTGTATTTTCATGGGTCGCATCCCCTTCTCAGCACTCCTGGAGAGGCTATCTAATGTCCTCTGGGCAATGTCGGTCCCTTTTGTCCCTTGGGACATCTGGAATCCGTCCAGTGCCCTGTCCTCGGACGGGGCATTCTGGGTTTGCTGGGTTTGGGGCTGTTCCCCTTTGCCTCGTAGTGTATAGCCATTTCAGTACATAGACGTATATTTATGGGCAGGGGTGCAGCCCCAAACCCAGTAAACCCCTTGTACTTAGCCTCGTGGTGCAGTTATATACACAATGTTAATTGCATGCGATATTCCCTACATAACGAGCTTGAGGGTTGAGTTTTGGGGAGACTATTGGCTGTTCTGGGTCTTATATGTCATGTCTTGCTTGTGCCCCTTTTAATGTTTAGCCACATATGGCGAGTTTTATGTTGGTACGCCTTAACCTATAATTCCTCAATCTGTCTATCGTCTATTTTGCCTTAGTACTGCTCTCGACCTCGGTTCGACCCAGCCCTATAAAGTGTGTTACTGTGATTGTTTTCCCTGAGTTATGGGGTAGTTCTAGTTACGGTATAATTCTGAGTTTCGGGTAGTTGTTTTCCCTGAGTTATGGGGTAGTTCTAGTTACGGTATAATTCTGAGTTTCGGGTAGTTTTGTGTGGGCCTAGAGGATAGTCATGAATTATGCCAGGATATGTCTGAGTTGCAGGATAGTTCTGAGTTGTGGGCTAGTTCTGAGTTATGGATTATTCAGAATTATGGAAAGAACTAGTAGGTAGTAGTTTTGTGTAAGCCTAGAGGATAGTCATCAATTATGCCAGGATATGT
The DNA here is from genome assembly GCA_033964015.1 of Scolanthus callimorphus. NCBI lineage: Eukaryota > Metazoa > Cnidaria > Anthozoa > Actiniaria > Edwardsiidae > Scolanthus > Scolanthus callimorphus. Next base: position 11,198,452 of record CM066915.1, read on the forward strand.
CTGAGTTGCCGGATAGTTCTGAGTTATGGGCTAGTTCTGAGTTATGGGTAATTCGGAATTATGGATAGGACTAGTAGGTAGTGAAGTGGTGCTTAAACCTGCTTGCAGAGTGTCAGATCAGCGTAGCCAGGCCTACTTTCCCATAACTTATATAGTACAATGGGATCCAGTGCGAATATAGTACTATTCGCACTGGGTCCCAGTAGTACGCATATAAGAGATCAACTCATTAGCATATGTCTCAGTCTCAGTTGGTTTGAGAACAAGCGCCGGAATGGCGTCCATGGGGGACGCCATGTGTCGGTGGCGGCTGTGGGTCCCATTGTGCTCACCCTTAGGCTTGGTGGCGCCTTCTAACTTTTATTCACCCACCCTCCCTCCCTTTGCCTTTGCCATTTTGTGCTCCGCCAGGCCTACTTTCCCATAACTTATATAGTACAATGGGATCCAGTGCGAATATAGTACTATTTTGTACCAAGAGCTCATAATTATGAACTCTTGATTGTACTCTTTTTGCAGTCAATGCAGAAAGTTAAAACTGATAATCAGTGACGTACACATTATCTTAAATTTAATACTAATATAAGAAGACTTGGAGGCCCTTTGGCTAGCCTAGTCTATTGCTTGTCAAGACCATGCTGGATCTTGATGGGTTTCCTGTGGTAAGAGATCGCGGGCGCAGCCGAAATCTAGTTTTCAGACCCTTTGGCCGTGCTAACGACAACGCCATTTTAGTCCCCTGAGTATAACTCGTTTCTGACCTTCGGACATCCCAAACCATCGTCCCACGACAATAGTGAATGCTTTACTGCGCCAGTGCTTTACCAAAAATCTCATTTTATAATTTAGTAAATATAAAGGGCCAGTGGATGAAGCAAATGGCAGAACAAAACATCATAGATAACCAAAGAAAAAACCCGAAAAACTCTTGGTGTCAGATTTGACGTTATAATGACAGAACCAATTTACAGGGTGATCCAATAAACGCAATAATAAACAATGAAACATAGATTTGGCATCCTCAGATTGAACTTTGCACTAACGAACTTATTACGAACAAGTGAGATCCACAATTTTTTTTTTTTTTAACCATTTTGTCATTTTGTCATTGCGCATCCGAAACCACTTGCCCCATTTCACTTAAATCTATGAAACCAACATGCCGACTACAGTCACATATCAGAGAGCTTGAAGCAACTCTTGAATGGCACATGTAACATAATCACTAAACAACAAAGCAGACTTAATATTTCCGTGAAAAAGCAGGAGGCGGCGTAGATATAAAGGGAATACTGTCTCAAGTAAAATTATCAGGAATATCGATAGATTTGCAACTTGACCGCAGTCGGCCTTTCAATCTAGTCATTTACTCATCTCTCTGCAAAACCAGAATTACACAAAGATTCTAACGAAAGTTCAAAAACTTTCAGTTTTCAACATGATCAATAACATACTTATCTTGACCATGTCTTGACATTGCTGCTTTATACTTTCCTTCAGAAGTACTGGTTTCGACATTAAGGGTGGTACGTCCGCCAGCTGGTTTAGTTTGGGCAGATTTAAATTAATGGATAATAATAATAATAATAACGTGCTTATATAGCGCTTTATCCTCGCGGCTCAAAGCGCTTTACATTAATGGATAACTCATCCTATAAGAACCAGCTTTATAAACATGAGTGTGTGTTAGTATTGTGAGTTCTGTGACACTGAGGTTGGGCAACTTCCGACGGTCCTAGTGGTTCTTTAACGTCCCTCTGGTTCCGGTTAGTGTAGTGTATGTGAGAGACGGGGCCTACGGTTTAACGTCCTTATCCGAGAAGACGCGAAGGTCTAACCATTTGCAGATGTTAGAGCAAAGGCAGCACCTTCTCCTCAATTATTAGAAAAAGACCCTGAGTGTTGGCCCGGCCAGGGTTTGAACTCCCAACCTCCCGAACATAAGCCCGGCGCTCTACCACTGCGCTAACCGGTCGTCGGTGCAGTGCCCAAAGCCACCAACAGCTAAAATACTTATATCAGTTGGTTTTGGTTTTCGTCTGTACCCTCGAAAATATTTGTTTCGTGAAAATCCATACTGCGACTGGGATTGCAACTGAGACTGCAACTGGAACTGTGATTGAAAACCTGGCTTCTTGTTTGTCTTGGAAGCTCGTATCCTGACCATAGCGCGACGTTCGGCTACTCTGAGTTACTTCTCGTCTTTGGAATCTTCAGCAAACTCGTCAGACTCATATTCTTCGGCCGCAGTCCAGCCACCTGGACTTTAATCTGTAAGCGGATTAACGTATTCCTCTTATTTATAAGAATTGTCAAATAATCGGTTTCAGTAATCGCCAAGGACAAATAACCGCAGGAGAATACATTGGAAATTTTTTCAAGGCCTTTTAAAATAAAGTTATTAAACTCGAAACTGGATTACGTTGCCTTTAAACATTTGATTTTTAGTTTTATATGAACTTGGTGTTCTTTCTCTATTTCCTCCAGACCACGTTTGAAATCATACTATTTCTCGTTAACTTTGGCGTCTTCGTAGTCCTTGAAAATAAATCCAAAATTTATGCCAAGGAAAGTTGTGGAAGGAGACGCCAAACTTGGCTGTGCTGACTGATACTGTAGAAAATTGCCTAGTGATACAAGAAACAGTTTGATTTTTAGGTTCACTATTAAGAATTTCGCTTTCCCATGCCACAAGAAAATTAACGGAAAAGCTCAACAAGAGAAAAAGACGCTTCGAATGACTTAACATACATTAAGCTCCTTTTAATACTGAAATAACATCCCTAGGGACACAACACAAGTGTACATTCCGAAACGCGATAAAATATATTTGCCGATATTAATCGATAATGATCGGTCAATCTGATCGACAAATATCGATTTATCGATCAGTTTTCGATGATCGATTTCTATCGATTTGTTACGCTTTTTTAATTCCCTGAATCTTGCACTGAAGTAAGAACTTAAAGTGCTACTCAAGGCAGAAACTTTCTTTATTTCATCAAAAAGTTTAATGATTAAATCTAACTTTTCCGAAAAAAAAAATCCTTTTTGCGCGCGCCCTGAATTTCTTATCGATTTTTAAAATTTGTTTCTCGCTTTTTCTTGGTAATGATTCCGTATGCTAATTTTTATGCTCATTAACTAGACTCGCCTCTGACGTCACAACGGGAACGGGTCTAGCAAGAGAATGTTGTGATCGTGAGGGGAAGCTCCCATGTGCCCGTAGTTTTCGTTTATTTCTCCCGAAAATATGGTGCGGAGATGCGTAGCCATGGGATGCAGTAATGTGGCAGACTCCAGCAAAGGAATTAGTCTCCATCTTATCCCTTTTTACGGCGACGATCACCCGGAGGCCGCGAGAAGGAGAAAGGTTTGGGTCGACTGGATCCAGGAAAAACGAAAGAACTTCGTTGATTCGGAGGGCTCCCTTTTGTGCTCTGCACACTTCGACGACGATGCATTTTTGAGCAGATACGGGAAAAGAAATATATTGAAAACCGATGCGATCGGAGTATGTGTGTTCCCCACGAAACTTGCAGAGTCCTTGGAGAAAGAACCGCTACCAGAGCCAACAGGGACAAAGGCACGGCGCGAGAAGGCGACAAAGAAGCGCGTAAGTATTACGATTTCTTTCTCCCGTTCGGGAATTGCTTTTCACTATGTTGACAATCGGATGCTTCCTTTAGGTACTTGAGTCAGCACTGGAAAGACTGAAACACCTCAGCCCGGCTAAGAAACAAAGAACATCTGAAAATGCTCCGGTGAGTTTCTCTGTCTTTCACAAACCTCGATCGTGGTTTCAGCTTCATTCTCGCGGCTTCCGGTTTGATCTGACCTTCGAGAATCCTGACCCAGACAGCATTTCCGTTGAGTATAAAAATTCATAATAACGTTCAAGAATCAAACGATCGTCTTCACTAGGCAATTTGGGAATCGGCCTTACTGTTTTTTTGAACCGCCTTTATTTGTATTTCTATATTCACGTGTGAAGTATTTTGGCAAACGTCGCCTGTTGGTTCTCGAAATTTCTGTTTATTTTTAGTCGGTTAGGTTTCTGATTTGAGGCCATAAGTTATTGCTTTTTTCGAAATTTGCTCTTGCACAGCTTGCAGTACCTTTTGTTCTTGGGCCCTCGAATGCACGAACGTTTCCCCAAGCCCGATTTACCCTCAGCTGTTTAAAATATACAAAGATAGATATAATAATTCATTGTTTACTGAAGGGCGATGACCAAGCCGCAAGCACATCAGCAGAACCCCATCCTAAAACACAAGATCCCTACATGGTAAATTATTTTCTACTCATGTTTCAAGAGATCATAGTTATCATGGTGTATATGAAATACATTCAAAAATGATTTGTTTACTTTAAGGCTGATGACCAAGCCACAAGCACATCAAAACCACATCCTGAGACACAAGCTGCCTACATGGTAAATTATTTTCTGCTATTTCAAGAGATCATAGTCATCATGGTGTATATGAAATAAATTTAGATAAATCCTGATATATTTTGTGTTTACAGGGTGATGATAAAGCCGTGAGCATGCCAGAACCCCATCCTGAGACACAAGCCCCATACATGGTAAGATATTTTCTACTATTTCAAGAGCTGATCATACAGTAGTTATCATGGTGTATATGAAATATATTCAAATAGATCCTAATAAGGTAATTCATTGTTTACTGTAAGGATGATGACCAAGCTGCAAGCACATCAGCAGAACTCCATCCTGAAACACAAGATCCCTACATGGTAAATTATGTTGTACTCGTGTTTCAAGAGATTATAGTTATCATGTGTATATGAATTATATTCAAATAAATCCTAATAATAATTTATTTGTTTACTATAAGAGTGACAACCAAGCTGCAAGCACATCTGAACCCCAACCTGAGACACAAGCCCCTTACATGGTAAAATTATTTTCTACTATTTCAAGAGATGGTGATGTATATGAAACATATTCAAATAAATCCTAAGAATAATTGTTTGTTTACTGTAAGGGTGATGATGAAGCTGCAAGCACATCAGAACCCCATCCTGAGACACAAATAATGACACTATCGGTATTTTTTCTAGACCAGCCCTTGTGACAGTTGTAAACATTTGACCAGAAGGAATACAGAGCTGCAAGCTAAAAACTTAAAATTGACCAGAAGGTTATCAAAAATGAAGACGCAAATTCATGAGAAGAGTAACAAACTCAGAAGAACTGAGTATAAAGGTAACTGATATTTTATTTCTTTGAAACTCTATGAAACTCTTTTTGCTCATTTGCTCATTGCATAGATAAATTAAACTTGATTTGCATATTTGAACGAAAGCAAACATACTTTTTCTATTTTATCTGTGTTACTATGGTGCAACTAATAGCAGCAAGCATTGCTTCAAACTTCCAAGTCAATTTCACATTCTGGTTTCTTACTGCTGTCTCTTTTGTAGTCAAGAAGCTCCTCAAGTTGCAGAATGTGACAGTTGATGATAAGGAGAAGGACAAAGAGAGCAAAGAGGATGGTGATGACAATGATGAGGATGATAGTAGCAGGGAGGGCTCAGATGAGGAGTCTGATGACCACACTACAGAGGAGGAGCCTCCATTTTCGAGTGAGCCCAGCGGGGAACCGACTGATGAAAGCTCTGTCAGTGACTCTGATTTACCAAGGTATCAACATACTATCCTACTTTTTACACGAAAGAAATGTTTTGATCCATTTGGTAAAATTCAGCCATGATGAAATTGGAAATACCTGCCTAATCTTGTGTTACCTATGTTTAAGAGCCTGTGTCAGACACCCCTTTGGTATTGTTTTCATTTGCATTATAAGAGAGATTACGTGTAGAAATCTCTAAATGAACATCTAAAAAACGTTCCAGCTTTGATTTACCAAATTCAATTGAGAAAATTGCTATATATTCTCTAAATCAGCTGATGGAAATTATTATATTATGTCACGATGCTGTCAAAATGGTGGCTGACACAGGCTCGTTAAAAGCTAGCTTGAGAGTAATCAATTTATAGTAGAAAGATGGATAGAGCAGAATTTATATGATTGTCATGAGTAATTCGCAGTTACTCCCGTATGTTTTGTTCAGAATTGGTGTGATTACTGTACTGTGCGATTAGTTTCACGACAGTCATATGAAAACGGCTCTATAATATGTTCTGTCTTTTCCACAGTAATACATTGCCGCTGCCCCCATACACCAGTCTGAGAAGTGAACCAAAACATATTGTGTTCCTCACACAACTTCTCCTTCTGTTCAACTTCTGTCATGCCTGCAAGGAGGACAACCCTACCATTGAAGTAAAGGAAGTGGGGACTGAGGTTGTTGTGAAGTCCACTTGCATCAATCAAAAGTGCCCTAAACCTGAGTATGTGTGGTACAGCCAGCCAACCATGCCAGGGACCAAGATGGCTGCTGGAAACTTCTTCCTTTGTATGGCCCTGTTGTTCAGTGGAGGGTCACCAACAAAAGTCTTCCAAATGTTCAAGGTTATGGGTGTTGGATGTATATCTCTTGCATCTTACTTCAAGTGCCAAAGTGTAAGTAAACTGGATGTGTCTGTTGACATCACACACTTTTCTCTGCGCAAAGTTCCTGGACATGGCAACTTGCATGTGTTTGGTCGGAAAGGAATGTCGTTCAACAGTGAGCAGCCTGTTGAGTGGAGGGACCTTGCATGGCAGAATAGAATAAAATATTCTTAATTTAGAGGGGATGGCAGATGTTACAGATGCGTAACAGAGTTTGAGGGAGTCTATGGCACTCAATAATAGTATAATATAAAATTCTGAGTTGTTTATGTAGATCAGTGGTCTTATTTTATAACATTTTGTTGAAACAACCGTGACATAGCCCCTTTAATATTGTTGGTAAAATCAGCACACTTTTTTCTAATTTAGCACATGCTACTAAAGCAATATATGCTATGGATCAACACGCACCCCAGGAGATCTTGGTAAGATGTTCAACCTGTGTAAAGCCTCAAATGCCTGCTGGGAATGTTTTTAAAATAATAATGGGACCATGGGGCCCTGCAATTTGAATCCTGTACTCAATATTTGCAATCTAAAAATTCTAGGTGGCTTCACAACTGTAATAAGTGTAAATTTCAAGCCCTGCTGTTCATTGATATTTACTCTTACCTTGCTCTTTTTTTCTTTTTTTTTCTAAAAGCAAATTATTGTTATTTATAGACAAAGCTGTTCCCCACAATCCATATGCACTGGAAAAACTACCAAAAGCAGGTTCTCGACAAAGTAAAGTCCCTTCAAGGAGGTGTTGTGTTGGCTGGTGATGGTCGCCATGACAGCATGGGGCACAGTGCCAAATATGGTGCATACACCATTTTCTGTTGTACTCTGCCCCTCATCATTCACTTTTCCTTGGTACAGGTACATTTCAACATATCATGTTTCTTTTTAGTTGTCAAGCAATGAGAAGGCAATGCATTCAGGCCCATAAAGAGGGGGGAATAGAGGGGGGTGTACAGTAAGGGAACATGTGAACCAGAGGTGGGTTTGCGGGAGATCGAAGCAGACCAAAATATTCAAATTTCAGTTTTTTATTCACCAGCTGCAGCTGTGTACAGGAGCTACATACATTGCCCTTGCACAGAAGGCATAATTACATACTTTTTCATGAATAAAGATGAGAATCTTGTTTCAAAATCCCCCCGCCCCCAAACACACACACACACCATCATAGCTATGGGCCTAGTATAGATCCCTTTCACTTGGGTGTAATGTTGATCATGTGGCATTCATGTGGCATTCCCACAAGTATTTTGTCTTTGTTTTTCTGCTATGCACCGAAGGATATATGAATATAGAAGTAACTCAAGCCAAGAAAGATTATTCAAATGAATGTCATGTGATTTGAAATGGGCACTACATTACCCTCAAGGTCTATTCTTGGCCTGTATAGCCGGCTCTGTGTTTGTTTTTAAGACTGCTGGCAAGGCATTCTGGAAATTTATTCTGATTCCAAGCAAGGGAAGTCTGTAATTTTGGTATTAAACATGAATGATTTTACTATTTTAGAGAAACCAAGCTGGTAGCAGCACAGGCATGGAGTTCATGGGGTTCAAGCAGTGCATGGAGTACTTGCTGGGATATGGCCTCCTCATCACTGCCTTTGTTTCTGACAGACACACACAGATTGCATGCCATATGAAAAATGTACTAAGTGATATAGTGCATTATTTTGACTTGTGGCATCTCAAGAAAAGTAAGAATGATCAGTTCTGTATAACAGAATAGAAACATTATCCAGCAGTGCTAAGTTCTATGGTGTGATAAAATGATGCCTTGTGAATTGGCATATTTTCTCATGCAAAAAATAAGTCCACTCACAGCACAGCAGTGTTTGCCAGTGAATTTTAATTTTCAAAGAAACTATTTTATTAATTGGTATTTTTGCATTTCGACAGAACTTGGGAAAATGCTCTCCAAGTTGGCCAAGCAGACTGGACTGGAAAAGATTAAACCATGGATCAAGCCCTGCCAGAATCATCTATATTGGAGTGCAATGTCCACTCACAGTGGCACAGGAAGAGTGATGTGGGCTAAGTTTAAGTCCTTTCTAGGCCACGTCACAGACAGACACTCTGGATTTGAGGATCCCCTCTTTGACAAATGTGCACATGGTGATGAGATTGAAGAGAGGACATGGCTCGAGCCTGGTAGGTTAAAGTTGACTTGCCTTGCATATTCACCCCAAGGCCATAACGACTAGTGAGGGATAGTGTCAAGGGTATAGTTCACACCTTGCCAGTATAAATTGTTGAACATGGAGAATGCATTGTTTCACAGTAAACAAAAAATTGTAAAAGGTGTATGTCGCCACCTTTTGAGGTCTCTGGTTGGATAATACAACAATGCCCTACACCTCAACACAAAGAACGAGGATAATATAGACAAAATAATTCATTTGTATAACTAAGATAATAGAGACAAAACCAACTACCCCCTTACCCCATTTTGAAAGGGAGCTCAAAATGGTGATTGTTTTAATGGACTAAACTTTGTTTTGCTTTATTAAGGTTCTGTAGAACATGACCGCCTAAAGAAAGTTATAACAAATGACAGCCTTCGAAAAGGAGTCTTGCAAGCATCGCCATTGGAGCAAACAAGCTGCCTGGAGGGATTCCATTCGGTCCTCAATCACTTCGCCCCAAAAATGATTGCCTACAGTTATCCTGGGATGTACTGCAGGTAGGCTGTACTTACAAAATGCACAGCCATACAATCCATTCTTCATCAGAATGGAAAGTGGACAGATATGTCACACAGGCAATTTTTTGTTGAGTCTTACTGGAACCCTGGAACTCGGAATTCCAGGATAAAATGGAGCTTGAAATCCAGTGTTGGTACCCTAAATATAATTTTTTTAAGGGTGGGCTAGCATGAATTCCAGAGTGGTCAGAAAGAATTGACTAACTGGGGTCCTAAACAGGGAGATGTGTATTCTTTTTTCAAGACTGCTCATTTGCATTGTATTAGGGTGTCTCATTTTCAGGCAAAACATCTATTAGACGTGATTACTATTTTTTTTTTTAATATTCAGGCATATACTTGCTTCATTGCATTTTAATTATAATCTACACCGGAAAGATAAAGTTGGCCCTGATGGAGATGTTAAGTCAAGAGTAAGCTATCCAAAATTCAAAAACGGGGAAGCTACAATCAGAAACCAGAAGGTGGCGCAGAACTTTGGTAAGTTCTTTCCAAAAATTCAGAAAACTAGTTGAAATGAAAATGCGGAAAAGGAACTTGCGACAATATTTCCATTTTTCATTATTCCGTGTCTATCCTGCAAAAGAGAAAGGACTTTTTACTTCAAGAACCCTGATATTATTTTGGTCTTGACTTTAATTGACTCAGGAGAGTATTAGACTATACACAACAGAAGAAAATAAAACTCTCGCAGTTGTCATAGCTGAAGTTGTTTTTATGCAGAATATGTGGAAGAACTCTACCAGACGTTTTTGAAGTCCAGCGTAGATAAGCTTCAGAATGCAATGAAAGAGCTTGATGAAATGACCCCGTTGCCCATGAACTCAATGTTGGACAAACAAGACAGAGATGAGGCAATCAAGAAGAAGAGGGCTCGAGATCAGATGTCAGTGAAAGATGTGCCACCAACCGCTCCAGGTACATAGATCAGACTTTTTCCTGATTTTCCTGTGCGGATTAATTGTAACAAATGCTGGTGAAGTCTTGCTCGCTCTGTCGTTTGACCCTCAAAGGATGCGTCCATGAACAGAAAAGTCACCATGACCTTAAATATGTCAAATATATATAGTGACATATATATTGTATTTCTCTTTAGTAAGCACAGTGTCACTAGAAGCAGGGAGACGAACCCGTGGAGCACGAGGAGGAGCACGGAGAGCAAGGGGAGGAACCCAAAGGGTTCGAGGTGCACAGGGAGGAGCCCAGAGAGCACGATCAGGAGCCCAGAGAGCACGTTCAGGAGTCCAGAGAGCACGATCAGGAGCCCTGGTAGCACGAGGAGCCAGGGGAGCACAGAGAGGAGCCCAGGGAGCACAGGGAGGAGCCCTGGGAGCACAAGAAGGAGCACGGGGGGAGCCCAGAGAGCACGATCAGGAGCCCTGGTAGCACGAGGAGCCAGGGGAGCACAGAGAGGAGCCCAGGGAGCACAGGGAGGAGCCCTGGGAGCACAAGGAGGAGCACGGGGGGGAGCCCAGAGAGCACGGGAAGGAGCCCAGAGAGGATCCAGGGGGACTGAGGCAGACGACCGGAGAGCACGAGGAGCCCAGAGAGCACGGGGAGGAGCCCAAAGATCCAGGGGGGCCCAGGGAGGTTCACAGGGAGCAACCCGTAGAGTTGAACGAGGAGCCCAGAGAGGATCCAGGGGGTTACTGAGAGGAGCCCAGGGACCACAAAGAGGAGAGTGAGGTGCGTGCGAGAGTTGGAGCGTTAGCGAATTGCCCGGCAGAGGAAATAAGAAACCATAGGAGGACACATCCCATAAACATGGCGTCACAAGATCTGCTGTGTCCAGACAAATCATGAGTCCCAGAGTCTCACAGATGAACGAGAAAGACCAATTAATAACTACGCCGAACGCAACAAATTACATCAACAACAAATAACATTATTATTGTTATTATTAACAGCACCAGACTTCCCAACTCGTCGGAGATTAGGCGGTGGCAACTGTCTGTCTGTTCTGTTTGTTATTTCACCCCTGTCTACAGTCATCGAATGAATGTTTAATAAGCTGAAAACTGTCAATAAACGGCTATTATCGTGTTATAAAACATATTTCGCGGGATACCTGTGTACTAACTCTTCCCGGTAGGCCGCTACAACCCGCCGACGGCTGTCTTTAATTAATCGCGTGATCACCTTTGATGTACCACGTGATGCGTTTTTTATGTACCACGTGATCAGTATTTGTGGGCGTAAACTTTGGGAGTTTGGCGTGTCAGATTCTTTTGCTGCTTTCCAACGAAGTCTACGCCCACAAATGTTAATCACGTGGTACACAAACAACTCATCACGTGGTACACGAAAAGGCGATCATGGCCTTTTGCAACAGAGTCACGTGACCCGGTCACCTTTAAAATGAGCAGCTTCTCCCAAATAATGTTCAGAAATGAAAAGAGCATATTGATTTTAGTTTAGTCAGAGTTTCAGCTCTATACGATGTAACGCGAAGAGGGAGAGCAGAAAGAAAACTGCTTATTTTACAAGGATTTGTATTAAAAAAGCAAGTTTTATTTTTGCTCCCATTCTTTGAGTTTGCATTGTAGCGGGCTCAAATTTGGGCTTTTAACTAAATTCAGTTTGCTCTTTTCATTTCTGAGCATCATTTGGGTGAATCTGCTCATTTTAAGGGTGACCGGGTCACGTAACCTCTGTTGCAAAAGGCCTATTTGAGACAGCCGCCGGCTTCCCTGTTCCCTGCTTCTGTCCCAGGCCGTCCTAGCTCAAGTTTTTGAGCTATCGTCACAAAAAGGCCCAAAATGAGGTACCAAAGAGACTCAAATTATCACGAGCGTTGCGCACATTTCCAAGAGTAGTGTCAACATACACAGAAAATAAAAGCTTCTAATGTTCGTCCTAGGTAATGAAGCATCTAAGGCCTAGTACATACGCCGCTCTTATCATGAGCCGATCCTAATGCAAAATCTCGGTAAAACAATATTTTTTGTCCATCTCTCGTCTGCTTGTAGCCTAAACTATTCTAAATCAAACCGGGAATGAGGAATCGATTTCAACGCCACGAGTTTCGTGTATTTCATGGTAACAGTTTGGTACGGCTCATGATAAGAGCGGCGTATGTACTAGGCCTAACACAGTTATGTTCAAACTTGCAAGCAAACTGGATTGCTTCATAAGTGAGCGTATGTTTGCGCCATCACAGTTTCTAAACGAGCATGGGCGTCCCCTCTTTTTATTTTATATTCTCATTTATTATATAAACACCAATGAAATACCGGGTGCTCCCGCGCGAAAACTTGATATCATCACACGCATGTTAAAATATCACACTTATGCTCAATGCTCGATTTCTAAACTTAACTCAAACAAAATTTTAATTTGGTATTTCAAGGATGTCTTTATAATAAACAGAACATTACATGACCGCTTGGAGATACGAATTTTATCTTCGTGTTAAAAATTTATCTCACTCGTTCGTCGCGCTTACTCGTGAGATACATTTTCAATGGTTCTCGAAGATCAATTAATTCGCATCTCCGCGCGGCTATGTAATATCCTCTATTTCTTATATAGTAAATAGACAAATCAAGAGCTTAATTTAGTCGTGCCGAACTTATTTGATTCAGACATCGGATACAAACTAAGATTTCGACACGGCAGAAGCGCGACATATGAACTGGGCCTTACTAACTTTTCGCCACTACGCCTCTATCTAGGGCAAGAGCTGTCGGCGGGAACGAATCAGATTGCAAGATTCTTACTAAAATGCGGCTTATACTAATCGCACAACTAAAAACGGGACCGTATTTTGCCTGCATAGTCAACGGAACCAGATTTACAACTCACTATGCCTGGTTCGCACTAGCGACTTACGGCGATAAGCATAACGCCTCTTAGTCTTATGTTCATTAGAAGAGTGGTCCAAATCAGAAATTCCAAAATAATGATCATCGCGGCATAACAAAAACTATATAACAAATGTTTCATATGTTTTGTTGTTAGTTCCCGGCCCTATGTTTACACTTGAAAATAAGTTCTTATGCTTGCGTGCGCCACGAGGATTTCTGGGTATTTTTCCCGCGCTTTTCATTTCTTCGCACTGTAGCTGCTGACCAACTTGTCAGGAATCTTGTTCCTTACTTTACGCAGTGGTTCTCAGCTGTTCAACACGCGGAGTTTCACACATTTCAGTAAGACGAAAATAAACCTAACAAAATGAGTTCCCCGGCTTCCAAAAGCGAAGAAGTATCTTCAAGAGCATCACACGAGAGTGAAAACGATAGTTTATCCGAGTTTGAAGACGATAACTGCTCGAGATCTGACATTGAAGATGATGACGAATGGACTTCATGCAGCTACTCCGAAGGAGAAGACGAACGCGAAGTGGCTGACGACAACAGCGACACAGATAGCGAAAGCGGCCTTCAGCCTTACTCGGACGAGCCGATAGCTGATGCTGAATGGATACAAGCGTACCGGCAAAGGCAGCAAGAAAGGAGAGATCTTGAACAAAGCATGCAAAGAAGACTGAACGGCGATATTCAAGTTGACGAATGGTAAAGTTTTTTAAACTTAAAAGGCCAACGGTCTGTCCGGCCTGTAAAAGCACTGTTTTCGGCCACAGGCCATTCTTAGTTTTCTCTGTGGTGTCGATCTACTAGCTTTACAGGGAAAACGTTGAGAAGCATAATACTACAAATCTTTTATGAAGAATCACAAATATCGCACTTTCTTTTGTGTTCAGGCACACGAAAAACTTGGTGGCTCACTACAGGGAAGACAGATTCGTACCTACCACTTGCGGTCTGTACAGTAGGGGCGTTTCATTGCGTTATCCATTAGCTAGCAGGGTAGTGAGGCTGATGTGGTTTTGTGCATGTAATGATGCTTGCTATTTTTTTTTAGGTGCAAGTGTGGTAACTGTGATGTGACAGTGCTTCAAAATATAAATGAGTGCTATTGTTGTACGGAGCTGGAAGGATGTACGGAGAGTCTGAAAAGTGATCTTGTTTTACAAGAATTAGCTCCAGACCAAGTTATTTCTTGTATAACAGAACACCCAGGCTTCACAACAGCCTGCCTAAACAGGTGGCATTTGCGGCTGACGCCCAGTAAATACAGAACAAAACTGAAGGAGAGGTACCAGCAAACGATTACAGAGGATAGGTAACTACTAGTAAGAAAATCAGGAGTAACATTGGAAAACTTTTCATCTGGCTGCACCCGACCCTGTCATGCTATATTAGAGAAACATGAATATTTTAGTGAAAATATTTCTAATGAAAATATGCAAAGCATCCTGTCTCAGCCAGATGCTATGTGAGGTACTGTGTCAAATATCAGGATGTCTAAGACCTGCCAATCTCCCCCTCCCACAACAATTGTAGCTATGATTCCATGAGTGATGCAATTCTAGTAAACATACAGTATTTTGATTTGGTTTTCAGCCACATTACAATATGGGTATTAGAATGGCTAATTAGTTAGAACAGGATGTTATGAATTTTCAAAAAAAAATCAGACATGTTTTATGAAACTATGTAATTTACCATGTTAGGCCACAGGCGATCCAAGCTCTAGTCAAGTGCACTGTGTAAGAAACATGCAACGTTGTTGTCGCTGTAAAAATTATACATAAATGTAAATAAAATCATGTGTCATCTCCTCGAATGTTGTTGTTGTTAAATAAAGTGCTCCTGGAGAGATTTTATTGCATTTTGGATGTTTTTTGTGCCTTTTTCTTAATACCCCTACCATATGTTACAATAGATTGAAATACCCCTACTGTATGTTATAACAGATTGATTATCAATCTATTACAACATACGGTAGGGGTATTAAGAAAAAGGCACAAGAAACACCCAAAATGCAATAAAATCGCTCCAGAGGCACTTTATTTGACAACTACAACATTGGAGGAGATGTCACATGATTTTATTTCAATATTTACATTTATGTATAATTTTTACAGCGACAAACGTTGCATGTTTCTTTCACAGAACACATGACTAGAGCTTTGGATCGCCTGTGGTTAGGCTTTGTAAATCATGGTTGAATTGCTAGACTAATAAGGGCATACACAAATCACAAAAATAACCCTTACCACTTTTGTTAGACAAAAAAATTCACATGGAGTATAAGGCTAGAACTGGAAGTGTCAAACCAAGAAAAGCTATCTATACAAATGCTGCCAAAAGTCCTTGTTTTGATTATGAAAACAAGTTAGTCTCAGATTCCTAAAGCCTCCCAGTTATGAGTTCTTATAGCATTTTGGTTTTGCTTTTCTAAAGGGGTCGAATTGTGACTTTTTTCTCTAGGTTCTTTCGTTCGTTGTCATATCGGGAATTCACAAGGTTGATCTATGGGTACTTGGGTAACAAGAGGATTCCCCTCCCAGCATGTGCCTATGCAAAGATACGGAAGGAGTTTCCAAAAGCCATGGAGGAGGATGCCTATACAGGGTTTGAAATGGAGGATGACTGAGCATGGGTATAAAACTTGTGCCTATATTTTCCAGTAAAACATCACAGTTTACTGGGTTTTCTACTTTCTACAATGCCTTTTCCTGAGCATGTATCTTATTTCAGAGGGACAAGAAACTTGTCTCCCCTTTTCTGTAATGTATGTTATATTATAACAATATAGTTGATGTTCAAGGGTGTAATAAGGTTTTGGGCCCGTCTCAGGCTCATTTTAGCCCGCCCTTAAAATGAGCACTGAGAAGGGCCCATAACTTTGAAGAGCATTGAGTACAAAAATGAGAATTTATGGTGACCATCAAAATGCTGATTGACTCATGTGGGCTCTAATATTAGAGCCCGCCAAAATGTTCATTAGAGCCCAGATAATATGCCACAATACTCGCCAAAGTTATTATAATTCAGGGTAGATTTAGTGGAGGAAGTCAAAGCAAGATAAAACTGCATTTTTCCCAGTTTACCAAGGCTGTAGCTTGAAAGCAGTTCTTCCCCACATGTTGACACTAGAAATTTTACTCTGCTTAGGGCACGTGCTCCCGCTAGGCGCTAGCTGTGATACTGTTCACACTCATTCCAGTTTTCTCTTGCCATGACCCCCCCTCCCTTTCTCGTAAGAGCCACTATGCAGACCACAGGCCAGGTATAAGCCAGTACATGTACAGTACCTTCACATTTATTATACAATTACACGAGGTACACAGTATTTTTCAAAGTATTGTCATTATATTTCTAAATAGGAAAAAAGCTATAGGGGATAAAATATAATAATCACTGTATAATTGCAGGAGCAATATTTATAGCATATCAGTTGAAGTGGTTGTGTGTGTACGAATTCCAAAAAACTGCAAAACAGATCACAAAAATAAAAAAAATATTAATTAAATACCTTGTACAAATCCAGTGGTGTCCTCTACTCGCTGTCAGTAGGTCCAAGTAATTATTTGGACCTTTTCCCGTACAAACATAAAGAAGCACCAAGACATAAAACTAACAAACTTGCCGCCATGGAAAAGTCAAACCTCCTAAAATGGTGTGTCCAAGTTTCTGCCGTTATTAGTTGGTTCTGTACAAAGTTCGAAGTAGTGGAATAAAAAAGCTTATTGAAAGCTTCTCAGGTGTTCGGTGGTCCAATGCAATGGTCGAGACTTGCATAAAAACAAAATCGAACCAAGTCACAAACCCGCAAAATTGCCTCCGTTGAATAGTCGCGAAACCAGTAATGAGTAGGTCAAATAACACAAAATAGCTTGCTCGCCTTTATTGTTATTTGGAGTAGTGTGATAATGCCTATGTAAGTTGACGAATCGCTCGATGCGTTACGCTCCCATCCGATCAGTACAGGAAATCAACCACAGTACAGTTCGAAGGCAAAATCTATTTGGTTCTCTGGGACAAGAGGCTTCACAATCGACTTGTCTTCCTCATAATATATACTGATGAAGAATCCATGGAATAAGAATAAAAATCAGTAAAAGTAGATGGTCCAATACGCTTGCAGTGTCTTTTGCGTTGTTTTGGTTGCAGGAGATAGTTCAGGCCTCGAACAGACGGCCATCATAGCGTCCAACTCGAGGTCCAAATGGAGATAACTCCTTGCCTAAAGAACATTTATAGCAATGTTTCCACACCTTGTCGATTTCTTTCGACTAAATAGTTATATGGGATAGACCACTAGCGATCCCAGAGCGATGGGATGCAAATTCGTTGATTTACAGGGATTTTTTCGACGACCATCGCAAAAATCCTCTCATGTTTACTCTATATGAAAGCGATACCTCAGTACGTTGTGACGTCATATGCGTCATATGGGAAATATTTCCCACAATGCAACGAGCAAGGTTTGCTTACGAAAGAAAATTAATCTTTAAAATGGGTAAGAAATTCAGGTCGCACGCAAAAATGATTTTTTTCCGGAAAAGTTAGTTTTAATCATTAAACTTTTTGATGAAATAAAGAAAGTTTCTGTCTTGAGTAGCACTTTAAATAAATCAAAATTGGTCTTGATACAGGCCCGTAGCCAGGGATTTTTTTTTGTGTGTGTGTGTGTGTGTGGGGGGGGGGGGGGGGGGGGGGGGAGGGGCTAATCTAGAAAAAGCAGACCAACGTGGTGACCACAGTCTTCTGTTTGGCCCATTTAGTCACTAAAACAGTTTGCGCACCCCCCCCCCCCCCCCCCTGGCTACGGGCCTATGATAAGGTATATATCTTGGTTCTCTACTGTTGTCCGTTCTCACCTTGCGTAATTTGATTTAGATCTAATCAAACTCCGATTAAATGCCGGGGGGGTTAGACCGCACTATTTTTGCTCAGCCCAACTCTTTACGCCTTTGCGTATGGAATATTCAAGGGTTTAACAGCAAAGAACTGGGGTCTAAACTCAAATTACGTGAGGTAAATGACATTTTTGCATCATGATATAATTGGAATTGTCGAAACGCATGCTGGACCTCTCGCAGATCTCTCAGTTTCTAACTTCAAAAATTTCAATTTACACCGCGAGAAAACCGGCATGCGTTACGCGGGTGGTATAACTGTTTACATCAGAAAAACAATAAGTAAGGGTGTTAGCTACGTACCCTCTGACAACCCTAACGTGGTTTGGTGTAAACTGAGTAAAACATTTTTTAGACTAGATGAAGATGTATATCTAGGGACGGTCTATCTAAGCCCGCAAAACTCTAACTCTGATGACCTTATAAACGGGCTTGAACTAGATATTTTTAGATTTTCGAGTAAAGGGAGAGTTATCGTACAAGGTGACCTCAATGCTCGCACCGGTAACCTGCAGGAGTTTGTGAGCCAAGACAGCGATAAATATTTTGATTTACCTGACGATTACGTCGCCGACACCCAAAATATAAGGCAATCATCCGATCACGCTACCGATAGCAGAGGGAAGGCTCTTATCGACACATGCACTGCCCTGGGATTGCGAACAGTGAATGGGAGGGTGATAGGCGATTGTCCGGGTAAAATGACCTGCTTTAAATACAATGGGTGTAGTACGGCAGATTATATTATAAGTGACGAGGCTATCGTCGACCAATTCCGTTACTGTAGGGTTAATGACCTCATTCCATATCTGTCCGATCACTGCAGTATTTCTTACTCACTACGAATGCGGCGCGCTCGCTCGAGCTTTTTGCCTGAAACGCATTCTGAAACGGCCTATTGCACAAAAACTCAATTAAACGTTTGATGTGGAACGAGGTCGCAAGAGAACGCCTAACCTCATTATTGAACTCTGAAAAATGGGTAACACAATTTACCGATACCGCCAAAGTAGGAGATACCTCCGAAGACGTAGAAAAATCGATTGTAAACCTTACTAACGTATTGACAGCCCTTAGTCTTGAGGCAGGCCTGAAATATTCAGAGGCAAAAAATACTAATAGACTAGCTTATCCCGACTGGTTTGATAGCGACTGTCGCAATAGCAAACATAATTTAAGGAGACTTGGTAAAGAAATAAGTCGTAACCCTGGTGACGCACACCTTAGGAACACCCTGCATAAACAGAAAAAAAGCTATAAATATCTGTGCAGGAAAAAGAAGTATAATCATAGAGCTAAAACTATCCAATGAGCTTGATTTTAGAAACGCCAAAGAAACCTGGAGAAAAATAGCGCACACATTTACCGGTGCGGCGAAAAAGAATATCAACGTAACTCTCGAAGCCTTTTTCAGCTACTTTAAGGCACAACGTCAATATCTTCAATTTGAATCTAGTGCGCTATCGGTCCACGAGGAAAGCACGGCTTACCACAACGAAGTCGGTCCACTTGACTATGAATTTAGCGTGCCTGAGGTCAAAATGCTTTGAAGAGATTGAAAAAAGGGAAAGCTCCAGGGTATTATAATATACTTAACGAGGTTCTTCTTATCGCCTCTGATAGACTGTTACCCACGCTAGTCAACATTTTTAACGCTATTCTGCGCAATGGGCAATGGCCCAGTGTCTGGGGCATGGGAGTAATTGTTCCAATATTCAAAAAGGAAAAACAGATGATCCCAACAATTTCCGAGGGATTACTTTGCTCCCAAGCCTCAGCAAAATCCTCACTTCTATTTTAAACGAGAGGCTATATTACTATTTAGAAGTCAAAGGGCTGCTAAGAAAAGAACAGGGTGGGTTCCGCAAAAAAAACGGTACCGTTGATAATATTTTCGTTCTTAAGGCATTAATCGATAAGTATGTTAAAAGCAAGCCCCAAAAAAAGAATAACTTACTGTTTACTTGCTTTATTGATTTTTCAAAGGCCTTCGATACAATCCCTAGAGAGAGGCTGTTTGACAAGGTTAAAAAGACAGGTGTCACGGGACACTTTCTGGCTGTTTTAAAAACAATGTACAGCAAAGACCTGGCAGTTGTCAAAGCCAACGGGGAAATATCGGAGTCCTTTCATTGTAACATAGGAGTGAGGCAAGGATGCGTCCTTTCAACTACACTTTTCAATTTATACCTCAGCGATCTCTCTGAAAAGCTATGCAATTTAACTCAGGAAAGTAACGAAGCTCTGGAGATTAATTCCTTGAAAACAAGTCACCTGCTCTATGCAGATGACTTGGTTCTTATGGCTAGGAGCAGCCAGCAGCTTCAAGCTTTACTTGATGCAGTACATAGCTTCGTTTCAGAGAATGGTATGAAACTTAATTTAGAAAAAACGAAAGTGTTAATTTTTAATAACGTAGGCAAAATCTTAAGCCACTCCTTTAAATATGAAGACGATATTTTGGAAAATGTGAAGTCCTATAAATATCTGGGGCTTACTTTCAGCGCAGCAGGTTCCTTTAGCTTGGCTAGGAATGAGTTGAAAAAGATAGCACTCAAAGCCCTCTACAAACTTAAGAAAGCAATGGGTAAAAACTTTTTAACTGACGTTAAACTGACTATGCGGCTTTTTGATACTCTAGTTAAGCCAATACTTTTGTATGCTAGCGAAGTTTGGGGAGTTGAGAAGGATCAGAAAGGGCGCGACCCTGTTGAGGCAGTGCATGTGCTGTTTTGTAAACTTCTGCTTGGCGTAACAAAAACCGCTGTAAACAGTGCTTGCCTTGGGGAGCTGGGAAGATACCCTCTCTCCATAAATGCCAAATGCAGAGCCCTCAACTTTCTTTTCAAACTAATCGAAGAGAGGGGATTTTTATCCTACGATACTTTTCTCGACCTTAAAGACAATAATTATAAGTCTCATTGGCTAAAAAAATTACAAGCAATTGTTGCTTCGTGTGGGTTGGGCGAAACCCTCACCAACATTTTGCAAAACGATGCCTTGCAGCAGGATAAAGTGCTTTTAAGCAAAGGCTGCAAGACATCGAATTTCAATGTTGGTTGGGCGAAATATTCAATGACTCCAAAAAGCCCGGTCAAAAAACAAACTTAGAACCTATAGAACTTTCAAAACGACATATGATTTTGAGACATACCTTTCTAACATTCACAACCTCAACCACCGAAAAGCCCTCACCCGCCTAAGGATTAGTAGTCATAAACTTGAAATCGAGACTGGGCGCTACCAGAGGCCCTATAGAAAGCCTGAGGACAGAATTTGTTCTCAGTGTAATTCAGGGGAGGTCGAAGACGAGTTCCACTTCCTGATTAAATGTAAGCGACATGAGATAGCAAGAAAACGAGTGCTTGAGGTTTAAAAGTTAAAAAGGTCATGAAAGATAAAAGATATATTGATGAAAGCCTCCTTTTTCAGAATCTAATAAATCCTCCTATAACAGCGCAGAGGGAGGTCGCTAAATATATATGACTGTTTTTTAACTAGGGGTGGGTAATCTAAAACTAGCTGGACTCTTGCATTACTTGTTTTTGTATTTTTATTAATGTTTGTTAGCGTGACAGCCATGTACTTGTGTGTATAAGCTGCTAATAAACTATATATCTATCTATCTATCTATATCTATCTATCTATCTATCTAAGGTTGTGGGAGGGGCATGAAAAAACAAATCTGGAACATATATATTTTTCAACCACAAGTTTTTAAAATGTGGTGAATTGTAATTTTGTTGTATATGGTTTTATTAAATTTTCAGGCACTACATGGTCACCTTTTCCCAGACTGACATTTTCAAATATTAAAAAGTGTAAAATACAATCTCAATGAGATATTTAGAGTTCCATAAATGCTGAAGTTGAGTGTATTGTTGTTATGTGGGTTCCGCTTTTAGGCAGTGCCTAAATCTATATATTACTTAGAAGGCATCCGGTAATGCGCTATGCACACATACGGGCTTCGATTACGGCCAAGGCTGTTGACGTCCTTTCTATTCTGCAATAACCCTCGTACAAAAGTACAGAGTACTTGTTTACTTGTTGTCAAGTGAACAACGCGACGCTGATAAGCGGAGGGGAGTGAATGACACAAAAGGCAAAACCAACTATCTCGTGAATACCGTAAATAAATACATTTCTTCTACTTTTCCTCTGAATCAGGGCGTGCAACGAAAGAAAAATGCGATCCTCTCTTTCTATACAGGTGTATTGCCCCAAATCCCCCCTGGGCGTACGGTCAAAAGTTTTCTTGGGGTACCATAGCCCCCCAGAAAATAAATTCCCTCCTCCTCTGCCCCCAAAACATAATTTTGCTTTCGCCGCCCCTTTTAACTGTCACGCAAACCACATGCTGTGAAGTTGCTCAGCTCTCCAGCGACGTGTTTAGCTGTACTTCTCCTCCCTTTGTCCAAAAAAAATTTGGATCTTCTGTTTTATTAGGTACAGTTTAAGCTCTGGAGAGGTTTTGAATTCTTCTGAAAGTTATCTCAGACAAATAATTCGTAACATTTCTTCAAACGCGCGTTCATGTGTTCGTCGCGAGCTGATAAACAAATCAAAGTTCTGGTACAAGTTCTCTAAAAATATGCACACCAAAGTGGTTCTTATCCTATATTAAAAAATGGTATTTCTCTTTACATAGCTGCTGGAATTTCTAAAAAGGTCGAATTGGGTGTTGGAATCGGGCTGGAATTATAATACAGTAAAAACCCGCATAAAAGAACAAGTGGTTTAAGAACACTCAGGCTGAAATTTGGTCAAAAAGGTACCTTATACATAAGAACAAATGCAGCCTGAAAAATGAAAATTGTTCTTGTATAAAACAATTGCTGCCAGTTAGATTCGAGTACAGTAACCCACTGTGTAGTAGAGTACCGAGGATACAGTAAAAACCCGCGTATAAGAACCTGGGTTTTAAGAACCTGTTAGGCTAAAATGTTCATTTTAAGCCCCCTCCACATAAGAACCTATTAAGGCTAAAATTTTAAGTTAGGTTCTTATCAGTGGAGTTGCTGTAAAAGTGCAAAGGTAGAAACTGGTGAATTGAGATCATCATCTGATTATATTTAAAAGTAACTTGACATGACATTTTTTCTTTCAAGCTTAAGTACAGTGTTGTATGTTTAAGCTTGTTTACCATTCAAATAATTCCTCAAGTATTTGCAAGTAATACTACAGCTCTACTCCCACTCAACTACTGTAATTCAAAAAAAGGTTTCTGGCTTCTCCAGTTCTGTTAGAATAACAAAAATATAATCCCAATAAAATAAATAATGTCAAAATGTCAAAACAAAGAGAGTAAGCTCCCAATACAGTCAATGCTTCAGATTCTGAAGTCAATGTGAGATCATTTAAAAAATGAGAGATCCTTGAGACACAGTGCAGCATATCAATAGTTCTTGGTAGTGGCTGATCAGCGTATAATAAAAATATTGAACATTTTTTATCTGGCTGACCTTTCTGTGATCCGCTGAATTTTACTGATGTTAATATCATCAGCAAAGTCCTTCTTAGACAATTTTCTCTTTAGCCTTCCCAGATAGGAATCATTGGCCACAAGTCTGTAGTCCACAGGAATTTCAACCCTTTTCCTTTCCCAGCATTGAGCCTATTTCCAATGCATTCTGCTTCAAGTTCTCCAGAATCCTTTAGTAGCTTATAACAGGGCCTTGATAATTCCTTTGGTACATGACCAACCAGGATTCCATCTTGGTTTTTGACCGCCACAGCATATTTGTCATGAGGATTGTCGAGCTCCATTTCACATGTCAATATTTCACCAATCCGAACAGATGCATTATCAAGATATGCGTGGTAGCCTCGCACAGTTGCTTCGATATACATTTCAAACATATCCAGGTTTTTTCTCGTCAATTAAAGTAAGTTTGGAAGATAAATATCCCTTCTGATTTCACAACAAATATGGCGGACAACGTGGAAGGTGGGAAATGACCGCTGACCAATAAGTCAATACAAAGGATTTGGATCGCTGGCTCAACACTAAGGCTGAATTTCTAAAACAAACAATCTTCGCCGGTTTTTAAACCACGTGTAAGTATGAGACATGAATCGTACGCTTTTTGACTGTGGAATCAAGAAATCTGTAGAAACAAGAAAAGGAGAGAAGTTTGACATCACGAGTGTGTTACCAAAGTCTGTAAAATTACAGAGCAGGCCAATCGAATGTGAGTTTTGCAAAGAATCCTTTGCAGCGAAGAAATACCTTGATTCACATGTACGATGGAAACATAGCATTAGCAGCGATGTAAACAACAAATCTAAACCAGTTTGTACTCCAAGCTACACTGAAAACAGAAAGATATCTGATAATGAGTGCATACCGGTGCTAGATGACACAAGCGTGGTGGATACGAGACAGTACGAGGTGGCAAAATCTGACAACAGGAGAGGAAGCAGCCAGAGAAAGTCATACACAGTTGAATTCAAGGCAAAGACTCTTGAACGTCTAGAATTTTCAGTGAACTAAAGGTAAAAAAGAAGTGGGAAAAGGTTGCAGAAGAACGAGGAGTTAGCAAGTCACTTGTTGTAAAGTGGAACAATATTAGGGTTAAGATAAAAGCTGAATTTGAACGCAACAAGCGAAAGGAAAATCGTGGAGGTGTGAAGCCGGCAAGACAGAGGAGAAAGCTTGTATGTGAAAAAGCAAAGAACAGCGAGAAATATCCCTTGGCATCAGACCGAGTCATAGTTGAATTTAAATTAAGGAGAGCGAAAGGATGCAAAGTATCAAAACTATGGCTAAAGAAAAAAATGAAAACAAAATCGAAGAATGCTATGGAAAAGAAGAAGCTCGTAAGTTTAAAGGAAGTAATAACTGGTTTCAGAAATTTAAGAAACGGCATGGTATTTCATTCAGGAGAAGAACAAACAAGAAAAAACTTGCAGCTGATGACGGGAGACAAACAATCCAGAAATTTCACCGTGACCTAAGGGAGGCTGTTAAGTCAAGAAGAAGACGAGTTAATTCAACTCAGGATGTCAAGTATGGGCGATGGACACCACAGAACCGATACAATATAGATCAAGTTCCTTTGCCCTTTGTGGTAGATCAGGATAAAACCTATGATGTTACAGGTAACAAGCAAGTTTGGGTTTCTCAACCCTCTTCTGGTCTTGACAAAAGGCAGGCTACGCTGCAGCTGTGCATTCGGGCAGAGGGAGATCAACATGTAAAACCTGCAATTGTGTTCCGGGGTAAAGGGAACGTTTCAAGTGCTGAGAAAGCCCAATATGATCAAGATGTTGATGTGTACTTTCAAAGCTGTGCCTGGATGGATACCCAATTAAACCAGGAATGGGTAAGAAGGACATTGATACCAGGGATTGGGACGTTCCCCCAAGAGAAAGTAATATTTGCTGACAATGTTGGATTTCAACAAGAGAAGGGCTTTCATGATATGTGCCGGAAGCAGATCAATGCCATCATTTATCTGCTGCCAGAAAATCATACTGACAAAGTTCAGCCTATAGATGCTGGGTTTGGAAAACAGATGAAGGCAAAGATTGGTGAAGCAATGGAGAAATGGCTAGAGGAGGATGAGAATTTGGACATGTGGCATGATAGGTTGAGTGCGAAGAACAGGAGAATCCTCATGACACAATGGGCTGGGGAGGCCTGGAGAAAGCTCTCCTCAGACAAGATATTTGCCAAGAAACTGTTCATGAAGACTGGTTGTCTAATGACAGTTGATGGCTCTGATGATGATATGATCAGACCTCAAGGGCTGGAGCCATACATTTTTTGATTTTTTTTTTCATTGCTCATTAGAGCATCACAGATAACTTGAAAAAAAGTTATCTGGTCTCCTTGGTATCAAGTTTGAAGTGGCATTTCAGAGAACTGACTCTGAGTTCATTTGAACATATGTTTTGTTAAAGACATACAGCCTTTAGGCATTATGGTATAAATGATTTATATTGTACTATGAGATGATATATTTAAATGAAATTCATATAAAAATTTAAGAACCTATTTTAAGAACCTTGGTAGCCTAAATTTGCTTTAAGCACCATTTTTATAAGAACCTGTTTAGGCTAAATTCAAAAATCCAGGTTCTTATACGCGGGTTTTTACTGTATAATGTGCTAGACCATGCACACACAGTTCTACAGCAAGAATTCCAGGGTACAGTTAGCAATTGTTTTTTTAGACTTGACTAATTGTTGTTACTAAATGACTGTCACCTTTCTACCAATCACATTCCTTATTTGACTGTTGGTAGTGTATGCAGTATTTGATGTTAAGAAACAACTTTAAGAACACCTAAAGAACAATTTCAGGATGATTTTCCAGAAGACACCCAATATACAAGAGCAAAATCAGCCTGATTCCCCAAAACACCTGTTCTTTTATGCGGGTTTTTACTGTATTACATTATTAATTATCGACTAGCTGATGCCCGTGAAAAATTCACGGAGTGTAAGGGGGAAATTTATTTTACTTAAAGTGTTCTCTGTTTAAAAAAAAAACGGGAAAAAACATCACAATGGCCATATGGATGTGGGGAGGGGTTCATGATTTCTCCCTTCCATAAACTACTGGATTTACATTACTAATAACCTCGAGTGTAAGGGAAATTTATTTTACTTAGTATCCCGTCCCACCATGCCGAAATAAATGAAGTGAGCCCAAAAGGATTTTTTTTTGCACTGGTCTCCCTGATTGATGCGACAAAATCATGCGTGTGTCCGTCTCTCAAATCGGTCAAAGAACTCGTGAAAATCGAAATCGCAATTTGACTTCGGAATTGTTTGTACGTTTATCATATCTCAGTGAGGGGAGAGAAGAAACAGGTCAAGTAAAAATGGTCTAAGGACTAAGAACTTTTGTTAGTTTATAGTATTTATATTTTTTCGGCTTTATCCCTCGCTTAAAAATAGCTTGAATTAGAACTTAGCCCAAAGTGAATCTTTTCCAACAAAAACATGCCCACTGGAGGGATTTCCTCCTTCTCTTCGGGATTGTGTCCTTCGTTTTGCGATAGAGCCGTCAGGATTTATACTTAGAGAATATTATTCATGACTTTCACGGACTTTGTTTTCAAAATGTGTTATTTCGACTTAGCATGACGCGTGCTCCGAGGGAAGCAAGGTACCGTAGTGTGTACGTTTGTTGAAACTTGAATGAAAATTGTCCTAAAAAGATCCTAAAAAAATTCTTAGTCCTTAGCCATTTTTACTTGACTGTTTTTTCTCTCCCCTCACTGAGATATGATAAACATACAAACAATTCCGAAGTCAAATTGCGCTTTCGATTTTCACGGGTTCTTTGACCGATTTGAGAGACGGACACACGCGTGATTTTGTCGCACCAATCAGGGAGACCAGTCCATATGGCCATTGTGATTTTTGTCCCGGTTTTTTTAAGCAGAGAACACTTAAAGTGCCACTGAAACGAAATCTCACTTCTTGATTCCAACCCGCCAATTTGAAGATTGACTATAGTTGTTGCATTCTGCCAAATATAAGATATATTAAAAAAGAAGAACATGTTTTATTACACTGTTGAAAACAGGCCTCAAGGACGACATTTTTCAAGCGAGCGAAGAGCTCATTAACATAAATTAGCATCACATTAAAATTCAAGTTTCCAAATAAGGACGTGTGACGTCAACTGATGTACAAGCCAGCAAAACAACATGGCGGAGGGAACGAGGAATCGAGAGTGCAGAGCGATTCTCTGCCGCTGGAGCTCTGTTTTGTACCACTATCAAGAATCGGACTGAATCACTTGCAAGAATAGAATGTGTACGAAGATGCAATCTGTGCATTTCTCTCTGAGAACCTGAATTCGACGAGCAAGACCGAGGAAACAAGTCATCAAACGAACTCGCGCGCCTGGGCAAATGCAGAAACAAGCAGGTTTTGTTCGGTTCATTTATGGGACTTCAGTACTAGACAAGTCGGGTTATTTGTGCTGAATGACAACCCCAAAGTGCATTTCAGTTCCTGGTTAAACACGAAAGGAAAACATTGCCTAAGTGTGATTTTCGACGCTCGAAGAATAGTCATCTACTCGGCCCTGATAAACAAGTCGAGTGGAGTGAGTACTTTCTGAATTCTGGCTTCATTTTGCAGTCTCCATAATTGGATTAAGCTTATAAACTCCATCTTTGATTACTTGAGAAGCTGACTGGCCGTTGTTCCCGCATTAGCTTAAAATGTAAACCAAATTTCGAGCGAGGCGGTATGTTTGATTTTTTGTCAGCCTCCCACTGTATCCCAGTTTCTGTCTTATATTATAACAAATGCCATCTGCTCTTATGATCGCTGCTTGTACAGGTAAAATGCTTCCTATCTGAGTGGCTTATTCTTTTGTGCCAAATTTTATAAAGTAATCGAGAGGAAACTCTGCAGTATAGTACTGCGAAAGTTTTACCCGTATATAAAGTAGCTGTAGATTGGAAGAGCTTACAAATTCAGATATTCACTCGGTTAAGAATCCGCAAAAATATCCTTACCTTTAACCTTTTGTATCAACCGTGTATAAGGAACTCTGAATAAACTCACAGGAAAGCCAAGGCTATGATTGGTGTGTATAATTGAATAGGAACTATAGAATTCAAAAACAGGTTTTCAAAATGACCACATTTCTGGCTTTTAAAATCCTCTGTGCTGCTTTTGTTGTATGAACATGGTTCATCTTGATTAATATTTTATTTGCTTTTTGTCTGTTGTGATCAGTATTCTTGTAAGGCACAAGATTACAAGCCCTCCAGAGCTCCAATTTGCTGTAAGAAGTAGAGCAGTTGTAGATTGAATTAAATAATAAATTCAATGGGGCCCACCAGTGCCCACTTTGACTGTAATCACTCAACTGGCAAAAATGTGAAGAAAAAAAGAACATGCTAATGATGAAAATTATTAGGGCTGAAACCCTCCATTGTAACTGCTAAGTAGAAATGCATACTTTAACCACTTTCCTGGTATGTCCCGGTTGCACAAATCCTTCTTCCCCTTTACAGCAGAGATTACCATTTGTCCATCCCTAGTACAAATAAAATAGCTTATTTGGACGACCCCTCCTGATTTTTAGCTTTTAATGTTTTGGAACACAATGTGGGCTCAAATATGCAAATGTACTGGTACAGCATTGTGTGATTCCAGAAAAAAAAATACCCTACCATTCCCCAACAGAAAATAAATAGGTAATCAAATGTATAGTGTTATCATAAAATGTCATGTCTCTGAGAGAAGAGCACCATCCATCTAGAGCTTCTGATAATTGTATGGGACATACAAGGCATTTGACATCCCTGCCCCTCTGCAATTACAAAATCTAACCCATTGGGAAGGTATAATTTTTTTCTGAGATCATGCATTGGTGTTACCTACAGTCATATCACTTAGTTATCATGATAGCAAAACAGTGGAAGTTCCAGTGGCCCCATGAGCCAAGTCAAACACCAGTAACAGTAACTTTACAAGTAGTGAATTTAAAAATAAGGTGAGTTTGAGACTTTCAATTTAAGTGACTTTCTGTTTAAGTTTGAGATGAATACAGTATCCACCATTGGGCAATTCCAGAAAATATATGTACTCCGGGATGGGCATACAAGGCATTTGACATCCCTGCCCCTCTGCAATTACAAAACCTAACCCATTGGGAAGGTATGATTTTTTTCTGAGGGAGGGTTTTTTTCAAAATCAGAATTCTGCCTGCATGGGGGGGTTTTCAAAGGTGGAAGCTAGTTTAACCTCTCAGGAATTCTATTGTTCATGTGGTGTAAGCCATTTTGGAAATTCTGGATGCATGGGAAGAGGGATCAAAGTGCCACCTGTCTCCGGGGTACATATATTTTCTGGAATTGCCTATTGCAAATATAATGTTTTGACACAAAGAGAGAAAATACAGTACCTAGAGATTAGATACACTAAACATCTGAATATAAGAACACCCAATATCAGAGGTCAGGCTGATTGAGAGACGAATCAGCCTAAAATGACAGCAAAGATACACTTACATGTGGTGCAATTACGACACTATTCCCATTAAATAAGAACAGGTTACAATTTTGAGGCTGCTCTTGTTCTTATAGAAATAGGGTTTTATTGACCAAATTTCACCCTGTTCTTATATGCAGGTGTTTACTGCAGCTGTACAAAATCACAATTCCTGGATAGTGGGTTAGGACATGAAAACTGAAAATTTACTGAAGGCTACTAAAACCATACCTGCAAACCTCCAGAGCTTTATAACTCGAGGCATTCATGGCATTCTTCCGGGAGATGAAATAAAAATGTCTACTTTTGCTTGCGTTTGCAAGGTAAGATTATTGCACACAAAAATACAAGAAGCCTGGCATCTACAAACATGTATTTCTCGTTAATATTGCGACAATACTATTGCAATCTACAGACAGAAAAACAAAGGAACCACAATGTCAACTCGATGTCAACTTGATGTATTCCACGAAGACGAACAAAAGTTTTCAAAGCGTTTACTCGACTGGTCAGGGCCGAGTGTGGCTGTTCTTTGAGCGTCGGAAATCACACTTACTTAGGCAATGTTTTCCTTTCGTGTTTAACCAGGAACTGAAATGCACTTTGAAGTTGCCATTCCACACAAATAATCCGACTTCTTTAGTACTGAAGTCCCATAAATGAACCGAACAAAACCCGCTTGTTTCTACACTTGCCCAGGCGCGCGAGTTCGTTTGCTGACTTGTTTCCTCGGTTTTGCTCGTCGAATTCAGTCTTTCATAGAGAAATGCACAGATTCCATCTTCGTACACATTCTATTCTTGCAAGTGATCCAGTCCGATTCTTGATAGTGGTAAAAAAGCAGAGCTCCAGCGGCAGAGAATCGTACTGCACTCTCGATTCCTCGTTATCTCCGCCATGTTGTTTTGCTGGCTTGTACATCAGTTGACGTCACACGTCCTTATTTGGAAACTTGAATTTTAATGTGATGCTAATTTATGTAAATGAGCTCTTCGCTCGCTTGAAAAATGTCGTCCAATAAACCTCGAAAATGGTGTTTTCGGAATCAAAATTTTGAATGTTCCTCTTTTTTAAAACCTCTTATATTTGGCATAATGAAAGCACTAATAGCCAATCTTCAAATTGGCGTGTTGGAATCAAGAAATGAGATTTCGTTTCAGTGGCACTTTAAGTAAAATAAATTTCCCCCTTACACTCCGTGAATTTTTCACGGGCATCAGCTAGAAAAATCGTGTCCGCACTCGCTCCGCTTAGCCCTGAAGCTGTGCCGCCAAAAAAAGTTCGCAAGCCTGAAGAGAAGGTGGAAATCTGGACCGTGGGCGTGTTTTTGTTGGAAAAGATTCACCTTGGGCAAAGTTCTAATTCAAGCGATTTCTTAAGCGAAGGAGCAAGCCGCCATGTCGCCATGTTGAAAATCTCCCACAGAAACTAAAAAAGAACTCGGTTCGCGCAGCGGAAAGCACCAAAGACATTGAAACCTAAATGGTCCTCTTACAGATTACATACAGGAATGTGTAGGGATAATTCTAGCTTGAAAGATTTGAGCTGAGAAAAAATTTCATTCAAGTTTCAACAAACGTACACACTACCTTGCTTCCCTCGGAGCACGCGCTAAGCCATGCTAAGTCGAAATGACACATTTACAAAGCAAAGTCATGAATAGCATTCCCATAACATTCATTTTGAATAACATTTTGCTGTATCGCAAAACAAAGGACACAATCCCGAAGAGAAGAAGGAAATCTCTCCAGTGGGCGTGTTTTTGTTGGGAAAGATTTTCACTTTGAGCTAAGTTCTAAATCCTTTTGGGCTCACTCCATTTTTTCGGCATAGTGGGACGTGGTACTTATGCTGATGGGAGGTTATTAGTAATGTAAATCGAGCAGTTTATGGAAGGGGGAACTCAGGGAAATCATGACCCCCTCCCCCATCCCTATGGCCATTGTGGAATGTGAAGGGATAATTCTAACTTGAAAGATTTGAGCTGAGAAAATTTTCCATTCAAGTTTCAACAAACGTACACACTACCTTGCTTCCCTCGGAGCACGCGCTAAGTCATGCTCAGTCGAAATGACACATTACAAAACAAAGTTCGTGAAAGTCATGAATAATATTCTCTAAGTACAAATCCTGACGGCTTTATCGCAAAACGAAGGACACAATCCCGAAGAGAAGAAGGAAATCCCTCCAGTGGGCGTGTTTTTGTTGGAAAAGATTCACTTTGGGCTAAGTTCTAATTCAAGCTTTTTTAAGCGAGGGATAAAGCCGAAAAAATATAATTAATATAAACTAAAAAAAATTATTAGTCCTTAGACCATTTTTACTTGACCTGTTTCTTTTCTCCCCTCACTGAGATATAATAAACATACAAACAATTCCGAAGTCAAATTGCGCTTTCGATTATCACGGGTTCTTTGACCGATTTGAGAGACGGACACACGCGTGATTTTGTCGCACCAAAATCAGGGAGACCAGTGCAAAAATAAAATCCTTTTGGGCTCACTTCATTTATTTCGGCATGGTGGGACGGGGTACGGCATGCTGATGGGAGGTTATTAGTAATGTTAATCCAGCAGTTTATGGAAGGGGGAAATCATGAACCCCTCCCCACATCCATATGGCAATTGTGATTTTTTTTCCGTTTTTTTTTTAAACAGAGAACACTTTAAGTAAAATTAATTTCCCCCTTACACACCGTGAATTTTTCACGGGCATCAGCTAGTTAATTATATTATTACAATCGTGACGTCTCGTACAGAGGTCAAATTTAAGGTCAGTTTCACCAAAATATCACAACATTCGTCCCCGATTTCTAAAGCGCTCGCTAAAGTACCAATCTTCTGTTTGGATATTAGGTAAATACTATATCTCTAGGCTCTAGAACCTGAAATTGAGAGAATGGGCACATCCCGAAAACCCGAGTTAGTTTAAGCTGTTATTTTAGAAAGTTTCAAATTCCCGTTAGATAACATGGTTGCTCGCTTCTATTTTACGCTGAAAAAATCGCAAATCCATCGTAAATAGAATGCTAGAGATCTGTTTCGATAAAATTAAGTGTTAGATTGCCTGTCAATTTTGTTGAGAAATCGCGCCGAGCAAAGTTCTGTAGTTGGCCGATTTTGCCTTTTTCCGCCGGCACCAAACGGCAAAATCGAAAATCTCATATAATTACTAAAATCGTTCGCGTTTCGAAAAACAAACCCCAGCAGGTTTGTAAATTCATCAAAACCTTCCTATAAACTGAAAATGAGGGTAGATAAGGTTTTGAGCTGTGACCCTACTTTGCTGATTTTGCTCGATTTTTTTGTGCATTCGCTCTTAAAGTCCTAATAACAAGTTTCATACTCAGAACGCATCCGCTATTATGCTGAGCACACATACGGACTTCAGTTACTGTTATTAGCCGTCCCGTAATGTACGCACTCATGGAAGTCTAAATAAAGGTCCCAGTAAGAAGTTAAGTACGGTGTTTACGGCTATTACGCTCAGCTTACATACGCACTTCAATTACGGTGTTTACCCGTCCCGTATTGTACGCACTTATAGAAGTCTAAATTAAGGTCCGAATTTTTAAGGTCCGAGTTTTATTTCATACATACTGAGATTTTCGGGCCAAAAATTAATAAAAAGAAATATCATCCCTGTGCGCGTTTGCTGGCTTTTGATTGGTCGGACGGTTTTCCTCACTAGTGAAAAATAGCGTCCGACCAATCAAAGGCCACGGTTGGTTTTTGTCACAAGTGAAGAAAATCGTATCGGTCTTTTCTCAATGCCTTTAAACAACGGCGGGTTGTTTCTCATTCTCGTCAAAGAAAATGGCATCGAGATTTTAGGATTTAGATGGGTCTGTGGAGGATTTCATTTCAGAACAAGAAGACGGAAACACTAAGAAAACATCTCTACAACACGTAGCTGTGCTGCAACAATTCCTAGAATTTAAAAAAGAAGAGCGAAGTCGAAAAGATCCCTCCAGAGGAGTTCAATGAATTTTATTTATTAAGCGAATTCATCACAACAGTCTGCAAGACAAAGAAAAATACGAACCAAACCCCTTCGAGGTTTCATTGGAAGCTTTGAGAGAGACATCTCAGAAAGTAAAATAAATTCGAGCAAACAAGAAAAGCTTTGTCATCCAAGCAGAAAGATTTGAAGCACAAAGGAAAAGGAATAGGAAAACCCGCATGCATTTGTCGCAATCAGTGAAGACACATAAAAGTTCTCTACGAGAAAGAAGTTCTAGAAAATGACATACCTGAAGCTCTTTCTGGTTGAATAACACATGTGTTCTGGCGACTTGAAGCTCAAGAAACATCGACTGGCTGGAATTTATTGAATACCAAAAAAAAAAAAACGCTCCGGGCGAGGAAGCTCAGGTTTTTAAAAAACAACATTTTTAGCTTCGTTTTTATTTTTTTAATCTATTGAGGATTTGTTATGAATATTTTATTTTTTATGAATAACTGTGTAATTATTTTTACAAAAGTTACATTCATTTTGACTTTTTCATTCATCAAATAAACTTAAGCGTTAAGTTAACGATCTACCAAGAAAATGAAATAAATTTATTGTTCAGAACTATTTTTGCGTATTCTTTTGAAATTTCAGTATGTATAAAATAAACAAATTACTTCATGGTTGGTTTGTTTGTCCGATTTTTCTTCACTTGTTCCTTTTCTTCACTTGTTTCTTCAATCGTCCGCACTCACCAACCATGAAGTAATCTATATTCATACTCAGAACGCATCCGCTATTATGCTGAGCACACATACGGACTTCAGTTACTTTTATGAGCCGTCCACTGTTGTACGAACTCATGGATGTCTAAATTAAGGTCCGAGTAACAAGTTTCATACTCAAAACGCATCCGCTAAGACTCTCAACACCCATAGGTTCATCAATTACGGTATTAACCCGTCCCGTAGTGTACGCACCCACGGAAGTCCTAATTAAAGTCCCAGTAACAAGTTTAATACTTAGAAGGCATCCGGTAATGCGCTATGCACACATACGGGCTTCGATTACGGTGTTTAGCCGTCCATTATTGTACGCACTCATAGAAGTCTAAATCAAGGTCACAGCAACAATTTTCATACTCAAAACGCACCCGCTATTACGCTGAGCACACATACGGACTTGAGTTACTGTTGGAGATAAGTGATTAACCTTGTGTGAAAGCTAAAGTGCTAATGAAATATCATCCCATGTGTGCTTCTGAGCGTTAGCCCTAGTAAGCGGAGAAAGAGAAAAAAATCTCTGACCCCGAGAGGAGATCAGAGATCAGAGATTTTTTTCTGTTTCTCCGCTTACTAGGGCTCGCTCAGAAGCACACATGGGATGATATTTCATTAGCACTTTAGCTTTCACACAAGGTTAATTCCTTATCTCCATTCTGTTGACTTGGTGCTACGCGGCCACAGGCTTGCCTGAACATATTCAGTTACTGTTATTAGCCGTCCCGTAATGTACGCACTCATACATGTCTAAATTAAGGTCCTAGTAACAAGTTAAATGCAACCATTTTTCCACCCAAGGAAAAATGTGGTTTATGCCGGACCGTGACGCCGATCATATGATCATGTCAGCTAGGTATGGAGTCAGGGAGCATCTGTAATCCCGTGGGCTTTTTTTGAAGGCAACAAGCCACCTATCTAGAAGTTATAAGGGGACCTTAAGGAACTCAAAAAATGTTGTCGGCAATTTTGCGACTTGCACCGACAGCTGCTATGGCGACTTTTTGAACATCCTCTAAAGCCACAGGGTACCCGAGCCTGATGTTATTAAAATGAGTGCGAAAACATATCAAATTAATCTGGTATTGCCAAAAACTTAAACTGATTACAATAAGAAGTCTATTCTGTGTCATAAAATTGTATTTGGACATATGTTAAAAAGAAATGACGTCAAAAAGGAATTTTAATTTTTTTTGGCGGCCATCTTGGATCCGCCATCTTCGATTTTGAACGTTTGTTTTATTAATCGTCCGAAATGACCAAAAAGGCTCAAAATGAAAATAAACTTATTCAAGATGATTGTAATAGCGGATTTCAGATGACTGTCGTGAGTAATTCGCAATTACTTTGTA
The DNA here is from genome assembly GCA_033964015.1 of Scolanthus callimorphus. Classification (NCBI taxonomy): domain Eukaryota; kingdom Metazoa; phylum Cnidaria; class Anthozoa; order Actiniaria; family Edwardsiidae; genus Scolanthus; species Scolanthus callimorphus. The sequence continues at coordinate 11,234,462 of CM066915.1, forward strand.
ATTGTTCTTATATATTTTATTCATATATTTTATTCATTAGAATTGGAGCAATCGCTTAGGTCCGATTCGTTTCACTACAGTCATATGAAAACTGCTCTATATAATCAGGCCCGTAACCAGGGGGGTTCCGGGGTTGCGCAAGCACCCTCCCCCCTCCCGCACGCGACAAAAAGGTCAACATTTAAGGAGGCTGCCTACAATTTTTTCTGCCCTCAACACCCAATCTTTGTATGCCTGCTGTTCAGGCTCAAAAACCTGTACCAGTCTGAACTTTCACATGGTTACCCTGGAGGGTTTGAACTTTATTGTAGTGTGCATTTTGTTGTGATCGGAGTTGCTATAGCAACGTTTTAACCATACCCTTGTTTATAATTAGCAGCCATCAGACGCGTTGCGCGACCTTAACTTTTAAAATGACACCCCTTGCACTAATCCCTGAGTAGCTTACATTAATCACAGCAAGTTTGGAGAGAATTCATTGGGCCGATTTTATGTTACTCCAACGGACTTTTTCGGCCTCCAAAATGTCAAAGTTAATTATGCCCCAAAGTATTTCCTTTTAAAATAATGGCCAATATCTGCGGAATTAAGAAATCCTTGCCGCCCGAATAATCTACAAACCCAAGGCAATGTACCAGCCAATTTTCACTTCTTAGAATGCTTCCGATTTTGTTTGGCATTTGTTCAAGGAAACTGCAAAATTTGAGAAATTATATTACAAATCTTCCGTTTGTTATAAAACTAATACTTTTCGCCTCTGACACAAATCTCATATGTAAAAGTTTTTGATACTTCCGTAAATTATTCTTGAGTATACACCAAAGATAACCTCCAAGTCTTGAGTTCATTGAAGTATTTAAAGGCACCGAGAAAAAATGCTAAACTTCACTACTCTTTCGGTTTTCTCGAGCCGGTTTTTGTCATTGTACTTTGTTTTCACTTGTTGTTGCTTTCACGTGGGTTTCCCAGCCAACTACATTCCAGCATGGGAATCAAACATCATCTACATAAACTTAAATCGGCAAACGTCCGCGCCGCGGGTTAAAAAACCATTTCCCTCGATTAACGTAAGTTCGACGAAGAAGGGGCCGCAAGCAGTCTATCACCTATCACCAGTCTATCACCTATTATAATAACTTTGGAGAGCTTAGAATTTATGGCGACCATCATGCTGTTTGACTCGCGCGAGCTCTAATATTAGGGCCCGGATAATACGCCACGATGATCGCCAAAGTTATAATAATAACTTTGCATTTTACATAAAACCCCTCAATGTTTCCATCCTGTTAATAGGAAGAACTAGAAAATGTTCACGTCCTGTTTGCTATTGCAGGGACGGCCAGGCTGTGGGGCTTTATCTACATTTCGTCAAGTTTTCAAAGATATTCATTATACTATAGCCCCACCTTGCCATACAATGTTACAAATCAGAGGCGGATCTAGGGTAGGGGTTGTGGAGGTCGCAACCCTCCTATAAAAGTGATAGATTAGTAGTTATTTGACTCAGTACGGATCATCCAGTCCAACTTAATGGCACAAACCCCCCTCTGAGAAAAATCCTGGATCCGCCACTGCGAATGAGGCCTTGTCCACTAACGCGTTTTCAAAAGTATTCGTTTTCAAACTGATGCGGATTCGATGCGTGTTAGTGTGGACGGGAGATTTAGCTCCAAAACGTTCCAAACAAGCAATCAGGTTTTATTTGATGTTGACGCGTGCAAGGATAGTATCAAAAAAGTGGTACAGTTGACGTCATTGCGTTTTCATTTTTATCCAGATTCGACCCTCCAACTAAAACGATGTGTACGGATTCGTTTTTATTCAGTTTCGAGAGCGTTTTCAAACTTATACGGATTCGATGAAAACTATCAGCGTGTTAGTGTGGACGGAAGGCCTAAACGTATCAAAAAGTATACGGATTCAAACGAAAAGGCGTTAGTGTGGACGGGGTCTGAGCCTCCCACTTTTGGTCTCCTGTGGATTGATGTCTTGCTCGTGGTCTTTCAGTGTTGTTTCTAGCGCCCTCTCTACTGTCTTGTGGATATACACTTTGTCGCATTCTCTGCACGGAATCCTGCAGACGACGGTCGCACGACATTCTAAACATCGCCCGATAAAGTCTATAAGCACTGGGAGACGCAGCCGGCGCGTCGCAGCAAAACTGTTGAATACTATTTGGGAGACAAAGTGTTCGTTTATACCACTTTAGTCCATTTTGTCATCATAAGATGGGCACCCTCAGCAAAGCTTCACGTCTGGCAGCCCAGTCTCCACGATACAGTATGTAGCCGGACTACTTGGACGACTCCGGATCCGCCGAGAAAGTGCAAGCTCGCAAGCATTTGGCGCCACAGTGTCACTCTTCAGGGCGCACCGGCACTGTTGATGGCGGGCCAGGACGGCCTGGGCCAGGCGCTGGCTCCCACAAGACAACATGGCTTGAAGAAATGACAGAAGCAGTGGCCCGCGAAACCGGAGCTCCACATGCCTGTTATCCATAAATGACGTCGTTCAATATGGTCTTGCCAGCTCAGATTTAGAAAAGTCTGCAGCATGGTCTTCAGCAAAGTCATGATCCATAGGCGCCTTGGATGGGTTTCTGTGTGGTGTTAGTATTTCTCTGCCGCTGGCTTGGCTTTCCGAAACGTTTTTCCAGAACGATAACGAATAATGATCGGAACCAGCGCCCCCCTTGATTACGCCTATAAAAATTATATATCTATAACCTGTATATGGTCAGGGATGGAATGCTAAATCGATGCAATAAGCGCGCCATTACTGTCACTGCTATTCGTGTTAAACAGAGCTGAATATTATTAGCTGTATTTCTTAATAAAATAGGGCTGGCTTACAAAAGCCCATCAATAAGGAGATTGGATTGCGCGGCGGCGGTGACATAACATAGTAATCCGGGCTTTCTCTCGATTTCTTAGGCACAAGCTTTCGGATAAACCTCAGGAACTATATGACAAACAAAGCGTGATGCAAGTTTTCTCTTGCAATCAAGCTGAGAAACTATAATCGAAAGAAGAGAAACGCATTAGTTAGAATCGTTTCTTAGACTCTATTATCAGGCCCGTAGCCAGGGATTTTTGTGGGAGGGTGCTAATCTAGAAAAAGCGGACCAACGTGGTATGAATGTATTAACCGCTAGTCAAAATTCACTAGGAAAAGCAAATATACGAAACTGGCTGTATGCCAAAGTGACTGCAGTCTTCTGTTTGGCCCATTTAGTCACTTAAACAGTGTTTTGAAACCCTTAAGGAGGCTGCCTACAATTTTTTCTGCTCTCCACCACCAAACTTTGTTTGCCTGCTGTTCAGGCTCAAAAACCGGTACCGGTCTGAACTTTCACATGGTTACCCTGCAGGGTTTGAACTTTGTTGTAGTGTGCATTTTGTTGTGATCGGAGTTGCTATAGCAACGTTATAACCACACCCTTGTTTATAATACGCAGCCATCAGACGCGTTGCGCGACCTAAACTTTTAAAATGACACCCCTCACACTAATCCCTGAGTAGCTAGCATTAATCACAGCAAGTTTGGAGAGAATTCATTGGGCCGATTTTATGTTACTCCAACGGACTTTTTCAGCCTCCAAAATGTCAAAGTTAATTATGCCGCAAAGTATTTCCTTTTAAAATAATGGCTAATATCTGCGGAATTAAGAAATCCTTGCCGCCCGAATAATCTACAAACCCAAGGCAATGTACCAGCCAATTTTCACTTCTTAGAATGCTTCCGATTTTGTTTGGCATTGGTTCAAGGAAACTGCAAAATTTGAGAAATTATATTATAAATCTTCCGTTTGTTATAAAACTAACACTTTTCGCCTCTGACACAAATCTCATATGTAAAAGTTTTTGATACTTCCGTAAATTATTCTTGAGTATACACCAAAGATAACCTCCAAGTCTTGAGTTCATTGAAGTATTTTAAGGCACCGAGAAAAATTGCTTAACTTCACTACTCTTTCGGTTTTCTGGAGCCGGTTTTTGTCATTGTACTTTGTTTTCACTTGTTGTTGCTTTCACGTGGGTTTCCCAGCCAACTACATTCCAGCATGGGAATCAAACATTGCGTCTATGGCTCAATGATTTCTCCGCGCAGTTTGTCGTCAACCTAATAATATTCAGCTCTGTTTAACACGAATAGCAGTGACAGTAATGGCGCGCTTATTGCATCGATTTAGCATTCCATCCCTGACCATATACAGGTTATAGATATATAATTTTTATAGGCGTAATCAAGGGGGGCGCTGGTTCCGATCATTATTCGTTATCGTTCTGGAAAAACGTTTCGGAAAGCCAAGCCAGCGGCAGAGAAATACTAACACCACGCAGAAACCCATCCAAGGCGCCTATGGATCATGACTTTGCTGAAGACCATGCTGCAGACTTTTCTAAATCTGAGCTGGCAAGACCATATTGAACGACGTCATTTATGGATAACAGGCATGTGGAGCTCCGGTTTCGCGGGCCACTGCTTCTGTCATTTCTTCAAGCCATGTTGTCTTGTGGGAGCCAGCGCCTGGCCCAGGCCGTCCTGGCCCGCCATCAACAGTGCCGGTGCGCCCTGAAGAGTGACACTGTGGCGCCAAATGCTTGCGAGCTTGCACTTTCTCGGCGGATCCGGAGTCGTCCAAGTAGTCCGGCTACATACTGTATCGTGGAGACTGGGCTGCCAGACGTGAAGCTTTGCTGAGGGTGCCCATCTTATGATGACAAAATGGACTAAAGTGGTATAAACGAACACTTTGTCTCCCAAATAGTATTCAACAGTTTTGCTGCGACGCGCCGGCTGCGTCTCCCAGTGCTTATAGACTTTATCGGGCGATGTTTAGAATGTCGTGCGACCGTCGTCTGCAGGATTCCGTGCAGAGAATGCGACAAAGTGTATATCCACAAGACAGTAGAGAGGGCGCTAGAAACAACACTGAAAGACCACGAGCAAGACATCAATCCACAGGAGACCAACAGTGGGAGGCTCGGACCCCGTCCACACTAACGCCTTTTCGTTTGAATCCGTATACTTTTTGATACGGTTAGGCCTTCCGTCCACACTAACACGCTGATAGTTTTCATCGAATCCGTATAAGTTTTAAAACGCTCTAGAAACTGAATAAAAACGAATCCGTACACATCGTTTTAGGTGGAGGGTCGAATCTGGATAAAAATGAAAACGCAATGACGTCAACTGTACCACTTTTTTGATACTATCCTTGCACGCGTCAACATCAAATAAAACCTGATTGCTTGTTTGGAACGTTTTGGAGCTAAATCTCCCGTCCACACTAACACGCATCGAATCCGTATAAGTTTGAAAACGAATACTTTTGAAAACGCGTTAGTGGACAAGGCCTCATTCGCAGTGGCGGATCCAGGATTTTTCTCAGAGGGGGGTTTGTACCATTAAGTTGGACTGGATGATCCGTACTGAGTTCAAATAACTACTAATCTATCACTTTTATAGGAGGGTTGCGACCTCCACAACCCCTACCCTAGATCCGCCCCTGATTTGTAACATTGTATGGCAAGGTGGGGCTATAGTATATTGAATATCTTTGAAAACTTGACGAAATGTAGATAAAGCCCCCAAGCCTGGCCGTCCCTGCAATAGCAAACAGGACGTGAACATTTTCTAGTTCTTCCTATTAACAGGATGGAAACATTGAGGGGTTTTATGTAAAATGCAAAGTTATTATTATAACTTTGGCGATCATCGTGGCGTATTATCTGGGCCCTAATATTAGAGCTCGCGCGAGTCAAACAGCATGATGGTCGCCATAAATTCTAAGCTCTCCAAAGTTATTATAATAGGTGATAGACTGGTGATAGGTGATAATAGGTGATAGACTGCTTGCAGCCCCTTCTTCGTCGAACTTACGTTAATCGAGGGAAATGTTTTTTTAACCCGCTGCGCGGACGTTTGCCGATTTAAGTTTATGTAGATGATGTTCTTGGCGTAAATATGTTTTTCCGTCAATTTTAGGAGTTTTGCCCATATGTATGTATTAGTTAGAATCGTTTTTTAATGTTTATTTCAAAACAAATCATATTGAATAAGTTTCTCTCCATACTGCTACATACTGTATCGTGGAGACTGGGCTGCCAGACGTGAAGCTTTGCTGAGGGTGCCCATCTTATGATGACAAAATGGACTAAAGTGGTATAAACGAACACTTTGTCTCCCAAATAGTATTCAACAGTTTTGCTGCGACGCGCCGGCTGCGTCTCCCAGTGCTTATAGACTTTATCGGGCGATGTTTAGAATGTCGTGCAACCGTCGTCTGCAGGATTCCGTGCAGAGAATGCGACAAAGTGTATATCCACAAGACAGTAGAGAGGGCGCTAGAAACAACACTGAAAGACCACGAGCAAGACATCAATCCACAGGAGACCAACAGTGGGAGGCTCGGACCCCGTCCACACTAACGCCTTTTCGTTTGAATCCGTATACTTTTTGATACGTTTAGGCCTTCCGTCCACACTAACACGCTGATAGTTTTCATCGAATCCGTATAAGTTTTAAAACGCTCTAGAAACTGAATAAAAACGAATCCGTACACATCGTTTTAGGTGGAGGGTCGAATCTGGATAAAAATGAAAACGCAATGACGTCAACTGTACCACTTTTTTGATACTATCCTTGCACGCGTCAACATCAAATAAAACCTGATTGCTTGTTTGGAACGTTTTGGAGCTAAATCTCCCGTCCACACTAACACGCATCGAATCCGTATAAGTTTGAAAACGAATACTTTTGAAAACGCGTTAGTGGACAAGGCCTCATTCGCAGTGGCGGATCCAGGATTTTTCTCAGAGGGGGGTTTGTACCATTAAGTTGGACTGGATGATCCGTACTGAGTTCAAATAACTACTAATCTATCACTTTTATAGGAGGGTTGCGACCTCCACAACCCCTACCCTAGATCCGCCCCTGATTTGTAACATTGTATGGCAAGGTGGGGCTATAGTATAATGAATATCTTTGAAAACTTGACGAAATGTAGATAAAGCCCCCAAGCCTGGCCGTCCCTGCAATAGCAAACAGGACGTGAACATTTTCTAGTTCTTCCACGTAGGGCATAAAGCGCGCGGAAATCGGCACCATCTTCTGTCCACAGTCGCCATTTTGGCCGTGAGGTTATTTTGGGGAGACTGGTAACCAAATACATTAAGTTTGACAGCCCCCACTTTCACCTCCTCCCACGGGTTTATTATGTCATTGATCGCCATCTTGATTTGACAATCGGAAAGAAGGAAGGAAGAGCTTTCAAACGAGACCTTCAGCATCTTTGTAGGGCTTTCGCGCGCTTGTTTTTGATTTTTTCAATTTGGTTGTTTTATCGAGTTTTGATGTCGAAGACCTGAAAGAGAAAAAATCGGTATTTCTGTGCAGTTAATACCGTTTTGAGTGTTATCTTTGAAACGTTGAAATTGACATTCACCTAAAGTTCACTTGTTGTTCTACAATCGTATGGTTTTGGTTTTCTCGATTTGTTTGCGCGAAGGCTCATTTTTGAGTTTTTAAAAAGTCATTTTGCTTCAAAATATCGCTAGAACCCGGAAGAAATGGACGGTTTGTGTTTGTACAAATGGTTTTGGAAGACAAGAATCAACAGTGCGATGGTGAGCTGCTCAGAGACAAAGAGAGTGAGAAATTGAATCTTTGGTAAAAACTACGACCCGAGGAGAAAAGGTGAGGCATAAAGGAAGAGCGATTTTATATATTTTTAACTTTTTAAGGTGATTTTTAGTGGTTGGTATGGTATCGAAAAATCAACAAAGCGCTGTTTGTTTACTACGCGCGAGTTCGTTGTTTCGGTAGTTTCAGTCGGAGGGATTTTTCATACTGCAATGCTTCCGTGACCGTCAGTCGATCAAAATATGACCTTTCACTATAATTGTTATTCGAGGGCTGAATATAGCATCTTTTGTATTTGAAAGATGTGTATATCAATTCATTCTGTCTCTCGCGCGCTCTGAAATCAGGTGGTTCGAGTTCACCAGCCCTTCCTTGCCTTGGCTGTTTTACTTGAGTTATCTAGAAACCTACCTGATTTATGCTAAAGTTTCATGGGCTAAAAATTAAAAAGTATCTTGAATTATTAATCATATTATAAGCTGTACAGAGAAATGCTTTCTGTTCCTCAATAGTCCAATATTTATTTCTGTCTATCAAAGTAGTTCAGGAAGTGCATAGACACCAAATGCCAGCCTATTGGGCATTGAGAGGCAAACTCAAATGTTGTATCGCGATTCACCCTGCCACTCTGTGTTGTTGTGAGCCGTCAATATTTTGTGGTATTGACGGCTCAAAAAGAGCTAGCAAAATTCAACTTTTTTTCGCACGAATTTATGTTTCATTTCATTGTCAATAGTTAGAAATAACGTTTAGCTATATTTCTAGCAATATCTTATGGCAGAAAGAGATTTTTTTCGCCGAAAAAGATGGAAAAATGTAAACAGAAAATGCTCGAGCTCGTGCGAAAAGCCCATGTGATTGCGTGAGATCGTGCGTAAATGTAATGAGAATTGAAATTTCAATCGACAATAAATAGCACTATTTCTTGCCATTTCCTCCAGAAAATCTTCAAGAATCGCGATACAATATTAATTACGATTTTGAGACGGCAATTCCACAAAATATTGACGGCGTTGGAAGAAAATATTTTCACGTATTGGGCTCCGTCGCTGCGCGACTCCGCCCAATACGTGAACATATTTTCTCCCAACTAGCCGTCAATATTTTGTGGAATTGCCGTCTCAAAATCGTAATTAGTATATAAAATTTTCTGCCTCAATTGATTAGAATTGTGAGAAACAATATTCAACAAACTGTGAGAAATACTAGATACATGATGTATCTAGTATTTCTCACAGTTTGTTGAACATGTAATGCCAATAGGGGCAAGGGTACTCACTTGTTTTAGGATTATAGCCACTATGACCTGTAATTTAATGTGGAATCCATTATAAAAACAATTTTCACAAGAAAAGATACCCCAGAATCAGTTTATTTGTACTATATTCTATTATTTGTACCCCAACTGAGACCTGGCCTGTTCTGAGCAGGTCAACAATAGTATGCTTGGCTTTATACTATCAAAACAGGCAGTGTTTCAATCGAGCTGTTTCAATTTCAAGCCCAGCGGCAGCAAATTTCTATCACGTGACATCTAAAAAGCTATCACGTGACCTAGGCTTGATGTCTTTCAGCCAATAAACAGTCAGTACTCAGTCACATGATCATTTTCTCATAGTCGTAGTGGTATTGTGGTATCAAATGTAATCAAGGGACTTGAAAATTAAAAAAAAGTGTGCAAAAAAATTGATGTGGGTGGTCTTTATTATGAAATCCCATTTTAGAGAGAAGTTTGTTAACCATGCATACCCCATTCTATCTACTGAAGGAAAAATTGGAATGTTGTTTAGCAGCAATCATCCCCTTAGAGCTCTTGTAAGGGAGTACTGTGCACTATAAAATAGTAATAATATGATTTTATATCTCCCTTGACAGTGTTATTGGCCATTAGGACAGATCAAACAGCAACCAGTGCTTTGGGGCTTGTCTTCTGGGATACCGCAGGGCATGCAGCTCATGAAATGACTCCTGATTAGCCAACATAAACACTGATTGACTAGGGTAGTGAAATGCTGCTACATATATACAAGCCCAAGTGTTACTGTGTGATGCAAGGCTTGACTGGGGCCACCCTGTTGATGACCACATGGTCATTTTCACTGTTCAGTGATAATCATGGATCAGATTATAAACATTTTGTTTCATATTACAACCATTAGACAACTTGACAGACCATTAAAAGCATTTGCTCATTGTATTCAAACCAAAACTGAACTGCAAAATAAGTGACATTCTAATAGGACCTAGAGTTCATTGTCTGCATAAATTATTGATGTGTGGCTCTGTTATGTTTCCTTGAGCTTTTCCCCTTTCTTTCTCTGGTATCCACAGAAGTTAACTGGATCAAAACAAATACACTTTCTCCTTGAACAAAGTTTCATGACAAGCAAAAGATATTTGACCAGTCACTGTTATACCTGTCAAGAAATAGGACAGGGTAATTCTTGTTAGGGCTGCTGTTAGGCCTAACAGACCTAACAGTCCCAAACAGCAGCGAGAAAACATTCCTTACTCCACCTATAAAACGACAGGCACCCCTTTATGATAACCCCTGACCGCCCTGACCGACCCAACGGCCCTTACAGCCCTTACAGCCCTAACGGCCCTAACGGCCCTAACGGCCCTAACGGCCTAACGGCCCTAACCGCCCTAACAGCCCTAACCGCCCTAACCGCCCTAACCGCCCTAACAGCCCTAACCGCCCTAACCGCCCTAACAGCCCTAACCGCCCTAACCGCCCTAACCGCCCTAACCGCCCTAACCGCCCTAACCGCCCTAACAGCCCTAACAGCCCTAACCGCCCTAACCGCCCTAACCGCCCTAACCGCCCTAACCGCCCTAACCGCCCTAACAGCCCTAACAGCCCTAACAGCCCTAACAGCCCTAACCGCCCTAACCGCCCTAACCGCCCTAACCGCCCTAACCGCCCTAACCGCCCTAACAGACCTAACAGCCCTAACGGCCCTAACGGCCCTAACGGCCCTTACAGCCCTAACGGCCCTTACAGCCCTAACGGCCCTTACAGCCCTAACAGCCCTAACAGCCCTAACAGCCCTAACAGCCCTAACAGCCCTAACCGCCCTAACGGCCCTAACGGCCCTAACCGCCCTAACAGCCCTCATTCCTTACAAGACCGTACAGCCCTTACAGAACTAACAGCCCTTACAGGACCTAACAATCACGTGATTGATGATGTCACGTGATTGATGGTGTCATCAAGCTTTGATTGGCATACATCAATCACGATCCATATGCTTGTGGTTATGTAGATAAACTTCCATTTCGGTGTTGAATTCGTCACAACAAAACTATAACAATGCATAGGAACTCAACACATCAATTTAATTTCAAATTTGATTATAAAACAGTTGTTCTCAACCCTTAGAGTGCATGTATTATTCATTCATTATTGACAAATCGGAGCCTCTTAAGTTGGCCTATGGCTAATTATTTCAGGGACAGATGGTCACTTTGGTCGCACTGTTGGGTTCGTTTCTTACTCGATCTCTGCGATTTCTTAAACTTCAAGAAATTAGATATTGATTAGATTTATTGGTTCTGAATACACAGATCTGTAAAAATTCTAATCCGATTACAAAGAAACAGCAATATAGGCAAATAAGGAGATTCAACGTTCTCGTTCCCAGTGTCCTACATTGTCTGCGCATGCGTCGCGCCAATGGGAACTAGATTGTGCGACGATTTTGAATGGTTTGTCTTTCGTTCTACTTTTAGGGTTTAAAATCACGATGGTCGTGATCTTCAATAAATTTTAGGGAGATTGGTATCTTTTAGGGCCGAAACTGCGTCCAAATTGTTTTTTCTTATGATGGTGCTTCCAAAAACCGTGTAAGAAAGAGAGATTATTCGATTCGAGAAGACGATAAATTAGAAACAAACACGGAACTTTCTTGATGGGTATCTTTTACCTGTTACCTATGTCCTTCGCGCCTACTTGGTACATAAGACCTCATCTTTTAGGGTAATTTTTTGAGCCACGCCATGGCCCGCAATGTTTGGTATCTTTTAGGGGTGAAACTGAAAATTTCCGACGATCATCCCCGACAAAATTATAGTCCCCGGGCTAACTGCTAATGGGATATATAGGAAATATACATGAAATATACATTCTCGTACCCTGTCCCATCTCTCGCAGGGGAGGCTCTGAGGACATCCATTTTAGGGCCTTCGCTGATTGGCTGATTTTGAGCTTTGGAGCAATGCGCTGAAAGGGTTTTCTCTCGGCGGCTATTAAATCTCGCGCTTGCGTGACTGGCTGTCACCGAACTGCGAGGTTACGAGCCGGGGAGCTCTGGGTTCGTTTGTTCCCAAAAACATGTGAGGCGAGAACGTCTTTCTTGTGTCAGAAGCTGCGCATCAAAGTCATTCTATCTGTAGATCTGTTCTTGCGAATTTTCGTGACCATTTCGTAACACCCGGCGTAATCAATCGAACGTTCGGTAATCGAACTCAATCGAATACCAATCGTTCGATTGATTTTCGACTTGTTCGGCAATCGAACACAATCGAACTACTGAGCTACTAGACGTTTTTTTAAGCTACAATAGCCTGTAAAAGATTCTGTGCTGAGACAATAACCCAAATGTGTTTTTCCAAAATATGCTAACCTAGCAGAGGCTTTTCCTCGGTAATTCGCTCTCTCGTTTTGTTGCTAGCCCTTGCGGTTTTGCTGTCGTGCGTCGTTTTCATTTGTTATCTCGCCCCCGGCCAAAACAACTACGCGAATGTATGACACGTGACTAACTTCGTAAAATTTTAAAAGACTGACAGAAGAAAGCACTGCTCGCAGGTCAATGTGGTAAAACATGTTTCTTTTTTTACACCCCCAAAAGGTACCAGAGGGCCGATTTTATCCCCTAAAAATTACATGAACCAAAAGCATCCCCTTCCAAAAGGTTTGGGAGTCCCCGTCTTTCTTCGGGAAATCCTGTCACACATTATTCATAGTTACCGAACAAAATCGAACAATCCAAACTGTTCGATTAGTTGGTGTTCGATCTTGTTCGAAAATCGAACTCACAGTAAAGCTCGCGTTCGATTTTGTTCGATTGCCGAACAAATCGAACGATTGGTGTTCGATTGAGTTCGATGGATTTCTTGTTCGGATTTGTTCGATTGATTACGCCGGGTAACATGTCTATCTTATATATATCGTAACATCGGCTAAGTACTATTTACAATATGAGTGGCATGTTGTATCGGCAGATACAAACACGAGCGCGTAGCACGAGTGTTTGTATCTGCCGATAAAACATAGACACGAATATTGTAAAGTACTTATGATATTCTAACTTTTGTACTTATATTAAATTGAATGTGCATTGAAAATGAAAGAATTTTCGGGTGTTTACAAAAAACGCCAATCGTTTTGTAGCAAGCATGCACAGAAGGCAGTGATTCCTGTCCCGCGTGGAACTAGCCGGACTAAAACAACATAGTGTCTCAGGTGAAGCTTTTTTAGGTACTGCTCTACGAGAGAAGACCATGCTTGGACTTCATAGTCCGGCGGATTAGAGCACATTTTCGAGGAAATTGCGCATTTTAGGCTAAAGCTCCAATTTTTGCCAGGTGATAGTTTTCAATGTATTTTTAAATCGTAGATATGGAGGCACGCTCGAATTCTTTGTAGCGAAAGCTAGGGAGGTTTTAGAGTGAACTATTGTTTAGCTCAATAGCAGCCATTTTGAATGCTTTGTTATTCAAATGAGGTTTAGAACTTAGCTTTGCGAACTTTCAAGTTGTTTTCTAGACTGCACAGCCATAGCAGCTCAACATTTGCTAATTCTGAACTATGGATTGGTTTGACTGACTTCGGTTGAACGTCTCGATCCTTAGAGTTTTGGGTGATTATTAAATGTCACGACCAGTTTATTGGGAATGTTTATAATTTATATTGTAAAACAATAGCCTGACTGAGATTTGATAAAATGTTTCAAGAATGACCAACAAATTCTAAAAAATATCAAGATAATTGGTACCATGTGTCGAATATGTAAAAAGAAGCTTGTCTCTGAAACTTTCACATGATATTTTTAAAAAAATGAAAGAATTTTGGGATGCACAAAAAACGCCAATCGTTTTGTAGCAAGCATGCGCAGAAGGCATGATTCCTGTCCCACATGGAACTAGCCGGACTAAAACAACATATAGTCTCTCAGGTGAAGCTCTTTTTTAGGTACTGCCCTACGAGAGAATACCATACTTGGACTTCACAAGAGTGGTCAGCCTTCAGCCTTTGGACAGTAGGGGATATGTGTTATTTGAAACAAATATCCAACTGTTCAAAGACTGAGGGCTGCACTGGAAGGTGTCCTATACAGAATACTAATTGGTCTAACTAGTATTCTGTACCAGATACAGAATACTAATTAGATCAATAAGTATTCTGTATCAGACACCTAGCCATGTGGTATCGGGGGTTACAAGTAGTGTCACCTGATCCGAATCCAGTGCAGAGATTAGATGAGCATCCTACGAATAATGGATGAATATTATAAGACTCGGTTACTGAATCCCTTTGCAGGAAATTGCCCTTTATCGTAGAAGGTATAATTTACAAATTACTATTATCTATTATCGTATTTGGCCTTCTCATGACGGGCCATTCCATTTTTAAGCCGAACCCCCTACGGAAGAGCTCATTTTCTTTAGTAACCCCTCGGAGAAAAGAGCCCTTTCTGGATTACACCCCTCGAAAAAACCCACGGAAGAGGCTTTTTCTTATTGTACCCCCTCGGAAAAACCCACGGAAGAGCCTTTCTTTCGGTTTGACCCCTCGGAAATGGCCATTTTGCTATACCCCCTAGGAAAACGTCTTCTGTAGCGGGGTACGGCTAAAAAATGGAATGGTCCGACGGCTACCATAGTGTAGGAGTGAAAATAGTGATATTTCTACAATTCAATTACATTGCCATGGCATTGCCACCTGGGATAGGTTCATTTCAAAGTTTTTTGTCGCCTCGAATCTCCTAATTTGCCTATATTGCTGTTTCTTTGTAATCGGATTATATTTTTACAGATCAGTTCAGAACCAATATCTAATCAATATCTAATTTCTGGAAGTTTAAGAAATTGCAGAGATCGAGTAAGAAACGAACCCAACAGTGCGACCAAAGTGACCATCTGTCCCTGAAATAATTAGCCATAGGCCAACTTAAGAGGCTCCGATTTGTCAATAATGAATGAATAATACATGTACTCAAAGGTTGAGAACAACTGTTTTTTAATCGAATTTGAAATTAAAGTGATGTGTTGAGTTCCTATGCATTGTTATAGTTTTGTTGTGACGAATTAAACACCGAAATGGAAGTTTATCTACATAACCACAAGCATATGGATCGTGATTGATGTATGCCAATCAAAACTTGATGACATCATCAATCACGTGATTGTTAGGTCTGTTAGGTCCTGTAAGGGCTGTTAGGTCTGTTAGGGCTGTTAGGTCTGTTAGGGCTGTTAGGGCTGTTAGGGCTGAAGGGCTGTTAGGGCTGTTAGGGCTGTTAGGGCTGTTAGGTCTGTTAGGGCTGTTATGGCCGTTAGGTTTTCTTAGGGCTGTTAGGGCTGTAAGGTCTGTTAGGGCTGTAAGGGCCGTTAGGGCTGTTAGGGCTGTTAGGGCTGTTAGGGCTGTTAGGTCGGTTAGGTAGGTTAGGGCTGTAAGGGTTGTTAGGTCTGTAAGGGCTGTTAGGTCGGTTAGGTAGGTTAGGGCTGTTAGGGCTGTAAGGGCTGTAAGGGCTGCAAGGGCTGTTAGGGCTGTTAGGGCTGTTAGGGCTGTTAGGGCTGTTAGGGCTGTAAGGGCTGTTAGGGCTGTTAGGGCTGTTAGGGCTGTAAGGGCTGTAAGGGCTGTAAGGGCTGTTAGGGCTGTTAGGGCTGTAAGGGCTGTTAGGGCTGTTAGGGCTGTAAGGGTTGTTAGGGCCGTTCGGTCTCTTAGGTCTGTGAGGGCTGTTAGGTCTGTTAGGTCTGTTATGTAGGTCTGTAAGGGCTGTTAGGGCTGTTAGGGCTGTTAGGGCTGTTAGGGCTGTTAGGGCTGTTAGGGCTGTTAGGGCTGTTAGGGCTGTTAGGGCTGTTAGGGCTGTTAGGGCTGTTAGGTCTGTTAGGTCTGTTAGGGCTGTTAGGGCTGTTAGGTCTGTTAGGTCTGTTAGGGCTGTTAGGGCTGTTAGGGCTGTTAGGGCTGTTAGGGCTGTTAGGGCTGTTAGGGCTGTTAGGGCTGTTAGGTCGGTTAGGGCTGTTAGGGCTGTTAGGGCCCTGTTGGGGGTTTATCATATTTAAGTGCCCCTCCCCCGTCTTTTTCGAGGTGGGAGTAAGTAATGTTTCCTCGCTGCTGTTTTTCCCTAACAGCAGCTCTATGCTATTTGGGACTGTTAGGTCTGTTAGGCCTAACAGCAGCCCTAACAAGAATTTCCCTGTCCTATTTCTTGACACATATGGTCACTGTGACTAATATTTTAACAATAAAATATTGTTATGGTGACTGCTTGGTAATTTTTTGAAGGACACCTTTTGTTCAGGCAGTGAACCACAAATTTATCAAGTTTGTAATAAAAATATTAAATAAGCAAGCAATTTTTAGTAAACATTTGTAGGAAGCATAAATAAAAATGATGAAAAAGAGATTACATGCACATTTGTTTTAATTTTCTGTTAGACTTTTTTGGAATAAAATCTTCAATGGAATTGAAAGGAATAGAATACTTTAAGAGGATCCTTGGGAGTTCGATATACCTACATCTTCCTCATCAACAACTCTGTATTGTAATTTCTATGTTGACTGTGGACTGGCTCACCTCTGCTGATATCCCACTTTAACCCTAAAGGAAATTGCCTGAGTGATGCAGCAAGTAGATTTCAAAAATTAAATTTACCACTTGACAGACATATTTTCAAAAAATGTTTTTGCCCTTGGACAACCAAACCAGAATTACACTAAGTAGCTTACTTTTATGTCTTAAACACAGATTCTTAAGAATGCAGTGCTGGGCAAAAAGAATTCCACCCAAGAGGAGCTGAGCGATTTCATTCCAGTCATTTTCTTCCAGAATTCTCACGAGAACAAAGGAAAAGTTATTAAAAACCCTTGACTATTATTTCTTTCTTCAAGCACAGCAAAAAAACTTTCCCAATAATAGACTTAATGATGTCTTATGGCCTCTTCTAGTGAAATTTCAAATTGCATTTTGAAGAAATTTTATCACAGTGAACTAGCAAGCCACAACACCGGTAAAATAGTTAATCAGTCATATTCAAAGACACCAAAAAAAGATTTTTACTCAAGCTAGGAGTCTTGTGAATCACAGTGTGATAAGATGAAAGTGGCATGCTCTTACAGTCACACACCACAGGAACATCTGACATGCTTTCAACAAGTCTCTTGGTTATATATAAAGCTCTGGTTTGTCTCCTGACGGCACTTAGTTCTCAAGATATACTCTCCTGTATCTCACACCTGTACAGATGAGTTAATCCATTCATTCAGAAAATTGAGCCCTGTCACTAACGTTTGTTTTTACTCAGTGAAGTCCCTATTCATGGAAACAAATACAAACAAACAAATATTATTGCATGAGAAAAAAATTATTGCAGTGAAATATTCTGTGACAGTGGAAAAATATTATGTACGTTCTTCTAGGCAGGATTTCTAGAGCAATATATACAGGGCTGTACAGATACAGTTTCACAATCTGGTCTACTTAGTCTTGCCAGCGACTTCACTCTTTTAGCAAACCTTAGGTGGCCAATAAAAAATCCTTGGTGGCGAGAACAAACTTTCCTGCAGACCGTCGCACATTACTTGTGATGAACAAAACGCCTCTAAATCAACCAACAGAAGATTTAAGTTCACGTTCTTGGTTGTTATCGAAGGATGAAACAACAGTTCGAATGTCTGGAGCTGTTGTGTTAGCCGACTCGGACTTGTTTTCGCCACAACTTCGGCCAATTTCAGGATGATCCTTGTTTAAAAGGCACCAAGGGATCTCCAAAAATACTCTTCTAGTTTTTGTTTCCTTTTTCTCCTGACCTGCATCACTGTCTGTGGAAATGTTTATCCCAAAACCCACAAAGAGTTCGACAATCGATCCGCCATTTGAATAACAAAGTGTACATTCACGCGCGCGACCGCTGGCTACAAGGACATGCGGACGGTGCCGATTTCCGCGCGCTTTATGACCGATGTGTTCCTATTAACAGGATGGAAACATTGAGGGGTTTTATGTAAAATGCAAAGTTATTATTATAACTTTGGCGATCATCGTGGCGTATTATCTGGGCCCTAATATTAGAGCTCGCGCGAGTCAACAGCATGATGGTCGCCATAAATTCTAAGCTCTCCAAAGTTATTATAATAGGTGATAGACTGGTGATAGGTGATAATAGGTGATAGACTGCTTGCAGCCCCTTCTTCGTCGAACTTACGTTAATCGAGGGAAATGTTTTTTTAACCCGCTGCGCGGACGTTTGCCGATTTAAGTTTATGTAGATGATGTTCTTGGCGTAAATATGTTTTTCCCTCAATTTTAGGAGTTTTGCCCATATGTATGTATTAGTTAGAATCGTTTTTTAATGTTTATTTCAAAACAAATCATATTGAATAAGTTTCTCTCCATTTTTAGCCATTTTTGGACGATCAATGAAAAAAAATGCTGAAAATCCAAGATGGCGGATCCAAGATGGCCACCAAAATTTTTTAATTCCTTTTTGACGCCATTTATTTTTTAAACATATGTCCAAATACAATTTTAGGACACAGAATGGACTGCTTATTGTAATCAGTTAATGTTTTATGCAATATCAGATTAATTTGGATTGTTTTGGCAGTCATTTCAATAAAATCAGCCGCGGGTACCCTGTGGTTTTAGAGGGTGTTCAAAAAGTCGCCATAGCAGCTGTCGGTGCAAGTCGCAAAATTGCCGACAACATTTTCTGAGTTCCTTAAGGTCCCCTTAACACTTCTAGATAGGTGGCTTGTTGTCTTCAAAAAAGCCCACGGGGCTTTAAATCGCGACATATGCTCCCTATGTCTGCTCTTTTAGAGTGATGATAGGGGAGTAGTGACGTATCACGTGCGCTTTAAAAAAACGAATGACAGCAGAGATGTGCCCTCTTTGGTTGCAAACGGTCAAGCATAGAGTATCTCTGATTTATGTTTCAATGAATATTCGCTTTGCAGGCAAGTTATCTTTGTTCATTCATTATCAATGGACCCACCACTTCTTTAATAATTCTCAATGTTCTTTCGGTTCGTGTTAATGCTAAATTCCCCCCTTTTTACTGAACTTCTTGTACGTTGTTTCAGATACTATTTCATATTGTTTCTATTGGCGACATCGGGGTTCTTTGAAAATTTCCGCTAAACGTTTAACTGCCGCGGCAGTTCTGGGTGTTGTTTTAGAGGCACTACATTTGTTTGACCGTACGTGAACATAGTACTATATTCTCACTTGGTCCCATTGTGCTTTTATATAAGTTATGGGAAGGAGACCTGGCGGAGCTCAAGATGGCAACTGCAAAAACGCGGCGTGGCTTCTGGCCCCACCAGGCCTAAGGGATGAGCACAATGAGACAACTGCAAAATGAGGGTGGGTGGGTGGGTAAAAGAACTGGATTTTAGCCCCACCAGGCCTAGGGATGAGCACAATGAGACCATTATGGAAGCTCTCTACCAGGGACGCCATCTTGGCCCCGAGATCTCGAACAAACTGACAAAGTATGCTAATGAGTTGATAGCTTATATAAGCACTGTTGGAACCAAGTGAGAATAGCTCAGAAATATTTATGGATACCCTCTGACGTTCGCCATAACCCAGGCCGAACCTACGATAGAAACTTGGCTATTTTAAGATGCGTACTGACATACGGCATACTGTGACATAACACACTCGACATATATACACTCGTGTGACATATAAACACTCGTGTAACGTTATATACTCATGGTCTTCTCCCAAAACTCAGAAAAAGTGGTCCAATTTTATAGGAGGCGCACGGCTGCTAAAAAATGCCGGGGCTGCTGGACCTGGGGCCACGCCCTTTTAATCTGTCCAGGAAGACTGTGGGCGATTTTAATGTTAGGGTGACAAACAGATCCAAAGATTTTTGCCCCCGCAGGGTTTTGGCCCAGAGGCCAAAACCCGAGGAGGCATTATAGAATCCCCCGCGTAAAGAGAAAATATAAGGGTATATGGTACATACGGCAGAAAAAATCTCGATCCGTCGGAGCAGGGCCCGCAAAAGGTATTGGGTAACGTTTATGATTGGATGATCAGATCACGTGACTCGCAAAGGTCCCGCAAAAGGGGGTAACGTTTATGATTGGATGACCAGATCACGTGACTCGCAGCGTGGGTTTGAGACCTCTACTGTTGTCACTGGCGGACAATAAAAATTCTAAACATTCACAACAAACTGGTCGTGACATTCAATAAATCACCAAAAACTCTAAGGAGACGCTCAGCCGAAGTCAGTCAGTGCAATCCATAGTTCAGAATTAGCAAATGTTGAGCTGTTGTGGCTGTGTAAACTTGAATGTTCACAAAGCTAAGAGCTTTAAACCTCATTAATAGTAGTAGAGCATTCAAAATGGTTGCTATTGTGCTTAACAATAGGTCCGCTACGAAAGAATGTGATAATTTACCGACAAGATTTCCTTTTTATAAGTTCACAAAACTTAGAAAGAGGACTTTAGAATTATTATTTTTTGCATCAGCACAAGGAAGAAGTAGGCGTTTTTGTCTTCTTCCGATGTGTGCGCTGTCTGCTGTGTAATGGTTGCCTCTAAAGTATACTAAGTAGGTTAAAATAGTACCTTTGTTGACCGGAAATCTGGCAAGGGCGGAACGCGTTTTTTGTTCTGTTAAATTAAGTTCTATTATAAGCTCTTTAGCAGCTTTCGGTGATAGCTGGTATAAAAACGCAGATATAGGTTATTAGGGAGCAGCGATTGAAAAAGAGCAAAAGCAGAGAAGTCGCGAAGCAGAGACAGCCAACGAGAGTCTAAAGTCTTGTGTTCTGTTCTCCGTTGTAAGTATTTCCGGAAAGATCAATTGGCTTTAAGCTTTCAAGTATTCATAGAGTTTTCAAACAAGATTTTTGTGCGCAAGTGTTTCTGAGTAAGAATGTGTATTAATAGTCGTTTTGGAATTGTGACACAATAGTTTTAAGAATTTTCGGTATTTCGCTAGAGTTTCGTAAGAGTTTTGACGGCTTTTCGTACTTTTGGTTAGAATTGTTTGTAGAGTTTCGGCTTATAGAATTTCACATCTATCTTAACGGTTTTGTAATACAACTGACAAACTCCAACAAGCTGATAACGGTGGGTTCGCGTGTTGTCTGAAACAGCTGTAAAAATGTTAATTGAATACTTATTACATCTGCAGTTTAAAAAGCTCGGGGGCAGCTCTAGTGAGAACTATTACTAGTAATAAAGGTGGAATTAAAACAGCATTTTTAATGCAACAAAGAAAGTTAGAGAGACCCGCAGGTCGAGCAACCCCGGAATACCCCGCCCGAGGGCAGAGCAATTAAGGCCATTAGACAGGCCCTCCGAGGCGCAGAAATGCAAGATAGAAAAGTAGGCCTAAAGGTGCAGAAATTAGTTTTCTTGCATTTCTAGAATTTTTTTTTTTTTCGCAAAATCGCGAAGACCACAATGACATATGAGAGATATCTCCAATGTAACCAAAACGCCAGGGAAACTTCCAGCTGGGGACATTTTTACAGCGTGACAACACGCAATGCGGAATACACTTCGCAGGCAAACTGTTGGGATAAGGGAGATAAATGTAGCGTAACCAATACGCCAGCGAGACAGCTCGCTTCCAAACTAGGGGAATTTTAACAGCGTGACAATACGCAATGCGAAATACACTTCGCAGCCAAACTGAATTGGAATAAGGGAGATAAATAAATTTAGCGTAACCAATACGCCAGCGAGACAGCTCGCTTCCAAGCTAGGGGAATTTTAACGCGTGACAACACGCAATGCGGAATTACACTTCGCAGCCAAACTGAATTGGGATAAGGGAGATAAATAAATTTAGCGTAACCAATACGCCAGCGAGACAGCTCGCTTCCAAACTAGGGGAATTGTAAACGCATGACAACACGCAATGCGGAATACACTTCGCAGCCAAACTGAACAGAAAGAAAAGGAAAAACACTGGTGGAAACAAAAATGCTGGCAAGACTATACTCGCCTCTAAACTATTGGGTAAAAGAATGGAAAGGAGAAGTAGAACCATAGATAAAAAACTCACATTCCACGAACTTCTGCCATTTTGTTACACGTTCCTAACGAAGCACATTTACGCGTCCCCGGGCGAAAGGCATCTCAGACGGAAAAGTAGCGGCTTCCAATAGAGGTATTCGGCTTCCAGCGCTGCAAACCTATAGGATATAGATAAAATGAAACCAGCCAAATACAAATACAAGATAAAGGCATGTGCTAAAAGTTGTAGCGAAGAGTAGTGTAGAAAACAGTAACACAAACATGAACAAACACCAAAGCAAAGAATTGACTCCAATCGAGTCGTCGAGAACTTGAGTGCTGCAGGAAGGAGAAGAAATAAATGTAGACGACGAGAAGAAGTAGAGTTTTAATTCTTGAATTGAATGCGAAGTCTTGTGAAGAGAGTAGTACGGAGTTCGGTCGAACCAGAGGTACGTCTTCTGTGCCCGAGATCAAGAACAAACTGACAAAGTATGCTAATGAGTTGATAGCTTATATAAGCACTGTTGGAACCAAGTGAGAATACGAATGTGTGGAGTTTAATGTGTTGTGACCAGCCTGTTGTTATAGTGGTACCCGACGTTTAAGTATGCAACCCCTGAGGCTCCGGAATGTTTTTTTCTTCGAGGCGTATTCGATCGCACATCTAGACTTGCATCACTTTTTGCAACATATATTGAACGACCCCCATGTGCGAGCTTCCATGGTTCGTGCACCATGGGTCATTAACATTTTTGTCTTTCTCTACCCTTTCATGCCGACCTACCGACCACGAGCTAACGCCGTTGTCCACGGATCCGTGGTCTATGCGCCGGAATGGTTCCACCCCTAATCACTTCTCTGTTCACTTGATGTTGTGCTTTGGACATGGACATTGTACCAGACCTGAGCCTACACTGGCTTAGAAGTCCGTGGCTCAAGCTCCCCGGCTTATACAGTTGCAAAGCAAGCCCGCGTAAATAGTCGATTTTATAGATGTTTATAGAGCACCTTTAGTACACATCATGCAATATTTCCGCTCCACATATTTCTTCCCCTTCAGGGAACCAGTGTTCGCGAATTAACATTTGGATGGTAAAAAATTCAACTCGTAATTACGCCATTTGTTTGTCCCAATTTTTCTCTTTGAGACCCTAACATGAAGTTTCCGGATCTCGTATTATTTATACATATGGTAACAGGTCATCGATCAAAGAATGTGTCCTGAAACAAAGTTGTTTTCTTATCAGGCTGTTATCGGGAGACCTACAAATGGTAAAAACACGGCTGTCATTGCCACGCTTTCTTGCGCGGATCCCCCGTTTATTGCGTGACCCGTGAACTACATTTCAGTGCATTCTTAGGTACGGGGTATACAAATGCTATATCTTCAACTCTGAAATGTTGCTTATGTTTCACTGATAACCATCTGGTCGACTCACAACAGGTTTTGTCGCGGCCGGATATTAAAGCTAATAATACACATTTCAAGTTGGCAAACGGTCAGCTTCACAATAATTGTTGGGTTTCGAATTACGTCTTGCTGCGACCCCTTATATTTTATCTCTTTTGTCCCTGACCGTCATATTTCAAGGGCTTTTGAAGAATTTTGTTTTTACCCCAATCTGACCGCATGACCTTTATAGGTTTCCCTTCCCTGTTTTGTTAGTGAGTACGTCAGAATTCCCCTAACTTTACGGGTAGAAAGCACACGGAGCCTTCGTCTTGGTCTACACTAGAAATAAGGACAGAATTCACCAGGTGAATCGAGTGATTTTCACAAACAAAAGTGGAAACAATTCCTGGATTGCGTGATTCGAAACCATACGTGGGTTCTTTGGGTACTTTCTATAGACGAATATAGTCATAGTGTTATTGCCCTTGGTACAACCAGAAATGTATACGTATGTATTACGCAGGATTGATAATGTTCTTGGACATCCTTTCCGTTCAAGAAGTGTACAACTATAGCGTTCATGCTATTTGAATCAACGACAAAAAGTTTCAAGAATTGTTCCATGAATGATATTCTCTAAGTATAAATCCTGACGCTGTATCGCAAAACCAAGGAAACAAACCAGAAGAGAAGGAGGAAATCTCTACAGTGGGCGTGATTTGAGCTGAGAATTCAAGTTTGAACAAACTTACACCTGGCACTGCCTACAGAGCGCGCGCTAAGTCATGAATGATATTCACCTCTAAATAACCGCGGTGAAGCTCCTTACTTATTCGCGTTTCCCGATTCGACTGCTTACTGATTCGGCCATTTACCGATTCAGTTCCGGGGGGATACTTATGAAAAAATATTTCAGTCAAACTATTAATGCAATAACTCTCAAACACATTTTATTTCCATACATAACCGTAGTCCAATTTTCGCAACATTTTTACAAAAAATACATTTTCGATTTATGCTTTTATCATACAATATATTGCTACTTTATGCAAAGAAAAGTACTCGATATTTCTTCAATTAGAAAGTCGTGATGAAAATAAAGTCTCTATTACTTCGTGCAAGTATTGCAATGTGATCTGTGTGCCTAACATCGCGCTTATGGTAGCACGACACATTGCTGCGTTATTCAATTCTGCATGGGAAATTTTGTTCCTGACCCGGTTCACGAATCCTGAAAATTGGACCTACGGTTCTGTCATGGAAATAAAATGTGTTTGAGAGTTATTTTGAAATATTTCCTTTAAGTATCCCCCCGGAACTGAATCGGTAAATGGCCGAATCAGTAAACAGTCGAATCGGGAAACGCGAATAAGTAAGGAACTTCACCACGGTCTATAAATATTCCTAATATATAGATTTAGGCACTGCCTAAAAGCGGAGCTTCCAACTATTATAAGGAATAAAAGATGGTAGTAGTTAATTTTAGTATCAAAAATACATTTATTATATTTAGACTAATATATTGCCTTTGTGCCTTTTACAAACCACAAAAAGCATGAGGACAACTCAACTAATAAAATGTAGAGACCCGTAGTTCACATGAGGTAAGATATCAACCCCAGGGTGTTGTAGGTAATTTTCAAGATGGCGGTTGGTCGAGTAGAAGACCCTGGGGGAGGCTGAGTCACATGACCACTGTTTGAAAACATGAGAACGAGGTTGTCCTTTGTTGTGAAATGGTCATGTGACTCAGCCTCCCCCAGGGTTTTCTCCCGAGTCAACCACCATTTTGAAAAACGATGGAGAAGACCCTGAGACAACTTTGGGATAGAGACAAAACTGGCACCTGTTTCACATGAGAAAAAAAAAATGCAAGATATCTTGGTGTTGTGGCTAACACATGCGGCACGCACTATCAAGAAAGTTGGCCCAACCCCTGACCTGTCAAGGAATAGGACAGGGAAATTCTTGTTAGGGCTGTTGTTAGACCTAACAGCCCAAACAGCATTGAGAAAACATTCCTTACTTCCACCTCTTAAAAGACCTGGTGCACAAATTATGATAAACACCTACTAACAACCCTAACACCAGGGGCGTAGCCAGCACTTATGAGAGGGGGGGGGGGGGGTTCCAAAATTCAAAAAATAAAAAACTCCAGATCGGACATGTTTTTTGCGTTCTCGCCACAGGAAACCCAGCCAAAAATATTGATCTCGGGGAAAAACTAGCGTTTGAAGAAATTTGCTACATTTTATTGGAGCTTTTATTTGTTGCTATTAAATATTTACAATTTTAGTAGTAAGTCGGTCCAGAACAGAGGCGAGGGGGGTTCCGCTGCGGGAGAGGGGGTTCCGGAACCCCTGGAACCCCCACCTGGCTATGCCCCTGAACACCACTTACAGACCTAACATCCCTAACAGTCTTAACAGCTCTAACAGTCCTATCAGCTCTAACATTCTAAACAGCCCTAACAGAGGGCTGTTAGGTGTTCATCATAATATGTGCCCTGCCTTTTACGAATGCTTCCTCTCTGCTGTTTAGGACTGTTAGGTTTGTTAGGGCTGTTAGGTTTGTTGGCTGTTAGGGTTGTCAGGCCAGCCAGGGCTGTAAGGGCTGTAGGTGTTGATCATAATATGTGCCCCGCCTTTTAGACGTGGGAGTAAGAAATGCTTCCTCCCAGCTGTTTGTCCCTAACAGCAGCCCTGTGCTGTTTGGGGCTGTTAGGCCTTACAGCAGCCCCTAACAAGAATTGCCCTGTCCTATTTCTTGACTCATATGACCCCTGAGATAGACAGTTTTGTGCTGTCCCTACACAATTACCATATCTCTCAGCCCAGAGTTGTCTCGGTCACAAGTGAATTGTTTGATTTCAACACAGAGGGATTGTATAGAGGCAAGTCTGGGACCAAAATATCCCCTTATCCCCATATCTTGCCTCATTTGGTGCTTCAGCTGTATCCCTGCAAAATATCCGAAAAATATCCCCTAAAATATTTGGTAATCTTTTCAACCCTAAAAAAGTTTGCAGTTTCAAACTTTGTAATGACTAAATTTTCAAATAAATTTGATTGCTTGATTGGCTTGATCTATTTTATTGCTTGGCACATGTCCCACGGCTTACAGTCAGAATTAGCATGCTCCCTGCTCTCTTCCATACAAATACTGTAATTTTTTTTAGAAATTCCATAGGGGTGGGGGTCACTTTTCAACACCCTTCTGGGCAGGGGGGGACTTTACTTTTTTACTTTTTCCAATACAGCCTACCCCTCTCAACGAGGATTACTGGCTGGGGGTCAGCTGGGGTCACAATAACCAGGGGACAGAATAACTTTCATGATTTATTCAGGACAATATTTATTCCTCAGTGGAAAAAAACTGCCTTATCTGACAGAATAATAAGTAGAATAATTTCACAAGACAATATTATTGATAGATACACCAGAGAAATTAATATGAGACATTTTACCAGGATTCCGGGCAATTTTGGCAAAGTGGCCAAAAATCCAGTTACTGAAACACTTAGAATCACTTCCTTGATTTTGGTCTATTTTGGAAACTAAATGTATGCCATGAACAACAAAATGAAAAACAGAGAAATATAATGTCAAAGTTCTCCACCCTGGAGTACTACAATGAAACTCTATGTTTACCCAATTCTATAAAAACCCTCAGCTGTATATTGAAACAGGTTGCTACTAGATTTCATAATGGAAATAACACAAGTAACTATACTTGCGTGCAGACCCTTCAAAAGATATTGGACCAGACACTACTCCTGGCCATACGGGTGTTAAGCAGAAGGCCGCAAAGTCCAGTGTTCCAAATACACAACTCCATATTATGGGTGGAGCAATTTTGTAGAAGGGTCTGAAATTCATGAAGTTTCAGGTTTACAACATGTCCAGAAAAGGAAAAAAAAGGTACTTGAATTTCACCTAATTGCACTTAAAATACTGGGGGGGGGGGGGGGGGGGGGGTTGGAGAGAAAATAGATATAAGACAGAAAAAAAAAATAATTTCTGTTTGAGGGGGCATGCTCTCCCTGAGAAAAGTTTGATACTTCTATTGGGTTTTAGAAAGAGGTGAAAACAGTGAAACTACAGCAGAAATATATAACAGAGGCTCTCTTTATTCTGATCCAACAGAAATGGGAAAACGTTCTGTGCACTCTACTGACTTTCCTTTGAGCAAGGAAAATATTATTGATGCATAACATTTAACTTATATTTGGCTGGGGACAAACCGGTTATGCACTAGTTAATTGAAGCCCCTACCCCTAGGGACCGGGGAAGGGTTGGGGATTTGAGTTTACCACTGAACAAAAGCCGTTTAATTCCCCACTCCATCGGGAGGAAATTCCTGTGAAATGCCCCTACCCTTGGGGCCTCCGAAATCACCTTTTACTTGCAAGCATCAAAGAAAGAACACACCTTTCTATGATCGTCAAAGGGGAGTGCGCCTCAGCTAGTGTGGTGTCCTATATGAAACAAGGGATGCAAGTACAGAACAATGCATTAAAATCGAATGATTCCAATGAATTGCATCGTAGAACATGTACATTTTCATGGCCAAAATCAAAGTGAAAGATTGACCGAAATAATTTATTTGAAAGCAAATAAACATTCCCCGGGGGGTGGGGACAGGTTCCAGAATCAAAACCAGTCAAATCCACCACCCCCTCGGAACAGACTCTTGTTTTAAAATGCTTTAAACCCCCACGATAACCCCACCCTTCCCCGGGTCCCTAGGGGTGGGGGTTTCAATTGACTAGTGCATTACTCACGAAGAATCCAAAACAAATTGAAACACAGGTCGAAAGTTTTCAAGAAACATCTTATATTAGTATAAACCAACTATGGTCTATTACAAATCCTGCATTCTGATTGGCTGACCTACTAATGGTCTATTAGTGATAGACCGTGCCTGGCAAAACCACCACCTTTCTTTGCAAGAAAACTTGATTTTTTCAACATAAAATAATGGCATTCGCTGACAAAACCGACCAACTAGTTGGTTTATACTAAAACAATTAGACCTCTGGTCCTCATGTGCTATGATATCAATAGACCATTCGGCCTTCGGCCTCATGGTCTTTTCATCATAGCACATTCGGCCTCGAGGTCTAATTGTTAAATAGATAGCTATCAATAGATAGAATAAGTAATCAATTCTATAAATCAATGAATGGCCAAAACACAGTTGAAAGTCTATGATCATCTTTTCTAAATCGTACGACCGAGGAATCAAATTCCCTGAAGAGATCGTCTAGTCAGAGAAAATAATTCTCATAAAAAATATAAAAAAAACATTCTTACCAAAGAGCTTCCAGTTTAATCCACTTCATACTGAATGTTTGTCCAACTCCAGCGAACAGTGAGTTTCCAATCCACACCGCACCCATTATATCCGTGACTTTCAAAGCTATTCCATGTCTTTAGGGAGCTGAAGAACCCACAAAACACGGCAAAACACGAAAACTCCCGCGCTCGATATGGGCAACATTGTTGTTGTACTGTAACTCGTGACAAACCTTTTCAGTTCCTGTGAATCCATGGCTATAGTCCTGACACTTAGTCCATCAGCTGTCGAAGAGAGCCGAAAATAGGGGAACAAACGAAACCGTTTCCATGTAAATATTTACAGTACCTTTTAATCTGTCGTTTTTCCAGAGTATGATATCAGTTTCACGACAATATGGAGGATTTTCAAGCGAATAATCCAGCACGTCTGGTGCAAAATTCCGGTCCCGAGTCCAGCAATCCGAGTCCACCGAAAAACAAACAACAGCAAATTCCACAAATTCAAAAGATGATGATTTTACATGCTTTCCGATAGACAATGTGGTGGAAGAGCTGAAGTCTAAAGTGATCAATAAGAACACTTCCCGGTTAACACAAAGCTGGATGAAAGTGTTTCGCAAATTCACAGCTGATAGTGAAACGATGCCGCCATCTTGAAAATCACCTCCGCTCATCTATCAAACTCCACTCTCTTCAAACATGAAGAACAGTACCATCCACAGCCAGATGCAGCAAGTGATGAAATTTAGCAATACAGCTTATGGCTTCCAAGCATAATTTGCAGCCAAGTTTTGATTTAGCAAAGTCACAGTTCCATCGCAAAACTTCAATATTTCTACGTCTCCAACTCCACTCTTCCACTCCATCTCCAAGGCCGCAATAAAAGCGACGAGCATTCCTTCCTTTTGTCAGACAATGAAAATTACTTTGTTGGATTGTGTATGGTGTAATTTTAAACATAAGTGATCTCAACTCTGAATGAACTTTGCAGGTTATGAGTGATCGAAATCGTTTTGCTTGTCACATGACAATTTCTGCATGTAAGTAATGAGTTCGTTTTGCATACAATGTTTTTGTGAGGCATTTCCGGTTTCAAGAAAATAAAATGATAGAATCCTCTGGGCCTAGAATGTGATTTCAAAATGGATATAATAAAGTGGTAATTGAACTTCGTGTCGTGCAATTTTGGTCTGAAATCATACTTGTGATTTCAAATCAAACTCGCGCTACGCGCGCTCGTTTGATTTTGAAATCACGCGTATGATTTCAGACCAAATTGCACTCCACTCAGTTCAATTACCATTATTAATCCTCGACTATCAAGTAGTCTCAAAAAGATATGATGGAAAAAATCAGGATACCCCTCTTTGGTGGTTTACTTTCTGCTCTGATCTCATGCTTTGCCCGGCTTCTTCCCCCTTTCCGGGCGCAATTTCCGTCTAGGTCTCTCTGAGAGTCTCTGGTGCTTCCATTTCTTTCTGCTTTCTGCTCTTCTACTAGAGATAATTTTAACCAAATTTATCATTCCTCGATCCCTTCCTCATCCCTCGACCCAATGTTTGTATTCTATGGCTTCCTCTTCGCGTATTTTTATCATTTCAGGCGTAATGCGTGATAGCACGGTTCTGTAGTTAGCTGTCATTTCTCGGCCTTGAAACTCCGACTGGAAGAATTTCAGGAGCAAGCCGGCAAAGAAAATACTCCAACTTGATTATTATTCCCCACTCTACCAAATGTTTGGATTCCATGGCTTCTTTTCGGGCATTTCTCCTTTGAGTAATTATTGTAGGTCGTTTTTTCAGCCGCTAGCAGCCCTGTAGTCTTTTTGGATGTTGCCAAAACATGCTGGTATTTGTGCCTGCGATTTTACCTTTCACGTAAGCATCAGCATCCCCCCTGACAACGCGCCCTTCCCCCGTTAGTTGAGCACTCCCTCCTCCCTCCTGACAACGCGCCCCTCCCCCAGTTAGTTGAGCATGCTTGACGTCACAATAGGGCTATTGTAACGTCAGGCTTCACGAAGACGTACACATCCGGGGCTTGCTGAGACGTCCAAAAATCGGATCGACCCCTAGCAATTTCCACAGGTTACTCGATAAATTCACACAGGGTACCCAATACTATATTTTCAGTTTTTGACGCTGTTTTCTTAGGTATGGTGCTCCGCTTTGCGGCGGCCGAAGGCCGCCGCAAGGAGCTCCGCTATGATAAGCTAAAACAATTCTTAAAACAGTTTAACTTTACCTGTTTCTTCTCGTCCCTTACTGATAAGCATACAAACAATTCCGAAGTCAAATGGTTTTTCTGTAATAGGCTGCGTTTTCAATTTTAGCGGGTTCTTAGACATATTTGAGAACCGGACTGACTCACACGTGCATCATTTTCTCCACCAAAATCAGAGAGACCAGTGCAAAACTAACAAACAAAAAGGGAGGTAATTAGTAAAATAAATCAGCAGTTTAAGGAAGGGGGGACCCAGGTTGAGTCTTCTAGCGTCACGAAGTGACGGGCTGTTTTCTTGTATCATAGAACGGGCAATTTTTGACGTAGCCTCCAGGGTCATGCATGCAGTATGTGGCATTCGGCCGGAGTATACCATTTTTCACTGTTTTTCCCCACGGTTTTTTTTCCAGTGTTTTAGTGTATCGGGCGACGCAGCAGTAATTTGGGTAGGTCATTGTTTAGGCTTCACTGTCGTTCTCTCGAACGAAGTCCCCCCTTGGGTTTTTTGCTTTGGCGTGCGGGCCGTTTTTTCCGCCCGCTTCGCTGGGGCTTGCCACATGGTGTGGCTTGTGGCGTAAATTGCGCCCCACCTTCGTTTGGCTTTCAAGGTTTTTTGCATGTTTTCATACCTTGTATAATTTGGCATTTTGTAAAACATGGACTGGTAAAACATGGACTGGACTGAGAAAACATGGACTGAGAAAACATGGACTGAGAAAACATGGACTGAGAAAACATGGACTGAGAAAACATGGACTGAGAAAACATGGACTGGGAAAACATGGACTGAGAAAACATGGACTGAGAAAACATGGACTGAGAAAACATGGACCGAGAAAACATGTACCTTCGTGGTAATTTTAAAGAGACTCCTATCCCACTCCTATAGCAGTGTGACTACAAAGCATTTGCGAATTACTCACGACAGTCATCAAAATCTTCTATAATAGCGTTGACAAACATAAAACAGGAAATGATGGAAAGTATTTTCCAAACATGAAGCCCGCGAGAAAGCAGGCACACGCTCATAAAACCAGCACTCTGGTGTTTTAAAATATCAGCAATCGCTCATGCTTTATTCTGTGCTCCCTTGGATGAAGTCCTGGAAAACTGTCATCAGGTTCCTCGCATTGTTAAATGTCAGCCGTCTCAATTTGATATCTGATAGCTGGCAAACTGCATGAGCGTTACTCATTGACCTTTATTGTTGACACTTGATACGACGATTAAGTTTCAAGATTTCAAAAGTCATCACATCGAGCCCAAGTGCAGTGTGGTTTACTCAAGACTGTGAGGCCATCAAATTTAGTTGTCGAGCCAAAACTACTTTCCATTGCTCTTTGTATTCTTTGCACCCGAAACCGTCAAAATAGTAAGTTTATCTACATGTATTCAATAATGACACCGGTTGCTTTGACCATTTTGACACATAAATCAGGCCATTTCAAATGGTGTTAGCACCGCTAGCAGCATGCAGGCAGCAGCATTAAACCATGTGAATGCCTTGCCGCCGGGCACGGTCTTGTGATTTCCTATAACACCAACATTTCAGGTAAATCGTATCTACTTGGCTCAGTCCATGTTTTGTCAGTCCATGTTTTGTCAGTCCATGTTTTGTCAGTCCATGTTTTGTCAGTCCATGTTTTCTCGGTCCATGTTTTCTCGGTCCATGTTTTCTCAGTCCATGTTTTCTCAGTCCATGTTTTCTCAGTCCATGTCTTCTCAGTCCATGTTTTCTCAGTCCATGTTTTCTCAGTCCATGTTTTCTCAGTCCATGTTTTCTCAGTCCATGTTTTCTAAGTCCATGTTTTCTCAGTCCATGTTTTCTGAGTCCATGTTTCCTCAGTCCATGTTTTCTCAATCCAGTCCATGTTTTACAACATGCCCTCATGGAAGTCTAAATTAAGGTCCAAGTAACAAGTTAATTACGTGTTTACGGCTATAACGCTCAGCACATATACGTGCTTCAATTACGGTGTTTATCCGTACCGTATTGTACGCACTCATACAAGTCTAAATTAAGGTCACAGTAACAAGTTTCAAACTCAGAACGCATCCGCTATTATGCTGAACACACATACGGACTTCAGTTACTGTTATTAGCCGACCCCTATTGTACGCAATGATGGAAGTCTAAATTAAGGTCCTATTTTCATTGAGTAATTATGCCCGCGAAGTCTTGAAATGTGTGGGTTACATAACACTCTTATGTAACAGCGTGTTGTTGAATTAAGGATACATTCCTTTGACAAGTCTTGTCTTATTTAAAGGAATCCTGACTTTGATTCATGGCCTTTTCACTCAGAAGATACGTAAGCCCGTGAGTCGCTAGTAGATTTCTTTTTCGTTTCACCAGATTACGTCGCCTCAGCCGATGTCTACATGCTTTCGCCCAGTTCCAGATGCCATACCTGCAGCCACCCGCTTGTTGAAGCCTCTGCCGATCCCGTTCGTGCCGCTATTTGCCTCGTATATGGCGAGCTTCCAGCCCAGTTCCAGATGCCGCCATACCTACAGCCACCCGCCTGTTGCAGCATCTGCCGATCCCGTTCGTGCCGCTATTTGCCCCGTATATGGCGAGCTTCCAGCTCTAATTTGGACTTATTCAAAATACCATGTTTGCTCGTGTGTCGAGCCTAAATTGGACTTATTGAAAATACCATGTTCGCTCGTTCGTCGAGCCTAAATTGGACTTATTCAAAATACCATGTTCGCTCGTGTGTCGAGCCTAAATTGGACTTATTCAAAATACCATGTTCGCTCGTTCGTCGAGCCTAAATTGGACTTATTCAAAATACCATGTTCGCTCGTTCGTCGAGCCTAAATTGGACTTATTCAAAATACCATGTTTGCTCGTGTGTCGAGCCTAAATTGGACTTATTCAAAATACCATGTTCGCTCGTGTGTCGAGCCTAAATTGGATTTATTCAAAATACCATGTTCGCTCGTTCGTCGAGCCTAAATTGGACTTATTCAAAATACCATGTTCGCTCGTTCGTCGAGCCTAAATTGGACTTATTCAAAATACCATGTTCGCTCGTTCGTCGAGCCTAAATTGGACTTATTCAAAATACCATGTTTGCTCGTGTGTCGAGCCTAAATTGGACTTATTCAAAATACCATGTTCGCTCGTGTGTCGAGCCTAAATTGGACTTATTCAAAATACCATGTTCGCTCGTGTGTCGAGCCTAAATTGGACTTATTCAAAATACCATGTTCGCTCGTGTGTCGAGCCTAAATTGGATTTATTCAAAATCATGTTCGCTCGTGCGTCGAGCCTAAATTGGATTCATTCAAATACCATGTTTGCTGTGTGTCGTGCCTTTTATTGGATTTATTCAAAATACCATGTTGGCTCGTGTGTCGAGCTTTGGAGCCTTATTCCTCACATTTGCTGGTTTGTATATTGAACTCTTATTTAGACATTTGTAAGTAGAACTGCTAAGAATTCTAAGTTTCTTTTTCCAAGTGCCCGGTATCCTGGTCGCGCCAATATGGGTTTTCTTATAGAAACCCTTCAATTCATCTTTGATGAGTTTTTGGCCCGACTTGGCTATTGGGAACTTTCCTTTTTAAGCTTAGTTTTTTGTGCTCTTTTTGCGTCTGGTATTCCGACAATTTTTTCGTATACTTGTCAAGATGCTAAGCCACAGACACATTAACATAGCGTGTATAAAACCTGGTTTGTGGGAAAGCTTCCCTACTGGCTAAGTCGGGCCACTGCCCTTAACTGTGAAAGGGAAGGTTTTTCTGAGTTTTGGGAAAAGGTACCCTTTTGGAAGGGTTATTGGGCAAATAAGGTCTTTGGCAGATACATAGTAAGCTGTAGGCTGCTCGATCCGAGGTCAACCCATTTCCCATAACTTAATCCCACACGACCGAGACAATGAGCGGCCTGGTTACCTCAATGAAAATCGTTTACTATTTTCATTGAGTAATTATGCCCGCGAAGTCTTGAAATGTGTGGGTTACATAACACTCTTATGTAACAGCGTGTTGTTGAATTAAGGATACATTCCTTTGACAAGTCTTGTCTTATTTAAAGGAATCCTGACTTTGATTCATGGCCTTTTCACTCAGAAGATACGTAAGCCCGTGAGTCGCTAGTAGATTTCG
Source organism: Scolanthus callimorphus (assembly GCA_033964015.1). Classification (NCBI taxonomy): domain Eukaryota; kingdom Metazoa; phylum Cnidaria; class Anthozoa; order Actiniaria; family Edwardsiidae; genus Scolanthus; species Scolanthus callimorphus. The sequence continues at coordinate 11,269,362 of CM066915.1, forward strand.
ACCCACCCACCTCCCCTTCGGCGACGTAACATATACCGCGTACTTCCGTCCGCCTTCAGCCGCTCTTTACCTCGGTCAACCCATTTCCCATAACTTAATCCCACACGACCGAGACAATGAGCGGCCTGGTTACCTCAATGAAAATCGTTTACTAGTAACACAGTTAAGTACGGTGTTTACGGCTATTACGCTCAGCAACACGTACGCGCTTCAATCACGGTGTTTACTTGTGCTGTATTGTACGTACTCATAGAAGTTTAAACTAAGGTCCGAACAACAAGTTTTATTCTATACATACTGAGATTTTCGCGCTAAAAATTAATGAAATAAATATCATCACTGTGCGCGTTTGCAGGCTTTTGATTGGTCGGACGGTTTTTCTTACTAGTGAAAAATAGCGTCCGACCAATCAAAGGCCACGGTCGGTTTTTGTCACTTGTGAAGAAAATCGTATCGGCCTTTTCTCGACGCCTTCAAACAACGGCGGGTTGTTTTTCTTTCTCGTCAAAGAAAATGACATCGAGATTTTAGGATTTAGATTGCTCTGTGGAGGATTTCATTTCAGAACAAGTAGACGGAAACACTAAGAAAAAATCTCTACATTAACACGTAGCTGTGCTGCAACAATTCCTAGAATTGAAAAAAGAAGAGCGAACTGGAAAATATCCCTCCTGAGGAGCTCAATGAATTTTATTATTAAGCGAATTCATCACAACAGTCTAGAAGACAAAGAAGAATACGAACCAAGCTCCCTTCGAGGTTTCATTGCAAGCTTCGAGCAAACAAGAAAAGCATTTTCATCCAAGCAGAAAGATTTGAAGCGCAAAAGAAAAGGAAAAGGAAAAGACCGCATGCATCTGTTGCAATCAGCGAAGACGACATGAAAGTTCTCTACAGGAGGGAGGGGTGTCTCTATGGGCTCTATTGTTCCTATGATCGCTGCCAGTGACGTCATACCCTGTCTTCGTGAACTCGACAAGAAAATGGCGGTCGCATGTCGAAGGCATAACCGCTCTGTGTGAAGTTTATCCTTGAATTGTTGCTTTCTGTCGTCGGCTAGAGATGCAAAAATAGTTCTGAAGCACTTTTAAATATAGGAACTATAACCCTGGCAGCTAAAATTTGCGTTTCTCATTTATTTTACCTAGAATTTTGGTTAAAACATATTTCGCTGTGAATTTTCGAAGGCGGGATAATGCCCTGTTGGCTTTCTTGTAGCTTTAAAAATCGATTTATAGTTGTACGCGCATTAGGTATTGCAGAGATTATCACCGACCGGAAGGTCAAATCTATAACCGCTGACCAGACTAAGCTTGCTAGTCGGCCATTTTGTTTTAGTTTACAAACATTAGTCCTCACGTATGTAGTCCATTACTCTGATCATCACTTTACTACGTAAGTTGATTCTCGTCTTACTGTATCTAGTTCCTTAGTATTAGTGTCTAACTGTATTATTATTTGATTTATGTGAACTAGGACTCGTTCATCGTTGAGATTATTAAACCATATCTTCATCGAGGAGCCTAATTACTTCATGAACGAGTCGTAAACAATGGTTGTCGTAGAATGTTCAGTACCCGGCTGCGAGTTCAAGACCTCGGACCTCTCCGAGCAGCTCGTCATCGCCCTTCTAGGAAACCATGCCTTAGCGCACACAAGTCCACAGAGTCATTCAGCACCGGCGACTACCAGAGGGCCCAAGTTATTACGGCCTACCGTCGATATCGGCGTGTCTATCGAGGAATGGAACGTGTTTCTAAGACGCTGGGAAGTGTTTCGAAGGGGATCTGGGATCGACGAGGCATCAGCCCATCCCAGCTGTTTCAATGTGCAGGATCGGAGCTCGGTGACAGTCTTCTTAAGACGAACCCCTGCATCACATCCGAGACCCTACCAGCCCTTTTAACGGCGATGCGTTCCCTCGCTGTAATCCCGGTAGCCACATGCGTCTTACGAACCGAACTGCTGCAGCTGCATCAAGAGAGAGATGAAGCATTCAGAGCGTTCACCGCCAGGGTGCGTGGGAAAGCCGAGACCTGTGCCTTCAACGCGACATGCGAGTGTGGGAAAAATGTAAATTATACCGATCACGTCATCCGAGACGTCCTGCTGAACGGCCTCTCCGACCCAGACATCCGCCGAGAGGTACTGGGGACGAAAGATATTCTCAACTCGCACCATGGCCTTGCTCCTCTCGCTGACGTGTCCGCGGTCGCAGACACCGGCGCACAGTCCGACCTCTGGGCCCTGTCGAACTTCCTAGCCTGTGGTTTCTCCCGTGATGACCTACATCCCATCCAGATGAGCTTGTCGGCAGCCAACCGCTCCCCTATCTCGATCGAAGGGGCGTTCTTCGCTAAGCTCACTACAAAGTCCAACCAGGGTGATGTATCCTCATGCCGCTCCATGGTCTACGTCAGCAGCTCGGTTCAAGACATGTACTTGTCATACGAATCGCTGCTCAACCTCGGCTTCTTCGCAAGTGGATTTCCGTCTGCCCATCACGTGACCAACCTAGATAGCCACCACGACGACGGGTCACGCGGGACACCGCCCATCAATGCCACGCGGTCAATTAACGAGGGCTGCGGGGCAGCAAAACCGCCGCACAACCCTACCTGTAACTGTCCCCAGCGTCAAGCTCCACCACAAAGGCCCTCACAGCTACCGTTCCCTTGTACACCAGAAAACAACGAGCGGATGAAAGAGTGGCTCCTCGAACGGTACGCCTCCTCTACGTTCAACACTTGTCCCCACCGACCACTGCCCTGTATGGAGGGCCCGCCGATCGAGATAATAATAATAATAATAATAATATATCACATTTATATTGCGCAGTTATCAATGAGAAATTTTCAACTGCGCATTACAAAAGATGTTCGGTTTAAAATTTAAAATTTACATGTCAATGCTAAAAAAAAAAATAAATATTGTAAACAAAGAAATATTTCTAAATTTTAAAATAAATTAAAAGTCAATAAAAAGTCGATAAAATCAATAAAAAGTAAAATGAAAAGGAAACGCAAAAATAACTATTTAAATAAATTTAAAACGCTTTCACAAATAGATGGGTCTTAAGTGCCCTCTTGAAGCCATTGATAGTGGAAATGTTACGAATTTCTCGTGGGAGATCGTTCCACAGCTTCGGCGCAGCAACCTCGAAGGCACGATCACCAAGAGTCTTTTTTGATTTTACCGTACTGTAATTAAGCATAAGGCTGTTATTGCTTCTGAGGGAGTAGTGTTTATCGTGCCTTCTTGAAATGAGATCCGTGAGGTACTGTGGCGCCAAGCCATGAATGGCCTTAAAAGTAGTGAGCAGCATTTTGAAAACAATGCGCTGCTTAACAGGTAGCCAATGTAGGGACTTCAATAATGGCGTAATGTGACAAAACTTCGCCTCTTTGAACACTAGACGAGCAGCGGCATTCTGAATGCGTTGCAGTTTCTTCAGCTGATATTCTGCTGACCCGAAAAGAACACTGTTACAGTAGTCAATTCGGCTTGAAATAAACGCATGAATGAGGGTCTCAGTGCAGCTCTTAGTTAAATACTGTCTGATCTTTCTAATATTGTAGAGATGAAAAAATGCTGCTGAGCAGACCTTATTAATATGGTGGTCCATAGATAAATGAGAATCAAACCAGACTCCAAGGTTTTTAACAGGGGAGTTGGGAGTGATTTTAGCGGCACCTACGTTCACATGAGTGAGATTGACTTTATCAAGCTGCTGCCGCGTTCCAATAAGAAGGAACTCAGTTTTGCTCTCATTTAAGAGAAGCCTGTTATGCTGCATCCAGCACTTAATTGCCTCAATAGAATTTTCCATGGCATCAAGAGCATCCGCCTGACCGGTCTCTTCTGCCGGACTGAACGATAAATATAATTGCGTATCGTCCGCGTAACAGTGGACTGATGGTAGATACGCCTTAGCCGTGTCAAGAAGAGAGCTCGCATAGATAGTGAAAAGGAGCGGCCCTAGGCAGGAACCTTGGGGGACACCGCAGCTCAACTCGAATCTCTTCGACTCACATCCCTTACCGACACCCGTTGCGCACGCCCTGAGAGGTAGGACTGGAACCATTGAAGTGCGGTGCCTTCAAAACCCAACCTGCTGAGCGCCGCCAATAAGATTGTATGGTCGACTGTGTCGAAGGCAGCACTCAGATCAAGTAGTACGAGAAGGGTCACATGCTGCTTGTTCATATTGAGGAGGATGTCGTTTTTAACCTTTAATAAGGCAGTTTCCGTACTATGGTTTTGTCGATAGGACGATTGTGCTATTGGGTACAAGTTGTTAATGACCATATGGTTGTAAGTTTGATTAAATACTGCTTTTTCTGTCAGTTTAGATATAAACATTAAGTTACTGACAGGTCGAAAATTCTTAAACAAAATGTCCAAACCTAGCTTTTTTAGCAGAGGTAGTACCAAAGCTTCTTTCCAATCGTCCGGAAAATGGGCAGTTTGTAAGGAGCAGTTAATTATTTTAGTGATTATCGGAAGGAGGGAATCACATTGGCTGACCAGACGGGAAGGCATTGGATCGAGTGTGCAAGACTTCAGTGACGATTTTCGAATGAGTGTTTTGACATCCTCGTCCGTCAAGGTCTCGAAGTTGGTGAAAGACGGAGCAGGGCCTGCATCAAGGGAAGAAGTACTCGACAGGTTTGACAATGGACAAGTAGATGTTGATACTTGTCCATCAATCTTTGCTTGAATCATTTCAATTTTTTCAACAAAGTACTTTCCTAAATCATTTGCAAAAATAGAAGCATCAAGATTAGGGGGCAAACCATCACCCTGCGCATGATTGAATAAGCGCTTGCTTTCTTGAAATAGCTTTCTTTGGTCACTGCTGTTCTCCTCGATTAGGTTGGTGTAAAAGTCGCGCCTCGCTTTATTCATGAGATTATTGAAAGTATTGCGCTTTTTCTTGAAATCAGCTAAGTCTGAATCAAGCTTTGAACGTCTCCATTTCTTTTCAGCGATCCTCCTTTCCCTTTTCGCGTTACGGATCTCATCAGAGTACCAAGGCACTCTCGGTCGTGCAAAAATGGTTTTGGTGTTAAGTGGTGCATGTTTGTCTATGGCAGCTTGTAATGTGGTATGGTAGGAAGTAACAAGCTCTACCAAATCATCAGGCGGATTCTGACAAAAATCCGAGCTGGCCAGCTCATCGTCCAGAGATTCCATATCAACAGCTTTGTACTTTCTGTAAGATACCGTTCTAGAGCTTATAGGGGTTTGGGATGATGCAGGAGACACAAAACCGACGCATGGTCTGAAACATATCGGTCAACTCTGGGCGTAGACCGTATAATCTGGTCAGTCTGGCGTGTGATAGCAAGGTCTAAAGTGTGCCCCTGTATGTGGGTGGGTCCAACAACATGCTGTTGAAGACTAAAACACTCCAAAACATCAAGAAATTTAACGGCATCCCTGTCACCCTGGACATCAACGTGAAAATTAAAATCCCCAACCACCACTAGTTGTTCTTTGCATAAGACAATGTTCTCTAGATAATCACTGAACTCGGAACAGAAGGTGCTAGTGGGAATTCGATGGGCATCCGAGTCAGACTGTGGGCGATATATTATCAAAACTCGAAGGTCATGTGATTGGGCCGATTTAACAGTCCATTCGGAAAACTCAAATGACACCTTAGCCCCTGCACTAACTTTGTTCACTGTTAAAGAATCCCTGAACATCAACGCTGTACCACCTCCTAGGCGACCAACACGTCCGTGATCTAACAGGTGATACCCATCAGGGCAAAGCTGAGATCTAATAACATCATCATTAGGGCTGAGCCAAGTCTCTGTGATCGCCACTAAGTCAACTTTGCTCTCACAGACGTAATCAAAGATGACAGCCGACTTATTTCGAACAGAGCGAGGGTTTAGTAAACACAGTGTCAGAGATGCACCTGCGTTGTTATTCGAAGGCAGCCGATCAACAGAGATAAGATTCGATGGATTTGCTTTTGGCTGGCCTGTAGGACGCGTCCTCGACCGTGATACAATAGTGCTTATGGCATTATTGTCAGGACCGGGGTTCAGTTTAAAGACTAAATCCCCTACGTCCAGTACCATGTGAAATGTTGAGGTCGAGTTTGCATAGTAGGCACATGGGCATTTGTGTCGCCTCAATTTAAAATTTTTATGTGGCCTTGCAAAAACTAACCATGGGGCAATGCCAGAACAATTTGCCCACGGGCACACATCGTTCGAAAAAATTCGAGAAAAATCGGGAGAAAAGGCGTTGTGCCCATCACACCTTGGAAAAGGATCGCAGAAACAAAAGACAAAAAATGTCACTTTGAGCAAAAGTTTCGATGGTGTTGCAAAACCACTAGCCATATTTTTAAATAAAATCTTCTTTTTCCCAAGATGTTCACTTAAAATTTAATCCTTTGACCTATTTCCTTTTATTTATTTCCTTTTTCTTACTTATTAATTGTTTATATTGTTATTCCCTTTGTTATATAATATTTATTTTATTTTATTATTGATCAATCTACTGTAGACAATGTGTAAACGTATGTATTAATTGTATTTAATTGATCCCTCACAACTAAGTAATGATTATCTAGATATATCAATAACAGAATTAATTAACATGAGAGATTTGCGAAAAACCGAGATCAAAAGCAGCGGCAGTAAAAGGAAAACACAAGTGAGAAATGCGAGAGACGTAAGAAAAAAAATTAGAAGATTAATGTCAGTGTTAAAAACACCGATCGATCGAATCACTAGTTGTTTATCAAATTTAATTATCAGTTAGAGACAAAATAAACAATTCAGCAGTCAGGAGTATAGAGGCGTAAAGCCCGCGAGAAAACAAAGATAGAACAGGATACAGGCCGTAGTAAACCAAAACAGAGTGTGACGAAAGACAAAGTAACGCAATCTTATGCAAATTCAGAGTTACTGTACGATTCACGGTAGAGTGAACCTAGAACTTCGCTTGGAGTGAATATTTAATTAGAACTCAAAAATTATGTCAGAAAACTGATAAATGAGATGTCTAGAATACGAACTAATTGCAAGGAAGCAACCGATAGGGAATAAAAGGAATTTTTGAGTATACTTAAGTTCGTGAAAGCGTAGACCAGTCACTCGCCGTCGAGAGTTAGAACACTAGGTTCTTGGTTGTACTTGGCGGGAAACTTGAAGTCGGCTCGTTGTCCAAGAAACTGTCGAAAACCACCTTGGATCGATTCCACCGCCACCAATCGACTGAAGCAGACTTTACCCTGGTTTTCTGGATAGTTCAGGAGGTTTTGGATGAAACGGCTAGTAAAAATTTGATTTTTTGTGGCTTTAGATCTAGAACCCGACTTAACTCTTCGCCGGTCAGTTGCCACACGTGGAGCCCGCAGCCTCACCCAAAGCCTGTCAAACCCCGGCCAGCATTCCCCTTCATTGGCAGCAGCGAGTCTACGAAGATCTCCTTCGCGACGAGGCACTAGGCGTAATCGAGCGCGTACCCTATGGTGAACCTGTGACATGGTGCCATCGCATGGTGATCACACGGAAACACGACGGCTCCCCACGTCGCACAGTGGATCTCTCTCCGCTCAACAAATTTTGCAAAAGAGAGACATTTGGCACAGAGTCTCCCTTCCAACTGGCGCGTCGTATCCCGAAGGATACTTGGAAGACGGTGACCGACGCCTGGAACGGGTATCACAGCGTCCCCCTACGCGAGTCAGACCGTCATCTCACCACCTTCATCACACCGTTCGGTCGCTGGCGTTACACAAGGGCACCCCAAGGCTTCCTGTCATCCGGAGACGGGTACAACCGCCGCTTTGACGCCGTCCTCTCTACGTTCGAGCGAAAGGAACGCTGCGTCGACGACACCATTCATCACGACACCGACCTGGAACAGCACTGGTGGCGAAGCATCGACCTACTCACACGCGTCGGGCAAGCGGGTATCGTGCTCAACCCCGAAAAATTCCAGTTCGCAAAGAGAAGCGTCGACTTCGCTGGCTTCAGAGTATCCGAATCATCAATCGAACCGCTACCAAAATACCTTGACGCCATCAGAGAGTTCCCCTCCCCGACCTCCACTACCGACATCAGGAGCTGGTTCGGTCTAGTGAACCAGGTGGCCAACTACGCACAGTTGCGCGACATCATGGCACCCTTCAAGCCGTTTCTCAGCCCACGATGTCAATTCACATGGTCCGCTGAGCTTGAGGCAGCGTTTCAGGCCTCTAAAGCGGCCATCGTAGAAGCAATCCGCCACGGGGTAGAAATCTTCGACATGCAGCGACGTACCTGCCTCCGTCCTGACTGGTCCCGACGTGGTATCGGTTACTTCCTCCTCCAGCAGCACTGCAACTGCCCGTCAGGCATTCCCGACTGCTGCCCCGGGGGATGGCGGATCACTCTGGCAGGCTCCCGCTTCCTATCGTCAGCGGAGCAACGCTACGCAGCAATCGAGGGAGAAGCACTCGCCTGCGCCTGGGGCCTGGAGCAAACGCGATATTTCACCCAAGGATGTGACAACCTGGTCATCGTCACCGACCACAAGCCATTGACTAAGATCTTCGGTGACAGAACCCTAGATGAAATATCAAACTCTCGCCTGTTCAGGCTCAAGCAGCGAACCCTCCCATGGCGGTTCGACATCGTGCACAGGCCGGGAAAAACCAACCATGCCGCTGACGCAGCCTCGAGATACCCCTCACTTTCCGGCTCAGTGAATTGCAACGCACCTGGCTCCCCAAGCACACCCGACGCAATAGAAACAGCACTATTGGCCTCTATCCGCAATGACGCCCAGGAGCTCAGCACAATCCCATGGTCACTGCTCGCTCGAGAAACAGAAGGGGATGCCTCCTTAGGCCACATACTCCAATTGATTGCACAAGGGTCTACAAGCTTCGACAGCACAGACCCCGCCCTGGTCGGCCTGTGGCCCCTCTGTGAATCGTTTTATGTACATCAAGGCGTGCTACTCTACCAAGACCGCGTAGTGGTCCCCACATCCCTCCGCACCCAAGTCCTACAACACCTCCATGCAGCTCACCAAGGAGCCTCCATGATGGAACAACGTGCACGTGCTATTGTATACTGGCCAGGAATGACACAGGACATTCGCCACACGAGGGAGAGATGCACCGACTGCAACAGGAACGCCCCATCGCAAGCCGCCACACCTCCACTCCCATCTCCACCACCCTCAACCCCATTCGAGGCAGTCTTCGCGGACTTCTTCGACTACGGTGGACGCCATTACCTCGTAGTAGGAGATCGACTCTCGGGCTGGGTAGAGATACTGAGCTCGTCGGCAGGAACCAACCTTGGAGGCTCCACGGGCCTGGTTCGCCACCTACGCTCCTTCTTCGCAACATTTGGCGTGCCAGAGGAGATATCCAGTGACGGCGGCCCAGAATTTATAGCAGGTCATACGGAGCAGTTCCTGCGCCTCTGGGGAGTACAACACCGCCTCTCATCCGCCGGCTTCCCACAATCAAATGGAAGAGCGGAGGTTGCAGTGAAAACTGCAAAACGCCTTTTGATGTCGAACACCGGACCCACAGGTACCCTTGATCAAGATCGTTTCCTACGTGCAATATTGCAGTTGCGTAACACACCTGACCCAGACTGCAACCTCTCACCGGCGCAGATAATATTTGGTCGCCCCCTGCGAGACGGACTCACATTCGTGAACAAACTGGAGAAATTTTCAAACCCGAACATCCGCCCCTTGTGGCGACATGCCTGGGCAGCCAAGGAAGAGGCGCTTCGGACCCGGATCACACGCACAACGGAATCCCTGAAAGCCCATTCAAGACCACTCCGTCCGCTAGCCATCGGTGAGAGGGTGTTCCTCCAGAACCAGAGAGGCAACCACCCGACTAAGTGGGACAGATCAGGCACGGTGGTGGAGTCGCCCGGCCACGACCAGTACCGGGTCAAAGTTGACGGGTCAGGACGAATTACCCTACGAAATCGTCGCTTCCTGCGAGCCTACACTCCAGCCACTCCCTCCATTCCCCAGCAGTCCTCGGTAGCGCCTCGCCCAACGAGCGGTGTAGAACAACCTCACTCTTCGCCCCTCTGGACGCAGAGAGTAGAGGCACCAGCTCCACCCCAACCTCCAGTGGAAGCAGTGACCCCCGCCACAGCAGAGGATTCCCAATCACTACCAGTCACGGCACTCACATCACAAGAGCCAGACCGTGCATGTCATGTGAGCAACGAAATCACCTCACCACCAGCTGGAACATTCACCTCCAATACTCCTGCACCAACATCAGCGCCCCAGCCAACACCACCGCTGGTCAAGCAATCTCGCCCTAGTCGTCTTCGACAATCACCAAAACGCTTTGAACCAGAAACGGGCACATGGATATAACACAATAAGTTCGCCCATCTATAGAACTCTATAGCTCCTCGAACTGGGGGGGATGCAGAGATTATCACCGACCGGAAGGTCAAATCTATAACCGCTGACCAGACTAAGCTTGCTAGTCGGCCATTTTGTTTTAGTTTACAAACATTAGTCCTCACGTATGTAGTCCATTACTCTGATCATCACTTTACTACGTAAGTTGATTCTCGTCTTACTGTATCTAGTTCCTTAGTATTAGTGTCTAACTGTATTATTATTTGATTTATGTGAACTAGGACTCGTTCATCGTTGAGATTATTAAACCATATCTTCATCGAGGAGCCTAATTACTGTATTGAAGGCTCAAACTAGGAGGTTTTATTGGGGACGGATTGAGATATTTCTCTGCCAATTTTCATGGCTCTCCGATTGCTGGTTTGTTCTATCAATCCTTTTATTGGCTTCGTGCAAGGATCTTAAATACAAGAAAACAACAAGAAACAACACTTCAAGACGTTTAACAGGTAAGCATAAATGCTTTACTATTTAAGTTGACAAAATACTCGCTATTTACAATATTTACAGCATCTTTTTGGCCCAGTTATTAGTACTACATGTTTTTCGGTTACGGGGAATTATATATTTCTATAATACTAAAGCCTAAGGGAAACATGATGTAAGCTTCGGCTGCTATCGAGTGAAAATTTCCCTTCTAGCAAAGGCCGTGGTTCCCTAACTCCACAGAGCTTTATTTGCGGCAAACCGCCAATACAATATCAGATTACCTTGTAATGGTTTCATGCTAGCATGTTTCGGTCCTTTTGTTACCAGAAAAGCGAGCAAAACAAAACGAAAATTTCGTAATAATAAATACAAAGCTGAACAAAGCTTGCTCTAATGCCAGGGGTTTGCAAACCAACTCCTAAGGCTTAGCTAAGGACTTGGTCAACTGTTTCGCTTCATTGACCTTAGCCTTGTTCAGTTATTGCTAGAAACTAACCCCTGTGGTATTAAAACATTCTCCTAACTGTTCTATCAATCAAGCTACTAGGTACAAATGCACAATTCAATTTCAATTTGTAATTTTATTTACATCATCAGTTAAAAAAAAAATGTTGCTTTGATCATTGGCAAATCCTTTTTGGTGCTCACTCATTATTGTTAACTACCTGAAAGTAAACACCAGGAGACATGGCAGTGAGACCCAGTTGTGATGGTAGCACAGTACAGGAATTGTCAAGGTGTTGATCCACATGCTTCACTTGTTTGTAGGAGCCATATGGATCCATCCAGCTTGTGACCACTCTGGGAGAAACAAACTCTATGCCCTCTTGTAGAGCATCCAAAATCCAATGATCTCACTCAGACAAATAAGCTATGTTTTTCTCAGAATTAAACAAAAGTACATATGAGTGGTTCACAAAATCCATTTTGTAGTATAAAATGGCAAACTTGTTCCAGGTGGTCAGCTTGATTTCCCTCTTTCGGCATTTGTGATCAGTCAAATTCTCTATATTCCTATTAAATCCGCTGCTTTTACCATTTGATAGTCGTGTGTATTGTCAAAATCAATGGAAAGAAATTACTCTCGCTCTTCATCTGGGACTAGGGAAAGTTTGTTAAAAATGGCCCATTACCAACCACAATCCTTTGTGCGCCGAGGCACATTTTCTCAATAACATGATACTCGAATCAACCTGTTTTGATCTTGTCATTTTATGTAGTTTTTACCAGGTATTCAAGTTTATTCAGAGTAGCTATTTTCCACCATTTTGATATTTCTTTAAATGCAAGATGTAGTAATTGAAAACAAAAACACAAGCTCACAAAGGATGCAGTTAGAGGTGGCCTTTAATTGGACTGTCAGCAAGCAGTTGTATTTCAAAATCAAAAGTGAATGTTTTTGTGTTGTTGCTTTTTAAATCACACAAAGAATCTTGAGAAAAGTGGGTGAAGTTGAATGGAAGAAAGAACGAAATTTATTTCTACTGTACAATTTTAAAATCATCAGATGAAGGCAAAGACATGGAAAATGAAATTGTATCATATGATTCCCCATGGAAAGGACCAGGATAATTGGAAAATGAAAGTGTCCACGGGCATAGACTGTTGCTATTTAGGAATGTGAGCTGTGAAAATACCTGCATCATTTATGTTAAAAAGGGCCACTTTAAAATATTTATTTTAATAAATGCATTTAAAAATACATTTATTTTATGTTTCTTGCAGGGTTGACTACTGGACACAATAATAATGCTTTGGCATTGATGGCAAAGAGTATTAGTTGGTCTGGTTACAGCAGTAGTTGGTCTGATTTGCACTTTGCCTTTGGCTGGTTGATGCCCCCTTATTGCATGCTGTAGTGACGGTCACAAATTTTTAGCCCCTTACAGTCAACAAAAGACATGAAGCGTCCCCCCTAGAGTTGAATATTCAATTCACTATTCCAATATTGATTTCATTATTCAATCCAAAATTGCATTTTTCAAATCAATATTAAAAATGTTATAGCTGTTGCAAATCGGAAACTTGTTCTCTGTCTATGATTCCATGGCAACACCCTTTTCAAGCAAAAATTGTGCAGAATGTTTTGAGAAACAGACACACAGGCACCAAAGCGTAAAAGAGATTGTGCGTTGCCATGGAATCGTATGCAAAAAACAAGTTTCAATATATTTAATTGAAAAATTGATTTTTGGATTGAATAATGAAATTAATAATAGAGTTGTGAGTTGAACATTCAACGCTAGGGGGGCACGCTTCATGTCTTCTGACTTTAAAAAATTATCTGACTCTAAAGGCAAACAATCAGGCAAAATTAGAGCTCATACATTCCAACCAAGCTGCTCAGTTTACGAGCACAAGCTTCATTTTCACACCCTTGTATACAGCATGGGACTCTGCCAAGCAGACATGCATTGTGTGGTTCCAGAAAAAATCCATACACCCCGAACAGAAGGGTGTTGAAAGTTAGCCCCCCACCCCTCTGGAATTTCCAAAGAAAAATACAGGGGGGGGGGGGGGGGGATATTTTCTGAAACCACACATTAATAAATAAAGTATTACTTAATTCATTCAACTTCAATTTTGTATTGATTTAGTAGTTTCCCACAAGATGATACTCAGTATGTATTACTGCTAACACCCCTACAGAAGGGTGTTGAAAGTTAGCCCCCCACCCCTCTGGAATTTCCAAAGAAAAATACAAGGGGGGGGGGATATTTTCTGAAACCACACATTCATAAATAAAGTATTACTTAATTCATTCAACTTCAATTTTGTATTGATTTAGTAGTTTCCCACAAGATGATACTCAGTATGTATTACTGCTAACATTAAATTTATTATTGTTTATTTGTAAATTTAAATTATCAAGAGAGACATGTGGGACAAGTGTAAATATGTGTTTTGCCAGCTATATCTATTAAAGTTATATTAAAACATATATCCTTGGATTATAAAATTTTGCTGATGAAAAGCCACTTCATGATGAATGGCAATTTCATTTTTGATCTGCACCTCCCCCCCCTACAGAAGAGTTTTTTTCTGCGGGGGTACACAGGAAAATGGCATTTTCCGAGGGGGTCAAACCAAAGAAAAGGTTATTCTGTAGGTTCTGTACGGACCTGGGTGAGTTGACAATAAGAAACAACTGAAATCGAAGTACAGAGTTGAACTGAAATAGTAGTAGGGATCAAAGAAAACCAATATTAACAGCATCGAATAAGGCTTCATAGAGCGCAACAAGAATTAGAACACAATAAGATGGTTTTATGATGTGCATATTGTTTATTCTGTTTGAACAGAAGCTTTACTGTATATAAGGTGTTTCTGCTTTGGTTACTCCAGTTAAAGTACCTAAATCAAACGCTCTGGCCTGCCCTAGAGGTACTAGAAGTTTACTTATCCTGCACAAACTATGTATCGGGTACAAAGTTCGGTGGGGAGAACTGCAGTTTTGGACTTTGAAGGGATTGATAGAGCAACTCAGAGACCAGATTAGTTTAACTTTGGTATCAAATAAAAGCTCTATCATTCAGGACAAAAACGTCCTATTTTCAGAAGGTCAAATTAAATACGCACTGAGAAATAACGATATATTTCCCTACGGGTTTTACAGTCCCGCAACAAACTCGCGAAATCCCGCGAACGGTCCCAAAGGAGAAAACTAATATTATTCGGCCTCTTTAAAAAGCTTGTACGACAAAAGGCCCACAGAAGGAAGACTTAGTATTAGTCAACAGATTACTTACTCTTATTGGGGATAAAAACTAGGCTTTAACGTCAGGCACACTTTTCATTGCTCTGTACTGTTTCGTGTCTGACGCTACTTTAACCCAAGCGACGATACTGCGGGACGCTATCCTGTAACCCGATATCTGGCAGCGATCATAGGTCATGGTTGTCAAGCATTAAACAACCCCTCCCTCCTGGTTCTCTACGAGAAAAAAGTTCTAGAAACTGAGACACCTGAAGCTCTTCTCTGGTTGAATAACACAACTCAATTCGGTCTTCGCGGCTGCAAAGAGCACATAGACATGTGTTGTGGCAACGTCAAGCTCAAGAAACATCGACGGAGCTTCGTTTTTATTTTTTTAATCTATTGAGGATTTTTTCTGAATATTCACTTTTTATAAATAACTGTGTAATTATTTTTACAATAGGTTATTAGCCTTCTCGTAGTGTAAACACTCATGGAAGTCTAAATTCAGGTCCCAGTAACAAACGCATCCGCTAAGACTCTCAACACACCTACGTGCTTCAATTACGGTATTAACCGGTCCCGTATTGTACGCACTCATATATAAGTCCAAATTAAGGTCCGAGTAACAAGTTTCCTACTCAGAATGCATCCACTATTACGCTTAGCACACATACGGACTTCAGTTACTGATATTACCCGTCCCGTATTGTATGCACCCATATAGGTCTAGTTCGAGTAACAAGTTCCTTACTCAGAATGCATCGGTTATTACGCTGAACACACATACGGACTTCAATTACGCCGTTTAGCCGGCTCGTATTGTAAGCACTCATTAGAAGACCTGCTAATGCGCTATGTACACATACGGGCTTCAATTACGGTGTTTAGGGGCCGACCATTTGACTTCTTTGGGGGGGGGGGAGGATTTTGAAAAAAAATTTCCTGCACAGCATTTTTGTCATAATTCTCAACTAATTTTACGAAATAATTATCCTACAAGATCTTAGAGACGTAAAAAAAAAATCTTGCAAAAAAAATCATCCACCATCCCCCCCCTCAAAAGTCAAATGGTCGGCCCCTTAGCCCTCCCGTATTGTAGGCACTCATGGAAGTCTAAATTAAGGTCCAAGTAACAAGTTAATTACGTGTTTACGGCTATAACGCTCAGCACATATACGTGCTTCAATTACGGTGTTTACCCGTACCGTATTGTACGCACTCATACAAGTCTAAATTAAGGTCACAGTAACAAGTTTCAAACTCAGAACGCCATCCGCTATTATGCTGAACACACATACGGACTTCAGTTACTGTTATTAGCCGACCCCTATTGTACGCAATGATGGAAGTCTAAATTAAGGTCCTAGTAACACAGTTAAGTACGGTGTTTACGGCTATTACGCTCAGCAACACATACGCGCTTCAATCACGGTGTTTACTTGTGCTGTATTGTACGCAATCATAGAAATCTAAATTAAGGTCCGAACAACAAGTTTTATTCTATACATACTGAGATTTTCGCGCTAAAAATTAATGAAATAAATATCATCTCTGTGCGCGTTGCTGGCTTTTGATTGGTCGGACGGTTTTTCTTACTAGTGAAAAATAGCGTCCGACCAATTAAAGGCCACTGTCGGTTTTTGTCACTAGTGAAGAAAATCGTATCGGCCTTTTCTCGACGCCTTCAAACAACGGCGGGTTGTTTTTCTTTCTCGTCAAAAAAAAAATGGCATCGAGATTTTAGCATTTAGATTGGTCTGTGGAGGATTTCATTTCAGAACAAGAAGACGGAAACACTAAGAAAAAATCTCTACAACACGTAGCTGTGCTGCAACAATTCCTAGAATTGAAAAAAAAAAGAGCGAACTGGAAAAGATCCCTCCTGAGGAGCTCAATGAATCTATATATTAACTAGTAAGTACCCGTGAAAAATTCACGAATTAAATTTTCCTTGAATGACGAAAATTATCGGATTGTCTGCCGTTGTGGAATGAACAGTTATACGTTTAGAGAGATGTGCTCGAACAATTTGTAACTACGCCTGTTTATAGATAGGTGGCATACCGGTGTGAAATATTTGCACCATAGCATACGATGAGAAAGGCGTTTTAATTAGATCTTTGAAAACAATGTTCCTTGTGAATGGAAATGAGGCAATTAAATGCCACACAATAACCCCCTAAATATTTCCTAACAAAAGTGTTGAGGCATTGGTTTCACTGTGGTTTTGGCGCGAAAAGATCGCGCGTGTGTCGATCGATATGGTCGTATTTTCGGTCAAAAGAAAAAGGCTGAGCTGTACCACTCGAACTTCAACAACTATTGGTTTTAGATGTAAATAATTGCTTATAATTGATTATATCAATTCGAATTCAAGTGTGTGTGATTTAAAAACTTAGCTTAAACAATCTTAAACTTGGGAAAATCGCTTCAATTAGACCTTAGCTCAAGTAAAACCTTTTCCAACAAAAACATGCACACAACTGGAGAGATTTCCTTCCGCTCGGGTTTGTGAACATCGTTTTTTCGGCTCGAACATCTCCGCTTTTAGTATAGATTTCGAAGATTTCATACATTTCCTCCTTCCGTCGGGTTTGGAAGTTTCGTTTTTTCGGCTCGAAATTCTCTGTTTTTAGTATAGACTTCGAAATAAATAGGCTGTCAAAGGACTGTTGTTTGTGAACTGAGTGTTTGTTTATTTATAAATGGTGCGCCGGGGCTTCGTGCAACGATGGGATATATTGCTCATTCTAAACGTTTTGGAAAAACGACTTTTGCCTGAACATTACTATGTTATTTGTGAGAGAATCGCGTAGGTTTGGACGTATTTGTTGCTTTCGGCTGCGAGAAATTGTTTCTTTTTTGGTTTCTGTGGAGGACTTAAAATGGCGCCTTTGCGAACTCGATCTTCTCGCTCACGAAAACGCTTGAATTGGATCTTCCGTCCACTTTGTCCTCTTCGAATAAAATGTATCCTATAACACAGTTCCCCAAGTTTGCAAGAGAACGGCGTGGTTTTGAAGTTCCGTGGTGCAGCCGTTTTTCCAGGCTTCTGGGCCAACAGTTTGACCTTGACCCCGCCCACATCACGTATTATATATAAGATATGGTAACAGGTCATCGATCAAAGAATGTGTCCTGAAACAAAGTTGTTTTCTTATCTGGCTGTTATCGGGAGACCTACAAATGGTAAAAACACGGCTGTCATTGCCACGCTTTCTTGCGCGCATCCCCCCGTTTATTGCGTGTCCCGTGAACATTTCAGTAGTAGCAGGGACTTCTGTACTGCGCATGCACGAATCCGCTGACCAATTCAATGTGGTTCCGGGCGCTTTAATTGCCAATTTCCATTGTTTTAGTCTGAATTGACATAATGGCGCGAAGTTTTCAGCTCGCACTTTTCTTTTTTCTTTATTTTGTAATTCAAAATATTTCTACGATAAGCTCTAGTGTTGTGTGTGCAACAAACGATATGTCGACAGGACATGTTCTGACTCCACTTTAAAGCCATGTTACGAGCAGTGTTACGGAAATTGTTTCAAACGATGATAGCATGCAGCTTGTTCAGCATACGATATACTACCATAGAAAAGCCATTGCTGAATTCATAAGAAAACGTAATTTATGATTTTACATACACTCTTTTAAAACCTTGAAGACCTCCTCACCCACCCATCGAGGTTTATAGCCCTGGACGACTGCCACAATCAGTATTACAAAATTTACGACGAACGACAAATTGAATTTTTTTTTTAGTTTATTTCTTGGCAGAACAAGTCATTTTTAAGACGCTAGAGAAACACTTCGAATTACAAAGAAGGTATTCACTCAAAACACCCAACCCCTATCCTGCCTAGAGGCCATCCCTACAGCTCTTTAGTTGCATATTCTGCACAGTTAGAATCACAACATTGATGGTGTGAAAATGCCCCTGCTACAATTCAGAAGATCTGGAAAAATAAGATGGATGAAATATGTCAACATTACTGATACTAAAAGTCGTTAAAGACCTGCACGTGTAACAAAAATCACAAAAGTACTACAATGAAAAAAAGTTTTAGTTATGTTAGCGAATTTTGAACACAAGAAAATGTTAACAAATTAACAGCTGGATCATTACTGGTTAAAATCATGCTAAAACTAAGATGGAGAAATGAGCTCGATATTTTTTCTATAGTACATAAAAGAGGAGCCCACCATTGCAAATTATGCAAGAAAAATTGATGGCGAAATATTGTTATTTATTACGTATTTAACTCAAAGCGATCTCTGTTTAATTTGCACTCTCAACAACCTTATAGTATTGCGACATCGGTCAGATACATAAATACGATATATTTGTCATTCTGTGGTGGTATCGGCTTCAAGAGTGTTACGCATAATTTGAACAGGTTCAATAGTCATTTGAGTTCAATAGTATAATTCATATGATCAGCGAATTTTCTAGCCTCGTCCCCAGGCTACCCCTTTCATGTCAGCTCCATGATGCTTTGCGCACCTAGCACACTTTCCAATATGGCGGCCGCTCTTCAAGCTGACTCGGAGTTACACGCGCGCAGAATGAGTGCGCATGCGCGAAATCGAGACAGCAGAAAATTCCAAGATGGCGGCCTTTTAGATGCCCTTATGGGAACAAAATTGGCAGTTTCTTTGCCAATGCAGCATCTTCAGCTACAACTAAGAATTCTTAAGGTAGGCAAGGATGCATTTTTATTGAATCTTTCTAACAGCTGACGATTTGCAGTGATTGATCTTGAAAAGGGATGATAAATGGCAGGGGTTACCGCGACAGAAATGAAACTTCGATAGAATTGTATTCATAATAATAATTTGATTCTTTAAAACATTTCTGTGGATGGTGGTTAAAGTCGATTGGTGTCATAGAGAACTTTGGCATAGCATATTTAATCCAGTGTGGTGTTGGTTCTATCCTTATCATTTCTGTTTCTTTATTTTAGTTAGCTACACGTGTTCACTGCCAGACTGCATGATTTCTTGCCAGATGAGAGAGTTACGTTCACTCTTTTGATGGCTGTCCATGACTACAATGTCTTCAGCATATAGCCAACAAAACAGATTGTCATGCCACTCAGGATAACAACAGCTGAGTGGTTTTCATACCAGTAATGCACTCTTGAACTCCGAAGAACGTTCTTCTTCTTCCATTATGGGACCATCTGCTTCTATCTTGAAGATTCTTATGGGCTTTATTGCAGTGCAGTGTGGGTGTAGTAAAATAAAAGTTTCAATAAAGTGCAGGTGGTTTTAAAAAAAGAATGATGTGCCCTGGTCTGCGGCTTATGGCTAGCTGACTCCACAGCCTGTCCTTGAAGGTCACAGGCATTTTACATGAATGTTATATCAACTACTTGGAAATGGTAGGTAGGGTCTTGTTACATGCCTGCTGCTGCATCCATGGCAGAGAAATGTACGGGAAGTGTAGTTTGGCTGATGTCCAGTGGTAGTCTATGCAGTGATTGCAGAGAATTGTTGCCTGTGCGATGATACCATCAAGAATGATATTGATTGATACCATCAATGTGGTATCTGAAGCAATTTCATAGCTGTCATGTCACCCACATTAGGCAAGTGTAACAAGATTTTGAAGTCTGTCACCCACAAAGTGATTGTGAAAATGTTCATACATTTTCTGTATTGACCTGCCACATGAGGGACAATCTGAAGATTTCGGTTGACACGTATACAATTTGCAAAGAAAATAGAGTTGTCATGGATCAGTGAATAGACTGGACGAGGAAGGAACTTAAAAACTCTTCTCAGGTGAATTAGTTGATTTACAGCATAATTAAAAACTAAACACAAAATAGATTTGTGAACAGAAAAGTACACAACCGGAGCATGCATAAGAATGTAAGCTCATGTAAACCCTTATTAATTTAAGAATCCAAATTGGCAAATGTTTATCTTACTAAAAAACTCGAAATGTGTAGTTCCAAAAAATATCCATACCCCTCTGGAATTTCCAAAGAAAAATAGAGTATTTGTATGGAAAAGATCAGGTAAATTGACCCCACCCCCACCCCTCCGGAATTTCCAATCCCTTCCGTAGGGGGAGGGGGGTATGGATAATTTCTGGAACCACACAATGATATTTAATTGCTTGGCAGCTAAATAGTTCTCAAAATAACTATTTGAATTTGAATGGCCAATGTTATAATTACAAATAAATTAGATTATGTTTTTCATTTTACAATTAGACTATTTCCTATGAGCCAATAGTCAAGATAGCTAACAAGGTATATCAAGCTGAGTTGACTGATTGACTCATGAGTGGGGCCTTTTCGATTCAAAATTTTATTAATAACTATTTGGCTGTCGGATAGTATTTTGCTGATTTGCACTTAGTAAGATAAACATTTTGTTAATTCAAATTTCTAAGCAGTGTAATTGAGCCAATCAGATTGAAGGAATGTGATAGTATACGAGTGGGTTCTTACTCTCACATTGTGAGAGATATATAGTGAGTAGTGGAAAGCCAATCAGATAGCAGGCTTCATGATTTCAGTGAATTGCCAATAATAGAATTTGCGCTTCTTGTAAATTTATTAAACTGGACAGGTTCATATAGTGGTTGCTGATATTTAACAATAGGCCATTTGCACTAACTGGGTCACATGACCCAAATCCCATACATTATGAATAACATCTTGAAAATTAAACTCGCTGCCATTTGCTCCAGGTTAAAGATTTTATGCTGAAACTTGAGTTTCTGACTAATATCAATTGGTTCTTTGTATTTCTTGAATTGATTTTGACAAAACATCTCCTTAAGAGGTAGTTGGGGTCACGTGACCATGTTAGTGCAAAATGGCCTATTAGACTATGAGTTCGAGTTTTCTGTGATTCAATAGTTAGGTAATGAGGTGCGTAGCACGGAGTTGACTATTTGACTCATAGAAAACAAGAATCAGTAGTCTAGTTGTTTTATTAGAATCCCACTAGCATACTATCTTGGAGTTGTTGCCAAAATATATTTATTTTCATGGTTTTAGAGAGTTTTGTGCTAGCGTTTTCGTTACTCGCTATCTATTATGTAGATAGTGAGTAGGGGAGCCAATCAGATTACAGAATTGGTGACAGTATGCAAGTGGGTTTCTACTAACATTAATTAGTCATAAGCCCCCCCCCCCCCCCTCTCCCAGCTCTGCAGTCCCTGCATTACAATTTTTGCAAATTTCAGTATTCATGTTGGTAAAGTACTTTGCATTAAAGGCAACCTTCAGAGTTTGAAGTGTCATTTATTGGGCAATTCCAGAGAATATATGTATACCTTGGATGGGTGGCATTCTAAAATTCTGAATCTGAGGGGGGTTTTCAAGCTCAAAAAAAAACAAGCTGGTAAAAAAACTAGTCAGCCCATCTCCCCAGGGCACATATATTTTCTGGAATTGCCCATTTCAAAAAAACAAAACTTGCACACATTATAGATCAACTCTCTAGAGTGGTACACTTGTGCTTGTTTTATGATTCAATAAAATATGGTATGCAGTGCGATTTTATAAAATCAAGAGTGGAGGTTTTATGAAAAGTGGCTCTGCAGGATCACATGATCTGTAGTGAGGTATGTCACTGAGTAGTATTCAAAAATAAATAATTGTTGTAGTAGATGCCTTGTAGTTGGCGAAATCATACATTACAGTTGCTTACGAATGTGAATAGGTACCAGGTTAAAAATGTATTATATAGATGTTCTATAACTTTCTCACATTGTCCCCACACAAAATAAGATTACTTGGGACTACATTTCTGTTTCAAGAATGTAAAACATAAAGCGACCATGTGTCAATCGATTTTTTTCGTGTCATTTTTATATCAACCCTGAAAGAAACCAGCCAAAACCAGATCGTTTTAATGAAGAAGGAAATTGATTCGTGTTCAAGTTCATGTAGCAGAACTAATACAGTGATTATTTTATTTTTCGTATTAAAATGAAATGTGTTTTTGGTGCCTCGCTTTTTGCGATCAAAATCACGAAGTGTGGACGTACCTTATTCATTTGAAGGTAGTGAATTTTGAGGACAGTACATGGGTTGATCTTTAAACTTTTCTCCCTCATTGTTTGGCAAAGTGTACATGGTTTATGATTTGGTACTTCGTATTTTCTAAATCTTCGAGAACGAAAAAATCTTGATGGCTTCATCATTCGGACCGGGAATTTTGACTCACGAAAATTGACAACATCGGGTTTTCACTTCGTTTCTGTGTCGAAGACCAAGCCAAGAACTGATCCGATGCTGGTTTCTCACTGCATTCTGAGTGTCTTTGCCGAGGATTGGGGTGATTTTGCCCTCTGACTTATCTCAGATCAACAACAAAGCATACCAAAACCACAGCCGTCCAGATGCCACTACGAGGTTTCTCAGTTCAAATGCCGAAAACAAAAATGTTAAAGAAAATTATAAAAAGTTAAACTCACAAAACAAGGAAAATATACTAGACTTGCTATTCACCAAGTTTGGAGCTTATTTTTTTAGCGGTTTTCTTATTTTTTGCAGTTTTGTTGGCTCTGAAACCACAGCTATCACGAAACAGTTATTTTTCAAATTTTGGCGGGAAGGCGCGTACGCATGCGCACTCGTTCTGCGCGCGTGAAACTCGGAGTAGCCTGGCAGATCCTTCGCTAATATCTTCGTTTTTCGAGAAATTGGATTTATTTCACCCGTTATCGAAAGAAAAAGTGATTTTAAAAGTGTTTAATACGTTTTCGGTAGGATTTCTGAGCGCACATGAAAAAAAACTCGGTTTGTTTTTTTCCTGTGAAATGGAAGGGTCTGAAGCCACTACAACGGCCGAAAAGAGGAAAGAATCTTCCTCTGTGAGGCCGAAAACCGTACCCGTATGGCCCAGACGAGCTAGTAGGAAGTATGCTGCTAGCCGCCAAGAGCTCCATCACTTGAGTAAGCTGAAAGGGGACGCGGAATTTCAACGCTCGCAGCTTAAAAGTACCTTGAGGTAAGCAAAAGCTGTTTATTCTCTGAGGAATTTAGAGGAATTTAGAACTTAGACATATAGCTTGCGCTAATACTAGAAGGGCGCTCGAGGGGCGTTTATAGCCTTCGAAGGTGGACTGACACCTTCAATGGCCGTATTGCGGACAAGGCGGTCTCTTTAAAGCTAGACAGAGTGTTTGAGGAGACAACATAGAGAGAGTGCTTATGCTAGGTAGAGAGTTCCAAATTGTTCTTGAAGTAGTAGGCTAAAACATTTTCTTTTGTATTCGATGTTATATTAGTATTATCAAAGGATCCGGAGCAACTGCTAGTGCATGTGACGCCAAAAAAACAGGATGTCTTCTCCTCAGCAGGTAGGATTATATAAACTCCAATGACAATAAATGTTTATGTCGATGTCTGACAAATCTCACTTGTAAAATCTCACAACAGAAATCTTTGTTTAAGGAACTACTACAACAACAGTTACCCCTGGTGGGTCAAAAAGGAAAGGTAGGAGTAAACTCTGTTAAAATAATGTCATATAAAAGCAAAGCACATTAGGAGCAGCTCTCGGGTAAAATTCCATGAAATGCCACCTCAAAGAACATTGTCTTTCTTAAAATGACCTCAAAGGTTCACCAATTTTTGTATTATTTGCTTGATGTTTTCTTATCATAAATATCTGTCTTTGCAGTTCGCAAATCAGCAGCACAACTGGATGCAGGTGATTTTGCAATTTTATTATACTAACAATAGAACTGTCTTAGATTAAATAGTGTTAGTAACATAGTGGAGTTGTTCCGCGTAAGAACGTTAGAGATGCAAATGAAGCGAGCCTTTTGTTTCCGGTTGACCAGAATCAATTGGAAACAAAAGGCTCGCATCATTTGCATCTCTAATGTTCTTACACGGAACAACTCCAATGTAATGCTTGATTATTCTACAAGCATTAGAACATAATATCAAGTTTTCAACTTTATAGTTGATGGTTGCATTGTGCTTTAATTCCCAGAAAACAAACTAAAGACGATGATGGCAACAGGTGTAAAAATCCTACAGGATTGTTTCGAAATAGATGAAAAGGGCTACACATCATTCGATGACATAGCTCTAAGACTACGGAAAGAATTGGATATTTTGTATTCAGAGAAGCTAACAGCAATCACCGAGTCAAGGATTATAAAGGCAGCTTTTCCTTCTGTAAAAACCAAACGTGTAGGGACAAACAGGAGGTATCCTTTTGATTTATTTTTTCCTAAAAATAAAGTAAATAACTTCCTTATTTACAAAAATCAGTAAACAACCATTCAAGAGCCACCTCAAAATGTCATATATTTTTTCAATCCATTTTTATTCATCATTTTGGTCATAGAGAGATTTAAAAAGGCATGTTTTCATGTTAATTGACAAAATTGACACACAAGTTAAAGGTCTGGAACAGAAACCAGAACTGATCATTTGCGGTAGATTTGGATGTTTTAGTGACATGATTCCTGTGCACTCTGTTCATCACAGTTCTGGTATACTAGTGACGAACATTGCAATAGTTTCTGTATTTTTCTTTGTGCTGCTTGTTGTTATTTCCTTTATATACTGTCCAAGAACTATGTACAACTTGCAAGCAAGAAATCACAGTAAGGTTTTCATAAATCTGATATAGCAAGTTATCCTTGAATAATAATGAATTCCAATTTGTAATATAAATTCTTCTTCTACAGATCAGAATGTTGGGCGACCAAAGAAGTCTCTTAAATTTTCAGGTAATAATATTTATTACTAGTAAACCATAAAGCAGTAAACCATAAACCACATCGGTGTAGATGCTAATTCACTGTACTTTCTTTTGTGAATTTGGCTATAGAAAGTTTTGAAGTCACTGGCGGAGAAGATTCTATTGGTGAGCTCTGCATGTTGGACATGTCAAATGAAATGCCAGGTAAAAAAGACATGACATGGCAATTGCTAAATACATGTTGTGCCTCTTTATTCCCTTGTTTGTAACACTATTTTCCATCCATTTTACTGTGTACTAGTTTCTCAATATGAACCCCAGCTCCAATCAACCCCTCAAAAAGGTTGCAGAAAAGACTATACTAGTGGTAGGTATATGGGGAGGATCTACTCAACAAAAAGCTAGTTAAAGGATATCCATCAACCATATTGCAATGTTGTGACTGTCTCTTTTGATCACCATAAGCACTGTTAATGCAAATCCTATCAATATAGCTAGTGTCCTGGACAGAACTTAAAATCACCAGCAAAGGGATAATATTATATATTCTGGTCACCCCTTCTGCAAGCATTCCTATACAAAATACAAAACAGGGCTGTGTTGCATTGTGGTTGACAGGCATTCTTTTGCATTTCATATCACGTAGATGAAATTTAATGCATCTAGTAAGTTGAAAAACCTATATTACAGTCAAAAGACATGAAGCGTGCCCCCTAGAGTTGAATATTCAATTCATTATTCCATTATTGATTTTATTATTCAATCCAAAAATGCAATTTTCAATTCAATATTGAAAATTTTTTAATCTAAATTATTAGTCTGGGTTAAAGTCTGGGTGAACAATTGCTTATTCAGAAGTCAAAATTTGAACATTTAACATTTTTTATTATTGAATTGAAAAATGCATTTTTGGACTCAATAATGAAACCAATAATGGAATAATGAATTGAATATTCGTGGGGGCAGGCTTCATGTCTTTTGACTGTAAAGAATTCATGCTGAGCAATGATATTGATGGTACAGATGCTATTATTTTGTTAATTGCATATTTTTCATATTTCAAGATTCACAGTCTGAAGTGGACACTATACCAGAACCATTATTTGGTACAAGGACTTCCGAGTACAGACACACTCATATGACAGGTATGATTTCATTTTTTTGCAATACAGCTAAACACAAAGCATTGAATAAAACCATAAAATCATCATTCTGGTACTGATAGGCTTCTTGTCTTTTTGTTCAGGTGATCTCTTTCAGGAATATGTTAATCAGCTGACAAAGAAAATAAGCATGATGGATGTAGATAATCAAAAGATGTGGTCAGTTGTAGTACATGATATCAGATTGGTTATGGATGCTGAAGTGAATTCTGCTCTGGAGCAGGTGGAGGAGAACCATGGGACAGAGATAAGGGAGCTGTTCCAACAATTACAAGATAGCTTAAGCAAGAATGAGACTCTGATGAATGAGAATGACAAATTAAAGGTTGCATTACATGATCTAAAGGAAAAAACTGCTGGCATGGCTGAGAAAGCCAAGGCATTGGATGAGTCAAACAAGGAGCTAGTTGATATGTATGAAAATCAGTTGAAGAGGTTACGAAAAGGAGAAGGACTATTAAGTGTCAAAGACAAAATGGCATTAAGGGAGGAGATCAAAAAGTTTGAATGCATTTGTGCAAAGGGGTTTCGGACAACAGAGTCCAAACAAACAGATCCAACCAAATATGTGAATGACAACATATTTCAGCAGGCACTCTGGAAACTCTATGAACAGTGTCCACTGATTTCTGGCATCTTAGAGACTTTAGTAATAACTGAAACTACGCATAAGAATGTAAATAGAACTCCAGCGCTTAAAATGAAGGCTTCTATCCATGCCCTCTCCTCCTTGTTAGACATCAGAAACAACTCTCCTACCAATGACTTTACCATGATGTTTGGGCTGCTGTCTCTTTCTTATGGATGCGGAAAATACTTCATCTCCCTCCTACAGAGACTGGGCTTATCTGAAAGCTGGGACACATTGTAAGTTTACAGCAAACCATTTTTTTCTACTGTGTTATGGGGTGTATTTGGATGCTGAGAAATTGCCTTTTTGGGCTGTCTTTGTTAAACCTTCAATAAAAAAATACAAATGTGTGACCAAGGATGGTCAGAAAAAAATATTGAACCTAATTTTGTGGCATTCCTTTTTATTTTAAGTTGTATGGACTTGAAACGCTTTATGTTTGTTTTCAATACCCCTAGATTTTAGTGTTAGTTTTGTATTAACTAACATGGTGAACTCACTCACAAGTTTCTGCTGTTGGTTGATAGAAAACAATGAAGAAAAGCTTTTTATTGAGTGTCCATCAAACAACAGCTTTTAACAATACAGGAACAATTCAAAGAGTGACCATTTGTGAATTAGGTAGTACAGTTGACAAAGAAAATGGCCCTTTTTACAGAAATCAACGTTACAAAGTTAATGAGGGTGTTGAAGGAACAGATTTTTTTCCTTTCCCCATTGCTCAGTGAATTTATACTGATTGCAGAATCTTGAAATTGTAATGCAAATACTGTCTTCCTGGAATAGTGCACATGTGACTAAATTATAATTTTAAGTGTTTTTGTTTGTGTCTGGTGATTTTGTATTTATTTTCAGATCAAAATTTCTTGATGACAGGCTGCTTGCATTTACCCCTGATAAACTACAGGACAGATTCCCTCTTGGTTTGCCAGTAATGTTCTTAGAGGACAACATCAACATCTACAGAGGTACATGTTTGATGCTTATTCATTCCTATTCTCAGAGCCTCCCAGTCATTCTGGCTATCAGAGGCGAAAAAAAGTGTTAGAATTTAGGACAATACAGATTCCCATATATGGTGACTCTCCATCAGCTAAATTTCAAAATGGCAAACTGAAATATTTGCCAATCATTTTTTGTTCTGTTGTGAAAGCCTTTGAGAAACTAGCAAATAGCAGAGAAGACTGCTGGGACTATATTGATTTATATTTGTTTTATGAATAAATTCCATGTGAAATTCCACGTTTCTTCCTAATGACATTCCATTGAACCTTAGGAACCATGTCAATAACATCGTATTTAAAGTACAATCATTATTGCCATGTTTCTTTATATCATTATTAGGGACAATGAGACATCTGAGGCATGGGAAAGGTCTTGGAAAAGAGAAAATGTGGAACTTCACAGTACGAGCTGTACGGCTTCCCACAATGGAGGGTTCAGAGGATCTTTGGTTACAGCCTGATTGTATGAGCTCTCAAAAGGATGTCAAAGAAATGACTTTGGACAACATTGAAGTCGGTACGAAGAGCATTTCATATTCTTAATGTTATTTTTCTTATAAAAAGGGGGGTCACAGGCACCCCAAGACCCCTCACCCCCTCCCCCAGCTACAATAAGTGTTTTCGAGTTTGCATCCAATGGGCCCTTTGTTTTCGTGTCTTCTGAGAAGTAGACCTGTTTCAGGACTCCTACTGAAGATGCCTTTTTTGGAGATTTTCTTTGAATTTTCTTGTCTTCAAATATTTACTAGTGAAATTGTTTCACAACAGATGCAGAGTTATGTACTACAGAATCCAATACCTAAATATGAGTTATGTGACTAAAATGATACAGAGATACAGACATAAAGTAGGTTTTATAAAGACTAAAAAATTCTTATCCAATAGATCTCATACTTAATATTGTAAGAGTGTCTGTATCGAGTTATCTACCAAGTTATAAAGACACTGTACTTAGGCTAAGCATTTTGCTCTTCCATTAATCCATGGTCCAATTCATAACATGCGTTTCAAAGCTAAACTAAAACAAGCTTAACCATATATTTTCTATTTTATTTTCAGAAAGTAACTGTGAACACAATGCATTGTGGCAGAAAGCTAAAGACAGATATTATCTGCAGTTACTTGATGAAGGGTTAAACAGAGTTGATCTGTCCAAAGAAGACATGTGCAAAAGTGGTGATCACGTTTTCGAGAGCTGTCCGGAGCAGGCATCAGTTAATAGATATGACATTGTGCATGAGCTAACTCCTCTAGAATTCCCATCAACGTCGTTTCAGCAGCCTGTTATCAACGTTCTACCTATCACTATCGAAAACGAATGCACAATTGATGGAACGGCATCAAATCTTCGAAAATACGGCAGGGAGTTTAAGGTGCCATCGAGCCAGCAACAGAAATTTTTACCCTTTAACCAATCAGAAGAATGCTTCAATGTAGACAATGCTCGCAAGAGGTTTCTCTTTCTGAAGCAATGTGAAAGACATGATGAAAGTTATGAACAAAGAAGAGCGCAAATAACCAGTTCTCATAATGAGAATGAACAACTTCATGTCGCAGAAGAAAGTTCTGATGAAGAAACAAGTGTTCAGGCGTAAATAACATCAGGGGCGTAGCCAGGATTTCCAATAGGAGGGGGCCAAGAGGCCTTTCATAAGGCATTTTCACCTGTATTTCAAATAATGCCTAATACTGGTTGCTAAAAGGGTGGCGTGGGAGAGGCTTGCCCACTGGCTACGCCCCTGAACATTATCATGGGCAGTCACAACACAGAAAATATTCACTCGTTTGTTGTTTGGTCTCTCTGCAAGCTATATCTCCAAGCTCTCTGGTATTCCAGGTGTCCTCAAAAGAAATGTGTGGAGATATGTGTGTGACTTCCCAATTGTTAAAGCAAATCTTTTTTTTTTTTGGTACTTTTTTAACCAGGAAATTATGTAGTAGCACAGTAAAAATTAGCATATCCTGGAGGGACCTCCCCTATTTTGGGGTCGGGTGCTCGTCGAGAACTTTCGATTGTTCCCCTTAAAGGAACCAAAAAGGGCGTGGCTTAATTGCTTTTGAACCCTAAAGAAAAAGTTCAAGTTTTCGAATAAAGCATGACGAGCACTCGATCCCAAAATAGGGGAGTCTGCCCCGCAGTAGTAGATAGGAACCTAACATGTTTAGTTTTGATTCCATTTATAAAATCCTTAAAGTAGGCATGTAAGAAATAGAAGATATTACATGGGCGCGTGGAGATACAGATTTTATCTTCGAATACTTCGAATGTTGAAAATTTATTTCACGAGTGAGTGTCTATTTCAATATTATTTTCACGTGTGAAGTTATCACGGGAGATCACCCAGTATTTTAAAGGTGTTTATTTAATAATATTTGAATATCTAAAGTGTACAGAAATTGACTTTCTTCCAATTTGGTGGTGTGGATGCATTTTAACGTCACAATACCGTTAGGTACTGGACTACACGCGTGGGATCAATTGGGAATTGGGCAAAAGCAAATATATGTACCCCCACGTGCGGCAAAAACAGGTCAAACAAACTAGCTTCCAGCTTTGAAAAAAATCCGAGTTTGAAAACCCCCCTCCCATTCGGAATTTCCGATTGCCGCCCGTGGTGGGTACATATATTTTCTGGAATTGCCCATTTAAAAAAGTACTGATATTTATGTATTTATAATATAAAAACTGATATTCCAGCATAGCCTCGTCCCCAGGCTACTCGGCGGGCCTGTCACGCTTTGCCCGGCTAATTCCAGCACATACATGAGGAGTCACTAGAGTCAATAATAAACAGAGGAACATCTGCATGGCTGTCTGTCGTGTCAAAGTCCACAGGTTAACTTTTTACACTCAAATTTTTACTAAACAAAACTAAAATCTTAATTTTTCTAACCGACTTGCAAAGTTCATTTGTCGTTGAACAGATAGAGATACGTTTTGTCTTGTGATGTTGTGTTAATTCTTGTGATTCCTTTGCTCTCTATAATAATAATAAAAATAAGGGGAGTCCGGTCCAGATGGCTGGTGGTTAGGCGAATGTGGTGAGCTAGCATTACTTGGCGGACTTACTGGCTCGAATATTCTTGTAGGACTTTGCGGGCACACTGGTAAATCTAAGTTTAAAAGAATTGAAGGGCTGCTTTCTGTTTCCGGTGTACTGTGTAATAAGTCTAGGGGCTTGTTTGACGGGGTTTGTGGTTCCTTATGTGGTTCCCTATGTGGTTCCCAGATGCATGCAGCAGTTCCCAGATCATGAGGACTTTGCGGGACAATATTTCTAGTTAAATTCGCAAGAATGGAAGGACTGTTTTCATTAGCCTCGTCCCCATCTGTCGAATTTCTTTCAGCTTCCGCGGCGAAGTCAATAAGCCTTCTTTGTTTGTCAAATTCGACTGCCAAATTGCCGCCCACGTCGCTGTAGTTTGTAGCAATTTCGTTAATTTCGTGTGAGTTGTTACTCTCGTCATCACCCATTAAAGAGAAGCAGCCTAAAGAGTTGTCCTTATCCTCTGCCCCAAACAACGATCGCTTGCAAGCCATGTTTTTGCCTGTTTTTGCCAGGAAACATTAACATGCAAATTGTTTGGGGGACTGGGAAAGGATTTCCCGCGAAACTCGCGAACAAAGCCAAAACATTAGAGTATCAAATTTCTCTGTGAAAAGTTTGCGCTACGATTATTATTACATTCGGTTCTAGATAAAGCGGTTTTCGGGTGCAGTTCAGGGTAGGAAAGTATACGACAAACAAACCGACAGAGTGTCCAAGAAGCCATCAATAGGATCTAAATAGGATCAAGAGTGGAGAGTTTTCCCGCGAAACAAAGAAATGTCCAAGTTCTTTGTGCACACACAGATATAATAACATGACAGAGTGGTCGGAATTGTGCTGCCGTATTGGTTCTGAAGAAGTTAACTCTAAACTCAGGTCCAAATTTTCCGAGGTTCTTCAGAGTTTGAAGAGGAAAGTAGCGACAGAGAAAGCTCAGCAAGTTCACGCTTTCCTCCTTCAGAACAAGGCACAGTGGCTTCCAGCGCGGAATGAATATTTGTGTTCCCTACTGCATGTGGCAGCAGAGGAGGGTAATGAACGATTAGTACGGGCTCTAATAGGCGCTGGAGCGCCGATTAATATTGAAGAAGGCTGTGGGATGACTCCGCTGGCACTCGCTGTCAATTGCAAGCATTTATCTGTGGTCAAGGCACTTTTGCAACACGGAGCGTCGTCGTTGCCTTCCGCCCATCCACGTGTACCGACGCCCCTTCAAATAGCAAGGCAATTGAAGTGGCACCCGGGGGAAGTTCTGCTACAGGAGGAAGAGAGTAGAGAGGAGGAAGAAGACATGATAATAATTAATAGACTTACCAAAGTAGCAGGAAAAAACGCGCTTGTGGATCCTCAAAAGCACGCCCAGGAACTGGAATTAACATCCAAGACCCGTAAATTTTGCATTCACTGGGGAGACAATAAGAACTGTCAAAATGTGCGCGGATGCAGAAATCGAGCATACGATGTATACGGGAACCATTATGAAGCTCCAGGAGACTTTCATGCGCTTGGCTATTTAGATGAAACAATAGCTAAGATTACAGCCCCTTTGCTGTATCATCTGATCCAAAATATCATGGGAAGGCACCATGTAAGTCCCACAACTTTTGACAAAAAAATTAAAGAAAACAACTTCCGGAACAACAACGAGGCCCTACGCGATGCCGCGCAAGGTCTGGGGATCGCTCTGACTGTCGAGTTTAAGTCGTCAGACTATTTCCCATCGGAGCGAGCGTTACGTCAAGGAAAAGAGCGAACTGGATCCCATAATGAGGTTCTCCTCAAATCTTTCAAAACATACCTTTCCTCAAGACGGGCGCATGCCTCGTTTCGCTTTACATCGGAGTTACCATGCTTTTACGGACCACTCTCTTGGTGGTACGATGAAAGTATCGCGCACGGTAACGGCATATCCCTGGAAGCAATATGGATGCTAATGGGACCACTTTTCCGCCAAGCTGGGAAAACAAATTACCGCGACGAAGCGGTTTCCCATTGCCTCAGCTTTCTTGGGGAGTGGCCACTATGTGTCCGTAAAATGGTCCAGCAAAACAGGACTGTATCCGTATTAGGGCATTACGGGCACAATGTGGCCAGTGACGAGTGGGTGGAGGGGCAAATGGTAAAGCCAATCAAGAGTTTTGTGTCAATGAATTCAACTCTGGAGATGGTAGAGCGCTATGCGGTAAATGTCTTGACATTGCAGGCCATCAGGCAAATGTACAAGTCAAGAAATGCATTTGACGTCCATAACACAGTAAAGCACAAAGAGCCGTCGTCATGGAAAGACAAGTTGAGGGTGGCAGTTTTTGCCCTGAAAGAACAACTTTTTGAGGAAGGAGAGTTTCCCGTTCACGAATATCCGTATAGTGCATCTTCATCAAATGGGCTAGTAAAGCCAAGATTTTTCGACTCCTACGCAAAGGGAAAAGAAAAACTTTTACAAGAATTTGAGGCTGTTAAATTTAGGCTTTTTCCTCATTTGTATTACAACTTGATTAGTGAATGACTATTTGCCTTTCACAAAAAATGTTAAGCACGTCCTCCAAAGACCATACTTCCATTTGCGTCTATCCACGAAGTGTGACCGAGGCCACCCGACAAAGTTTCTTTCAAGTTTGTGATGCTCATTGCTGTTATTTTCTCGTTTTCATGACAACAAAACTGTTTTATTTTTTACCTCAACTTTGTCTTTATTTCCTATTCAAAATATCGTAACTAAGACCAATCTTGGAGGTAAAAGGGTATAACAAAACTTGTACTAAACTTTAGTGGGGTGGCTTCGGTTGGACGAGCATGACTGTAATTTTCAAACGTGCACGTTTTGTCGAGTTGTCGCGTTTCTCGCTCGCTGTTTGGCTGCAGTTTTGACCGTTATTTTTCAGCCAATCAGAGAGCGAGAAACGCGACTACTTTTCGCAAAACGTGCACGTTTGAAAATTAAACCTTCGCGAAAAAATCGTCACAATTCGTGAATAACGCAATACTATTTGCGGCTAGCGGCCGCCATATTGGAAAGCATCATGGAGGTAGCAGAAAACGAGGCCACTAAAGTGTACGTTATAAGTTTTAACATGCAATCAGTCTGGATAAGAAATAGTTTCTTTTTCGTGCCTTCAAATTATTAACACATAGCAATACACAACTTGCACAGAACATAATTGTAAAAGTCCCGTGGTTTGTTACCTTAGCTTAATGCCGTGAGCAGGCAACTCAGCGTAGTATGTGTGTAGTAACCAAACAAAGTAATTGTTCTATAATACCAGTTAGAGGAAAAAAACACAGGTCAGCGGCCTGGCGGAAAAGGTCAATTCTTCTATTGGCACAAGAGTGGCTTTCATTAAACCTGTAAAACACTTTTACCTCTAATTCATTTGTTCTTTTGTTTTCTTAACTATAACACTTTGTTGCATAGCATTGATTACTGGAAATCACCTTAAATATCAAGTTGTACCATTTAGGTACTTATTATATAGACTAAAATTATATTTATGATACATATGTATGCCAGGGGCCTGAGAAACCTAATTCAACTCACCCTCTGTAATAAGCCTCAAATTCAATCAGACCTAACTCGGTATTAGAAACAGCTGGAACAAATCCAAGCTTATTGAAATCACATTTATAATAAAAAATGTGATCTCACTATAAAAGATGACAAGCATAAAAATGCAAAAATATTGCTCTTTCCAAAATAACCTTGATTGGGTAAATTTTCCTAATATTGAAGCACCCAGAGCTAACCATTCCTCACACCTTTTGAAGTACCCACCCTGGTACCCACTAACAGATTTTGAATGCACCTGTACTTTCCCTCTATTCAATTCTGCAGTAAAACAAAACACACTGTACAGCGGCTGTTAGTACATGTGGTGAAATGTGAGCTCTGAGTACAACAAATTTAATTATTTATTCAAGAACATTCTTTTCAACCATTAAATCTAGAGCCATAAGTCTATTAGCTTTAGCACCCAATGTGATGCGAAGTTTGTCTTGCTCAATGACCTCTGCCAGGACATCCTTGTTGATTAAAGAAATTATAAACTTCTCTAATCTGTCATTGTTTGGGAAAGTCTTCTTACATTTGCTATAGCTTTGCAAGCTGTTAAATCCTTGAGATGTAACTTGAGAAGAGGTAGAGCCTCTCATGATCAAGGCTAACAGTTTCACCCCAATTTTGCGTTCTCCTATTTCCATCAAACAAGCACAAATGTTCCTTGCATCTTCTGTTGCATCAACTTTGGAATGTGGTACTCCATTTTTGCAAGTATCACACTTTGACCCACAGTGTAATACCTCCTCTCCAAACAAGTCCCCAATCAATTTATGTCTGCAATCTGTAAAGTTCTCCATATAATTTATAACTGCTAAAAGTTTTTGCTTCTTTGCTACATTGTCATGACACATTTTCAGATTTCCCATCTTGTCACTATAACGGTAGAATGCAATGCAATGGGATTCTATACTGTCCCTGCCTGCACGTCCAAGTTGTTGTACATACCGCACCATTGTCAAGGGGAATGATGTATGAAGGACATATCGTACATCTGGCTTATCAATCCCCATGCCAAAAGCATCAGTAGCACAAACAACTTTCACTGCGCCATTAGCCCACATACACTGGATAGCTCTCCTGTCGTTGTCTTGAAGGCCAGCATGATAAGGGCGAGCCACTATACCAGCAAAA
Organism: Scolanthus callimorphus; assembly: GCA_033964015.1. Lineage (NCBI taxonomy): Eukaryota > Metazoa > Cnidaria > Anthozoa > Actiniaria > Edwardsiidae > Scolanthus > Scolanthus callimorphus. The sequence continues at coordinate 11,305,137 of CM066915.1, forward strand.
ATTAATTTCTGGCTGACTTTCATACATTCTAACTTGGTCTGGCAATAGACTATTCCGCTGTCATTAGCATATTTGCTCTTTACAAAGGAAATAATGTCTTCAACGTATCTGTCTTTCTTTTGCTTTACTTCAATATTGAGGTTTGATCGATAAGAACTTGTTTTAAAGCACTTCACATCTTTAATATGTAGAATAGACAGAATGTTTTCTTGCATGTCACGAGGAAGTGTGGCAGACACCACCAGCACTTGCACCTTCCAGCTTGCTATCAGTGGTCCCATCTCCTTGAACTCAGGGCGGAAATCATCCCCCCATTCACATATGCAATGTGCTTCCTCGACTACAACACGAGCCAGCATTCCCCTTTCAACCATACCACTGAATAATTTTTTCAGTGATTCTTGAAGCAGTTTCTCTGGGGTGATATACACTAACTTCATAGTAGATGGAGTTTGACGCAAGTTATACATGAAGTATGCTTCCTGGTCTGGAGAAGTGTCACTGAATAAAGCACAAGCTGGAATACCAAATTTCTGACAGTGCTGCAGCTGATCCAATATCAAGGCTCTAGTAGGAGAAATGACTAAGGTGGTACCAACAGATAGCAAGGAAGGGAGAAGGTATGTCATTGATTTGCCTCCACCAGTTGGAAAGCTACATACAGTGGTTTGCCTTTTCAGTATGGCCTCAATCACCTCTTGTTGGAGAGGCCTAAATGTCTCGTACCCAAAGACTTGTTTCAAAATGGCAATAAGGATGCTGTTGTTCTGTGGATGCACTTGTGGTTCAGGAGGAGCGCATGCCATGGGCTCTTCAGTTTCTTGGCTTTCAACTGATGACAGTGGCTGAGAAATGAATTATTAAGATTTGCATTAATAAATATACATAAAACATTTCTCAGAAAAGTAAAACATTGTAAAACATTTGATGCCATGACGCATAGTTTCCTCGGTAGATCATATAATTTTTTGGCTGCCCATGTAATTTTTGGCTTGATATGTAATGGTTTTTTTTGTATTGTGGAAGACAAAATTTTTACAATAAATGTTGCAATAGATTTCCAAATCGTGCAAACAGTATAAGTATGAAAAATTTGTAAAACTAAATACTAAATAGTCAGGGTTTTTTTTCATTTTTTTCACCAACTTGTACAAATTAGCACTCATTAGTTAATAGTTTTTCATACTTATGCTGTTTGCACTCTAGAAAACGAGTGTGAATTTTTGCCTGGCAAGTGTGCTCTGTTAACCAAAAATATTTTGCTGTTATCTGGAACCCTGCATGCGACTTTATGACTTGATGATTACATTTAAATTGTTTTATTCAAAGCAGTTACACATAATTTACCTTTTGAGAGTGAAGACAATGAAGAACAGCCACCGGGATTGAGAAGGTGCCATCTGGCATCTCCCATCACCATTGTTGTACTCTCTGCGTTCCTTCCATACCATGAATTCATATACAATTTGATTATCACCTGCCACTGTAACTTTTACTGGATGGTTTCTACTTTTCAAGAGGCCAGATTGCAGCAGACATTTACCACCAAGTTTAGCAGCAAAACTTGATGTCTTAACGGAAACATCCAACTGTTGGTCTATAAAGAAGATGCGGTATTTCTTGCACTGCAAACAAACAATTTGTTTTTCTTAATTGAGAAATACCTATAACTCATTATGTGGTACTATGCGTACTGCAAAAAGATAGTTACAATATTGAATGTTCTACTCTTATTAAAAAAAATATCATACTATTGAAGAGTCTGGCCTCAGTAATACATAAAAATAACTTATTCCCATAAAATTTTATTATCTTATGAGATTGAGAACAAAATTTTAGAATATGCTTATGCAATTTCTTTTTAAGATACACCACATCTGAACACACAGTTTGTATTTTAGGAGTTGTGCCACATGGCTTAAGTCATGTCACAGGGAATTTCTGCAAAAACCCTTTCATGGTAACAGATGAATTTCCCAAGAATGTAGAATGGAAGTGTTATATGAAAGCAAGTATCAGCACTCACCTCTTCTGTCACTAATTCTTGGCATAGCTTTTTGACATCTCTAATGGATTCTGACATGCATCTTGTTTGGAGCAATTGTAAAGCTTCCAACTCCAACTTTTCTTCCCAATTACCATGTGTCCGTGAATAATGCTGGCTCAAACTCTTATAGTTTTGTGAAGATTGGCTGCAACTTTCATGAGGGCATGGCAAGCAACTCGAGTCAAACTCTGTGGACAATCGAAATGAAAGGAAAGTCAAGGAAAAGGAATGGCCTTTACTTGCAGGCTGTTGGGAAGTGTAGCTAATGTCCAGATATTCTTGGTATCAAAGTCTAAGGGTAAAGCTTACATCGTTTTTCTGCTACAGATGTGCATTCAGTAATTGAGCAAAAGATACTAGTTGGAAAAGATATATTTAAAAGTGTTTTGCTTCTGACTCGTTAAATTCCCCAGAGGGACAAAAACCACAGGAGGCACCTTAAGAACTCCCCATGTATTGATAGTAATGTATTGAGAGGAGGAGGGAGACTGGAGAGAAAATCATGGTTGGTTGAGTGGTTAGCTAAGGGTTAGCAAAGGATCAACGAAAAGATTGCAATTGATTCAATGCAAAGGATCTTGTGTTGATATTATGTATGCAGGTTATATATATACTAGAAATAGTTCTCGCTTAAGCCACCGTAGCCTTTTAGTAGGGTTTGAATTATAGGTTTGAATTAAATATTTATGCTAAGAGTACTGGGTTATTTTCTAAAACAATTGTTTGTTGTCGCTTCCCGAAGATCCGGAAGTCTTTTCAGAACTTACAGCTGAAGTTACAAATATACCAGAAAAAACTTTTGTATTCGCTTTATCACACCAATAGTGTTTTTAACCACTGAATATTAAATTTTCTATGAAAGTTTATTGTGTTGATGCGTGTCTTTCACATCCTAATATTTTGATTTGTAAGTGAACAGAACTCAATATTTTCGACTTCAACACTTCCAAGAGGCTCTAGTGAGAACTATTTCTAGTTACTGAAGTTCATCATCGACCTGTTTCCACATTAAACTTTACCTACCGATTACTTCCATGGCATGATGGAGCGGTTAATACTGACTGTTGAATCTGTTGAATAATTTAAGTAACTTAAGTTAAGTTAAAACATTTTAAACGTAAGAAATGTGCGATAAAACTACAAAAGACGTACATATAGACACGTTATGTATCATTATTGACGTTCATCATTAAGCGTAGAAACTAAAAACGGCTTCCTGTAGGTTTAGTGGTCGTTTCTTGAGACCAAAGGATATATTTACAAAACTTTTAGTAGGTCCCATTCCGATAAAAGCGAACTTTAAAGCTTCGGTTCGGAGTTTATTAAAGTCGCTTATAAAACTAAAGGTGAATGAAAAGTCGAAAAACGAACTAAGTGAGCTTCTTTTCAGTTTCGATGGAATGAGTAAAAGTCATTTCATGCAAATAAAGTCGCATTTTTAATGTGGAAGATGAATAAATACGTTTTTTTTGTGTGCCAAACATTGAGTCGCCCAGCTCGTGGCAAGCCGTTAAGCTTCGATGCGTATACTCTCGAAAATCGTTTATTTCAGGTCGAAAACCAAACTAAATTTTCTTCTTTATAGCCGATATGTCATAAGTAGTAGTTATTCTATTCGAATAAACTTACCTTTAAAATCTGGGAGATAGGAAACAACGATTTTTTTCGCTGCCAAAAATGACGTCCTTCTCACTCAAGCCATAGACGCCATTTGTGGCGCTTTCGGAAAGATCTGCCAGGCTACTCGGGCGGGCAGCAAAAGCCAATGACGTCATAGCCGGGCAAAGCGTGACAGGCCCGCCGAGTAGCCTGGGGACGAGGCTACGAATTTTCATGGCTAGTTTAATCGTTTCTTGATGATACCCTTGGTTGGTTGAGAACAATCAACAAATATTTAACATGGAGAAATGAACTTGCTGGAATTTTAGCGGGCTCGGAGCATTCAATATAATTTACTTGTAAACTGAAATTAAACAGAATTTTCACTGGTGTTCTCGACAATCGCAAACGCGAATTAACAAGATTGACTTCAAAACATGCCCAATGCTTACCATAGAGAAACTTACCGTATGTGAAATGATTCAGGTTCTCCTTTAAAATGAGCAAGCAACCTCCAATTATGGGATGTAACAAGACAACATGGCTGCAATATTGACGAAGCTTGAGTTTCTTTGAACGTCCCATGATAACAACTCGAACCTATTGCATGTTCCTTGCAGCAAAGACATACATAAAAACCTTTAGGCGAATTCTCACTAAGGTGCAGGATTGCGGTTTCTCAAAATATCATGATTGTATATCATCAAATTGATAAATGATATCATGAAATTTGAGTGATATTTTGGTGATAATCTCAAATTTCAACGATTTGCACTTTGCATATGAAAATATCATTATCAATGATATTATCATGATTACTGTTGTATATTTCTTTTATTGCAGATCTCAAATTATCCAATATCATATCACTGTCATATTCTGATAATCTCATGATATGTCACTATCATTATTTAACAAATGATTTGGAAAATCTCAACTAAGCATTATCAAAATATCATTATCATAAAGTGATTGTTTTTCCCCATGTCTCAAATTATCATTATCAAAAAATAATAGCAAATTATCATTATCAAATCTCAGTCAAGTGATGAAACAGCAAAGACGTGTTGAAGCCAGAGTGATATTGTGATATATCATGAGATTATCAAACTGCCCTATATTATGTAAATATCTCCATTTTAGTTCTGAGAATATCATGATTTATCAGATAATCACGAACTTGTGTGATATATCACGATAATATCAAATAACCGCATTCTGAATTTTCAGTCCTCTCAGTTAGTATTTTATTATCATAAAGTTATCATAGCCAGGCACGTTCTTGACAAGTCCTATAAAAGTCCAGCAGGCCTAGGGTTTGCAACCATTTGGCAAAAAGGTGCAATAAAATAATCAAAGAAACAGATGAGCTTCGGCTCACTATTTCTTTCTGGTTTACAAGTGAACATGTTCCACACAAATGCCTCTAGTTCATTCTTAAGGTCAGAGTTGAAACAGTCATTCACAAAACTCGTTCTACAAATGCGCAGGAAAGAACTCAGCTCACTATACCATACTCTTGTTGTACAAATGCGCTTTAAAGAACTAGCTCACTATACACATAGCCTCGTTCTACAAATGCGCTGGAAAGAACTTAAGTTCACTATACACATAGCCTGGGGGGGGGGGACTCCCATAGTTTTGGGTCGGGGATGATCGTTCTCTATACACGTATCCTCATTCTACAAATGCGCCAAAAAGAAATAGTTCATACACATAGCCTCGTTCTACAAATACACAGGAAAGACCTAGTTCTTTACACACATAGCCTCATTCTACAAATGCGCAGGAAAGAACTAGTTCTCTATACAGATAGCCTCGTTCTACAAATGCGCTTGACAAAACTAGTTCTCTATACACATAGCCTCGTTCTATAAATGCGCTTGAAAGAACTAGTTCCATATACACATACCCGCATTCTACAAATGCACAGGAAAGAACTAGTTCACTATACACATAGCCTCGTTCTATAAATGCGCTTGACAGAACTAGTTCTCTATACACATTGCCTCGTTCTACAAATGCGCAGGAAAGAACTAGTTCTCTATACACATAGTCTCGTTCTACAAATGCGCAGGAAAGAACTAGTTCTCTATACACATAGCCTCGTTCTACAAATACGCAGGCAAGAACTAGTTCTCTATACACATATCCTCGTTCTACAAATATGCAGGCAAGAACTAGTTCTCTATACACATAGCCTCGTTCTATAAATGCGCTTGACAGAACTAGTTCTCTATACACATAGCCTCGTTCTATAAATGCGCTTGACAGAACTAGTTCTCTATACACATTGCCTCGTTCTACAAATGAGCAGGAAAGAACTAGTTCTCTATACACATAAATAAAGTAAAATAAAGTGAAGAGAGAACTAGTTCACTGTATTCATAGCTTCGTTCTACAAATACACACATAGCCTTATTCGAAAAGTATGTGCTCGAGTTACTATGCACATGGCCTCCTTTTAAAAATGGGAAAGTTAGTTCACTATTTTGTGTTAGTACTACATGGCAGAAGAAATTCAATGAAATGCAATCATGATTTATCACTATATCATGGCCTAAGTAGAAATTCTGAGTGAATTGAATATTATGATAATATCATGATTTATCACTATATCATGGACATAGAAGAAATCCTTAGCTAATTAAATATTCTGATAATATCATGATATATCACTCTCTCAGGCTCCTAGGAACAAAATTGACCTCATTAAATATTCTGATAATATCATGATATATCACTCTCTCAAGGCCCTAGGAAGAAAATTGACCTCATGAAATATTCTGATAATATCATGATATATCACTCTCTCAAGGCCTTAGGAAGAAAATTGACCTCATTAAATATTCTGATAATATCATGATATATCACTCTCTCGGGCTCCTAGGAAGATAATTGACCTCATTAAATATTCTGATAATATCATGATATATCACTCTCTCAAGGCCCTAGGAAGAAAATTGACCTCATTAAATATTCTGATAATATCATGATATATCACTCTCTCAAGGCCCTAGGAAGAAAATTGACCTCATTAAATATTCTGATAATATCATGATATATCACTCTCTCAAGGCCCTAGAAAGAAATTGACCTCATTAAATATTCTGATAATATCATGATATATCACTCTCTCGGGCTCCTAGGAAGAAAATTGACCTCATTAAATATTCTGATAATATCATGATATATCACTCTCTCAAGGCCCTAGGAAGAAAATTGACCTCATTAAATATTCTGATAATATCATGATATATCACTCTCTCAAGGCCCTAGAAAGAAAATTGACCTCATTAAATATTCTGATAATATCATGATATATCACTCTCTCAAGGCCCTAGAAAGAAAATTGACCTCATTAAATATTCTGATAATATCATGATATATCACTCTCAAGGCCCTAGGAAGAAAATTGACCTCATTAAATATTCTGATAATATCATGATAATATAATGCTAATATGATATAAAACCACTGTAGAATATCAAAATATCAACCCCCCATAAGAAGGTTGATATATCATGATATTATGACCTCTAAATACAAGAAATATATGGGAAAATCGCATGATATTTGAGATTTGATAACTAGGCTGATAAATTGATAATACGCAATCCTGCACCTTACTCCGAATTCTGGAGTAATTCATTTCAATTTCGTTCCATATATCACGGTCAAATCCCGTAAACATTGAGCTGTCGTGACCCTTCTCCGAGGCATCAGGGAGTTCAGGGAGTATCAGGGAGTATTTTTTAGGGTATTTTCAGACTGAGGGGTATTTTTTAGGGTGGATATTTTTTCCGACCAGGTATTTTTTAGGGTCAAAATTCGAGTTTCCCGACTGTCACCCCTAGCATTTTAACCTTAGAGTCCCCCCCGGGATGTCCTCTCTACCCTGCGAGCATTCCTCCTCTGTTTACGTCGGCCTAAGACGGTTTGTTTTGGAGCAGTGCCAGCAACGACAATTTACGACTATATGGGGCCACGAAGACGCTTTGAAAAATCTAGCTAAACTCTGTCATCAGGTTTTGCAATTCTATATTCTATGTTGTTTGAACCTTCGAATAGTGTACGAGTGTGGAAAAACGTTTAGCATTTTAGTTTAACGTTTAAGGCTTTAAACGTTTCCTTGCAACGTTATTGACCTTTGACTGCCTCATGTAGTAACGCCGATAGACAACCCTTTATTGTCATTAATGAAGTATGACTTGCGTTCATGAAAAGGGCTTATTATCAATTATCGGCGAGGTGACTGGTCCAAACCAGTCGAGATATAAGTTTAATTTACAGTCGAAAGACACGAAGCGTGCCCCCTAGAGTGGAATATTCAATTCATCATTGCATTATTGCTTTTATTATTCATTTAAAATTATATACTTCAAATAATAACTCAGTTGCGTATGAACAGTTGCGTACTCAAAGATAAAAAATTTATTGATTTTGGTAGCTCCTAGAACGTTTCTAATCATATTTACACTTATTTAAAACTGACATCCCATTTTCAAATTTACAGATCTACACGGGAAGGTATCGAACTTGGAGCTAGAGGCTAAAGTCACGTAGAACAAGTCGATTGATATTTTGATCATATCGAAGTAGGTTTTACAGGTACCTCCCGGCGAGTGAGTCAAATAACCTTCAGTAAAGTATTTAGGTGCAGTACTTTAAAGGAACTTACGTTACGTTATCATTTTTGTCCATTTACTGGACTAGTGGTATGTGCGAAGGACATAAAGAGCCTGGACAGACAAGCTACATAAGAATCCCGTATCATAGCGTTAAAAGTGAAGCTTGTGAACTGTTTGATACAGTAAATCACATTCATGTAATGTAATTTCCAACCGACTAATTTGGTAAAAATCTGAGCAAAAACCTTCAAACTCGACCAGACTGTGATCTGGCGGATGGAAATTTCCAACCGACTAATTTGGTAAAATCTGAGCGAAAACCTATGAATCCAACCAAGAATTTGATCTGGCGGATGGAAATTTCCAACCGATTAATTTGGTAAAAATCTGAGCAAAAACCTTCAAACTCGACCAGACTGTGATCTGGCGGATGGAAATTTCCAACCGACTAATTTGGTAAAATCTAAGGGAACAACTTTCAAACTCGACCAGACTGTGATCTGGCTGATGGAAATTTCCAACCGACTAATTTGGTAAAAATCTGAGCGAAAACCTATGAATCCAACCAAGAATTTGATCTGGCGGATGGAAATTTCCAACCGACTAATTTGGTAAAAATCTGAGCAAAAACCTTCAAACTCGACCAGACTGTAATCTGGCGGATGGAAATTTCCAACCGGCTAATTTGGTCAACTTCTTGAAATTACCAAGCCAGTACTTACTGTGAAATTCACCACGTGGTTTTCGGAAAGCTGTGAAGCTATCAAGGCAGAAAGGGTAAGTGACATATCGTTCGTATTTACCACTAGCATAATATTGATGTTAAATTTTAAATATCAACTTGTTTCGTACGAGTTAAATATCCTCGACTTGTAAAAAGGTCACGACAGTTTTTGTTGGCTGAAATTTTAAAGGGTCCTTATTATCTCAGTGTTTTACTGGGATTTCTGCCACTGAGAAGAACCGTTATATTTTCACATGTGAAAATACGATATTTTTACATGTGAAAATATCAGCCAATATGTTTTCTTCCTCGTGGCCAATGAAAGGCGCTTCCCTGGAGCATCGCAGTGTTTCTTGTTTATATAATAAGCAGAATAATACATGGATGCTTCGATATCAATGTGAACACACGAAGATAAAATTCCATATCTCCGCGCGTCCATTTATTATTCTCTATTTATTCCTGCCATTTTTGAAGACTTGTTATTTCTCATATCCATACAACGGAGCGACGTTTCCTTGCTTCAGTTCAAGAACATCTGATTCTATCACAAAAATAAAATAAAATTTTCCTTTTTCCTTTCATAATTACCTAAGTTATGTTTTGATCAGGATAACCCATCTGGAGATTCCTGTCAACAATCATGCGACATCTGCTTGTCAACACAATCGCAAAACCCAGTTGACGAAAGTGATGATGGCATCATTTTTCTAATTTTTAATTTTTTTTAAATTGACTTATGGGCAGCACGACACTAGACTTGCGTTCAATACTTTGTTTAATCCGACGCGTTTCGCCTATACTTCGCGCTTTATCAGGGAGTAAAGATAATGCAACCGTTACAACATTATTATACCCTAGTCCCGGAATGAGAAGGGCACGAACATCCTGTTTACTTGTACAGAAGTGACTAATATTCGTAAATATGCTGTAGGAAGCGTTTACGGAAATGCCAATTACGTTACTGGAAATGGTGTTAACATTTTGGGGGCTGCATGGTTTAGCGCTAATATGCATTTTAACAGCCAACTATTAATGGTACTTTCTTCTGTAAAATTCAAAATCCAATTTTGTAAATAGTGTTACTGTTAATTGCCTTTTAGTCAATAGATTTTATTATGATGGCTCTCACTGTATATATTGCATGGTTGATTCTATAATATGTTATCACAGGAGCTACTCTGGTTAGGATAACTTGATGAATCCAAGAATTTTCTGCATTCACCTCAACACAATTGCATTCTGTATTTTGGGTTGTTGATTGGTAGATAGACAGATTCATATAGAGCACCTCCTGGGATGTTTCTTGATTTATACCTATTTATACCTTATACCTATTATTGTTATATCAATTTCAAAAGTACAATGAATAAAGATAGCTAGGTGACTGTTCATAACATGTGATTGGTTAAACAAGACATTTGCCAAAATGAGTTATCAGTAATTCATCATTATCATGGTTTTCTGTTGCTGCCCTAGGTGAGTTTGTAAGGACATGAAAAGTGTTAAACAGCTTCCTTCCAAAGTTTTCTGACACTTTCTTTTTGCCTTTCTCATAAACATCTACTAATGTTACTGCAAACTTTGCCTTTCCTTTCTCCCTGATTAGACAAGCTAGTTACAAAATTCTTATCTGAATCATCAAAAAACTTTTCTTTAAGGCAGAAGAACGTTCCTTTTAGTTGATCCGGAAAAGGATCCTGTTCAGTATGATGAGTCGTATGATGTACGTTGAATGCATCTCTGCCTTCATAAGCATTGCGCACTCCTCCAATCACTTCCAGATTAGCTGTCAGCAGTTGTAGAATTTCAACACTTGGATGCCCTAAGCAAAACAAAATGATAATATAGGATGGAACCAGGATTTCAAGTAATATATCTGGATGCAATAGCCTGCTAGCAGGCGTTGGAGGCTGCTTTATCGGCGAAAACACGCAGTTCGTAGTCGCGAGCGCCATCATGGATTTTTTGGCCGAGTGACAATGGGGCGAGTGACAAAACGGGGGTAGGGGGGCGGGAAAGAGGCGGAAAGAACGCCTGCTAGGAAACTATGCATTTTTGAGTCGCTGTTCACGAAGCGTGACTCTTGTTACATGTCACACATCTTTAATTGGCCAATCAAAGAGAAGATAGGTGCTTGAAACCAACGATGCGTGCATTCAAAACAAATCCCGGCGCTGTCAAACTCACGTGGAGTTTTACTAGCAGGTGCGAACTTTTGTGCGAAATGCAGAATGCAAAGCGATTCTACTCCAACCAAACCAGCTAAAAGAGGCCCAAAACCTAACCTAAGCGAGCTTGTCAACGACTTCTGTCGCTTTTGCAAGTGTAACTTGTTATAAAATACGGAAATTTTAGGAAAACTGAGTATCTTTCATCGGAGAATTTGTTTAAAGTTGGGAAGAATGATTCGCATACGCTCGCTGAGTTGTGCAAGGACCTAGGCTGTGAACTCGAAAACAGTGCATTAATATTTCGTCGCGCATTTGCAAAGCCTGCGGAAGAAACCTAAGGAGCACCCACAGCTTCTTTAAAGTCGTCGCGAGCGCTGTGCGAGAGGAGAAAAAGGACACTGTGGCAGTAGTGAGCCGGCAGACATAGTGGAAATGACCGGCGCATGCGCAGTGCAGATTTTGACCAAAATAATTTAGATCGTCGGATAAAGGCGAGCACAGATTTGCTCATGTTCGGTGGCTATTTTCCGCGCAATTGGGCTGATTTCCCTTATCTTTTAATTATGGGAACTTAAAGCCTAGAAGAGCTTGTGATCTAAATGTTTTTGTTTATTCAAGTGACGGCCAAGTTGCCTACAAGCGTGCTTTCGTGGTCATCTGCGAAAACAAGTTGTTCGCCGATTCTTCTAGATGCAGATTGAAATTCTCCGAATATAAGGACATACACGGAAAGATAAGCTTCATACTTTGTCAAGGAACTAAGGACATCATATTATTGAACATATCAAAAATGACTTTTTTAATTTTCATATGAAATTTCGTACGAGGCATTTGAAGTTGCACTAAGAGAGACGGCGATCAGAAACAATCAACTTGGACCTGGAATTTTGTAATACGATAGTTCGCTGGATCGATGGCCAGATAGTTGTCAAATTGAAGCAATGTAGCGGTTGTAAAGGTCTTGATGGGGCTAATTTGCTTATGAACAACACAAAGACACGGACATGGAAGCAGAATTGAGTTGCTGCATCGTTGTTGAAAGTTAAAACTCGACCTTTTATTTAAGACTATAGCTCAACAAACTGGAATAAAATATGATGATTCACACGTCTTACAGATTTGTTCTCCCCGTTATTAGATCCCTGAACATTCCTAGTCATGAGGAGCTTTACTCCGTTCAAGATTAAGTACCCGATATCAATTACTTAAGCCAATTAATACGGCTGCTACGATTTTGAAAGCGCCAAAAGACATATGTCATTTCATTATCAATAAAGACCAGGCTACGAAATAGTTAATGTTATACTTGGAATCGAAACTAGAACACGAGATACTGTTACATTCCTGTGTTTGGCGCCTTCACGTTCGGTCCGGCGGTGACATGGGACAAGACTGCAGCGTTAAAGAAGTGATCTTGGCTAATTGTCAACGCCAAAAAGATGGTATATGCTCTTTCTGAAAGTCTTTGTGGCTGCAAACCGAGGTTATTGGCTAAATACAAGTTTTTTGAGCGCTTCCCAGGCGAAATATCAAAGGTTAAACTGCAGGATGTCTGGGTTAAAGATTGCGGGTCGACTGCTCCAATGTCCTGGTTTCAGTCACGGGCGATTTACAAATGGCCAACGCCAAGATTACTTCTATGTTCATGTATGTTCATGTTCATGCTTTTGGGCTCATCGGCGGGCTTGTGAAACAGAATATCTAGAACTATGATGCCTAAAAGCTCGTTTTCCTGATTTCTTCCGATTTGTTCACGCACATTGCAGAGCATATGGACACCGTCGACTTAGCTCATGCTAGATATCATCGAATGGTGAACCAATACATTCGGACAATATTTTTGAACGACCTTATTGATAGGAGGAGGGGGCAGACCATGTTCACGAGAATTAGGATATCGAATAGTAGTAGATTGGTGCACTATACTGCATAGCTGTGATAATTTCACCTGGCTGACGGTATAGCTCACCATAAACTAGAGTTGGGGATATCCAAAGTTTATTGTAGATATTTAATTATTAGGGACCCGGTGCACTATAACTGCATAGCTGTGATAATTTCACCTGGCTGACGGTATGGCTCACCATAAACTAGAGTTGGGGATATCCAAAGTTTATTGTAGATATTTAATTATTAGAGACCCGGTGCACTATACTGCATAGCTGTGATAATTTCACCTGGCTGACGGTATAGCTCACCATAAATTAGAGTTGGGGATATCCAAAGTTTATTGTAGATATTTAATTATTAGAGACCCGGTGCACTATACTGCATAGCTGTGATAATTTCACCTGGCTGACAGTATAGCTCATCAAAACCTAGCGGTGGGGATATCCAAAGTTTATTGTAGATATTTAATTATTAGAGACCCGGTGCACTATACTGCATAGCTGTGATAATTTCACCTGGCTGACGGTATACCTCGCCAAAACCTAGCGGTTGGGATGTCCAAAGTTTATTGTAGATATTAAATTATTAGAGACCCGGTGCACTATACTGCATAGCTGTGATAATTTCACCTGGCTGACGGTATAGCTCGCCAAAACCTAGCGGTTGGGATGTCCAAAGTTTATTGTAGATATTTAATTATTAGAGACCCGGTGCACTATACTGCATAGCTGTGATAATTTCACCTGGCTGACGGTATAGCTCGCCAAAACCTAGTGGTGGGATATCCAAAGTTTATTGTAGATATTTAATTATTAGAGACCCGGTGCACTATACTGCATAGCTGTGATAATTTCACCTGGCTGACAGTATAGCTCACCAAAACCTAGCGGTTGGGATGTCCAAAGTTTATTGTAGATATTTAATTATTAGAGACCCGGTGCACTATACTGCAGTTGTGATAATTTCACCTGGCTGACAGTATAGCTCACCAAAACCTAGCGGTTGGGATGTCCAAAGTTTATTGTAGATATTAATTGTTAGAGACCCGGTGCACTATACTGCATAGCTGTGATAATTTCACCTGGCTGACAGTATGGCTCACCAAAACCTAGCGGTTGGGATGTCCAAAGTTTATTGTAGATCTTTAAGTAATTAGAGACCGGTGCACTATACTGCATAGCTGTGATAATTTCACCTGGCTGACGGTATAGCTCGCCAAAACCTAGCGGTGGGGAAGTCCAAAGTTTATTGTAGATATATAATTATTAGAGACCCGGTGCACTATACTGCATAGCTGTAATAATTTCACCTGGCTGACGGTATAGCTCACCATAAACTAGAGTTGGGGATATCCAAAGTTTATTGTAGATATTTAATTATTAGAGACCCGGCGCACTATACTGCATAGCTGTGATAATTTCACCTGGCTGACGGTGTAGCTCGCCAAAACCTAGCGGAAACGTCTGTGAAATAATATTCTCAACAAATTCAGAAAAACAGTGCTCTTGAAGTTGGACAAAAATAGTTAAGCCTCCTACGTAAATTGTTAACTTTGTTAAGGTGATGAACGCTTGTAGGCTTGCTACTAGGTCGGTAGTGGAGCTCACTAATCCAGCGGGCTTTTCTCGCAAAGGACGACACACACGCTCTGTAGTTTAATATTCCTGGACTCTTTTTGACCTTGTGTGTATGATATTTATTGAGCGGTTCTGTCAGCACTGAGCATTAATCCTTGGGTGTGAATAGGATGATTACCCGGTTTTACTGCTTTGAGCGCGGCATAATATTACGGCCCCTGTGGAGCAAAAGTGGACATGAAATGTTCACTAGCCACAGGGGTGCCAAAATCTAGAACGGGGTAAAGCTCCTCATGATGCTCGATTCATTATCCTAAGAAGGACAGACCGATTCAAATTTATTATCTAGATGTGAACTCACTCTGTCGGGCACTTCTGAATGTTGTGTGCAAGTCGACTAGAAATCCCCGCTAAAATGTACACGCGCGCGCCAGAGTTTCCCGCCATTATGTGGCTGACGTCCGTGCCAAAAATAGCAACAGAATTGTGAACAACAAGACGCCTGGCACTTTTATGCGACAAAAAATGGCTAGCGAACAAGTTTGCGTATTTTCGCCAAGGGCAAGAAATTATAAAAATACATGTTACGGAAATCTTAATCTCGTATCCGATTTGGAAGCTAGGGTTTGTGGGTTCTCGAACTCAGGTGACTTAAGGCATTGGTCCATGCGGCCACGCCCTTAAAAACATTCAACCAGGCCTTAATTTGGGTGAATTAAAGATAGGCTCCTTGTTCTTATATTATGCGATAGGCATCGTCATTCTTGTTAATTTGAGTTGTTGGTGTTCCCATGGGAACCAAATCCTAACCTTTGACCTCCATTTTAAGAAATGAAACTTCAGAACCTCCGCAGGTTCAGAAAATTCTCACCACTTTTGAAACCACCAGACGGAAATGGTAGGGAATAATGTAGTATTTATCACTCCAATTTCTGATCTTGCACAACATTTTTCATTTCGAAGTTATTAAACGGTATCAAATTTCAAAGTGTCCTAAAATAGGATTCCTAATGAAATGGTCATGTTTTCGAATTGGAACAGATATACCTGTGATGGCCTTAAACACATCACATTGTTAAATCCTCAGAGTTTGAAACTTTTCCCGACCTGCCGAGGGCTTTTTGGAAATTGCTTTAAGGTAAGGTTCAAAGGTCACATTCCATGTTTCCATGGAAACAATACACACCATTTACTTGTTTCATGACCGTTTACAACGTTAACCACGTTTGACTGTGGAAGTTGCAAAGCCACTGGAGATAGACCACCCCCCAATGTTTTTGATCCGCCATTTTGAATACAAATGACACCCAGGCCTTAACTCTCCTGAGAACAAAATCGTGGTTTGTTTTAAACATTTAAGAGCGCCTGTCTGTAAATATCACCGATCGGCGTCAAAATGCGAAATTACAAAATCGCTCAAATTTGGTCAAACGTTAGACCTACATGAAGGATTTATGCTGTGAAAATTTCAGGTCGATCAGATAAATATTTTTCGGGAACGAAGACGGAAGTGATTTTCCCGAGCAAACTCGCTATTTCGGATCACATAATTCAAAAGATGGCGAAAAACTCCTATACGTGCTAAATGGACAAAAGTAATCAACACAGATCCTTAAACACGACAAGATAACCTTTCATTCAAGTGGTTTGTCAACCATTTCCGTTAAAAAAGAAATATTTTATTGATTTTTCAATAATTATCATTTTTTCGTGTATTTTATCAAGGCTCAAATCGATGGCTAATATCTCCGATGAGACGTGGAATTTCTCAAATATTTAATATCCCGGGAAGAGATCTATCCTTCTTCTTCTGATTTTTCAAATAAAATTTTGAGGCAATTAAAATATCGAACTTTCACAGCGCGGAAATTGACCTCTATTGATTTACCGATAATAGGTCACATTCCAGGCACTTCATGTCACGAACTTTCAAAACATTCACTCACCTGGCAAAGAATCCAGTAATCCACAGCAAATGAACTCCCTCAGTTCCCGAGTAAGAGTCTTGCGTGTTGTTTAGAAGGTGCTTTGAGTCAATTCACTCCAAAATCGTTTCATTCTTGGCAGTATTCCTTCGTTATCCCAAAGTAAACAGCCGAATTCTTGGATTTCAATCACGTGACTTTTGCGCGTAATTTTGCTTCCGGTCTGAATCAGCTGGAGGTCAAGATGAAGAAGTTTTCTGAAGTTCACGAGCAAAATTTCTAGCTCATTTTCTAGAAAATCACAACTAAATAAACCTGATTCGTATTTAAACTAAATCCTACTGTAAATACAAATTTGTAGCGATTGGATGGTCGGATTTTGCTTTTTTAGCCACTGTGGTAAATGAGTAAAACTTAACAAACTGGCTGATATTTTAGGCAGCGTTTTTTCAAATGCTTGATGTTTTCACTCATTTGGCTCGAAAAATAATAATTGTAATGAAAAATAGATATGTAATAGGGTTGAGAAACATTTATATGCTCCTTCTGTTCTTTGTTTCTGGACGAAAAACCTGAAAAACAGAAGTTTCTGAAGACGGTAAGCTAAGTACTTGATTGCTTTTTTTTTGTCAAATGATTGCTGTTTTTTGTCAGAAAATCGACCCGGCTCTTTTGCATACAGTTTTCCCCATACTGCAAAACAACTTTCCACATAAACAAGATTCAATTCTCAATAAGCTATTACATGTAGGTGTCAAATTTCTGTAGTTTCTAAAGTATTTTACAAAACGCCTAAATTTTGACTCTTTGAAAGTTGTGTTTCAGCCAGCTCAACGCAGCGACAAAACTCCAACATGAAACAAAAACTTGACCAAATTTTAGCGAATGAAAAACAAATTGTATACACACGACTGCGAAAAAGAATCGAAAGTCCATGTCAACCTAGAATAAATAGGTAAATCCCGGACGTTTTGCTGTGTTTTCGGACTCCTTGTAACTTAAATGTTTGACAAACTTTCATTTTTGCCTACCTGCTCAGATTGTTTGAAGCGAACTTCATGTCATTTATCCGTGTATCAAATGAGAAACCAATTCATCCATAGTCCTGGTGGTTTTGTGTAAATCCTTTATGATTCCCTAATTCATCCGTATAGCTACCAAACTCATTTAAACATAATTTCAAATACATATCTTCATGAATCACTTTCACTTGGTTCTCGAGGCCACGGCGCTTTTCGGCTGTTTTTCTGGAGTCGTTTGGACCATTTCGATTGTTTTCAGAGTTTGTATTCCTTGCTGTCTGTTTTGGGCAATCTAAAGACATCTGTTTATCTGTTTACCCAACTTGTAGAATCAGAAACAACGCGAGGAGATAACTTTTTCACAGTTTTCCATCTCGAAAAGCACTGCAGGCACGGACGTTTGACCTCGAGCTGAATTTTTAATGAGGCTCTAAAAAGCGGATGTGACGTCATATGAAACCCAAGAATTCACAAGCAAACAGCAGCGGCTTGTGGGATTCTCCATTTATGCCGAATCTATCCAAAGTCATCCAGCTATTTACATTTCAAGGAAGCAAATAACCCATTTAAATCCTCGGTCGTACGTTATATCCGAGCACTTCATGAAAACTAAGTAAAAATTAGCGCGACATTCACGCGGTGCGAAGTTCAAGCACAAGGCTCATGTGCGTGGAATTACTGTTGAAAAGGTCACTTCGAGGAGAAATATATTCCAACACTTGAAATAAAATTAAAACTAATTGCTCCTTGCTTATGAGGTGATTGCCTTGTCTTGTTTACTGGGGAATGAAGGGAATGAAGCCCTTTTCAAGCGCGAAATCCAATGTTGTTATCTACACTCAAAAGCCTGTGACGTCATAGCCAGGCAAAGCGTGACAGGCCCGGAGAAGCCAGTACAGGGCTCGTCACGCACTTCAGTTGACAGTCGAAGAAGGAACATGGTTACTTGAACTTCGCACTGCACCGCGTGAACGTCGCGCTAAGTTTTTACTTTATTTTAATGAACTGCTGCGATATAACATCCTACCGAGGATTTACAACGGTTATTTGCTTCTGTGGAGTGTAAATAGCTGGATAAATTTGGATAGATTCGGCATAAATGCTGCTGTTTGCTTGAGAATCCTGCTTTCGCACCGCGTGAATGTCGCGCTAATTTTTACTTGGTTTTCATGAAGTGCTCGGATATAACGTACGACCGAGGATTTACAAGGGTTATTTGCTTCCTTGAAATGTAAATAGCTGGATGAATTTGGATAGATTCGGCATAAATGGAGAATCCCACAAGCCGCTGCCGTTTGCTTGCGAATTCGGCTGTTTACTTTGGGATAACGAAGGAATGCCAAGAATGAAACGATTTTGGAGTGAATTGACTCAAAGCACCTTCTAAACAACACGCAAGACTCTTACTCGGGAACTGAGGGAGTTCATTTGCTGTGGATTACTGGATTCCTTGCCAGGTGAGTGAATGTTTTGAAAGTTCGTGACATGAAGTGCCTGGAATGTGTCCTATTATCGGTAAATCAATAGAGGTTAATTTCCGCGCTGTGAAAGTTCGGGATTTTAATTGCCTCAAATTTTATTTGATAAATCAGAAGAAGAAGGATAGATCTCTTCCCGGGATATTAAATATTTGAGAAATTCCACGTCTCATCGGAGATATTAGCCATCGATTTGAGCCTTGATAAAATACACGAAAAAAATGATAATTATTGAAAAATCAATAAAATATTTATTTTTTAACGGAAATGGTTGACAAATCACTTGAATGAAAGGTTATCTTGTCGTGTTTAAGGATCTGTGTTTATTACTTGGGTCCATTTCGCACGTATAGGAGTTTTTCGCGATCTTTTGAATTAGGTGAAACATGTCCCGAAATAGCGAGTTTGCTCGGGAAAATCACTTCCGTCGTCGTTCCCGAAAAATATTTATCTGATCGACCTGAAATTTTCACAGCATAAATCCTTCACGTAGGCCTAACTTTTGACCAAATTTGAGCGATTTTGTAATTTCGCATTTTGACGCCGATCGGTGATATTTACAGACAGGCGCTCTTAAGCGGTCGAAAACAAGTTAGCAGCTGCCAGTGCTGTTTCCCCAAAAAGGAATTGCGATGTGGGCAAAAACTGATTCCCTGTCCTCAGAGGTTCTTTAACGTTTTTGATGACATTGACCATGAAATCACTAATGGAACAGAAACATATGACAAACCTATGACAAACATGTGAAAAATATATTAAAAACATATGACATATGAGAAAAACATATGACAGGCGTACGTTTTCAAAATCGAGAGTTCGGAAGGATTTTCGAGGAACAGGCTTCTAGACTTGGGGAATATATGACAATCCAAGAGAACATATGACATGTATATGACAACAAGCCTTTTATATATGTCAGAAAAAGCGCTAGCCTGTGGTAACATATGACAGGAATTGAATCATATGACAAAGATGCAATTCATATGTTTAACTTTTGGTCATATGTATCTCATTATGACAGAACTCGAGAACTCATTACCACGGCCGAACATATGACAAAAACTGGTCTAGGGTATGTCATATATAAACCTCAACATATGACTCAGTCAGACACATATGACAAAAAGTAAAAAAAGATACAAGTGCAAACATATGACAGAGGTCTGAAATAGTAGGATATTTGACTCCACCAAGGCACATAAGACACAATAGCCATATTCAACTACTTGACAAACTTAAAATATGACACGCTGGTACATTATAACCAAAGGCAAATGCACATAACCAAGTATAACACAGAAGATCACTGTTGTCACATTTTGAAGAAAACATATGACTAATTTCAAACGAATTCCTTTAGTTCGAGAAGTCTATTGTAGATAACTCAAAAATAGAAAAGTGCTAAGTCGATAATTTCAGTTGCAAATATAAGTAAAAAGGATTCACAGCGTAGCATGCAAATATCAATGCATAAACTGCTGCATACAGGCGTCACTTGCACTTTGACCGAGCGAAACCTGGTTCGAGCTGAGGTCACTTCTGATTGGCCAATTCGTAATTTTCGTACTGAACCCGCTAAAATAAAGCAACGGTATAGTGCTACAACATGGCTTGGAGTGTGTCTCCTATCTTGCCCAATTCTGGATGGCAAATGTCCTGTCGCTTTTACGCTATGCTGATCATCGCTTTGTTCAAGCGTTACTATACTGTTTTCTCAAAGTACTACAGGGAAAAGGCCTAAGGCTTCAATCAAGCGGTGAGTTGAAAGTGATTGCAACATTTACTGTGTGATTGGTTTCATGAATTGGCTGATTTTAAGCTAGAGCCCTATTATCTTTGAGAAAAGAAGCATGGTGTTGAAGCATTAGGTAAAACTTTGGCATTTCGTATACATTTTAATCTAAAGGCAGAAAGAAATTTCAGGTATCAGATATCTTATCCAACAAACTCAAAATAAGCCTTTCAAACAAAACATATAACGTATCATTGTATTGAGTGGCATGGCCAAAATGTTCATAGTCTATTTCTGTGTCCCCCCAGCCCCTAATGTTAAATTCAAAGATGTGCGAGGGTTGGCCAAAATGTTGAACTATTAACAATAGTTCTCAAATCGTGCAACTTTAAAACTACAGTAGCTTCATATTGGGATTAGTGGATATTTAACAAGCCAGATACGTATAATATTATATCACCAAAATAGTGACTTCAGATTTTTGTACACCAAATTAAATTTTGTTAGCTTTATGGACACGTTTTCCAAAATAGTCTCAACAAAGTGGGTCAATACATACCTACATTGATATTTTTAAATTCAAAAATTGTTTAAACATCTTGATGATACTTTGTGAGCCTATACCAGGCAATCCGGTATGATCTAGATTGTTTTTTTTTTACTTAAGTAGGCTTATATCTTTCAACAGCCATACTATTTACCTTCGTGGGATGCCACAGTCGACCAAAGGAGTCCCCCTCTTGGTTATGCTTGGGACACAAACCAGCCAGATCCAGACAAGCATTGCGATATTCGGCAATGCCGGCAGAAAGACGATTATGTTTTACTGAATTGCGGACATTCCTTCCACAAACTCTGTCTTCGAAAACGAAGCGATTCCTGCCCAATTTGTCTCCCAAACTTACATGCTAGGATAGAAGAGCTAAGCAAGTCATTTAATGAGGGGCTACTGAAACCGACAGATGACGAGAAGGCGATAGATGAGAATGATAACGATGACAACGACGACGAAGACGATGAGTCCACCACCACAGACCAAGACCGCTACAAGAACATTACCACTCTGCAGACGTCCTTGGCGGCACGGTTCAATTCACGAATCGCCGAAGAATAAAGTTCACATGAAACACAGCATAAATACTCTGTAATGGTGTAAAGGTGTTACGATAATCTTGTCTGGAGCTGACAATAAGGATCAGTCGTACTTTAGAACCATTGTCTATGCAACGAGGATAATTTTTGCGCCATCTTGTAAACAGCTTCGGATGAATTTCCACACATTTGACAACAAAAACAGCCTAGAATCGACACACATGGGCACCATTTCGAGGAAAAAAGCATCCAAATCAGCCGTTCACACATTTAAATAACCAAAATAGAAATAAATAATGACCGTAGACCAATTTTAACGTCTAAAAAAACAGCTTATTTATCGAGTTTCACGAGTAGTCCAGCAGCACGTTGCGGCCATTGCCGAATAGGGTTAGTGCGCATGCGCCGGTCATTTCCCCTCTGTCGAGCCGGCAAGATACAAGCGGCATGTGTCAACACTAATAACGCCGGATAGAAGCAAGCCCAAAGCGAAGAAAACCCAGAGAATAGATGGAGCCAAAAAGTCTTTAAGCTTCCAAAAGAACAAGGAAAACGAAGGTCCTAACTTCCTTTCGGAAATAGACGTCGAAGCCTTGTCTGAGAAGAATAAGCTTTCTACACGCAACTTAAGATTGTCATACAAAACCCTAAAAGGGCAGAAAAAGCTTGCTTCTAAACATTGCTCGAAATAAATGGACTACCGTGGCAAACTTAATCTTCAAGCACAAGAAGCTGAAGGACAAGCTCCAAAAGCCACTGCAAGGGGCAATATCGCAGGAGTTCAAAGACCTATGCCGGGATAAAAGCAAGTCGGTTTTGCTTGGTAAATCCCCAGAGGATGTCACGCGTTTGACAAGTCGAACGTTACTTGAAACCACGGCGAAATGTCCTTTGTGGACGGCTGCAATCAAGGGCGTAACTGCAGTAGAAGATTTTTCCACATCTGCAACCACTAAGGTTCATGGAGTAGCTCTGTCTACTGCAGTTGCAGCTAAAACCAGAAACCAGAAGATGTCAGCCATGGCATACCGCATCTCTACAGTTCTGTTTCACAGCGGTACGAAAAGCGAGGACATCGTGCGTCTTTCAAGAATGGGAATTTCAATGTCACCAGATCAGGTTGTTGAGTTTCAGAAAAAGATGGGAGAGACTTGCTGTGAGAAGTTAAAGGTATGGAAAGCAGAGATTGAGCAGGAGAAGCTGGCTGTGTTGTTTCTCAATGAAATCCTGGAAAGTGAGGATGACATGTTGCATTTATCAGACGAAACGTGCACCCACTACGCATACTATAGTAAAGACGTTGCACAGTACTGCAAGAGGGAATTATTACAAGAGATGTCCTGAAAGCAGCAGTAAAACGGATATCATCAACATCCATTCCATCATTCAAGTAAGTTTAATTATAGAGAATAGAACTGCAACATAGCTAGCGGAGGGGCGGAGGGGGCAGAAATGACCCCCACTTTGGAATTTCCAAGAAAAATACAGGGGGGGGGGGGGGGGGGTATGGATAGTTTTTTAAATCACAAAATACACAATATAATAATTGTATCTCTTAATTGTATTTATTAAAGGATAGTTGGTGATAACGTGGACCTGACAGCAATGCAAGAATACAGAGTTCTGATACACCAAACCGTTCCTTTCATTGGACCCAGCAGTATTCTGTAGTAAACAGTGTCAATGAGCCCCTGCTGAGTGATGAGAGTCCCCGAAAACCAATGAAGGAGATTGATCTTCTGGACATTCTGCCAACCAAAGCAGTTCAAGAGAACCTTGTCAACCGATAGGCTGTTCTAGTTAGCAGAGTGGTCTGCAAGTTCCTTCCAAGGTTCCCGTCTCTTCGAGATGTGGTTGTTCGCCACATACCCCATCCTTATTCCACTGCTATGAACAGTAAATCAGAAAGTGTAAGTACACTTTTATCTCTTATCAAATAGATGTAAAACACAAAAAAAGATAGCTCTGTGTTTTTAAACTGTTTAAACAGTACCCTTTTTATCTCAATCATTGCTGTCGGGCCTCCAGCCTGTTGACACTGTTGACACCCAGCCTATTGATTACTTAAAACATGATGGAATTATAGCATTAGAGCGTATTTCACATGACTGTCATGAGTAATTCGCAATTACTTTGTAATTACTCCAATGTTTCGTTCAGAATTGGTGCAATTACTTTGCGATTGGTTTCACGACAGTCATGTGAAAACCACTCTATAAATCATTTGAGCTAGTAATTAAAATAAAAGTGCATTATAAGACAACAAGGACGTTATTATTTTCCCTTTTTTTTCTTTTACTTTTATTATTGTGTGCACTTGGTGTTGAATTCTTAAATCCAAATGTTGCTGGGGACATGGCCCAACTCCTGCTGATCAACCAAGACAAGTATGTCCCAACTGTCAAGAATAATGATGGCAAAACCGATGTGTTAGAGCCTGTTCCATTTCATGGTGATCAGTTGTTCGAAGAAAGAGCACGTAACACCCAATGGACGTATCAAGATGGTGATGATGCATATGACAGGCTTGAGGGGTTTGAAATGGAATTCGCTGATTGGCATGCAAAATACAACCTATACATGGTAAATTTTGACTTTTAGATGAAAACTCTATCTGACCCTTTTCATTCTGATAATAAATTTAGTTTCCCATTTCCTGTTACTCACAGATACTTACCTCTTTCATCTCCCTCCAACCTACAGAATTAGTATTGTGTCAAGTGATATACAAGGGTAGTTCCAGCAAAACAGAGAATGTATAAATGTGCCAGAGTGAAATCTTTTAATAGAAATTCTAAAACTCATGAATAGTCAATCAGGCAAACACAATGGAAATCAGGACCATGAAGGACGTTTGTATACCCCGATAGAAATTAGCATTTTGGGGAGTCCATGAATATTTTCAGGGAACAGCTGTTCTGATTGGTTGCCATATCATAATGGTGCTCAATCAGCCAGAAACGATATAGAACTGCTGCGCACTGAACTGAATCTGATATAGAACTCCGGTGACGCCAGAGTTCTATATCAGATCCAGTTCAGTGAGCACAGTTCTCTATCAAGTTTGGCTCACTGAGCATCAGTAATGATAGGACAACTCACCAGAACAGCATGTTTCCACGATAATATTCATAGAGACCCCATCTCTTACAAACGCTCTGTGGTCATGATTTCCACCTTTTCCCGTAACCTACGAAAAAAAGAACGCATGTTAGAAATGAATACGTGCATTTTGTAAAACGATAGTTTATTTATCACATTTATTAATTTTCGGTGGCCATGATTTAAACATCCCACAACGACTCGGGCAGTGCCGACCACCCTTCTGTGAACATTTCGTGAAACGAGCCAAAACGGACATCTTTGACAATTATTTGGCAATACTTGGGTTGAATTGGGCTCAAAATCATGCACAGATAAACGAATTTAACTCACCCGTCCAAGTTACTCTACTTGGCGAGTCCGTACGAACCGCAGTGCTTTGTTAACCGAGAATGAATGGGCAAATTGCATATGATGCATTACGCGCATGACAAAGAAAATTTCGTCAAAGAAATTTGAATCATAAAAAGAATAAAAAACAATAGGAAACACTGCCCCAAAAACTAATGACATAGCACTTTCTTTACAAAAGCCAATCAGAAAGCCCTAGCATTATTATAGGTATCGCTGGTATCGCTAATACATTCATTTCTTTTCTATGACATTTGAACGGCATTTCTTTGCTCATCATAATTATAGGTAAAAAAGTGACAGCTATTCTAAAGGGAGTTCTTCTCTTTTTGAAAGTCATGTAATTATGAACAGACCTTTTGTCCCAACACAGAAGATATGTCAATTATTCGGAACGCCTCTCTAAATACACTATTCGTAATGAAAAGCTCTCGTTGTCGATCTTTTGTTTGCCATTTCAAAATAGCTAAACAATGCAACTTGAAGCCAGTCTATATCAGATTTCTTATTCTCGATTTCAATGAAGTAGTTCTCAAAAATTTATTTCCTTTTTTTTAACTAGCTTGGAATTATGAATTATTACTGGCAACCGTTTTAGAAGTAGTTTACAAAACTCGCTGTCGTGTTTTATCAGCAGATAGAATCACTCGGCTTTGCCTCGTGTTTCTATCTGCTGATAAAACACTCCAGCTCGTTTTGTAAACATTACTTAAAAGATTCATGATAAATAAGCTTTTCTCTTTTTTGCATTCTAATAGCTTTCTATATTTTTATAATCATTTATGTTGAATTTGACATGTTCGTTAACAATGGTTCTGCAAGAGAAATAGGCACAACAAGAGCAAGCATCAACAGAACAATGAAAAGTAATGCTGCAAAGGGAGTTCAGCATCATTATAATGAATACAAGGAATTCCACCAAAGAGAGGTTGAGTCCCATATTTGTGCTTCATTCATGGAAATGTATGGAATGAGTAATATGGAAGGTAAGGTTATTTGTCAAAAGTACCAAAGATATCCTTATTAGGCTACTGGCTTGATTATTCAAAAACATGATAACAAAGACAGCATTGTCTTGAAATCAATGATCAAGGCCGTAGCTATTTATTAGGGATTAAAATGGTGAATCAGTATTTTTTATGGGTTCTTGAATGAAAACTGTATTTTGGAACCGAGGAGTCCTTTTAAGGACAATTTTTTGACAAGGTATGTTTTAGGGTAGAAATTTCAGATTGACGACACTCATCCCTTGACCATCCCTACCTTCGCCCGCCACCAACCAAGGTATACCTCAAAAGTACCTCTCTGGTACATTTCGGGTATTACCCGAAACAGGGTAGGATTGGAACAAAATTAGGTACTTTTCGGGTATACCTGAAAAGTACCTCTGATATCGGGTACATTTGGGGTACATCAAGGTACATTATAGGTACGTGTAAACTGAATTACACCCCATAGCAAAATGGGGTACATAAAGGTATACCTCAAAAGTACCCGAGGTATACCTCAAAAGTACCTTGTCATAAAAAGGTATATTCTAGGTATACCTCAAATGTACCTTAACAATTGAGAGTAAATTTTCGGGTACATTTAAGGTAGAATTTGTTGTACCTGAGAACTACCTGTGTCAATTAACATGTCTGAGGTACATTTGGGGTACAATTTCCACTGTACCTTGAATCTGTAATTCCCATTTACATTAGGCGGAATTCTCGGTGCTATGGTAAATCGAACTCGTCTTGATAATTTTTTATACAGTTTATTTACGTTGATTATGATACATTCGGTTGCAGAGATTTGATACGATGGGGTTATAGTAGATGAAATGACAATGACGACGATGATGACGGTTCGAACTGAAATAAATGTTACAAACCGAACTATAGCAAATCACAAATCAAGCAAACACGAAAGGTTACATATAGTGTAATAGTATTTGCAGGCGGCAGAGGGGTATTTGCTCTCCGTAGGCAAATACTGAGAAACTAAGCCAAACTACACGTAGGCGGTGCCGCATGCATATACACTTCGCGATAACAAATATGATAGCTACAAATTCTAGCAAGAATGATCATACAAAGTTTGTATAACAAGGGACATATACACAATATCCACAAATCAATGCATAATATGGCGTCCAAATGTTGTACAATATAACGAGATTAAGTCTGTACTTAGTGCTTTACCCATGTTGCACTTGAATTGAAAATGAAATCACGCGAGCTAGTAATAATTTGCCACAAGAACATAGTTTATAGATTTGCTTACTTAGTAATTGTCGATGGTTTAATAATGAGAATAGGTTGACTTACTTTGTCTACGCAGCACCAAGTAGGATCGATGATTGTAGATTTGCAAATGGTTGATATATATGACTATAATTTGTGGCGTGTCTACCACGGTCGACGATATGAGCTATATAAATCCTACAACGGCGTGCAACGGCGACATTTTAGAAGTGATAACCTGTCATAACTAGTGAACTAATCTGTTTACTTTTTAGTGGTAAATTTATCGAAATTAATACTCTTGACATAAAGAACAAATTTCAAAACCAACATTCCGGCCCCTTAAATGCGTACTAAGGGTAGCATTTATAATCATGTATATAAGGCTAGGGATTGGAATTTTAGACTAGATATAAGATACAATAATGATAATGGTTATATCAATGTTCATGATAAAGTGTTCAGTGTTCGTTTTACTTATCGTCAGTAGCAGATCCATCCGCAGCCTCCAGAAGAACAATCTTGTCGATTGGACGAACTAGCGTAGACGCTCTCGTTTTCATCTTCACGCTGCGCACTAGTCCATCCCTCCGGTTGGTGTACACCTCTACGATGCGCCCAAGAGACCATGAGCTGCGTGGGGTCTTCTCGTCCACGATCAACACAACGTCGTTCACTTGGAAGTTTCTCTGTTGTCCGATCCAGTTCTGACGTTCTTGAAGTAGGGGAAGGTATTCTCGAATCCAGCGACGCCAGAATATGTCAGCGAGGTATTGTACTTGTCGCCAACGTCGCTGAATGCAGTTATCGCTCTTGTTGAGGATTCCCGGGGGAACTGCAGGACCTGCGTGTAGTAGGAGCAGGTGATTCGGTGTGAGTGGCTCCATGTCACGTGGGTCGTCCGACACTTTGGTAATTGGTCTGCTATTTAAGATAGACTCCACCTCACACATAAGCGTATTCAAGCCTTCGTCATCTAGTGTTTGCTCCCGGATTACCGCCTTCATGACTTTCCTTGCCGATCGAATACAGCGCTCCCATACTCCCCCGTGATGGGATCCGGCTGGTGGGTTGAAGGTCCATTTGATGCTTTGCTGTAGGAGGTAGTCGTGGATCTGTGCTTGATTCCATTCTTCGATGGCTTCCTTGATCTCTCGCTCGCCTTTTACAAAGTTTCCTCCGTTATCAGAATGCATTTCAAGGGGTTTCCCTCTCCTTGCGATGAATCGGCGCATGGCGTCGATAAACGACTCTGTGTCTAGCGAGTGCGCAACCTCGATGTGTACGGCGCGAATAGTAAGCCACGTGAATAGTACGCCATATCTCTTCACCTTCATTCTCCATCGACGCACTTCGAACGGACCAAAGCAGTCTACTCTAACATACGAAAACGGTGGCTTTGATGGGGTCACTCGATCTATTGGGAGACTAGTCATCTTTTGTTGTGCAGCAGGCGCTTGGCGTTTTCTGCAGCTAACACAGACATTGAGTATTCCTCGTATTGTAGATCGTGCATTGATAACCCAGAATCTTTCTCTCATCAGGGGATCGGCTGGTTTCAGGTGGCGAAACTCCTAACTAAAGGAACACTTCTGGACGTGTATTAGAAGGGCCACCTCAGCGTTTTGCAACTCGTCTACTTCTATAGGTGTGATACTTCTTGCGTCTTGGAGACTAACTTGTTCACCAGCCTTTCTCTTTATCACAGCTTGCTGCAGCTTTCTTTTGTAGCGCAATATCCAAGCAGTCGCCTTTCTGAGTCTATTCCATGACGAAAAACGCTCTATCATCTCTGTGATGGGGTCGGTTGTCACGTCAGTTGCGCAGACTAATATATAGACTTAGCCACTGGCTAAAAGCGGAGCTCCCGGTTACATATTTTTTCAGTGCTATGAAACAAAAACAAGGTTGCCATTGTGCATAGCTTGTCACAGTATGCATTTCAAGAAAAAAACATATTTTGACAAAAAAAAGTCATGTATACATTGATTTCTTTGGTATGTTGCCACACTGGCACATTAAAGGTACAGATGAAACCCCGGGGGGGTACTCCCAAAACTTTTATACGGGGATGCTTGGCCCAGATTCTGGACCCCTTACCCTTCTTTATACCAATTTCAGAGCAAAAAAGGTACCCCTTTCTTATACCAAAGCCGAAAAAGGTACCCCTTTCTTATACCAAGCCTGAAAAATCGGATTTGTGCTCTGTTAAAAAATAAACGGTTTTGCTCGCGCGTTGCGGTTGAAAAACCGGTGAAATATAGACCTTTTTTATACCAAAATTACAATTTTTCCTACTGTTTTTATACCCAGTCCAGTCTGAAAACCCTACCCCTTTTTTATACCCAGCCTGAAGAACCCTACCCCTTTCGGGCCGAGCATCCCCGTATAGTTCAATATAGGGAGTACCCCCCGGGGATGAAACAAGCTTGGCCTGTCGAAGTAAGGTAAAAAAACCTCCTTCAGAAAAAATAGGGCACTAAACAGTCCCAATGGAATTATTCTAACAAAGAAAAAAAGTGCAATAAAGAGAAAAGTAATTATTTGTCATGAGTTTTTTTAAATTTGGCAATTCCAGAAAATATATGTACCCGAATTCCAGAAAATATATGTACCCCAACCATGGGCGGCGTTAGTTTTTGACCCCCATGCATCCAGAATTTCCAAAATGGCTTACCCCCATGCATATATAATTCCTGAGAGGTTAACCTAGCTTCCAGCTTCAAAATCCCCCCTAGGCAGAATTCCGAGCTTGTGAACCCCCCCTCCCATTCAGAATTTCCAAATGCTGCCCATCCCCAGGGTACATATATTTTCTGGAATTGCCCATTTAAATCATAATATACATGTCCCATTTATTACATGAGCATTGTAGCAGTGTATTTTTACTAAAATGTGTCATTCCAGAAAACACCAATTTTTAGACATTTTTAGCGTACGAAAGAAGGGAACTAGAAAAATACAAATGGTATAGAAGATACTGGAATAACTAAGTAGAAAATTTCTAGTGATCCCCCTTTCAGTACTTCTTTTGAGAGATCCTCCCTATCGCTCGCCCAAAAATGAAATGATTCCCCCCCCCCCCCAAATCCTCTGCCCGTATGATATCTCGTCCTCAATTTTGACACAAAAGAGATATCATACGATTCTATTTAAATAGTGGATCCACCATTTTAAAACTGCCTATTCAAATTTATTAAATCCAAAACCTTGCAGATTGTGAGGGATCAGAAGTAAAATTCTATTTTCAGGTTGAAGTTCGTGATCAACAGTCTCAAAATGCGAAAAATGAGATAAATTAACGACTTTTTATTAGGATATACAAGGGGAGATTTGAAAAATCCCATTCCCTTTGAAGCATCTTGATTCCCATTCCCGGTAGATAAATCCCGTTCCCGGTAACCCAAATCCCATTTTCCCGGCCTAAAATAAGGCGAATCCCAGCTCCCCTTTTAACCCTTCAGGACCCTGTATCTACTCCCCCGTTCTCCCAAGAGTGATAGGGGTGCTCGTCAGGACATCAGAAAATATACCCTAAAATATACCAGGACATAAAAAAATCCACCCCCTAAAAAATACCAACTAAACCTTTTTTTGTTATTGTTTATTGTTTCTCATGTAGCATATCCCTTTGTTTTTAGAGCTATAAATGAATAAAGAAAGCCTGAAAACATTTTGCTTGGTTTGTGACCCTTTCATTCATTTGCATACCCCTAAAAAAACCGTTTATTAGTGAAAGACACAACTCCAATTTCCCCTAAAAAACACCTCATTGTCAATTTTGACCCCTAAAAAATATGACGAGCACCCCTATCAGGTCGACATGTGACCCCCCTCCCCCCCCCCCAGGATCTACTCAAACAGCTGTACCATTTTTATTAAATTTATTCGAAATTCCACTGAAAAATAACTTCAGAGGGGAGGGCATCCACTTTTCAACAGATTTTCATAATTCCTGTCTCAAAAAGATAGAGCAGGATAAAACAACCAAATTTGTCTTCGACTTCTTCTCACTCAGGTCCACCCTTCCCCTTGCATGATTTATTTGGTAGTTCCATGTAGTCGACGAGGATATGAAGCCGAATAATAAATTATATTAATACTATGATTGCCTTATGTCATGGATGGCCTGTCCAGGAGCGATCTCTGGCTGCTGCTTTGTCACTTGAATTGAAAGAAAATAGGTTGATTTTTTATCACTCCCTCCGTTTGAGTGCCAGGAGGCACACCAGATTGCCTCTATGAGCCCAAAAATGGCAATGGAATTATTAGTTTTAGACACATTTATACTTATGCTATGATAATAACTTTTTATTTATTATTTTAGGAATTAGTTAGATTAAAATATACCATATGCTTATAGGAATGTTTTATTTGGATAAGTACCCAGCAGGCACTAATTCAAGGATTTATGGTGTGTTAACAGATAGATAGATAGATAGATAGACTTTAATAAAACCTTGGCAGCCGAAGGCTGATTTATGGCTATTTACAAAATTATGTACATATAAAATGAAAACTAGATTAAAATTTATAATAATATATAATATCAAAAACTACTTTAAAATGGGTGATCTCACTAAAAACTGTGAAAGTCAATTAATGGCGTAACGAATTTGCAATGATAAAACTCTGCTGCGCTCGTTTCGTCTTGCTCACAGGGACGTTAAAATATCTTGGATTCCTGAGTGATATCATACATTCATTACGCGGCGGTAGTAAGTGGTGGAGCCTGTGTGTTGGAAGCAAGACCTGCTCAAAAAGGCGCGCAGTGAGGTCTTCTCACAGTTGTGTGTGGTTTCAGAAAATATTCCCCCTCTTCACACACAAACACAGACACTCCATGGAAGTGTGTTGAAAAGTGACACACCCCTCTGGAATTCCAAAGGAAAATAGCTGAGTATTTGTGTGGAAAAAAACAACAGGTAAATTGACCTCCATGCAACCACTCTAGAATTTTGAAGCCTTTCCCTGAATACTTTCTGGAACCACACATTGTATGGCTACAGTCACTGAGGATATTCCACTGAACTGAATGTGATGATTGCAGGGCCAGGGGGCACAAGCTAATCCTCACTGAAGATGCCTTTGAAAAAAATTCACATGAAGCTATAGTCACAGATACAAATGATTGTAGGTTCAGTTTTATGACAATGGTGAATTTGTCTGTGAATTATCCGAGATTTTTATTAACTGAAATATTGCAAAACACCTCAAGCTTGAAAGGCCAAATATCATGAGGGATATTATATTTTGTTCTAAGAAAACATGCTAGTTTGAATTCTATTATTTGTTTCTTTTCCTGTATTAAGAAATAGATTTCCAATTGATTCCCCTTCACCTGTGAATGCTGCACTTTGAGTTGTTCCCGAGCATGTCTGGTTTTGGGAGCCTACAAAAATAAACTCAAAACTTGCGCTACATTGAGGTTGTATCCTACAAGATCTTACTTGAAAATATTCGTGCCTTCCGACAGTGAAACAAAATAATCTATTAGTCTATGATTAAATCTCTACTTGCATGTTTCTGTGGAAAACACTGTGAAGCACTCCCTTTTATAGCCATAAAAATACCTTGGAAACCTACAAAAACAAGCAGTCAAGACAAGAGTTTCCTCAGACAAACCTCAGCGAAATTTATAAAATATTACAAAATTCTAAGAATAACAGGTTAGTAAATTCAATAATTACTGTACCATTGCCTAATCTGAAGTTTGGAGATGGCATTGCATAGTTTTTGATGACAAAAAAGTAAAGTTCGATGACGTTCAATTCATTCAAGATGGCTGCCCATGGTAAGCAAACATTAATAAATTCTCCCTAGTACACTTATCACTCAACAAAGCGAGCAAAGCTATGGCAACGCAAGTAGAATCGCTGTCATGTCAAACTGAAATCACTCAAAAATGGGACGGTATTCCACTTGGAATCCTCAAAGAAACAACTAACGCAAATCTCCCGAGACTGCCAGGATTTCCACGATCGTTTTAATGAACTTTCGTCATTTTCCAACTGGAATGAAAATGTAAGTTACTTAAGACTTTTTAAAGTTAAAAGTTTTAGAAAACCTTTTTTAATTAAAGTTAAGCTTTTTAAAGTTCAACTTTTTTAAGGTAAAAGTTAAAACTTTGTTAAAACTAGGGTTGAATTGAAACGTTTTGTACCTTGAGAATATTTTTCCTTGTCACTTCACGGCACGACGACAGTCTTCCGAGTATCGACCTTCGCCTTCGGTTATCTTGCGCTGTCGTTCTATCCTCTGACTCTGAGACTCCGAGAAATGTTCTGGACACTTTTAATCCGTTTTATTTAGTCTCTGCTTTTTATCATCTTCAGGTTTCGACATGTTGGCTAGGGGTTACCTCCATCCTCCTACTGAAGACATTAACCCGTTCTCTCTCGATCGAGCAGTCTTTGTTGTCTTCCGACATGTCATTCACTCGTTGCTGCTTCTTCTCTCTCACTCTCCCCGTCCTCTGACTTTGCTTCTTTTCTTCGTGAAACTCCCGTGTTCAACGACATATCTGTCTCGACTTTATCCCTGTAAATTTGGCGTGTAATCTCTAAAATACCTTGATATGACAGCTTGTTTCAGAAACGTTTCAGATTTTGATGAAGAACAAGAACAAAAATCCTTCACTTTTCGAAAATTCAAACACGAAGAAAAAAAAAATCCCTTTTAAAATAAAAATCGCCAACTAAAATTCAAGCGCGCGCGTGCTCATTTTCCCGCTCAAAATTGGTGGGCTACCTGTGCGACGACGGAACCACGGACAAACCGGAAGTCCATCACAAAACAGGTCGATGCATATACACTTTTGTGTTGTTTCTTTCCTCCTGCATGTAGCTATGGGGCTCCGCTACGCGGGCGCCTTCGGCGCCCGCGGGAGCTCCGCTATTATCTCTTTCTTTACCTCTGGATCGTTATCTGCAACCTGTCCGAGGTTTTCGGGTTGTTCTGGCCATGCGTGTGGCTGCTGGTAGAGAAAAGCAGGACCACTCGTCCAACGGGGGTTGAGAATGAAAGCATCGACTGACATTCCTCTTGACGCTTCATCAGCTGGATTCAATGCTGTATTGATGTAACGCCACTAAGTATCTTCAGATTGGCTCAGTATCTTGGCCACTCTGTTAGCTACAAAGACTTGGTAGCGTCTGTCCCTGTTTCTGATATAACGGAGGACGCACGTGCTATCCGTCCAAAAGGTCGATTGCTCAAGTGGAAGCACTCCGAGAGTGCGCTCTATCAGGTTGTGGTCGAAGTCCAGATTTTTTACCGCAGCCGCTCTCTCGGACTCGGGAATAGATTGGAGAACTGATCGTTCATTAGACAGCCATTTGGTTAGGCGGAAGCCACCTTTAGCCAATAGTGCCCGAAGTTGAGATGAGAGCTGAACTGCTTCTGTTTTGGTGGCCACGGACTTCAAGCAATCGTAAAGCAACCGGATGGAAATGATATATAAGGTTAAAATTGCTAAGGTCATGTACGATATTATTATGAAGACACACCCTCCAGCAAGGGAACCACTATTCAAAAACGTAATATAAAGCAAGATCTAAGGAACAATAACAAGATAGTAGTACCGCGCTTTAATAGCTATGTTAGAAAAGCTCTATTT
Source organism: Scolanthus callimorphus (assembly GCA_033964015.1). NCBI lineage: Eukaryota > Metazoa > Cnidaria > Anthozoa > Actiniaria > Edwardsiidae > Scolanthus > Scolanthus callimorphus. The sequence continues at coordinate 11,340,327 of CM066915.1, forward strand.
GTTATAGAGGGGCGATAATATGGAACACTTTAACCCCCATCCTAGGAAGCTCTAGTAATAAAGGAATGCATGCGAGCAGTGGCGGATCCAGGGGGTGGTGCTTTGGGTGCGGACGCACCCCCCTTTGCGATGCAAAAATGGTTTGAAACGGCAAAATGTAGTCCAAGACTAGGTTTATAGTAGCCCTATTGACAATTTTGGTTCTTCAAAGCAGAAAACGCACCCCCTTTTACAAAATGCTGGATCCGCCCCTGGCGAGGGGGGCTTGGAAATCCCAAGCTCTTAAGGAATTAAGTTTTACTAGCGAGCCCCCCTCGCTAACACAGCAACGTACTAGTACAGAGTTTTTATTACTGAATTTTATAATGTTTGTTAACACTAGGCCATCACAATTTTTTAAACATTCACATTTTTAGACTGTAAATCAACTATTTTCAAATTATTATCTACTATTATTAAGTATATACTGCATATTATTATATTAGTATTAATTTATATTGTTTTTAGGCACGGCCCCACATGCTGTATAGCTTTAATTCTTACCGTGGATAAATAAAGTTATTATTATTATTATTATTATGTTTCTAATTTACGGTATCCAGTTTAAACTGCTTTGTATTTGGGATGGGATAAATTTGAAAGGATCAAGTGTGTAAACAGCAAACTGCAAGAAAGACAAACAAATACAAATGATACCCCTTCGAAATCTCCTAGATCGGTCTTATCATGAGCCGTTCCCGGATGCAGTTAGGGCTTTATAGGTTAGTGTGCAGATGAGGAAACTTGTCTAAGCTCATTTGCATTAGGAACGGATCATTCTGATTGTTACCGTTCCCACGCTTGTCGCACTATTCTTTTTCAAAGCCCAAATATCTGGAACTCCCTACCTTTATCTGTCGTATCATCTATTAACATTTCATCATTTAAAAAGAAACTCACTGAATTTTTGCTTTCTCGTTAATTTTTTTCGTGTAATCTTTATTTGTCTGTTTCGTGCTTGAATGTTAGTATAATTCAGGGGCGGCGGAGCACCCTAAAATAGTGGGGGTGCCGAATAGGCAAAAATGAAGAGGACACGTAATTTCGTTTTTTCATGTTTTTACCTCATATACATTTTGATGAAAATATGTCACAATGTAATCTTAACCCCTACGTTATCTGAGCCTTAATAATGTTAACAGCCCAAAAATGCTATGAAATCTTTGCTGGGATATCTCGTTTATAGCTAGTGCGATTCGAATTGACCGAAATAAGTCCTTTGTTCATTTCAAGACGCGAAGGCTTTAGCGATCTTATTGATGTCTACAGTGTCGACATACGCCTTGTGGCAATGAACAAGCAAGCAGCCATTTGGTCGATCCTGCAGCTATCTACAGTAGCTTCAAAAAGTAGGGGTGCTCAAGCACCCCCTGCCTATGTAATTTTTTAACTGTAAAGAGGGGGCCTCCTCGCACAAGCCTAGTGATTTTTTTAGCCCCTCTCGCCTCTATTTTTTGTGTACTGCTTTTTGTATTTCTTACTTCAATGGCAATAAATTGAATTGAATTGAATTTAAACATGATTACACCGGCGTGTGTGCTTGGTCTCAATTACAGTTATCACTTTGTATTCGTCGTAGTCTTGTGATGCTTGTGGAGAGAAGATACCGCCAGCATGCCTTACGTGCAAAGAATGTGGGGTTAAGATACCCAAACGAAAGCGAGATGACCACGATCAGATCCTAAAGATGAAGACTCCCAATCCAACAGATCAGAGACGTTTGCTTGAAAAAAGGGTAAGTGGTTTTGTTTTCAACACGAGGTTTCAGGGTTGGTTTCAGAGATCGTACTTCCATCTTAGTAGGATGGTCTCAACCATTTACGAAAACAACAAAAAGCCCTAGATATTTCACGAATATTATATCTACAGTCAATTATAAACCCTGCAAACACGCCTGTTTAGGATACATCACAAAATCCTCGTCCAATAGTTGTTTATAATCCTCATGAGGACTTTTCTTATCAAGAAGAGAATAGGAAAGAAGAATAAGATATGTATATAACGTAGTTGGCTCAACCATTTACCTTTTGAGGGGTTTGGGCCTTTTTTGTCAGTGCAAGATTTTTTTTATACCTCTGTTATGCGGTGAGAATTTTTTCCAATAAGGAAGAAGGGTTTTAGTCACCATTTCGGTGTGTAGGAAAAAAAAATTTCAGGTAACTTTTTTTTAAAAAGCCCCCCTCCCCCTCAAGAGTCAAATGGTCGGCCCCTAAGCAAACTCGGCCAACCCAGACAGGCCATCACGAGCCCAGGTGTAGACATATACCAATATGTGACAGGCAGGGTTTAAACTTAAAATTCAATTACGTCGCGTTAAATTGCATGGCTCGATATATTGGTGAATAAGTAATTCAATCCCCTTGATCGTGGGGAAGTAAGAAGTAAGTTTCAAATGGAGACAACAGTGCTTAAGTTAGTGCGATTTTAATTATTATGATCTATTATATGACAACAGGCTAGGATAAATCACTACCATCATAATTGGGACGTGTTAGTGTTCTATTATCACAAGCATGGCGATGCGGGACATACACTTCAGGTCTATGAAACCCCAGGAGATGGGGCGGACTTTTTTTAGCTAGACGAAGATGGCAACTTCAGTAGACCAGCAAATTCGGTTACCACAGTAATTGGGAAGTATTTTCAAGGTAAGTTACGGATTATGTTCAATATTGAAGAGGTTGTTATCTTTCCAGAACATGACAGGAACCCATTAACAGAAGCATCCATCGCATATTGGAGGGCACCATCCAAATTTCTAGTTGCATATGGCTTGACCAGCTACTGGCCTGGCAATGTGCATATGGCTTGACCAGTGGCACGGATGAAGGCCCCTGTTGCAAACAGGCTTTGTACTAGGTCGTCATCGTGGAACGTTACAGACGTCAGGATGCACCCACCACAGAAACAAATGAGCATGATACATTGATTACATTAAATTTTGTATTTGTCTGATTTTAGCTGTTATTCTTTATTTCGGAAATGGACATATTTGCTTTACCTGCCATGTTTATATGCACAGAAAAAGCCAACGTGCTGCGCGTGAATACCCGGGGGGACTCGTGATTATAAATTGCCGCTGCCCGCCCGCTACGCTAAGTCAACAAGTCAAAACTGCAGGAAACCTCAGATTAATAAATATTGGCGCTGCCCGAGTCCGGTTACGGAGTCAGTGTAAATGTTGCCAATATTGCTGTGCCAATCCTGTGGCATCTCTGTTAAACCTGGCAAAACCAGTATATTGCAGAGTGTAAAATTAAGTATGGCGACAGCGCTTCGTTGAAGTCATGGGCCATGATAAACAAACAGTTTTAAATGAACTGTTTTGGTAGCTATGTTTGTGCAAGACCGGTTTCGGGACTCTGAAGAGAGACCCTTCGTCAGTTGCGTATAGCTTAGAGTCAGTGCACTCGCAGAACGCAAGATGCAAAGACTGAACACTCGTTGAGGCAACCGAGTTTTGTTCGAGCAGTTTACTAGAATCTCATTGGCTGGTTAAACTGGCCGCTGATTGGACGGGATGTTAATTTATGCGAATTACGCACATTTCGATCCGCGTCGGTTCAAGGTGGCTAGTTTGCTCAGGTTTTAGGAGCATAGGGCATTAATGTGCTAGAATCAAAGCGGCAAGTAAATTGCCAGAAAATCGCTAGCAGGTATTTTGCATTAAAACGGGGGAATAGTGTGTAATTAGGTCTTAAACAAGAAGGCCTCAAGTTAAATTCCCGTGTGTTTTAGTAGCAAAAACATGTCTAAGCTCTGTAAACAACATTGTAGATTCCAGATATAGATGTTCATATGTTGTCTCTTAAGATTGCGATGACCCCAAACTTACAGACTAGTAAACGACTTCCGAACGGAACAAACACCGGCCGCGGTTCCGATGGCGCTCCGTCCAGGCAAACATTTTACTGCTGAGTTCTGGTGTCCAGTAGTTAAGAGAAAATAGGGAGCATCTCGTTCGTTACTGCTAATAATGAAAGCCATTGTATTTGTGTGAACAAATTCAAGGGACTTAAATTTAAAAGTCCTGGTTGGTTCACATAAGCGTGGGCTTGCAAAGCAAGATGTCGGTTGTTATGTTATACATTTTGCTATAATACCGGTAGTGGTATTATGATGGAATAACAGAGGAACCAGTTTAAAGTGGATGTGGTACAGGTTTCACAATAAACCTGAGTTACATCAATCTGTAGGATGGATAGAAATCTGTGGTATGAGCAGTTGTAAAAATGGTTGTGTGGATCTTAAAAGCATCCGGATTAACCTAGACATTAGCGTAGAAATTCCCGTGAACGAGAATTTGAACCTACGGTGGCTAGCGGATTAAAGACCGAAGTCAAGTACAAGAACGTGATTATAAATTGCCGCTGCCCGCCCGCTACGCTAAGTCAACAAGTCAAAACTGCAGGAAACCTCAGATTAATAAATATTGGCGCAGCCCGAGTCCGGTTACGGAGTCAGTGTAAATGTTGCCAATATTGCTGTGCCAATCCTGTGGCATCTCTGTTAAACCTGGCAAAACCAGTATATTGCAGAGTGTAAAATTAAGTATGGCGACAGCGCTTCGTTGAAGTCATGGGCCATGATAAACAAACAGTTTTAAATGAACTGTTTTGGTAGCTATGTTTGTGCAAGACCGGTTTCGGGACTCTGAAGAGAGACCCTTCGTCAGTTGCGTATAGCTTAGAGTCAGTGCACTCGCAGAACGCAAGATGCAAAGACTGAACACTCGTTGAGGCAACCGAGTTTTGTTCGAGCAGTTTACTAGAATCTCATTGGCTGGTTAAACTGGCCGCTGATTGGACGGGATGTTAATTTATGCGAATTACGCACATTTCGATCCGCGTCGGTTCAAGGTGGCTAGTTTGCTCAGGTTTTAGGAGCATAGGGCATTAATGTGCTAGAATCAAAGCGGCAAGTAAATTGCCAGAAAATCGCTAGCAGGTATTTTGCATTAAAACGGGGGAATAGTGTGTAATTAGGTCTTAAACAAGAAGGCCTCAAGTTAAATTCCCGTGTGTTTTAGTAGCAAAAACATGTCTAAGCTCTGTAAACAACATTGTAGATTCCAGATATAGATGTTCATATGTTGTCTCTTAAGATTGCGATGACCCCAAACTTACAGACTAGTAAACGACTTCCGAACGGAACAAACACCGGCCGCGGTTCCGATGGCGCTCCGTCCAGGCAAACATTTTACTGCTGAGTTCTGGTGTCCAGTAGTTAAGAGAAAATAGGGAGCATCTCGCTCGTTACTGCTAATAATGAAAGCCATTGTATTTGTGTGAACAAATTCAAGGGACTTAAATTTAAAAGTCCTGGTTGGTTCACATAAGCGTGGGCTTGCAAAGCAAGATGTCGGTTGTTATGTTATACATTTTGCTATAATACCGGTAGTGGTATTATGATGGAATAACAGAGGAACCAGTTTAAAGTGGATGTGGTACAGGTTTCACAATAAACCTGAGTTACATCAATCTGTAGGATGGATAGAAATCTGTGGTATGAGCAGTTGTAAAAATGGTTGTGTGGATCTTAAAAGCATCCGGATTAACCTAGACATTAGCGTAGAAATTCCCGTGAACGAGAATTTGAACTTACGGTGGCTAGCGGATTAAAGACCGAAGTCAAGTACAAGAACGTGATTATAAATTGCCGCTGCCCGCCCGCTACGCTAAGTCAACAAGTCAAAACTGCAGGAAACCTCAGATTAATAAATATTGGCGCTGCCCGAGTCCGGTTACGGAGTTAGTGTAAATGTTGCCAATATTGCTGTGCCAATCCTGTGGCATCTCTGTTAAACCTGGCAAAACCAGTATATTGCAGAGTGTAAAATTAAGTATGGCGACAGCGCTTCGTTGAAGTCATGGGCCATGATAAACAAACAGTTTTAAATGAACTGTTTTGGTAGCTATGTTTGTGCAAGACCGGTTTCGGGACTCTGAAGAGAGACCCTTCGTCAGTTGCGTATAGCTTAGAGTCAGTGCACTCGCAGAACGCAAGATGCAAAGACTGAACACTCGTTGAGGCAACCGAGTTTTGTTCGAGCAGTTTACTAGAATCTCATTGGCTGGTTAAACTGGCCGCTGATTGGACGGGATGTTAATTTATGCGAATTACGCACATTTCGATCCGCGTCGGTTCAAGGTGGCTAGTTTGCTCAGGTTTTAGGAGCATAGGGCATTAATGTGCTAGAATCAAAGCGGCAAGTAAATTGCCAGAAAATCGCTAGCAGGTATTTTGCATTAAAACGGGGAATAGTGTGTAATTAGGTCTTAAACAAGAAGGCCTCAAGTTAAATTCCCGTGTGTTTTAGTAGCAAAAACATGTCTAAGCTCTGTAAACAACATTGTAGATTCCAGATATAGATGTTCATATGTTGTCTCTTAAGATTGCGATGACCCCAAACTTACAGACTAGTAAACGACTTCCGAACGGAACAAACACCGGCCGCGGTTCCGATGGCGCTTCGTCCAGGCAAACATTTTACTGCTGAGTTCTGGTGTCCAGTAGTTAAGAGAAAATAGGGAGCATCTCGTTCGTTACTGCTAATAATGAAAGCCATTGTATTTGTGTGAACAAATTCAAGGGACTTAAATTTAAAAGTCCTGGTTGGTTCACATAAGCGTGGGCTTGCAAAGCAAGATGTCGGTTGTTATGTTATACATTTTGCTATAATACCGGTAGTGGTATTATGATGGAATAACAGAGGAACCAGTTTAAAGTGGATGTGGTACAGGTTTCACAATAAACCTGAGTTACATCAATCTGTAGGATGGATAGAAATCTGTGGTATGAGCAGTTGTAAAAATGGTTGTGTGGATCTTAAAAGCATCCGGATTAACCTAGACATTAGCGTAGAAATTCCCGTGAACGAGAATTTGAACTTACGGTGGCTAGCGGATTAAAGACCGAAGTCAAGTACAAGAACGTGATTATAAATTGCCGCTGCCCGCCCGCTACGCTAAGTCAACAAGTCAAAACTGCAGGAAACCTCAGATTAATAAATATTGGCGCAGCCCGAGTCCGGTTACGGAGTCAGTGTAAATGTTGCCAATATTGCTGTGCCAATCCTGTGGCATCTCTGTTAAACCTGGCAAAACCAGTATATTGCAGAGTGTAAAATTAAGTATGGCGACAGCGCTTCGTTGAAGTCATGGGCCATGATAAACAAACAGTTTTAAATGAACTGTTTTGGTAGCTATGTTTGTGCAAGACCGGTTTCGGGACTCTGAAGAGAGACCCTTCGTCAGTTGCGTATAGCTTAGAGTCAGTGCACTCGCAGAACGCAAGATGCAAAGACTGAACACTCGTTGAGGCAACCGAGTTTTGTTCGAGCAGTTTACTAGAATCTCATTGGCTGGTTAAACTGGCCGCTGATTGGACGGGATGTTAATTTATGCGAATTACGCACATTTCGATCCGCGTCGGTTCAAGGTGGCTAGTTTGCTCAGGTTTTAGGAGCATAGGGCATTAATGTGCTAGAATCAAAGCGGCAAGTAAATTGCCAGAAAATCGCTAGCAGGTATTTTGCATTAAAACGGGGGAATAGTGTGTAATTAGGTCTTAAACAAGAAGGCCTCAAGTTAAATTCCCGTGTGTTTTAGTAGCAAAAACATGTCTAAGCTCTGTAAACAACATTGTAGATTCCAGATATAGATGTTCATATGTTGTCTCTTAAGATTGCGATGACCCCAAACTTACAGACTAGTAAACGACTTCCGAACGGAACAAACACCGGCCGCGGTTCCGATGGCGCTTCGTCCAGGCAAACATTTTACTGCTGAGTTCTGGTGTCCAGTAGTTAAGAGAAAATAGGGAGCATCTCGTTCGTTACTGCTAATAATGAAAGCCATTGTATTTGTGTGAACAAATTCAAGGGACTTAAATTTAAAAGTCCTGGTTGGTTCACATAAGCGTGGGCTTGCAAAGCAAGATGTCGGTTGTTATGTTATACATTTTGCTATAATACCGGTAGTGGTATTATGATGGAATAACAGAGGAACCAGTTTAAAGTGGATGTGGTACAGGTTTCACAATAAACCTGAGTTACATCAATCTGTAGGATGGATAGAAATCTGTGGTATGAGCAGTTGTAAAAATGGTTGTGTGGATCTTAAAAGCATCCGGATTAACCTAGACATTAGCGTAGAAATTCCCGTGAACGAGAATTTGAACTTACGGTGGCTAGCGGATTAAAGACCGAAGTCAAGTACAAGAACGTGATTATAAATTGCCGCTGCCCGCCCGCTACGCTAAGTCAACAAGTCAAAACTGCAGGAAACCTCAGATTAATAAATATTGGCGCAGCCCGAGTCCGGTTACGGAGTCAGTGTAAATGTTGCCAATATTGCTGTGCCAATCCTGTGGCATCTCTGTTAAACCTGGCAAAACCAGTATATTGCAGAGTGTAAAATTAAGTATGGCGACAGCGCTTCGTTGAAGTCATGGGCCATGATAAACAAACAGTTTTAAATGAACTGTTTTGGTAGCTATGTTTGTGCAAGACCGGTTTCGGGACTCTGAAGAGAGACCCTTCGTCAGTTGCGTATAGCTTAGAGTCAGTGCACTCGCAGAACGCAAGATGCAAAGACTGAACACTCGTTGAGGCAACCGAGTTTTGTTCGAGCAGTTTACTAGAATCTCATTGGCTGGTTAAACTGGCCGCTGATTGGACGGGATGTTAATTTATGCGAATTACGCACATTTCGATCCGCGTCGGTTCAAGGTGGCTAGTTTGCTCAGGTTTTAGGAGCATAGGGCATTACTGTGCTAGAATCAAAGCGGCAAGTAAATTGCCAGAAAATCGCTAGCAGGTATTTTGCATTAAAACGGGGGAATAGTGTGTAATTAGGTCTTAAACAAGAAGGCCTCAAGTTAAATTCCCGTGTGTTTTAGTAGCAAAAACATGTCTAAGCTCTGTAAACAACATTGTAGATTCCAGATATAGATGTTCATATGTTGTCTCTTAAGATTGCGATGACCCCAAACTTACAGACTAGTAAACGACTTCCGAACGGAACAAACACCGGCCGCGGTTCCGATGGCGCTTCGTCCAGGCAAACATTTTACTGCTGAGTTCTGGTGTCCAGTAGTTAAGAGAAAATAGGGAGCATCTCGTTCGTTACTGCTAATAATGAAAGCCATTGTATTTGTGTGAACAAATTCAAGGGACTTAAATTTAAAAGTCCTGGTTGGTTCACATAAGCGTGGGCTTGCAAAGCAAGATGTCGGTTGTTATGTTATACATTTTGCTATAATACCGGTAGTGGTATTATGATGGAATAACAGAGGAACCAGTTTAAAGTGGATGTGGTACAGGTTTCACAATAAACCTGAGTTACATCAATCTGTAGGATGGATAGAAATCTGTGGTATGAGCAGTTGTAAAAATGGTTGTGTGGATCTTAAAAGCATCCGGATTAACCTAGACATTAGCGTAGAAATTCCCGTGAACGAGAATTTGAACTTACGGTGGCTAGCGGATTAAAGACCGAAGTCAAGTACAAGAACGTGATTATAAATTGCCGCTGCCCGCCCGCTACGCTAAGTCAACAAGTCAAAACTGCAGGAAACCTCAGATTAATAAATATTGGCGCTGCCCGAGTCCGGTTACGGAGTCAGTGTAAATGTTGCCAATATTGCTGTGCCAATCCTGTGGCATCTCTGTTAAACCTGGCAAAACCAGTATATTGCAGAGTGTAAAATTAAGTATGGCGACAGCGCTTCGTTGAAGTCATGGGCCATGATAAACAAACAGTTTTAAATGAACTGTTTTGGTAGCTATGTTTGTGCAAGACCGTTTCGGGACTCTGAAGAGAGACCCTTCGTCAGTTGCGTATAGCTTAGAGTCAGTGCACTCGCAGAACGCAAGATGCAAAGACTGAACACTCGTTGAGGCAACCGAGTTTTGTTCGAGCAGTTTACTAGAATCTCATTGGCTGGTTAAACTGGCCGCTGATTGGACGGGATGTTAATTTATGCGAATTACGCACATTTCGATCCGCGTCGGTTCAAGGTGGCTAGTTTGCTCAGGTTTTAGGAGCATAGGGCATTAATGTGCTAGAATCAAAGCGGCAAGTAAATTGCCAGAAAATCGCTAGCAGGTATTTTGCATTAAAACGGGGGAATAGTGTGTAATTAGGTCTTAAACAAGAAGGCCTCAAGTTAAATTCCCGTGTGTTTTAGTAGCAAAAACATGTCTAAGCTCTGTAAACAACATTGTAGATTCCAGATATAGATGTTCATATGTTGTCTCTTAAGATTGCGATGACCCCAAACTTACAGACTAGTAAACGACTTCCGAACGGAACAAACACCGGCCGCGGTTCCGATGGCGCTTCGTCCAGGCAAACATTTTACTGCTGAGTTCTGGTGTCCAGTAGTTAAGAGAAAATAGGGAGCATCTCGTTCGTTACTGCTAATAATGAAAGCCATTGTATTTGTGTGAACAAATTCAAGGGACTTAAATTTAAAAGTCCTGGTTGGTTCACATAAGCGTGGGCTTGCAAAGCAAGATGTCGGTTGTTATGTTATACATTTTGCTATAATACCGGTAGTGGTATTATGATGGAATAACAGAGGAACCAGTTTAAAGTGGATGTGGTACAGGTTTCACAATAAACCTGAGTTACATCAATCTGTAGGATGGATAGAAATCTGTGGTATGAGCAGTTGTAAAAATGGTTGTGTGGATCTTAAAAGCATCCGGATTAACCTAGACATTAGCGTAGAAATTCCCGTGAACGAGAATTTGAACTTACGGTGGCTAGCGGATTAAAGACCGAAGTCAAGTACAAGAACGTGATTATAAATTGCCGCTGCCCGCCCGCTACGCTAAGTCAACAAGTCAAAACTGCAGGAAACCTCAGATTAATAAATATTGGCGCAGCCCGAGTCCGGTTACGGAGTCAGTGTAAATGTTGCCAATATTGCTGTGCCAATCCTGTGGCATCTCTGTTAAACCTGGCAAAACCAGTATATTGCAGAGTGTAAAATTAAGTATGGCGACAGCGCTTCGTTGAAGTCATGGGCCATGATAAACAAACAGTTTTAAATGAACTGTTTTGGTAGCTATGTTTGTGCAAGACCGGTTTCGGGACTCTGAAGAGAGACCCTTCGTCAGTTGCGTATAGCTTAGAGTCAGTGCACTCGCAGAACGCAAGATGCAAAGACTGAACACTCGTTGAGGCAACCGAGTTTTGTTCGAGCAGTTTACTAGAATCTCATTGGCTGGTTAAACTGGCCGCTGATTGGACGGGATGTTAATTTATGCGAATTACGCACATTTCGATCCGCGTCGGTTCAAGGTGGCTAGTTTGCTCAGGTTTTAGGAGCATAGGGCATTAATGTGCTAGAATCAAAGCGGCAAGTAAATTGCCAGAAAATCGCTAGCAGGTATTTTGCATTAAAACGGGGGAATAGTGTGTAATTAGGTCTTAAACAAGAAGGCCTCAAGTTAAATTCCCGTGTTTTAGTAGCAAAAACATGTCTAAGCTCTGTAAACAACATTGTAGATTCCAGATATAGATGTTCATATGTTGTCTCTTAAGATTGCGATGACCCCAAACTTACAGACTAGTAAACGACTTCCGAACGGAACAAACACCGGCCGCGGTTCCGATGGCGCTTCGTCCAGGCAAACATTTTACTGCTGAGTTCTGGTGTCCAGTAGTTAAGAGAAAATAAGGAGCATCTCGTTCGTTACTGCTAATAATGAAAGCCATTGTATTTGTGTGAACAAATTCAAGGGACTTAAATTTAAAAGTCCTGGTTGGTTCACATAAGCGTGGGCTTGCAAAGCAAGATGTCGGTTGTTATGTTATACATTTTGCTATAATACCGGTAGTGGTATTATGATGGAATAACAGAGGAACCAGTTTAAAGTGGATGTGGTACAGGTTTCACAATAAACCTGAGTTACATCAATCTGTAGGATGGATAGAAATCTGTGGTATGAGCAGTTGTAAAAATGGTTGTGTGGATCTTAAAAGCATCCGGATTAACCTAGACATTAGCGTAGAAATTCCCGTGAACGAGAATTTGAACTTACGGTGGCTAGCGGATTAAAGACCGAAGTCAAGTACAAGAACGTGATTATAAATTGCCGCTGCCCGCCCGCTACGCTAAGTCAACAAGTCAAAACTGCAGGAAACCTCAGATTAATAAATATTGGCGCAGCCCGAGTCCGGTTACGGAGTCAGTGTAAATGTTGCCAATATTGCTGTGCCAATCCTGTGGCATCTCTGTTAAACCTGGCAAAACCAGTATATTGCAGAGTGTAAAATTAAGTATGGCGACAGCGCTTCGTTGAAGTCATGGGCCATGATAAACAAACAGTTTTAAATGAACTGTTTTGGTAGCTATGTTTGTGCAAGACCGGTTTCGGGACTCTGAAGAGAGACCCTTCGTCAGTTGCGTATAGCTTAGAGTCAGTGCACTCGCAGAACGCAAGATGCAAAGACTGAACACTCGTTGAGGCAACCGAGTTTTGTTCGAGCAGTTTACTAGAATCTCATTGGCTGGTTAAACTGGCCGCTGATTGGACGGGATGTTAATTTATGCGAATTACGCACATTTCGATCCGCGTCGGTTCAAGGTGGCTAGTTTGCTCAGGTTTTAGGAGCATAGGGCATTACTGTGCTAGAATCAAAGCGGCAAGTAAATTGCCAGAAAATCGCTAGCAGGTATTTTGCATTAAAACGGGGGAATAGTGTGTAATTAGGTCTTAAACAAGAAGGCCTCAAGTTAAATTCCCGTGTGTTTTAGTAGCAAAAACATGTCTAAGCTCTGTAAACAACATTGTAGATTCCAGATATAGATGTTCATATGTTGTCTCTTAAGATTGCGATGACCCCAAACTTACAGACTAGTAAACGACTTCCGAACGGAACAAACACCGGCCGCGGTTCCGATGGCGCTTCGTCCAGGCAAACATTTTACTGCTGAGTTCTGGTGTCCAGTAGTTAAGAGAAAATAGGGAGCATCTCGTTCGTTACTGCTAATAATGAAAGCCATTGTATTTGTGTGAACAAATTCAAGGGACTTAAATTTAAAAGTCCTGGTTGGTTCACATAAGCGTGGGCTTGCAAAGCAAGATGTCGGTTGTTATGTTATACATTTTGCTATAATACCGGTAGTGGTATTATGATGGAATAACAGAGGAACCAGTTTAAAGTGGATGTGGTACAGGTTTCACAATAAACCTGAGTTACATCAATCTGTAGGATGGATAGAAATCTGTGGTATGAGCAGTTGTAAAAATGGTTGTGTGGATCTTAAAAGCATCCGGATTAACCTAGACATTAGCGTAGAAATTCCCGTGAACGAGAATTTGAACTTACGGTGGCTAGCGGATTAAAGACCGAAGTCAAGTACAAGAACGTGATTATAAATTGCCGCTGCCCGCCCGCTACGCTAAGTCAACAAGTCAAAACTGCAGGAAACCTCAGATTAATAAATATTGGCGCTGCCCGAGTCCGGTTACGGAGTCAGTGTAAATGTTGCCAATATTGCTGTGCCAATCCTGTGGCATCTCTGTTAAACCTGGCAAAACCAGTATATTGCAGAGTGTAAAATTAAGTATGGCGACAGCGCTTCGTTGAAGTCATGGGCCATGATAAACAAACAGTTTTAAATGAACTGTTTTGGTAGCTATGTTTGTGCAAGACCGGTTTCGGGACTCTGAAGAGAGACCCTTCGTCAGTTGCGTATAGCTTAGAGTCAGTGCACTCGCAGAACGCAAGATGCAAAGACTGAACACTCGTTGAGGCAACCGAGTTTTGTTCGAGCAGTTTACTAGAATCTCATTGGCTGGTTAAACTGGCCGCTGATTGGACGGGATGTTAATTTATGCGAATTACGCACATTTCGATCCGCGTCGGTTCAAGGTGGCTAGTTTGCTCAGGTTTTAGGAGCATAGGGCATTAATGTGCTAGAATCAAAGCGGCAAGTAAATTGCCAGAAAATCGCTAGCAGGTATTTTGCATTAAAACGGGGGAATAGTGTGTAATTAGGTCTTAAACAAGAAGGCCTCAAGTTAAATTCCCGTGTGTTTTAGTAGCAAAAACATGTCTAAGCTCTGTAAACAACATTGTAGATTCCAGATATAGATGTTCATATGTTGTCTCTTAAGATTGCGATGACCCCAAACTTACAGACTAGTAAACGACTTCCGAACGGAACAAACACCGGCCGCGGTTCCGATGGCGCTCCGTCCAGGCAAACATTTTACTGCTGAGTTCTGGTGTCCAGTAGTTAAGAGAAAATAGGGAGCATCTCGTTCGTTACTGCTAATAATGAAAGCCATTGTATTTGTGTGAACAAATTCAAGGGACTTAAATTTAAAAGTCCTGGTTGGTTCACATAAGCTTGGGCTTGCAAAGCAAGATGTCGGTTGTTATGTTATACATTTTGCTATAATACCGGTAGTGGTATTATGATGGAATAACAGAGGAACCAGTTTAAAGTGGATGTGGTACAGGTTTCACAATAAACCTGAGTTACATCAATCTGTAGGATGGATAGAAATCTGTGGTATGAGCAGTTGTAAAAATGGTTGTGTGGATCTTAAAAGCATCCGGATTAACCTAGACATTAGCGTAGAAATTCCCGTGAACGAGAATTTGAACTTACGGTGGCTAGCGGATTAAAGACCGAAGTCAAGTACAAGAACGTGATTATAATTGCCGCTGCCCGCCCGCTACGCTAAGTCAACAAGTCAAACTTGGGCAGGGATGCTCGTCGTACCTTTTAGGGTCTAAAATCAGGGGGTAAAATTCGAAAGCGTGTACTTTTTTCCAGATAGGTACCTCTTAGAGGTCCGTTCTAAAAAATCAAACAAATTACACTTGGTGGTAGCCTGAATTTCAGACGTATTTTCCCTCGTAAAAAATACGAGAGAAAATTACGAGGCAAAATACGTCTTGTTGGTACCTTTTAGGGGTGAAAATCAACTAAACGACGCCATGTTTAGTACCTTTTAGGGGTAAAATCGAAAGTTCCCGACGAGCATCCCCGCCCCAAAAATATGTGAGTTCCCCAGTCTGCACCACCAGCTCCATCCGCCCAGTCTGCACCACCAGCTCCATCCGCCCAGTCTGCACCACCAGCTCCATCCGCCCAGACGGCACTACCTTCAAGGAATATTGTCACTTATATAGAGAACGGTGCTGCCAAAGCAACTGGGGTAGTCTTTTCCGAACGGAAAAAGTTACATTTCCGTGAAATTCCGTCATCCCATGTGTGTGTGAAAGTGGAGACCACACAGCCGTGTACCGCGTCACCTCTCCCCTTAGGGGACCCAGAGGAGAACATGTTCCTCACGGCAGGCATGTTCTTTGCCCTACCTAAGAACAGGTTGTTCGTCCACCGCCTTTTACCAACCAGTACTTTTAGTACGCCTACGGTAGTGGCGTACATGAAAGACGGAGTAGTGAAGGCTACTGGTATAGTCGTTGTTGGTGAACGTGTTCTGCACAACAAGGAAATTCCATCTTCCCATGTGTGTGTCAAGGTCAACTACACACAGCCTGACACCGCGGCACCTCTTCCCTTGGACGGTCCTAAGGATATGAACATCGGCATGTGCTTCGCCTTGCCTCGGAATGCGCTGTTTGCTCATTCCCTTGTACCTGCAAGGTTGTGAGTTGTACAGGGCTGTTGCAAAAAAATAGCCTTACCCCCCTATCGAGGAACTCCAAAAATTGCTATACGCCGGTGGAAATTCCAGTGTGTGACAAAAAAAAAAACAGCAACCCCTCTGGAATTTCCAGGTTCCTCGATAGGTGGGTACGGATGTTAAAGGGACATCAAATTTTTAGCATCACCAGTTCTTAAAATGTGAAAGCATTTCCATATAGATTGGAATGATTTAATGGATTCTATTTACATCTTCCCACTGTGAGCTTTGCTACGCGACCTCAAATTCAATGTTGCGATTGGCGATTTTTGGATGTCAATAAAAACCAAAATGCTGGTTTCGGCCTCTTCAGTGGGCCGAAATTGATTGCAAAATCAACCAAAATGGTTCTATCCTTTGTCTTCCTTGCCTCGAATTCTTAACTTTCTGTTTCAAGGAAATTAACATTACAGTTTTCTTGCGTAAAATCGCCAATCGCAACAGTGAATTTTGAGGTCGCGTAGCAATGCATGCGATGGGAAGGGTAAAATTTAAAAATCCATATTATGACTTTTTTCCTGAAATTCATTTATAAAGTCCTAAATTATATTCCAAGAACTTCAAATGACGTGTCAGCTTTTTCCTAGGCTCCAATTGCCCGTTCTTTATTTGTATTGCCCACCACTCATTTTCTGTAATTTGAATAACGTTACACGCTTTACTAACATTTTAGGCAGGCCCAATTTTACCTTCGCGAAGCTCCTCACGTCGCATGATTTAAGATATCGGCATCAAATTTTACTCTATGTCGGTTTATGTCGTGAGTAAAATCTCGACCAATCAGCGCGCGGAAATTCTTATAATCCCTTGAGTAATTATACTAAAACAATATAGTTGATGTTCGCGGGCGTAAATATGTTTGGGTCCGACTCAGGCTCATTTTTTCCCGAACGCGGCGAGGGTTAACATGAGCACTGAAAAGGGCCCAAAACATATTTACGTCCAAGAACATCAACTACATTGCTATTATTATAACTTTGGAGAGCATTAAGTACAAAAACAAGAATTTACGGGCGACCATCATAACGCCGAATGACTCGCGCGGGCTCTAATATCGCTAAAATGTTCATTAGAGCTCGGGTAATACGCCACAATGCTCGCCAAAGTTATAATAATAGAGGTTTTTCGTTCATACTAGGGTTTATACTAGTTTTCTTGTTTTTAGCGAGTCTTGAAATATATTCCAGTGTGTCCACATGTGTATGTATTATTTTTTGAAAAAGCGCCGAGGCCTTCTTAGTTTGTAACACCTGAACAAGACGCCTTCTTGCAACTGAATGAGGCCCAGGCTTTTACATGAGTCGCACTGACCCATGCAGCTATACTAGCCGGGATGATTGAACAGGGATAATAGACATTTTTCCAAGATGGCCGCTTTAAATTCACATGACTTAAAATTAAACGGACTCAAATCACTGGAACTAAAGATTTTCGGCGGCCCTTTTGAAAAAGGTCCTATTGGTCAGGATAACTCGGTTTTCACCGAAGTTCCGACTTTCTGCTCACGCCCCCTGTTAAACTTCGACTTCGCCATGGACTGGTAGGCTCGTAGGCATACGGACGGGATACCGCCAAAAAAGAGACTTCAAACGACTTTGACCTATTTACAGCTAAAGAAGCTATTATTGAAGCGATGTATAGAACTTTTCCAATCCACGAAAATCTTAACTAGACGTGTATATGCTACTAGTCAAATCACACAAGTGGTCTATTATTATTGCTGCTAGGCTATAAGTTATAAGTACAAAAACAAGAATTTACGGGCGACCATCATAACGCCGAATGACTCGCGCGGGCTCTAATATCGCTAAAATGTTCATTAGAGCTCGGGTAATACGCCACAATGCTCGCCAAAGTTATAATAGTAGAGGTTGTTCGTTCATACTAGGGTTTATACTAGTTTTCTTGTTTTTAGCGAGTCTTGAAATATATTCCAGTGTGTCCACATGTGTATGTATTATTTTTTGAAAAAGCGCCGAGGCCTTCTTAGTTTGTAACACCTGAACAAGACGCCTTCTTGCAACTGAATGAGGCCCAGGCTTTTACATGAGTCGCACTGACCCATGCAGCTATACTAGCCGGGATGATTGAACAGGGATAATAGACATTTTTCCAAAATGGCCGCTGCAAATTCACATGACTTAAATTAAACGGACTCAAATCACTGGAACTAAAGATTTTCGGCGGCCCTTTTGAAAAAGGTCCTATTGGTCAGGATAACTCGGTTTTCACCGAAGTTCCGACTTTCTGCTCACGCCCCCTGTTAAACTTCGACTTCGCCATGGACTGGTAGGCTCGTAGGCATACGGACGGGATACCGCCAAAAAAGAGACTTCAAACGACTTTGACCTATTTACAGCTAAAGAAGCTATTATTGAAGCGATGTATAGAACTTTTCCAATCCACGAAAATCTTAACTAGACGTGTATATGCTACTAGTCAAATCACACAAGTGGTCTATTATTATTGCTGCTAGGCTATAAGTTATAGCCTACTAGTAGCGAAAAGTGTCGGATTTGAAAGCCAGAAAATGGCAAATGACCAGAACAAAAACATTTTTTTGGCAATACAAATTGACCTACTAGTGTGATTTGACTAAAACAATTATTCCTCTCGCCCTCATGGCCTCTGAGTCAATAGCCCATTCGGCCTCTGAGTCAATAGCCCATTCGGCCGTCGAGTTTCAGTACGTTTCAAAGCCGAGATAGAGACTTTTGAGGTAGCCCAGCTAAATGTAACCTGTGCCTAACATAAACCTAAAAAGATTTCCCAAATGTAGTTAGAGGTATACGCGATTTACCATAAGGCAGAAATGCACACTGCTGCAGCGCTCGCTCAGGAGCGCCATTGAAAGGCCTTCAAAGCACGTACACGTATGACAATTTCTGGTAACGTGGTAGCTACCAATACTATTCTATCTGATCCGCCAATTGGATCAGCGCATGGTAAGATGACGTGGGAGTTGTAATGGTTTGCAACTCTAGATCACAGGGATAAATCTTTTTCTGCTATATTTAGTATGTGTGTGTGTGTGGGGGGGGGGGCTGCATGTGTGTGTGTGTGTGAGGGGGGGGGGGGGGTGCATGTAACAGGAAAGGAGACATTTTGTCGAAAAACTGTTGATTTAGAGAAAAAATGGTTTGTTGTTGTTGTTGCAAATTGTCCCATTTCACTACAAAATCATCGGGCCTTACACAGGAAAGAAGACATTCTGTCGAAAAACGGATGATTTAGAGAAAAAAATGGTTTTGTTGCAAATTGTCCCATTTCACTACAAAGTCTAGCGTAGCGTGTTGCACCTCATCGGGCCTTACACAGGAAAGAAGACATTTTGTCGAAAAAACGGATGATTTAGAGAAAAAAATGGTTTTGTTGCAAATTGTCCCATTTCACTACAAAGTCTAGCGTAACTTGTAGCACTCACCGGACCTTACACAGAAAAGAAGACATTTTGTCGAAAAACGGATGATTTAGAGAAAAATGGTTTTGTTACAAATTGTCCCATTACACTACAAAGTCTAGCGAAACTTGTAGCACTTACCGGGCCTTACACAGGAAAGGAGACATTTTGTCGAAAAAACGGTTGATTTAGAGAAAAAATGGTTTTGTTGCTCACTACAAAGTCTAGCGTAACTTGTTGCACCTCATCGGGCCTTACACAGGAAAGAAGACATTTTGTCGAAAAACGGTTGATTTAGAGAAAAAAATGGTTTTGTTGCAAATTGTCCCATTTCACTACAAAGTCTAGCGTAACTTGTTGCACCTCATCGGGCCTTACACAGAAAAGAAGACATTTTGTCGAAAAACGGATGATTTAGAGAAAAAATGGTTTTGTTACAAATTGTCCCATTTCACTACAAAGTCTAGCGTAACTTGTTGCACCTCATCGGGCCTTACACAGGAAAGAAGACATTTTGTCGAAAAACGGTTGATTTAGAGAAAAAAATGGTTTATCTCAGCACTTCTCTCAGCAAGATATATGGAAAAGCGGAAGGTGCGAGCTCTGCTATGCGCCGTGCTACGTTTTGCTGGAGGGAGGAAGACCAAAACACGTACTCGCACGGTTGGGATTTTTCGGCCACTAGATGTGACGTTTATTTTTCAACTCGTAAATTATGTAAATTGGATTACAGTACTAACTGAATCACTTCAGCAAAAGGTGGGGAAGAAAAAACCGCAACCCACATTATCTAGACTATACAAATATATACTATACTCAACCTCGCGGACTCGCTTTGAAACAATGTTGACAAGATAAGGTCAATGCAATTTTGATGCTACCCGTGAAGACAAATGAAGCTTGAGGCGCACTTCCGGTGCGCGGGAAACGACCCGCGGGAGGTCAGCATTTAATGTTATGTCAAGTGATCTTCGCGGCTTTCAAAAGGTAAGATAATTGAGATTGAAATCTCCAGTATCGCTGGAAAAACATTGAGCTTCCTTTGCATAATGCGGTAGGTGTGTCGACACAACCAAGTTGAAATAGAAATAGAATGTCCTGCCCTTACAAGGGCTATCTGTTGTTCGTAGCCTAACCCGCCCCTCGAAATGTTCACAGTTGCGTTCGTGGCGATAACCGAAGAGGCGCCCGTCTGGACTTGATTAGTAGATAGGTCGTCATAAGATAGGTCAGAGCCGGGTCAGAGCCATCAGCACTGTATACAAACTGAATAAAGAGCCTGTCTCAGCAGCCATTTGGACCGGGAAAGGACCGCAGACTTGATCTCTCACAGTGGAGGTGATTGCCCGCACTGGTGTACACTCTGTTCTGCATGTTGTCGGTTCGGATCCTCCCGAGCACTAGCCAGCGGGTTGTGTACTGTAAATCCCAGGAGGTGTGGTGGGGCCATCTACTGGCCTGTTGGAGTTTACGATGTAACTTGAACAAAATAATGACAGGAAAATTATGAGTAATAAAATGCGACATACTATATAATGCCCCAATACTTTATAACAGTATAATAGAGTTGCCCATGAAGCAGAAGAAATCAACGACTCGCTGGCAACCTTTAGGTGTTCTAGAAGTGACAGTGCCGTGCTAAGTCTTCTAATAAAATGCATTCTTCAACTCCTAATGAATTTGTCCTAACAACTTCCTGGTTTTTATCTATGTATGATTGTTATGATTGTATTTCTGTTAATGGCACTGACATCCGTTCCCGGGCGGGAAAATACTCGAAAAACGTACACTTTTTTTTTTATTTTTTATTTTTATGAAGAACCTTTTTTATAAGGACGTTGAGCCTGAAATTCACCCAAATTTGGAGAACATGCTAAGAGAATGCCTGATGCTCAGATAGGAGCCAAATAAATTTATTTCCAGTGATGCGTTCTAAACAGTCTAAGATCCAGAACCAATGTGTTATTAATAAGCAAACAACAACAACACAAAATAAATAAATAAAAATTTAAAACATATCTGATGGAAACACATTGGCAGGGGGCAAGGGGCGACAAATGCCCGCGCATAGACACACACACACACACACACACACACACAAAATTGACAGACAGGCCCGCGCTCTAAATATAAAGGCGCAACAAGAAACCCAGCGCAGTTGGCTACGCAAGGAAGCCGGTTGTCGGGTTGCACGCTATACGGGTTCTGTTGGCAAATAGAAATATCGAGCTGGCACCCAGCTCCAGTAATGTACTGGCACCCAGTACTGCAGGCCTGCATATAAAATATCGAGCTGGCACCCAGCTCCAGTAATGTACTGGCACCCAGTACTGCGGGCCTGCATATAAATATTGAGCTGGCACCCAGCTCATGGTTCATTAAGGAGCGCGGACTAATAATGGTGTCTAGAGCGCCAAACGCAAGTACCGCCCCTCGCAGACTGCGATAACGTTTGTGTATACCAACCGCATGTAAATGAAATCCGGCTCGATGGTCTAGGAAGTTCACTCTAGTGCTCCAAAAACCCGCGAGACCAAACAAAATAATGAAAAATGCCATTTACGAGCACCAAAATTTACATAGAGCAGAGCCAGAGGTCATGTAAAATTCCCGTAGGCGACATACAATTTATTACTGAATGAGTTTCGAAAAACTGTTGAAATTAAACATGTAAAATTCCCGTAGGCGACATACAATTTATTACTGAATGAGTTTCGAAAAGCTGTTGAAATTAAACCTGATCGTTTACCGGGGAATCACGTAATGTCGAATAGCTTCCTACTTAGGAATCGATCTAGCCAATGTGTCTGACCGCTGTGAGTTTGACGAGATTAAGCATATTCTGGCGATGGAAGGCATAGACGTGCAGAGATGAAATTCCTCGATAATAGGTCGAACAGGGCCTAAAATTGGGTCAAACGAAATCGGTCGAATTTGTAAACACAATATTAAGCAAAGCATTATCACGTCAAAATGTCACCAAACTGTGCACGTCAGAGATTACAACAGATTGCTTCGTGAATATCAAATTTATATCATTGCAGCGATCTGCATCCGTGCGCCCCATTCATGATACAGACTATTAAACCGCAAATCCCAACTTAGATGCAGCCCTGCATGTAAAATTCAGTACGCTGTATCAGTAGTGAAGTAAGACGATTTTGTATCCGCTTGAGCCCGAGTTAATTGCTAACGATTAGAATAGGCAAGTCGCACTGCCAATATCGAGCAGAGTCGAGCAGAGTCGAGCAGAGGCCAAGGGCGGTGTTAACCAGAAGACGCGTACAATAAATGAATAAAGTGTACACAAGCCGTGTTCCCAAAAAGCAAAACACCAGACCCAGCGCAGTTGGCCACTCAAGGAGGCCGGTGGACGGGTTGCACGCTCAACACGGGTTCTGGCTGCAATAAAACTCCCAGGCCCGCAAGGATACGGCATAAACCGTAAAGTACAGTGCACTAAAACGGCGGGCAATTACACAATCAGGAGTGGGGAACCGGCAAAATCGCGTCCACGGAACGAGTGCACATAATCACCGCCCCTCGCATGCTACGTTAGCACTGCACAAACTCCAAATACATAGACACTTTTTGTAGGTTGCATAATGATCTGTTTATGTATCTCGTATATCCTACCGTGCCTTCAGAAGGTGTTTAAAGGAATAAAGCTTCTTGTTTGTTTTTTGGAATTCAATACCAAACGATAGAACGGATCGCTCGCATTTAACCTTCGAGATCAAATTTTCTCGTATCTACACGTGGCTAAAAACCAAGGACACGGAATTTACAATTCAAAATGCAATTGAATGAGGATTATAGAAACAGATGAAATCTTATATTCAAAGAAATTATAGAAAGATCAATTTGATGCAATCGTCTACTGATTACCCAGTCCCTGATACAACAGAATTTAAGCTCAAATGCGCTTGATGGCCTTCCAGCACATTTCTTGTATTTGCTAAGCAAATCTGATGAAACTAATATTTATTTGAGAACGAAATAAAAAACAAATCTCTCACAAAGCACCAAACGAGACAAATGAAGCGGCGAAAAACACAGGGAAGAAAGTACCCGAAACTGGCGGCACAAACAGCCGCCCCGTGAGCTCATCGTGCAGAGCGATTGCTCGAATCAAGTGGCTGTCTCGCTAAGACTGCACGCTTCCTGAAATCGTCGGGACTTGAAGGGGACACAAACCCACAATAGATGAATTAAACGTGCAGAATGCAATTCCTGAGGGTAGGGGATTTCTGATTCCCAATAACGAAAACGTAAAGAAACTACGGAACATGAACGACGAAACAGAAACAAGTTCATGTGAATAGCATGCAACCAGATAATGTCATGATAAACAGCATCTCAAATAAGAGAGACTATACTCGCCTGAAAAAACCTTGAACTGAAGAAGTTTTGGTTGAAGGCTGTCGTTGGTTCTTCCAAAGAATAAGCTTAACTGAAATGCTAGTCAGCCGATACATACAGGAATGGAACCACGTGAGTGCTCTGCCCTGATTGGCTAAAACAATTGCTTGGTATTTTCCCACTGACAACCCGCGCGCCAGCTTGTCTACCAACTGACAGTATGAAAAGATACGTGCTGAGATAAATGTCATTATCTGTGCCAGATAATGTTTGTTTTTGTTGCAAATTGTCCCATTTCACTACAAAGTCTAGCGTAACTTGTTGCACCTCATCGGGCCTTACACAGAAAAGAAGACATTTTGTCGAAAAACGGTTGATTTAGAGAAAAAAATGGTTTTGTTACAAATTGTCCCATTTCACTACAAAGTCTAGCGAAACTTGTAGCACTTACCGGGCCTTACACAGGAAAGGAGACATTTTGTCGAAAAAACGGTTGATTTAGAGAAAAAATGGTTTTGTTGCTCACTACAAAGTCTAGCGTAACTTGTTGCACCTCATCGGGCCCTACACAGGAAGGGAGACATTTTGTCGAAAAACGGTTGATTTAGAGAAAAAATGGTTTTGTTGCAAATTGTCCCATTTCACTACAAAGTCTAGCGAAACTTGTTGCACCTCATCGGGCCTTTCACAGGAAAGAAGACATTTTGTCGAAAAACGGATGATTTAGAGAAAAAAAAATGGTTTTGTTGCAAATTGTCCCATTTCACTACAAAGGCTAGCGTAACTTGTTGCACCTCATCGGGCCTTACACAGGAAAGAAGCCATTTTGTCGCAAATTTGTCCCCCCTCTCACTATAACGTCTAGCGTGACTTCTACTCCCTACCTGCAAGAATATACATTACCGGCCAAACTGCGGGTTAAAAAAAACATTATTTGTTCATTATTTGTCTCCAAGCTCTACCCCAGCTGTATTTTAAAGTGTATTCTCTTCTGTTAGATACTGACGTTTCGAATTTTCAAGTCACGGCCATTCAGTTTTTGATCTGCACCCCCCTACAGAAGAGTTTTCCCGAGGGGGTATAGCAAAATGGCCTTTTCAAAGGGGGTCGAAAACCGAAAATAGCCTCTTCCGTAGATTCTTCCTAGGGTGCACTTAAAAATTAAAGCCTCATCCGTTGTTTTTTCCGAGGGGATGCAACCTAAAAAAGGCTCTTCTTCTGTATGTATTTCCGCGGGGGTAAAGCAATAATTTTCGAGGGGGTTACTCAGAGAAAATGACCTCTTTCTCGGGAGAGGGGTGCTGCGCATGGCCCACATTTCATACATACATACATACAATTTTATTTAGGCACAGTGGCCTCACACAACAAGTACAGTAATTTACCTAATACTGTAAACGCTGGTTTCCAGGGGGCTGTGCTTATTAAAAAACTGTATTATAATACTGGACTAAGAATCACTGATTGCAGACACCTTTTAAAAAAGAGTCAGCATGTCTCCGTGGAAGAGGTCAAGTCAATCAGGCACTTGAATTCCTTAATTGAATTTGCCTTCTTGGCAGTTGTTGGTAGGCTGTTCCATAGCATTGCACCACTGTACTTAAAGCTACGTTTAAGGAAATTCGTGTTCGGCCTTGGGAGCACTAGGTCAGTTTCACGGCTTCTCAGGATATATTTTATCCCTGTATCCTGTAGCCTCGTAAAGCTTTCCCTTAGGTTAGGTGCGGAGTGTTTAAAAATATATGTACCCTTAGACTTTACATGTCTCCTATCAAGTTTCTCCCATTCAAGTTTTTCAAGGATCATTTGAGATGGGGAATCGTAATTTGCACCCGTTATGACTCGTGCGGCCCGGTTCTGCAGTCTCTGAAGCTTGTCCTTAAGAGTTTTACCACAGGTATCCCACAAGGGGGAACAATAATCAAAGTATGGGAGAACCAGAGACTTATACAGGGCCTCACGAGACCATAACGGGACAAAGGGCCTGACACGCTTAATAGCACCAATGCCGGAGCAGACTTTCTTACACATTTCCTCTATGTGAGTCTTAAAATTAAGCCTTTTGTCAACTTCGACACCAAGGCACTTCTGAGAGTCAACATGGGTGATATTTTTATCGCCCAACTTGATGGTATTAGTCAGGGCCCCGGCTTTGGAACTTAAGTTGTGATCAGACCCTATAATCATCACTTTTGATTTAGAAGTATGTGACTGGAGTTTGTTGACCGCAAGCCAGTCAGATATGTTTTCAAGGTCTAAATTCAGTGCAGAGGATAGTTCATCAGTTTCTTTAGAGGAAGCAAAAATTTGGGTGTCATCAGCATAGAGACATTTCACACAAAACGTTTCGAAACGTGCCTTGTCTAGATGTTGCTGTTTACCCTTGACCAAAAAAACTACAGACAACTTTGAGCTTCTTGTTCTTTATTATTGTATATCTCAATTTAATGACTACTAGCCTTCGTAGAAAGCGTTCCCGTGTTTTAGAGAAACGCTTGCTACGCAGGCTGACTACATACAAACACCGCCTATATAACCAGGGACACACATGTACGAGTAATATTCTTTACATTGACTATTAGAATGTTATTTCGTCCATTCTAATGGTCCCAGTTTTTTTTTCCGTGGTAAAAGTGAAAACGACAAGGCGTAGCTTCGATTCCTTGATTTATTACATACATTTTGAAATTACGCGCGCGTTATGCAATCTGATCAGCTCTCAGCAAAGATTTGTGCACTCGCGGGAGCGGAACGTTCTGCTTCTAGTGCGCACTAAACTTTCAGTATTGGAGTTGATATTTTTTTCAAGTCACAAAAACTTTTGAAAACCTAGGATTTCAAAATAGATATAATAGTGGAATATTTGTAACTTGTGTCGTGCAATCTTAATCCGAAAACAATAATCAAAGACGTGCTTATTACTCAAAACTCTGTTTATTTTCGAGTGTCGTTTGGTCAGAAATCGCACGCTCTAGTCACGTCAATTACCATTTTATTTTTTTCTCACCTGGCCCACAAGCCGAGGCGGAGCCACAGGCGAGAGCTGGGTGTCAGGTGAAGAAGAAAACAAATGAACTGCTCTACAAAAGAGCACGGCTGTCCACTGCCTAAGGCCTAGTACATACGCCGCTCTTGTCATGAGCCGTACCAAACTGTTACCATGAAATACTCGAAACTCGCGGCGTTTAAATCGATTCTACATTCCCGGCTTGATTTAGAATAGTTTAAGCTACAAGCAGACGAGAGATGGACAAAAAATTTTGCTTTATTGAGATTGTGCATTAGGATCGGCTCATGATAAGAGCGGCGTATGTACTAGGCCTAAGTTATTCCCTTCCTCAACCTTCAGCACCCACTTCACCCCAAAATGTTGTAATATACTTATCAAGAACATGATTACCACTGTATGCATTGCTACGTGACCTTCAAAATTCACTGTTGCGATTGGCGATTTTACGCAAGAAAATTTTAATATCAATTTTCTTGGACAGAGAGTGAAACATTCTAGGCAAGGGAAGCCAAAGGATAGCTTAAAACCATTTTGGTTGATTTTGCAATCAATATCGATCCAATAAAGCAGCCAAATCCAGCGTTTTGGTTTGATTGACGGATAAAAATCGCCAATCGCCCATCGCAACATTGAATTTTAAGGTCGCGTAGCAATGCATACAGTGGTAATGAAAGACTTGACAACGTCCAACAATTAATGACACTAAAATGTAACAAAGACAGCATTTCCATAGGTGTCATCATCCAGACCGATGACCTCTGGCTTTCAGTGACAAATTCATCTATTTTCTCATTGCTTCCGACGACGACGACGGCCCCATACAAGCCGTGCCTGTGAGTGTCAATCAGAAGCAATTTTTCGTTAGTGGCCGTGAATAGAACGGACATTCCATTCGCAATCAACACGAGCGAGTCTCCGGATGTACCACTACACAATACTAAGGGCTGGCGCTTCAGAGTACCTTGTGGACACGACACATCTGCAACCTTAACCGGTAATGGTTGTGACAGGAAAATATGAAAGTCTACAACGATAGCCGCTTCAGCGGCACTCAAATATCTATGAGGTAAGCTGCCTCGACTGTTATCATAGAGACGGTTTCCATAACGTATTGACTCTTGAAGAGTATTAAAAAGAGATGGAGGAAATAGGTGTTGGTCGAAGGATATCACCATGTCTGATCTGATTTTCTTCGCCATTACCAACGCGATAATGCTGCACGCATTGCTCCCATTGCGACCGTCCAGTGTGGACTGGCTAATGTGCAGGGGAAAGTTCCATCGCACTACCGCGCTGGCTGATGGAGCCAAAGATGGCATTGATATAACATCGATAGACCCGTGATCTCCATCTCCATAGTCGTCCGCGTCATCACTATTTCCTGCTTCTTCGTTATCCTCAGTAGTATATAGGGTGGATCTACGCCTCAAACCACGTGGTCGGGATCTACGCCTCAAACCACGTGGTCGGGATCTACGCCTCAAACCACGTGGTCGGGATCTACGCCTCAAACCACGTGGTCGGGATCTACACTAATAACCACGTGGTCGGGGATTGACACACACGTGGTCAGCGATTGACGCCTCAAACCACGTGGTCGGGATATGATACATCACTTTATGATACATCACTTATGATACATCACTTATGATACATCACTTATGATACATCACTTATGATACATCACTTATGATACATCACTTATGATACATCACTTTATCTATAAAAGCTAGTGTGTGAGCGCTGTGAGGTATTCAGTTGGTGAATACCCGACCAATTTATACACGACCAATTTATACACGACCAATTTATACACGACCAATTTATACACGACCAATTTATACACGACCAATTTATACACGACCAATTTATACACGACCAATTTTATCTATAAAAGCTGGTGTGTGAGCGATGTGAGGTATTCACAAATCCAACTCAGGCATGTTAAGGCCTGACTTGAAAGGAGGTGGGGCTTATACGCGGATTCTTAAGGCAAAAAGCTGTTTTTGCAAATAACTACATTAGCAAAATAGCTACCGAAATGGAACTTGGTATGAGTAACACGTCCCCGGACCTTAACTGTTCCATGCATTTAGTTGCTATGGAGACACAATTTTATAGTATCTGTAAGTACCGTTTAAAATTTACTTTCAATCAAAAACGGGAAAACTTACTGCCAATTTTCCTACTTTTTGACCCTAAATTCGTAATCTTCATGGACTTCTGCATTTCATAGCGTTTTTTAATCGTGTCCAGGGTCACGTGATCGTGAGAAATGTTGCCCTAGCAACCAAGTTTCTCCTATCTCCGCTAATTTTCAAGGTGGTCTGCCTTAAAAGACGATCTATTGAAGGAATCAATGCAGTAAAGGAAAATTCCATCGTATTTTCAGAATAGGATGAGGTTTTCTGTTCCCCATTTTACGTTTTGTCCCCAAAATGGATAAATATGGTACACGCCACTTTAATTTGGTTGTCATGGAAACATCAACTGTCAAAATTTTGCTGGTACTAGAATTAACACTGATGCAAAGTTTCA
Source organism: Scolanthus callimorphus (assembly GCA_033964015.1). NCBI lineage: Eukaryota > Metazoa > Cnidaria > Anthozoa > Actiniaria > Edwardsiidae > Scolanthus > Scolanthus callimorphus. The sequence continues at coordinate 11,369,358 of CM066915.1, forward strand.
TTGCTGTAGCTATTTTCGTATTAGAGATATTGGCAAAATTATTTTCTGCCCGCGTATAAGCCCCAAGTCAGGCCTTAACACACCTGAGAAGATGCCATTATTCGGAGCAAGGGATGAATTTGAGCAAAGAATGGAAGCTTCGTAGTCAGGTTGGTAGACTAATTATAAATTCATAAATAATATGTAAAGTAAAATTTCGTTCGGAAGATCTTCGGAAGTGCTCGGAAGATCTTCGGAAAGTATTCGAAAGTGTTCGGAAGGTCTTCGGGTGATCGTCGGAAGTGCTCGGAAGGTCTTCGGAAGTGTTCGGAAGATCTTCGGAAAGTGCTCGGAAGTGCTCGGAAGGTCTTCGGAAAGTGTTCGGAATATCTTCGGAAGGTCTTCGGAAGTACTCGGAAAGTGCTCGGAAGTGCTCGGAAGGTCTTCGGAAAGTGTTCGGAAGATCTTCGGAAAGTATTCGGAAGTGCTCGGAATAGCTTCGGAAAGTGCTCGGAAAATGATCGGAAGGTATTCGGAAACATGGATGCGGTACTCTGGGGAGGGCACTTAGTCCCTAGGCTCCAATTCCATTTAACGAGACTATTATTATTATTGTAAGGGGAGGACTTATAAGTCTTACTTATTACCCCTTTAATTATTATGATGCTTTGCGTGCGCAAGAGTTCAATAAAGACACATTTTTTAAAAGTAACAACAACTTTGTTTCCAACAACAAACTATGGAGAACAGTGTAATAAAAATAACTAAATGTTCTTACGGGAATTTTTCCATGGGTTTACATTTGGTTGTGAAGGTAAAAAATCAGGATCTTCAAGTTCTTGTCGTTCCTCTATATATTGAAGCTCAACATCCATTTCATTATTCTCAGAGTCCTCAGAGTTATATCCTGAGTCATCCTCTCCCGACATATCTTCAGCAGCATAATCATCGTTGCGTAGGTTTATTAGAAGTTGTACTTGTTCATCAGCCGTCAGGGGTTCATACGACGCATCATCATCTATTGGCGCATTCAATGCAGCCTGGAGCGCAGCCACTTCAGCCCCAAGCATCTGTAATTGTTCCTCCATCACATCATCATTAGCAGCAGTAGTATCGTCTATTTCAATTTTAGTTTCCCTCCTGGTTTGTTTTCCGCGGCAGTGTGGACAGCTAGGGTTGGTTCTCGGACATCTGGCATGCCACTGGCTTAAACATTGAAAGTGGCAAGGTGTTTTGCAACACTCTGTAATTTCTATTAGGTCTTCCCATTCTTCCTGACAAATAACACAAATAATACTGTCTTCCATAGTTTGTTGTTGTTGGGGTCTCAACGGTCAAACTAAATATATACTCAATTTTATAAAAATTACGAAAGTTTTAATCGACATGTTTCGACAGTTTCAACTGTCATCATCAGTGAATTATTCTATGTGATTTACAAACGGAATAAATAGCTAAAGAAATTACAATAACAAATTACGTCAATTGTGTAAAGGCCAGCATATGCTGATTATACTGCAAGCTTTAGATTAATATGTTGTACTTGTCTATTGATTGATTAGCAATCTACTGCTGTTGAGACCATTTGGAAATATATACTCGAGCTTACCTCTTAGATCGGATCGAAATCCGCCAATCAGAAGGTTAGAATTTGGATTTCAGCCAATCAGAATGCGTGCTTAACGCACCAATCAAATTACAGGGATTTCGATCCAAAAATTGACCTTTTGGATTCTGACCTTGATCCTGACCTGTTTCCTCGGCCGTCCGCATCGAAATTCTCAAATTTGATTGGTGGATTTCGATCCATTCTAAGAGGTAAGGTCGAGTATATAAAGAGAAAGTTCTGAAACCGAAAAAATTACAAGAAGAAGAAGAAGAAGAAGAAGGAAATATTTCGTTCAACAGTTTCTTAACGTCACTTGCAAAATCATTTGGGACAGCACTTGGGACAACTCTAGGTATTGGGCTAGGGTTTATATTCTTCAATAATATTGCAGCGCCTGCTGCACAGCCAATTCCGCGAGCATCACCTGCTTCACACACAATTCACGATGATGACAACAATTTACCCAGCAGGGTGGAAGAACACCGAGAAGAATCACCATTGCTTTGACTGTGCCGTAGATACATTGATGGACATCAAAGCCATTATTGACTTTGATGGTTATTACGTCAAGAAAGAATTCTGGTGCAAGGAGGCAGGAATTATCTTTGATAACGAGGATGTCAAGGGACAGCACTTTACGTTTCCGATCAAATTTAAAGAACTAAAAGATGCAAAGGACTACGCCTGTGCAAAGAAGGCCTATATGATACACCGTCTTCGATTTGACTTCACGTGGAAGCATTCGTTGCCCTACACGGAACTGGATCAAGTGGTACAAGACTGGTACAAGAAAGACCTTAAGTCAAATGGTACTATCGCGTACAAGGGAGGATGTCACGAGAAGCGATTGCTGGACAGACTCAGCATACCCAATGTCAATTTGGAGGACTATGGATGCCCAAAATTTGATGTTCTGTTCAAGCAATATCTCAAGAAGATGATATGAACTTTTTATTTGATATATCTGCTTCAAGTTGTGGTTTTCACTCGCTGTCCGCCGTGGGCACAGCCTATCATTGCCCACGTGTTGAGGTAACTGTATTCTGGAAATGGCTGAAACAAACACGCTACAAAGTGTAAGAACTCTTTTTGCTAATAATACAAGGACATTAAGTTACTGTTATAAACTTTTTCTTCTTCTTCTTGTAAACATATATTATTTCAATAAAAGTTTATTGAGAGCTTGAAGGATGGTGTTCACTATTTTTACTTCGCATACTGTTCGTGCATTCCATATCTAGATAGATGCCGTTAAAATGTGTCGTTTTCTAAAATGTTCTTATAATAGAAGTTTCTATTTACCATATTTGTAAGTCCAGAAGTTTCCTAGCTCATTTTCTTGCCCTCAATTTTCAAAACGTTCACTTAAACTTCCAGCTTTTGAAGAGAATCGCTGTTCGTATAGGAAGCCATTTTTGTTTTTGTTTTGGGGTCCCAGGCGCCCGGTACACAGGTATCCCGGTACACAGGTATCCCGGTACACTGGTATCCCAGTACACTGGTATCCCGGTACACAGGTATCCCGGTACACTGGTATCCCGGTACACAGGTATCCCGGTACACTGGTATCACGGTACACAGGTATCCCGGTACACTGGTATCCCGGTACACAGGGGGCCCCGCGCCACGCACGGTTGGCATTGACAAAAACGGCACATTTATCTTGAGATTAGGGCGGAACCTGTCAACTGTCCTATTTTTCTCCATGTTACATTAATTTTCTTTGTAAATTATCTTAATTTGGAGACTTAGTAGGAAAATATCGTACAAAAGTTCGCGCTTTGTTATTTTCAATAATCTCAACCTGCTTGGTATCAATTGTGTAATCATTTTTATCTGAGATATCACATTCAAATTATTTTCACTCACTGCACTTCGTAGTTGCCTCTATTTATCTAATAGCGGAGCTCCCGTGGGGCGAGCACCCACATTAGCGGAGCTCCATAGCTACATGCAGGAGAAAACAAAACAAAACAAAAGTGTATATGCATCGACCTATTCTGTCATGGACTTCCGGTTTCCGTGTGTCCGTCGTCGCACAGGTAACCAATTACCAGTTTTTTAGCGGAGCTAGATAAAAGGTTCTTGGGAAGGGATGAACCTCAGATAAATGACGTAATCGATGACGTCATCAAAGAAGAAAAGGTATATATCTTGTGAAGGGATGAACCTCAGACAGCCAAACTTTGGTGAAATCTTCTAAGTAGTGTATACATGTGGGATGCAAGTGCTTAGTCACGTGGTATGGCAGTGACAGGCTATGTACAATGACATCCTTTTTGTCTCATTAAGATGGGAAAATATGCAACCGGGAGCACCGCTTTTAGCCAGTCTATATATTACTTGCCATTTTGAATGTCATTTTCTACTCACAGGGGGGCATGCGAATTTTTGTCACTTTCTCATTTATGCACGTGGCTACCCTATATTTGTATTTCAGAAAATCAATTAATAAAGTGCCTTACATGATATGCTAGTTTTATTTAGTACATAAAAAACATTGAGTACTGTATCTGGCATAAAAATGCGCATTTTTTTTCTTCCTTTAAAACGAATGTTCATCACTTATCTTGAAATGTAACATCAAGGAAACGCCTTGGAATATGTGAATGGCATCAATTTCATCGATACACCGCTATCTCGTTTAAATGGGGGTACCTATTATCTTTACGGATTTTGATGACCCCAAGATGTGAATTTATAGTTCATATTAGTGGGTATGGTCCTTAATAATTCCAGCCTTCTGATTAGGGTCTATAAATCCTTCCCTTCAATTGAATAAACAAGATACAAGGTGTAAGAACTCTTTTATTAATAATACAAGGACATTACTGTTATAAACTTCTTGTAATAATAAAAGTTATTGAGAGCATAACATTGTCTCTTTTTTCTTAAAACGGTTGCCATTCTCGGAGGGGTCGAGGCTTTCTTCTCGGTACACTAACGGAACGTCTTCGCGGTGTCCCGGATGGTGGTGTAGGTAAACGCTTTGTTTTTGGAGTAGCAGGTGTCTTGAAAGGAGGAGTAGGTAGAACCAAATCCTCTTCTTCAATGTCATCATCTTCTTGTTGTTGCTGTTTCATCCTTTTTAGTAAAGATAGTGGGCTTTTGTCTTTTATTTGTCTTGTTAGCCGGTTGTAACGTTGTAGAATTTGATCGTAACGTTGTACTTTGACGTCAGGAGGAAGTGAAGTGTCATTCAAGATGGCTTGCATTTCTCCATCCAGTCGTGCCAGTACACGGTATTGGGGTGCCGTTTCCACTTTTTGCTTGGTACGCAGCATGTTTACTAAATAATCAGGAACCATAGCCATACGATGAGCTCCACCTTTTGCTGATGTTGACATGATGACGTCTTGAAAGCAACTGACGTAAAAGTCTTGTTTAACAACACTTTATATTTTAGAGATGAGCTTGTTGGCAATTTTCGGTAGAAATATCGATGCCAATCCACCAAGAAGAGCAGGTAATAAAAATCATCCTCGTTGACGCACCAACATGGCTTTCCGGCTTTTGCTGGAGAGTTTCCGATCGGCCAACTTGCGTAACTGATGCTTGTGTTTCTTCAGTTGTTGAATCCGGGCTAATGACATCGGTACGTTGCCACGCAACAGGTTCATGGCCACTTCACTCAGTGAGTTGATTTGATCAGGAGTAGCATTGACAATGAGTCGTTGGCGTGTCTTCCCTCTGGTACGATGCAAGAGCCGGAGAAAATCTGCGTTCCTTCTCAGTCGCTGTGACATGATGAACTGATGATGATCCACTTAGACACGGGTATTTATGCACTATACGAACAAGGCGTTGATCTCACGAGGCTCTCTCAGCTCTTGCCATGGTGAATGGTTGTACCTAAATGACGTAGTTCTGGATCGTCTCCCACTCTTTATAGCTTTCCTTCAGTGTAGACGTACATGGGAAATTCTTTAGGAAGAATATGAGATCGTAAACGACATTGTTCTGGTGTCATTGGATGAAAATCCAACATGAGGTAACCATGAGGTTCTTCGGTGGCTTGATGAAAGGCATCCATCACGTAAGGAACACGTCCAGGAAACGCTTGTTGGGCTAACATCTGTACGCCTAAACGATCTCTTGGATTCTTGAACAACACGATGTAATGCGTGTTGAGTGAAATGGTACGTGCGTGCTTATTGGGTGGAAACAAGTTCTGTGTTAAAAACAACGTGGTGATGTTGTGATGATGGGATTCCTGTGTAAACACGCGTACCACACGATCCATTTGATCCATTAAATCGTCCATCACCAAGAGGCCTGGAGTATCGTGAGGACCAAACAAGTCGGTGACGTTGTCTGGGAGTCCTTGATGGAAGGTCACACCCAGGTTCCGTTGAATAGATGTAAACAACGGTTGCCATTCGCCATAACAATACACAATTTTTCGAAATTGTTTGTTGAACGCAAGAGCGACTTGTTGAAGCAATTGGTGTGTAAACGTGGTTTTACCCGATTGACTTGGGCCCACCACCAAAATGCTACATGGACAACGAAAACGACGATCGTCCATGCTGACGTCTAGATTCCATATGAGTCTTTGCCTACATCTACACCTTACTATATACCCAACAACAACAACATTTGGTGATGAAACATCAATTTTATTATAACTTTAACATGTGTAACAAAGAGCGCTGAACAAGAGCGCATTAACGACTACGTTTAGGATTACAAGGTGCTTGTCGTCGTCGTTGTAAAAATCGATCACGCACAAAGGTGCGAACATTCTGATCGTTCCATTGTAAATTTGGCGTAAACATAGCAGCTACTGTTCCATGGCGTTTGCCACGTACACGGTTCCACAAGAAGAACAAACAATGTTGTCCACATACGTCAGAGTCCATGGCTTGAATCCTACGAGTGTTGTGCACGAGTTGTGGACGTAACTTGCAAAAGTTCGTAATGGCTTGACCATACACTTGTGGAGGAAATCCAAAACTGTCCCAGAATTCACACGTCTCGGGTGTAAAGTACACGGCTAACCAATGAGATCCTGGACGATCGCTTGGATCCACGTTCATGATGTAGGCTTGATTGGGAAATGGGACTTTGGTAGGTAACAAATCAGATGGAAACACGCCACCAAACACTGGGTTTAACTTGGGATCGTTGTGTACGAGCAGTTCTAACTGATCCGTGTTCATCCTTGAATGTCGTAAATCAATTGACCTAATTGGTCCACTTCGATGGTGTTGTTGAACTCGCCGTAGATGACAATGGTGTTCACCTGATCGGTGGCACTCCCAAATGTCAGGTACAGGTCAACGTTGCCTTTATATTGAGGTTGAAAGTACCCTGACGAGGCATTGCCTGCTGGTGTAAAGTCGTAGGCAAACAATGCATAACCAGCCTTGAACTCGTCGAACGTAAGGTTGAGTCCTTGTCCTCGGTAGGTACCACACACGTTATCGAACAACATGTGGTACAAATCTATATCCTTGTCATCAGCGGTAGACAGTGTTCCATAGGGGGTCTCTTGTCCATCCACGGTTACTTTGATGGTAGACAAATCAAACTTTTGGAAATTGAATGGATTCTTTCCTTTGTCGCCATTGTAGGCAGCATTCTCTACCATCCCTAAAATCATACGTTTAGGAACGAGTCCCTGGAACAAGTCTCCTTCATAATGGGTCAAGGATCCAGTACCAATTTGCCGGGTCTTCACAATGGCTGACGTCACAGGGTACTTGGCTGTACGTGCATTCGATCCTGTCATGAGTTCACGTTGGTTTAACTTGACGCTAGGGGCTGGAGTCACGTGATACATGCGTAGGATAAAGTCTTCGATGACGATCTTTTCGGTACCTAACTCCGACATCAGACAGAAGGCTGTATCATGCATATCAAACTTGATTTTCATCTCGGTGTTGTCCAGAAGGTAACGTCCTGAGTGAAAGAGATCACAAAACAAGGGGCCTTCCAAGCAGAATTTTTGTCCAGTTTTAGTACGAGCTGCACGTTCCTTGAGTCCAGGATTCTTATTACCGGCTGTAGCGGCATGATCAACTTGGTCCATGGAGCCACTGTCTTTTTTCCACATGGCACATTCCAGATACGATTCTTGAGCTTCTTTAGGATAATTCAACAACGTCTCGATGAAGGCACGATACGCATACGTGTCGGTTTGCAAGGTGACGGCTTGATCGTTCAATTTCACAGTCACTTGTTGGATCATCGAATGAAGAAAGTTGTTGACAGGTCCCACTTTAAAGCTTGCGGCAATTGCTGTATCATCAGCTTTGGTGATCTTGGCCACGACACGGAAATGAGTCTTTTTCAAATCAATCATTGTAGGACCCCTACGAATGATGAACTGATAATACTTGGCCCCTTTGTCCGTGGGTGAATACTCAACGTATCGGCCTGATGTCACAGCCACATCTGTTGGTGGTACCGTAAACAAGTCCATGCCTGGATTGGCAGCAGCAAGTGAAGCAGTATGAACACTCATGTTGACGATGAGGAGCTCTTGACAGTAGTTGAGGTAATGTCCAACTGATTAGAAGGCATGAATGTCCAAGTCTTTTATAACTGTTTTCAATCGAAAATGTCCTTGGTATGACGACGACGTTTAGCCATGGTCTTAGGTTGACGACGACGACGTTTCAGACGAGCACCACCCATTTGTGGTATACCTCGTGTAGCGAGTTCCGCTTGCTTCCGTATACCTTTTGTAGCGAGTTCCCAAGAGGGCAAGTGAGGAATAAAGTCTCTTCCCAGGGAACTTAATACACCGCCGACACCACCTATACCAAATCCCATTTGTACTGGCACAGGGTACCCATGGAAAACTCCATTTCCTTCTTGTAGATGACGTGGAAAGTAGGTAAAGGGTCCTTTTCCTGTTTGTGATTTAGGCGGTAGAGCAGCAAGTGCACCACGAGCCATATTCAGCATATCGTTGTACCACACCATATCTTCTTCTTCTTCTAGGCAAATCGCACACGACGCAAATGTAGTGTTACCTGTACGGCGCCTGCTTGAAATGGCACGGTTTCGCCTGTGTCGTCGGTTATATGGATACGGATCTTGTTGATGATTTGAGTACGTAGTGGCAAGTAGTAGGGATTGAGAAAGTTTCGTTCCACAGGGAATCCAGGTTCTCCTTCGGGAACAAAGGTACGCAGCAAATTGTTGGCATCACTTCCCATCACAATATGCGAGTCCACAACATTAGTGTACACGTAAAAGCTTTGGAACGGATGTACATCTGCTCGTTCACGTACGCTGGAGGTGAAGGTCTGTAGTCCGCTAGCATTCTTTTTGTCGGCTACAAATATATACCATTTTCCTACGGTTTCATCAGTTACCCCAAAGAGACGAGCAATACCATGGGACTTCCCGAGTTCAAGTTCAGTGATTGAACCAACTGTATCAAATCCCAAAGCCATTGCTAATCGTGGCCGTAGTAGTAGCATCATGTCATTGGTTAACTTGATCGTGGTCATGTTCTCTTTATAATTGTATTTGAACTCAATCTTATTGTGATTGGTTTCGTCTGGCCGTAATCTACGTTGTTGCTCATGCTTGTTAAATTTGTTAGTAACTCTCTTCATGCCTTTCACGATATCTTCCAGCTTGGTGTACTTTCCTGTGGGTAACGTGTACTTTGTCCATAGTTCGTTAGGGTTTACCACGTGAGTGGAAAGAACCCATATGTCAAGATCTTCTTTTTGCAGCAAACTCCACGAATGGGGATAGATGATGTTGGTAAGGGCCATTTCCCATGATCCTTCGCGCAAATCGATAGGATATTTGGTTCGTAGGGTGAAATCCCCAATGGTGTTGTCAGGAAGAGCATCTTCAATAGCATTGCTTGCCAGCGTAATCACTTGGTCCGCTCGGTCAGACATCCTGAGGCAACTGAGGTCTTTGATGGTATATCACACGATTTTATGCACTTGACTTGCTAGGATCCAACTGTCGTACTTGTCAGGCCAACCAAGCCAGTGGACCAAATACTCTTCTTGACGTCCTTTCCCACGGCTCTTGACAATTTTGTCGATACGAAAGACATCGTTTTGTTCATCCATGCTGACTTTTTGCAATTCTTGTTCGTAAAATTGTCCTTCCAACAACGAACCGTCGTATTCGCGTATTCGATACGCATAGGGATCCCGTGCCGTCATCCGATAGGCAATCGTAAACACTTCTTCCGTCCAGTTGGGTAAATACCCTTTTGCAAACACGTGTTTGACTTTACTTATACGTACTAAATCTCCCACTTGAAATTTAGGTTTTAGCTTCTTCTTCTTCTGAGCCTTCTTCTGGTACAAGGTATGCCATACGTCTTGAGCATTGGCTAACGTGACGTCAGCAGGGGCACGACGAATGCTTCGATGATACGAATGATTGTAATTGTTCATCAGTTGCGGAAGCACGTCAATGTAACGTACTGTCTCTTTGTAGGTGAACCATCGCCACATCCATGTTTTTAACGTACGATTAAATCGTTCGACGACGGAGATTTGGTTTCGCTCTTGGTGGTAAAGTGATGGATGTTCTTCGATTTGAGAAACGCTTGAAAGTTTCGATTTAAGAACTCGGACCCATCATCCGTTTGCAATTTCTCAGGCACACGACCTTCCTTGAATATTTTCTGAAACGCGTTGATCAAACTGAGTCCCGTCTTGTTTTTCAAGGGTACTGCCCATGCGTACTTGCTTAACACGTCAATGGCGGTTAATATGTAGTTGTAGCCATTATTTTTGGTTCTGTACGCTTGCATGTCACACAAATCCGCTTGCCATTGTTCGTCGATACCTTGGACGACCACACGATTGCGTGGAAAACGACGACGGTACGGTTTATGGAGTGTATATGACGGTTGAGACCGTATCCAAGCTAAGACTGTGCTCTTTTTTATGCCTTTTGAGCGCATAGCCCTTGCCAGTTTGGCAACACCGCCCAAAGCAGCAACATTGTTTGGGTCGTAATAGGCTTGCTGGAGTAGACGTTCGATATTCTTCTTCTTCTTCTGTGCTACGGTCTGCTTGGGTTTCCTGGGTGCCATCGACTACCACAATACGACCACCACAACACGCTAGCATACAACGTATACGTTTCAATAAGTTACGACACGTTAGTATGGGACGGTCTTTAAAACATACCATCCTTAGCGGTGTTCAACACCAAATGATCATTCCAATGCTGGGTCATCCCCCTTTATAGACAAAAATCACACTATTTGGGTTTTATAGGTTCTTTATTATACATAACTTTATATATACACTGCTTTAAAAGTCTTAAAGTCCATATAAGATCCATAAGGGTACACGTTTGTTGTACACGAAGCTTAACAAAAGTTCAAAGTCCATAATACCCATAAGGGTAAGTGTACATGCCACGTCGTACACGTTTGTTGTACACGACCTTGAAGGACTTGGTTTCTGATACGGTATGCAACGTACGGGTCGTCACATTGCATCGAATGGTGTGGGGATTGGTCACTTGACGCACAGGATCCCCATGACCCTCCAACAGTTCCACCATGCTATCCAAATTCACTGTTTCTGTGGTGCGTAGATTCATGCGTAGTCCTTTGACTTTGCACACGGTCTTGCCATGGTTGGTCTTGTACCCATAACTCTTGGGTCCTGTGGCCACATAGTGCACGATGTGTTCTTCTGGATCGAGTTCGCTGGTCAGTTCTCCCAAGTAATCGCCAAGTGGTGGTTTCCATTGACCAGGACGCCACGTAAAGATGACACTGTCTGTATCGTGGTACAAACATCGGTCCCCCAAACCATCCATGACGTCATACAACTTGAGACGTGCATACGCAGTGGTGTAAGCAGCAAAGACAACGTTGGTGTGTGCTTTCGTCTTCAGAAACTTCTCAGCCGTCTTGTAGTGAATCTGGACCGTATCGTCGTTCACGATCAACACATCACTCACTTCGATGCTTTTGTCTGTCATCAGATCGAAGTACTTTTCTGGACTTTCCACGTACTCGGTACGTCTCCGATTCGATTGCTCGCCAAATTTCCCCCACATGCAATTCAGGAACATTTTGGCTACAGAGCGGAGACCTGGATTCTTCTCGATACGCTCACGATCCAATCGAATGCCTTGATGTTCTTCGTAGTGCTCCACGTACCGGACCTTGTCTTCTTCCGTCTCGCACCAACTTGGCCATCCTGAAGCTTCTTGCTTGTACTTGAGAAACGTCTTGATGTACTCTTCGAACAAGCGTTCCCATTGAGCCCAGTGCCACACCTCATACACTTTCATCACTTTATACCCTTTCTCCAGAGCTTTGAACAGTTCCACGTGCGTCCACGTGCCGGTAAAAGCGCGTTCTTCCTCAGTGTGCGTGCATGGATGATCTTGGTTCTCTTCTTGAGCACAGGTGTGACACAAGGGAAACATCAGCTTGTCGTTGATGCGTACGGGAAGCACTGGGAAGTAAACATCCTTGGGTGGAAGGACACGTATTTTCATCAATCCGCGATACAGATGCAGGTCTTGTTGGATCTCGTCGTTCACCAGAACTTCTGGATGTCCCACAGGGTACTCACACGTGACATTCACGTACGGGTACAACGACGTAAAATCGTAACAGTGGAGTTGCTCGTCATCCTTGGCTTCGCATCGTAAACGGATTGCATTGGTACGTCCACCAAAGAAACTGTCCCGGGGTTCCAAGGGCTTGCACTTCTCCACGTCACCGACCATCGCTTGTATCCTAGGAGTTGCTGACAGTTCACGATCAAACTCACATTCCCACACTTCCACGAGGTGGTAACCAGCCCGAGTAATAAAGGTGCGTACGTTGCACGTGTCATGGTAGAGATCACCCATAGTAGTGCCAGAGAAAGGATTCCTCGTGTCCTTCGTGTAGCACTTGGGACATCCGTGATAGAGACATCCATGGTATTGGTACACGGTATGAGTACTCTCTGCATACCCGTCGACCTTGTACCGTCCCACCTTGAATTCCCCTTCGCTCGTGCCAGCGTGACGAATGTGCACTCCATCAGTGATGTGCCTGTACTCGAGCCACTGCAATGCTTTGAGCGAGTGCACGCCGCGTCCACGATATCCTTGAGCAGGAATCACAGCAACGGTGTTGGCCTTGAGAAATTTGGTGCGCAAAATAAGACTGCACAACGATGCAATGGTGACCGACGTGTGAAACGGATGGACGTCACCCGTTGCCATGGTAAGCTTGTCAAAGGCCAACACAGCTTTCTTCAGCACTTCAACGTCTTGATGACAATAAGACGCCAGTTCTTCTTGGAAATTGAACACAGCCCCACGTGCGACTTCGTTCTCGTACCACGTGCGTAACGCATCAGCATCTTTCTTCGTCATGTTTTCAATGCCATAATACTTGAGATCAGGCATAGGTCCCACGTACGTTTGGTTCTCTGGGGTGTTGAAGAAATGTGGAAAGTCGCCTTTGCGCACCTCTTGATCAAATCCCATAGCTTTGGGAAGTTGACGCAATGCCATCTGGAGATAATTCAACGTGCACTTCATACTGATCTTGAGATCTGGGAGTCCGAGCATCATGATCTTTCCTCCATTACAAATAACAGGCTTGAATGCATTCTTGAACAAGTACTCGAAGATAGGATAGGAATCGTACCCTTTAAAGTTGTGTGCCAAACACGTGTATCCTGCATTGCTTCCACCAAACAACCATTGACAAAACTCGTCCAGAGCTTGTTCCCCTTTGAAACCACGTTTACGCAATCCGCACGTGTCACAATTAGGATGTGAGTCTAAGGGTAGATCACGACAGTCCTCACACAGTTTCTGAACACCCACAAAATTGACCCGATGTTGCGTACCCAGGGGTTGAGCCTCAAAATCAAAGATGATGAGCCGCAATTGATCCTCATCGTTCTTCTTCTTCCGTCCTGTCACTGCTGCTGCTCCTACGGGAACATAACATAAGTGGTCCTTGTCGACCATCTTTTTGCAGACGTGACACACGTATTCACCACACTTGTGAGGCTTGCCTTGCCGCTTCTTGTCTAAGACATCAAACCTCGTAAGACATTCTTCACACTTGTGTATCTTTTGACACTGCGACCATTCCTTCCGATTATTCGCGGGACCATGCTTTTTCACGCGACGATGGTTGTCGAAACATTGTTGGGTACGGAAGTAACGGTTACAGTCGGTACAATGTTGCCAGTTCCATCGTTTGGTATCATCATGTGGTGGACTCGGAGGA